>OZ012659.1:24178924-24853222 GCA_963942545.1 Oxycera nigricornis | reverse complement strand
ATTCTGTCATTTTCCTTCGTTTCGGCATTAGCGGCAGTATTAAGGGGTTACATAGGTCCTGAAGAAAAAAAAACTTTCTCACAAAATTATATTTTAACAACCAAAAATTTATTTTATGTAAAATTCACACATAAAAGTTTAGCATTTCAAGAAGTTGTAAAAAAGTTTTCAGCGAAAAACATTAAAAATTGCCAATTTTCCTGCAGTTTTCCGCGTCCAACCTTTTTTTTGCGGTAGGCAGAATATTTCGGTACAGGCTCATCTCAAATCAAAAATTCAAAAAAAATCTTAAAGTTTATGCCCTTGGCTCGTGCTTGAACGAAGGAATTAAAAAAATTAAATTTAAAGTTTTGAAATGGATTTGAATGAATTTTCGCCTCATATTTTTTAGCATTGGTCCGATTTTCATTGTTTTTGAACTATTTTTTTCGTATAAAACAAAAACGAGTCGACCGAATGAAAATCCCTTCGTGTGCGAAGTTTCAGCAAAATCGGTCGATTCGTTCTCGAGAAATCGTGCCTACCGCACGGAAAAACAAGGTTTCGAGAAAAACGCGGTTAAAGGTTTTTTTATCGCGATTTAATGAATTAAAGTTATTTTTCAGCGACTTACATCGAGTCGTCGATTTCAGGTCCATACAGTAATTCGTTCACCTCATTCGCGATGTTCAGAGCATCCTTTTGATGTTGTGATTTTTGCAGAAAAAGAAAGGAGCTAATTTTACGCGGTAGAACCTCGCTGCATGCGTATAATTCGCTAGGTAAGGCAGAGCGCATGTCCCGCCCACGCGGTATTTAAATCTTTATAACTCCGGTAATGATGCTCGAATTTACTTCAAATTTGGTGTGAATACTCTTGAAGTACTATACTTTCATGTGGCATACAAAATTGATTGATTTTTAGAAAATACAAGACTTATGTAACCCCTTAAAGTGTAAAACTTTAGAAGCGTTTTTCTCGAAATTACGATTTTTGAAACTGCGGACACTTGTTCCCTAGATTGGCCGAACCGATTTAAGTCAAATTTGGTGTGCTACTTTATTCAAGTATCCTGTGTGGTAGTCTACCACAATATAGACCAAAAGTCAATCCGAAAAATTCGACAAGCGAAACAAAGTGATAAAGCGATTTTTAGAGAATTTTTTTTAAACAACCGTCAATTTGTTTTGATCATTTTTTTTAAATATGAGATTAGATTACCACGTAAGAAACATTCCTCTGTAAAATGCGGTTTGGTTTTTTTTGTTTCAGATTCTTAATTCCTGAGATTGTCTGTCCGCAGTGGTACGAGGCATTTTTCGAGACATCAACTTTGGTGCGCTCTATAAAAATAAGTAGAAAAATGAGAAAACATTTTTTTGTAATCTTCATAATGCGCATTTTACCCATGCAAATTTTAAAATTTAAGTACAACAAAGGAGCTGAAGAAAAAAATATTGCAAATTAGGCTGTTTTTAGCAATCTAACCGCTACTTAAGTAAAATATTTTTAAAAAGTTTCGCAAAATAGGTGTGCAGTGGCTGCTCGTTTTATGCATAACTGATTGACATAAATTTTGCAATTACGTAAAGTCAACCAATTTATACAAAATTGTTGGCTGTTTTTGTGAACGTCATCAGGCCCGTTGTGAGCCCCTCGTGAGCCCTTTGCGAGCCCCTAGGGAATCGCTAGCCAAGCCTCAGTGAACCCCCAGCGACCCCATAGCAACGCCCCAGTGAACCCTAGCGATCCCATAGTGAGCCGCTAGTTAACCCCTAACGAACCCTTAGCGAACCCAAAGCGACCCCCTAGTGAGGAGCTCGCAAGGGGGGATGTACGGCCCAAGGACTTTTAGATTTGCCCCAGGCAATAACAAAGGATGAATACATTCAAGGCTACTTGAGTTTTTAAAGTTTATTATACAATTTAAGATGGAAGTCACCATGCCTAGCAAAACGATATTGCTTCAAATATTCCTCACAATTGCTAGAAGAGAAGGTTCGCGCCAATTGAAGTTAATCTAACCTAACCTGTGTACTTGGCTGTTGGTCAAAAGTCTGATATTGATAGTGCTATTGAAGGATTTGTCATGAAAAACCTAAAAAGAAAAGAAAATAACAAATTTTCCAATAAAATATGGTTACCAGACGCTATCTTTATCTAAAGTGGACTACAACTCGTTGAACTATGAAAGAGCGCATACAATTTATGTATGAAAAGAATTTGTGAACTTTATCAATTTAGAAAGCTTTTGCATGAATTTAATAAATCAAATTTGAACGCTCAGCAACACATATTTCATGGAAAGACTTCGTTAAGATGTGTATTTTCGCGTGTATATCATTTGACTTAATATGTTCTTTAAATAGGTTATTAAAAACATTGCTACATCCTCCTTTCGCACAGCTCATATTGTGCTCGAGCGTCTCGTGATCTAAGAAACCATTGCAAACACTTAACTGAAATCATCTGAAATTGGCATTGATTCGGTTGCTTGCATTTAGATAGACCCTCACTTGTGTCACTCGAATATGCTCGAGCCAATGAAATGATATTGAGTGCAATCAATATTTTTCAATTATATTTCAATTCACTTGGCCAATGATCGAGATAATAATAAAAGTCAATGAATTGTAGATTCAGTTTTAATCATTGGAAGTGATGTGCTGCTTTAACTCGTCCATGCTTTGCGATTGAAGTGCGCGATAGTGTGTTAACCTCAGAGGTTATCATTAAAATTTTACTATCAGAAGAACATACATTTGATGCATATAAGTAGTGAAATAGAGTATTAGTCCAAAATCCATTCACTCCGGCTGGAATTATATAATCTGATGCGGAACTGTAGACTTGAGTGTTAGACGCCTATATATAAATTAAGTTGACCTTTTATGTAGTCCATATATTGAGTGCTTGTACAGACGTGAGTGTGCGAATGTGAATTTTAAATCATTCATCATTTGCCTGCCAAAAAATGATACGAATTCTCCAATTTAGTTTCTTTTCACGATTCATTTGAAATGAACGTTAATATTTAGTATAAATGGACTTGGAAAACGAAATACAGCGTCCACATGAAAGATGTTGTAGCAGCGCTGTCCTACTCTCGTCCTTTCCTGTGGCCCGGTAGATTCGAGCAATCCTCTCGTTTAAATATCAAACTCCTATTATCCAAACAATAAACTCATTCGATTAACTGTTTCGCTAAATGTGCTTTATTACATAATTTACTTATTATTACTCTTTATTGTTTGGAATGAATGCACTTGTATGGAAATTTCACTTCAAAAAATATAAATGATAAATTTCATATCAAATATCAGAGTCTATCGGTCCATTAAGTTTTTTTAAAAATAAAATTGGCATAAGTTGGACAACGCTGCTGTATAAACTCTTTATGGAATCACTTAAAAACAAAATCCAATTACTTCGAGTTCAATTTATGTGGTCCACTTTTCTTTTATAGTGTTGCCATGGTAAAGACATAGAACGGCAGGCGTCTAATCTCGCATTGGCGGTTCAAATCTCCGTCACAAAAAAAACTTAAGTAACATTTTAGAAGAATAAAGTGAACTTAAAATCCACCCAAAATGAACCAGCGTGAAAGAAGAAAATTTTCATAAGCTCCAGAAAATAATTTTTATAAAATCATATATGCTTTTGGTATAACAATCCATACTAGAGGTATTTCCGGATCAAATAAAAAAATGTTCGAATCAAATAAGGAAATTTCAGTGTCAAACATATAAGCTTCCGATGCAAATTCACAAATTCCTAACAAAAAACAAATTTTGAAAGCAAATTCACTAATTTCCGAAAAACAAACAAATTTCCTAAAGCGATGAATAACATTGCATTGAGAAATTTGTTTATTCGATTCGAAAATTAGTGAATTTGCTTCGGAAATTTATTTTTGTGACACGAATTTTTTTATTTGCATCGGACATTTTTCGTACTATCTTTTATACCGATTTTTATCGTCTGGGAAGTACTACGTACTGAAATCTAAATACGTACAATTACTGCAAATTGTTGGAGAGAGTGATTTGAAGGAGGCGGTGGTGGCAGGAGCTGATCGGTATCTTTTGAAGATTTCCACCTTCTAACGTTGAAAAAACCTTTATTTATTTGATCCAAAAATTCCTGAACTTGATGTGGATATGCTATACAAGGCACTAAAGACTTTTTCTCTTAGTTTCAATTTGTTTCTCACGATATTTGAATTGACTGTTGTTCAGAAGAGGTTCAATGTCTCCTTGTTTGCAAAGCTGAGGCGCTGCTGTGAGAAAGTTTTGCTGGTATTTTGTGTTTCCATGGATGGCTACAGCCTTGTCTATATGTATATCAATATTGTATTCGACTAATCTTAAATTTTGTACCGAGTTTATTGGATTTTAATGGAAATTGCCAGCAACTGTTGAACTATTTCGAAACCAAGCAATTTTTAAAAACAGAAGTTGAACTACCCTGTATTATAACAAACAGCTATATGATTTTCATATTGATAAAATTGGTTGACTTGACATGTCACCGTAAAAATGACTAATGAACCATGAAATATAATGATTACCGAGGATCTGTAGTAGTAGTTTGGTCTTCTGACGACCTAATCACCTAAACGACCGCGTCCTTCAATTTGAAAATCATAATAATCATCGACTGCACGAGTCGACTGAGTACCTTCAATTCATGGAACACTGTAAATAATGGCATTATAGCACAAATTAATCAGATTATATTTAGTACTATGAAAATACTAAGTATAATCTCATATATTTTAAGTATATGTCTAGAATCGTCTAAGATCGACATCTATACTTTATTGAAATCGCGCCCCGAATCAATAAATTAGTATCACTTGAAGAGTTAACAATGTCACTAGATTTATTTCCCTGCTTTCACACATCGTATGTACAATCAAACATTAATCTTCTTTTTTTATCTCAAACCTAATAACATTTAGAATTAAGCTAATGCATAGCTCATCAGCTCCCAAAGTCACCGTCAACTACATATGATACATAAGTAACGAAAATATTCTACCCATCATAAGGATTATTCATAAATCATGAGTAGCAAAGTACTGGCTTAATAATGTCAAGATATCCTTTGAGATAGTATATTCTACGTCTAAATAATAACAAATAATAGTAGGGTCATAAAATTGATGTAGAAGCAATTTTTGGAATTAGTTTTGTCGAACTGCTGAAAGAAACATGAAAAATGTTAAAGATAAATTTTTGTATTGTATCTTTCTATTTGATAAAAGAGCATAGGCGTGTACAATCAGCGAAAAGCAAGGCAACCAACTATCATTAGCAAAATAATGAATGCTGAGTAACGATCATTGCAAGTATTAAACCATTGACCAAACAGGTTTATTACTTTTTTGAAGTTAGTATGTTGCTGGAGTTTGATGTGTATTTAATAGGTTTTTCTTCTCAAATAAACTTGGGCTCAAGGGAAATTAAGATAAAATTAATGGCAATCTCATTTCTTTTTTTAGATTAGCAATAACGTTTAAAATTCATTGCTGGCTCAATGCGAACGTGCTAAGCATTTTGCTCTTGCATCGCTAGAAAAACATTTTCTTAAAGTGAAATTATGTAGACAGATCTGAAGTTGGTTGGTTTATATGATTGGAAAAATATTTAATCTAAATTTGTTTGGAGGATATTCACATAAAGTTTTAATACTTAGTATTTCGTTGTACGTCTACGACTTTCGGCATGTAGAAAGTCATCGAAAGCTATGCAATTTTTCTGTTTGAGTGTTTAACATTGAAACAAAATCAATATTTTTAAGGGGCAGTCTGGTTCTATTTTTTTTTTAAATAAATAGGAATTCTAATAACATGATTTTTAGGTACTACACATATGCAGAATTAGTGTAAAAGCATTTATTTTGGTCGGCAAGCTAAGAAATATATATGGTATAAACAGAGATACAATAGAGCGTAAGTGAGCGCACTCAGCAGGTGCTTAAACTTTAAACGCGTTTTTCTCGAAACAACGTTTTTTGACCTGGTTGACACGACTTCGAAAAATTTATGGTACCGATTGGGCTGAAATTTTTACTGAGTATTCAGCACATGTGTAGTTTCAGCCCCTACCAGATTCAAAATGTTTTATAAATTTTTAACAATTTTATTAAACAATTTATTTGCAAAAAAGGGTTAATAAATTGAAACATCCGCCATTTTTTTTACATCCACAATTTTTAATTCTTGCTTCGGGCTATCGGACTATCAGGCTGATTAATTATACGCCAACATGTAATTCGGATTTTTTGTTTAAGATGCTCCAGTAAGGAGATATCATGCCAACCAGATTCTTGGGTGCCTCCTTGATAGCCGCCATTTTGTATATAAAAGTGAAAAAATAAATTTCAAACTTTTTTGTTCTTAAAGACCAATAGTTTCTTGTTGATGTCCAAAAGTTTTATACCATTTAAATAAATATTTATATCAAAAAAATATTGAAATTTAATTAAATAAATTTTGTCACCAAAATAATCATCTTTAAAATATTTCTCAAGCAAAATAAGCATCTTCGCAACCATTTTCTTGGAACAGTGGTTACTTTTATCACAGATGTACAGTTAAAACGTCTGCTTAGGGGTGTTGGAATCGAAATCGTGTGTACATATGGTTAAGCATCGAAAAAAATGATAATCCGTTTGCGAAAGGTCAGTTCCCACTATATTGAGCTAGGAATTGAAAACATTTTTTAACGTGTGTTCTATGAAAACATTTTTTAGCGTATTTTTTTCATGTAGTTGTTTTGAACACACCTTAAAGTGTGTTATTTTTAAAACTTGAAAAATAAATGATTGGTTGTGTGTATCGTCAAGTTCAGTTTATTATGAATCGACTGTTGCTTATGAATATAGTCGTGTTGAGTTTGGGATTTGAACTCGGGGATATACGTAGCAAGCACTACTAATTACTAATGTATCTATCACGACATTTACGTGTGCCGTTTTTATATTGCATTTGAAGGGCACAGGAGAAGAACGTTCTAATAGTAAGTCACATTATAGTATGAAATGAGTTATACATGCTATCTTATGCATTGTAAATTGCTCTTTTAGATTAAATAGTCTAAAAGCTTGAAGAAACAGTCTAACTTGTAGTAAATGCAGTATAACTAATCTGTCGTTTATGGAAGAGCAATTTACGATTGTATGAAAATCCAACGAGTTTGAGGCCATTACAATGAATTTTTGCAAAAAGAAGAAGAATAATTACCTATTTTTGACGCCAATACAAGCGTTGATAAATTCGACGTATGTTATCTCTGAATCTTCACTTTCTAAAATAACAAAATACTTTTGTTTTTCTGTAGGAGCTGTGAACTTAGTTCATTCTTCCATACATTTTTTTTTAATTTAATTTCATTACAGTTTTTTCTATTCTATAAAAAGTGATTTTTTTGTAATCCTAAATAATACATATTAAATGAGATTTTCCACCAGACTTTGTTTTTCTATCTTTTATATCTATAACTAGTAGTGTTTGAAACTTTAAATTTAGCTTATCTCAGATTGTTTGAAATGTAACTTAGATCGTTCTTCCCGTGTGCTCTTCATATGATTTTTATGTGCCTTTACACGTAGTCGACGCTTATGGGATTTAAAATCATTAGGAGCTTTGTAATCACTTACAACACACATGAATTCACTCACCATACTTGCCAGATCGAGTTTCGTTGCAGCTTTTTAAGGTGCACTTTTTCGAAAATTTGCTAAAGAATATCCCGAGTTCTGGAGTTTTCGAAACTAGCTGTGTACGAAGCGTTCTTTCCCTTCATATCCTCGTATTGATTTGCTGTGCTGCTTCTGCTGTGCTTTTTCCCTTTTTCACGCTAAAATATGAAAATGGTCTTCACGTCTCTTGGTGATAATATACCTTAGAATAGTGAAAACGATCGGGACGATCAAAGCGAGAAGTAGCTAACAGCGTGCCCTACTACGTCGATGTGAAACGGATTCAAATTTGCTCGTATTTTATGGTCGATTTCTTTGAGAGTTGGACTTCAAGTAATTGAGTGACAAAAAATTAAAAATAAAGTACGAACAATTTGGGCTACGCATTTTTCTACGATTAAGATATTTGTTTCATTTCTTTATATTTTTTGCTAACAAATAAATTTTAGAAGCGAAAATCTTTTTAAATCTCAAACGTTTATTAAAATTAATTTTCTTTTTTTTCCTTTCAGAATTGAACATAACGCCGTACCATTCAATCCACAAAGAAAACAATGATTGGCTATCTTTATTACTATTTAACCGACCTACCCCGTTGGCATGTATTCGCATTTATTACAGTTGGCTACGTCGTTTACTATCTCATACAAGTGGTTAAGGTAAGTGACACTGATGCAGTCCTGCACTGGCGTCACCAAATAATTTATTCAATATATTTTAATTTAGTTCATTCGCTATAAATAGATGGGCATGTGCAATTTGTTTGAGGGCAAGGTAGATTAAATAGGCGCACACGATATATGTATGTGTTTCATTTCGCATACCGAATGAACTTCTGTAATTGGAAGCAACCAGCTGGTTTATAGAAAGCAAAATATTCTTGTTTATTTTGAATAGCTGAATATACATATTATAGTTAGTATTCGAACTATGCTTCTGATGAATGGAATAAGAATGCATTATCCTGACTAGATGCTGATTTAATTACAGCGTGACCGCATTGATAGAAAATTGTAGTTCGATCAAAAAAATCTGTTGGAAGATCTTACTCCAAAAATATCAACCTTTTTTCCTCTTAAAAAATTGCTGTACTATATGCTGAAATGCAAGGTTTTGGAAATTTAATTCTATTTTCTTATCACTCAAGTAGCAGTTTCAAATCTAACTTAGAAATAATCCAAAAGTATTCGATTATACTCTATAAATTGTAGTAATTTTCTCCAAAAAAGACGGTCAAATAGATCTCGATTAATATTGGAAAAATATTGTTTTTTAAGGTGTTCAGTTGAAAATTATTCGTCGCGAAATTTTGTTTAGAAGTTTCCTGAATAATTCCTCACTGATATTTCAAATAATTGTATGCATGTTATAGCATTTCAAAGTAAAATTAACGGAGCGGAACTAACGAAATTTGTCCATCGTCGTCACTTAGACACTTAGATATTTATTCTTTATGAGGCGTTTAATAGTGTAAGGGAAGAATTGAAACAAAAGAGAAATTTTTTTATAAATATTTATTCATGGTAATACAGAATCGGTAGAAACAAAAGCAAAATTTATTCATATAAGTTCTTTCAAAAATAAAATTTGAAAAATAACGAAAACTGATTTCAAATTGAACCTCAGACATCTGGTAATACTGTTATTGTACTCTTAGGAAATTCGGGGAATCCCAAAAATTAGTAGTCATTTTGACATTGACGATCTCTGAGTTTCATTTGACGTTCGGAATCCTCAAAGGAGGTGTTGAAATTTACTTGTTTTTGCGAAATTCAGTTTTCAAGCTTAAAAATGGGAGGAAAAACATCGTTGGAAACTCGAAAGATGGATTAACAGTGCGACAGATTGCGAGAATTGTAAAACAAAGTCATTCTACAGTTCACGATGTTCTCAAACGCTTTAGAACAAGAAATACTCTGGAAAACAAATCAAAACCAAGCAAACGGAAAATATTAATTGCTTCAAAATTAGCTGTAGCAGTAAAAACGCAATTTGGCAAAAAAGTGAATCCAGAAACGGTTTGTTGAATCGTACTAAGGAAGAATAATTTGAATGATAGAGTCGCCCGAAAAAAACCATTCATTAGCAAGAAGAACCGTTCCAAAAGGTTAAAATTCGCAAAACTGCACAAAAATAAAGATTTTTCGTTTTGAAAGACAGTATTGTTTACGGACGAAAGTAAGTTCAACGTCTTTCGCTCTGATGGCCAGTCATATGTGTGGCAAAAGCCAAATGAAGAATATAAAAAATGGGGGTGAATCTGTAATGGTTTGGGGGTCTTGGTCAGCCGCTGGACCAGGAAATCTGCATTTCATTGACGGGATCATGGATCAGCATAAATATTTACACATTCTGAAGCAAAGTTTCAGGAATAGTGTCAACAGATTAGGGGTAGCCGATTGTTTCAGCTTTTATCATTATAACAATTATTATAATTGCCCACATGTTCTTGACGCACCTCCTCAATCTTCAGATTTAAATGCCATCGAACATTTATGGGCACATCCAGAACAGAGATTGAAAAACCACACGATATTTAATGCAAAAGACTTGAAGGACGCGTTGACATACGAATAGGAAAGGATTCACCATTTTTATTGTGAAAAGTTTGCTTACTCAATGCCCAGCAGATTACAAGCTCTTTAAGCAAGTAAATGACTCCCAACAAAATATTAAAACCTAATAAAATTCCTAAGTCTTCTTACTGTCCAAGTTTCAATTTGAGATCAGTTTTCGTTATTTTTCAAATTTAATGTTTTTAAATAATTTACATGAATAACTTTTGCTTTTGTTTTTACCGATTCTGTATAACCATATAAAAAAATTCTCTATTGTTTAAATCCTTTCTGTACACTATTAATCGCCTCATCAAGAAGAAATATCGAAGTGTCCGAATTTTACTTTGATCCACTGTATTTCTTCTTATATCATAAATCGAAGCATATTTTCATTAAATTTCAGTTACGATCGAATAATTAATAATATTTTTCATACTTGAAATAAATTTTTAAACATACTATGGCAATAGGCACAGTTGAAACTGTTCTAATGTACGAGTATATATGTGTGCAAAATTGCATATCAGAATCGCTGTACTAGTTGTCGGCGAATCCTTGAATTACAGTGTAGGTCTCATTGAGTAGAAACCCTAAAACATGTTAAAATAATCTGCATCTCAATCAAAATTTACCTATTATAGTGGTGTGTAGTTGTTGCTGATATTAATCTATCTAGAACTCAATCAGAACCTTTCTGTTTGGTGTACGTTCATTTCAGTATAAAGCGTCTGCAATATCGATTTTATAAGTCTTAATTAATTAATCGTTTTTCGTTGCCCTGAACCATGATATGCTCTATCAAACGCACTGCTTGTGCTACAAATGGTGTTAAATTGCAACTCGTGCCGTAGTAAAATTTTTGTCTCGCAAATAATTATGTTTGGTGTAATAGGTGTGTCATCGCGCTTTTATTTCTCTTTTATTTGTAAATTGAACGGATACTTACTCAATTTTATAGCAATTGCTATAAAAGCAATAATTTGCAGGGTTTTTCGAACAATTCCATGACATCATCAAGTTTATATTAATCCATTAGATTGGTTTCTCCAATGGCATCTAATTTCAAACAAATCGTAGCATATTTGCTGGAAAAGTGTTGGCTTGAATATTGTTTAGACCTTTTTCAATTACTTGTTTTTTCTCCCTACAATTAATTATTTAGGGAGTGTATAGTTAGTCCACTGGTACTGTCCGAAAAATGGTTGGTATTGTTATTGAAACAACAGATTATTCAGTGCAACATCCAACTAGAATTTTATCATGGAGAAAATACCAATTCATTGAGAGCATGCACGACATTATATACGATTATACGTCGATTTCAAGTTTATTATTATAATAATAATAATTATTTTTTTTATTACTATTTTATTACTTTTCTAAGCCTTTTAATTATTAGTTGATGATGAGGAATAATATGCTTTCATAGAATATTTATTAAATTGAAGGTGTTGATAGAAAATTGAGATAGGCTAGCATTAAAAATGACCTTTCCAAACGGAGTTCCACTACATAATGAGTACGTTTTTAGAATTTAAGTTTCCTATTCCAACTATTAAATTTCTACAATAAACTAAATCTTTTGTGAATTATCTGAACTATCTAAAATACACATATGTACAATTTTTATTCTATTTACAGCGACCAATATTGGCTGTGTCGACCGGACCGTTCAAAGAATTCCTAATGAAAAATGTTCCTACGCTCGATATGAAATTCTGGCCAACATTTTGGTGTGTTGAAAGTCGTGCACAAACAGTTTTTGCAAGCATTCTACGCTCTCAAATCATTCCAAAAATCAATTATAGAAGGTATGTTCATAATATATGTAGGGATGTAGCTGTATGCAAAAGAAGCATGTGTGTATGTTGTTTATGCCGCACGTGAATTTTTGTTATCAAAATTATTTATACTAAATTTCTCAAGAAACGTTTATTTGTTTCTACATCGTTGCACACTTGAACATATGTATTCATGATGTGCCATAGCTATAATTAATCATTTGTTGAATCAGCAGTGTAAAGCATATTAAAAAAAGTAGTTATCTAATTGAAATGATTGTACGAGAATTTTTTTATGGTAATTTATACTGATTTGTAGCCACTTTAATGCGGAAGAAAGATATTAAAACTACTTGAAATGTATCTAATTACTTAATTGTTAGAAGTGTGCTATGCAGATATCATTTTGCTAATTTCAATAATGTTGAATGATTTTTGTTACCATTTGGCAAGTATATTTTATATGAAATGTAATATGAAAAATAATTGCAGAGCTACTATTTTTAAAGTTCCCCCCCCCCTCCCAAAAAAAAGATCAGTTTTGTATGAATAGTTGAATTATGATGATATAGGTTGATGCATAAATCCGAATCAAAACAATAGCTAAATTACACAGGGAATCTTGAAAGAAAGACCTCTTTCTAGAAACTTGAACGCAACATGCATATTACGAATAATTGTTTGTTTCTTTTCAAAGTAATTTAATACCAATTATTTTCATGAACTTAGTTTCAAGTGAAGGTTTTGGTTTCATTATTTTAATGTTTGTTTTCAAGCTGATAGAATTACATTCAAGCTTTATTTTATTTTCCCACAAATAATGTACATACATGTAAGTTCATTATGTGGTTTTTTTATAATGATAATCCGAGTATCATGTTCCTCACGACATCTCAAATAAATGATGGGTCCAATTCTTGTGGTTCCCTTAAATAGTGCAAAAATTTAAAAAAACCTGGCTAATTTTTTTTAAGTTTATAAGTTTTATTACGCCGTCAATGAAGTACTTAAAGCTAAAAATAAATGATCTGAGACTTTGATCGGACTAAAATAAAAACGTGCGTCATATCTGCTAGGAAACCATTTTTCATTGATTGATTCATCAATTATCGGAGTGCATACGCTTTTTCTACTTTTGTAAATCTGTTGAGTCACTTGCTATATTAATTTGTACCGCTTCCAATCGGTATCGATTATGCTGATAATTTTTATAAATTTTTAATTAAATTTTTTCTCGGAAATTAGGTTGCGTTCGAACAAACATTGAAATCACTTAACCAAAAATAGTAAGAGGAACCCGATTAACTTCTTTAGAAGTAAAGTAGCTCTTCTTGTTTCGTTTGTGTTTGGAAATCATGTTTATTTTTGTTTTAGTGATATTTGTTACATCATTAAATGTTACGTAATGTGATATACATATATTATATACATATATTTTATGATACATGCTCGCTATATTTTATTTATGTTAAAATAAATAATTTGAATCCACTGTGAAAGTTAACAAAAATATAGTAAGAAGACAAATGGCTTTCCAGTTCCAACAACAGAAAGTTTTCCGTCAAATATGCTTCACGGCTTTATTTTAGTCTTGTCAAAGCCCCATCATTATTTTCTAGCCTTTAGTGCTTGATTAACTAACTCAAAAAAATTGTGCGACTTTTTGTAACATTTTTGTAAAAAGATTTATTCTGATTTTCTTATATTTTATTACAATATGTTATATAATCGTTTTTTCGTAAAGCGATGTTTTTAACGAGTTTAAAGTCTGCAATCATACGAGGTAAACGCGGCGCGGAACGAATGAATGACAAATTCTATTTTCAGGAGTCAGCTGTGTTGCATTGCTTTACGTATGCCCTTATATGATGATGTAACATTTTACAAATCATTTGCAGGAGCATATTTTATATTTTTATTACATTTACATTTAAACTCGCTTGGAACTTACATCCTTTTTTCATTTACATGCCTCAATTCTCTTTACAATACAATATGAGCGTTTATCAGAAGGGGCCATCCATATATTACGTAACACTCCAAGGAGGAGGGGGGTATTTGAAAATGTTACTAAGTGTTACATGGTCTAGCAAAATGTTATGTTACAAAATTTAAAATTAGTTAAAATAATTTTTTAAGCCAAATTTTAAAATTAGACAAATTTATTCACCGCACCACGAGGTGCCAGCAGACGCAAGGCGCGATAAACAAAATTTAGATTGCACTGTTAATAGTTTGTTATTAAAATATTTAAAAGTCTAAGGGGGGTACGATGAATTAGTTACGTACGTTACGTTACGTGTATTATAATTTTACAAAATTCAAACCGCTCCATCCACTTCGTAACGAAACTTGTCGTCCTTTTATTTGCTGTAGTAACTGATAAAAACGATAAATTAGATCCTTTTGGGTTCCTCGACACGCTTCGTGTACTTGGCAGTCATTTTGGAAAATAAGATTTCACTTTAAGGTTTCGAGGGACACTAAAATGATTCTTTGTTTGCACCGTAGTCCTTTGACGGTACAATTACATCGCGAAAGAGGCACAAAAATATTGCTTGTATTTTCGAAAAAAAAATCCCGCGTAAATTTTCTTCTGAAAAAGACTAGTTCAAAAATCGATTGCAAGATTGCGAAGTGAAGTAAAATAAAATCGTTTAAAATCTTTATAGTTACTATAATTATAAAATAGTTATCACAACGTACGTGTTCAAAGTTTCATAAGAATAGGACAAGATGAGGTAGTTCAAAAGTTGATCGGAAGATATGTAGCATGGGAGGTCAAAAAGTTTGCGGAATGGAAAAGTTGACGGTGGTGTGGATTCTTATACAGGTAGTTACTAATAAAGTGACTTATCTTCAGTATAAAAAGGCATTTTGAAACTAATTGAGTCATTAAATTCTGAGTGATCAACGAGCAAACAAGTCATTCGGAAATAAATTAGCCAGTGCGGAGAAAATAAAACATCATGTCCTAATAAAATTCGTCACTAAGCAAGGAAAGAAATCTCAGATATTTTTCAAGTGATGTTAGCTGTATCAAGTAAGGGAATCGATTGAAGACGTCCCTCTACCCGGATGGTCGTTTGAGGCTACCACGCAAGAAAGCATCGAAAAAGTAGAAAAAGGTACAAGGTTGGGAAAGAAGCAGCTTTCAGCAATAGTTGGAGTATCGGAATCCATCATTTTAAACATCCTAAATCAACATCTTGGTATGACAAAAGTCAGTGCAAGATGGGTCCCGAGAATGCTGAGAGCATTTCTAAAACACGAGCGTTTCGAATGTTCTAACCAGTTTTTGGATCACTATGTTGAGCAGAAGGAGGATGTAATGGCCCGGATTGTAACTGGTGACGAGATTTAGGTTCACCATTATGAACCCGACTTAAAGCAGGAGTCGATGCAGTGGCATAAAAAGGCACACTTCTTCCCAAAAATTGTCACACAATTGGCCGGAAAAATCATGATGACCATCTTTATGGATACAGCAGGTGTCCTATTGATCGATTACAAAGAACGTGGCGTCACAATAAGGGGGATTTACTATGCTTTCTTATTAGGACAACTGAAGGGTGCCTGTGCACACGAGCCAAGTTGCAACGACTGCCATTCTTCGATGCGGTTTTGAGCAACGGCGTCACTCACTCTGTAGTCCAGACCTGATCCCCAGTGACTATTATTAATTCTCAAAGATTAAAAAAGAGTTGCGTGGAAACTTTGTTTCCTTTTGTTTATTGGATTAATACTGTAACGTGAGCTATTCCTGAAATTTCATAATTTTCTGATGACAAATAAAAGAAATTCTTTTACATTCTAAGCTTCCAATAGATATGCTTTGTTCACTGCAATTGTTTTAAATTGTCCAAATTGATTATTTTCAATTCTATGAAAGTCACTTATCATTTTGAATTTATCTTTGCCACAGTCACATTTTAATCTAACGACTTTTTCCGAATTGCGATAACATTTCGTTCGGTTTCGATCGAAATAAGAACGGCACCAGGGGGAACGTAATTCTTATCAAAATAATTAGTTTTAGAGTGTAATAATATTATAACACCACCAGATGTCACTGCTATCAAGATATATTCAGGTAGTTTTTGAACGCACCCATCAATGGTGGTGATAACACACTGACAGGAAAAGACGATGAAGGTGAAGAAGAAACAATAAAGATGTATTAAATACTGGACATACAATAGTCTTTAATTTCAAATAGTCAACGAATATTACATGGTGTCAGAAGTTAATTTTGGAAATCAAATCGTGTTCGGTACCGAACAAAGGAGTTCAGCGTATAAGTGGTGAAATACTGAGGAATAATAATGGCGAACGATCGTTTACCAAAAGAATTGGATTGCACAAACGTGGCAAAGGAATGGCACGCATGGAAAAGTGAGTTTTTAATGTATATGCGAGCAACAGGTAAAGCAAATGGAACGGAGTCAACAAAAATTGCAACATGTCTGTGGTTAATTGGCCGTCAAGCGCGAGAAATTTATAATACATTGTTTCCAAATGATGGAACGGAAAATGGTATTCTTGGAGAGAATATTGTAGTTGCACCAGCCGAGGGTGAACAGGCTTCTGTCGCAGTAGTCAACCAGCGCACATTAAATGATGTTCTGAAGGCGTTTGAGGAATATTGGAGTCCAAAGAAAAACACAACTATGGAATCCTTCAAATTCAACAACATTTTGCAAAAGGAAAAGCAACCGTTTGCTGCGTTTGAAACTGAACTTCGCAAGCAAGTTCAGTTTTGCGATTTCAAGAGCAAATGTGAGTGCGGAAAAGAATTGAAATATGAAGAGCGCATGTTAAAAGATCGAATTATCATTGGAGTGGAAGATAGAAAATTGCAATTGAAGCTGTTGGATGGCAAGGAGGAGCCATTAAACAAAGTAATTGAAATGTGTAAAACATACGAAGCTGCGAAGGAAAATAGGGTTAGGTTGAACATAAATAACCAATCAAGTATCGACAGCGTGGCTGAACAGCCAAAACAAACAATTGATGTTGTAACTCGTCGTTGTTACAATTGTGGTAATGATTTCAATGCAAATCATTTACAATCGTGTAAAGCCAAGGATATCAATTGCCGGTCATGTGGGCGTAAGGGTCATTTCCAGCGTTTTTGTAAATCGAAGAGCAAGCAAACGGACAACAGTGGATCAAAAGCGGAAAACAATCAAAATGTAAAACAGCAACAACACTCAATCAGCTGGGGTAAAACAGGTAATTGTGTGAAAATCATTGATGGTAGTGCGAATAGGGACATAAAACTGGATCGTATTTATAGAATAAATTCAAGTAACGTGCCCAACCACACGAAGCGGTGGTATAAGGAGTTTCAAGTGGGAAATCAGTTAGTTAGGTTTAAGTTAGATACTGGATCTGATGTGGACTGCATTCCGGCCAAAATATTCAAGAAGTTGGGGGTTCAATTGGAAAATGAAAATGAAAATTATTCGGTCTTTGATTATAATGGAAACAATGTTAATGTTTATGGTACGGTTAAACTAAAATGCATTGATACTAACTTAAAAAAGGAACATGTCTCTCGCTTTATTGTTGTCGATGATGTGTGTGAACCGATACTGGGTCTTGAATCAAGCGAACGATTTGGATTAGTTAAACGAACGGATGTAAATTATGTTGCATGTTTGTCACAAACACGGGAGGAATTTTTAAAAAGCAATCGTGACGTCTTTGAAGGTTTGGGTAAATTTCCGGGAACATTCACAATAAATATGAAAGAAAACTCAAAGCCAGTCCTTCATTATAAAAAACGGATACCAAATTCGTTGTTGGAGCGATTAAAGTTACAATTAGTACAGATGGTACAGGATGGAATCATTTCACCTGTTGATTACCCAACGGACTGGGTTAATAATTTGCAAATAGTTGAAAAGCCTAACTCGAGTGAACTTCGTATTTGTTTAGACCCAAAACCACTCAATGAATGCATCAAGCGAGAGCATTTTTTGATTCCAACGATAGATGATTTAACGTCTGGGCTGGCAAATATGCGCGTTTTTTCGGTTTTAGATTTGAAAAGTGGCTATGGGCAAATGGAATTGGACGATGTGAGCTCTGATCTAACAACATTTATGACTCCCTTTGGTCGATATAAATTCAGGCGTGTGCCATTTGGGCTTAATTTTGTACCGGAATTGTTTCAACGAGAAATGGTTAAAATGTTAGGAGATATTGAAGGAGTAATAATTTATTTCGATGATGTTGCTATTTGCGCGGAAACGGAAGACGAACACGATCGGATAATGGATAAAGTAATGGAAAGAGCACGTAAATACAATATTAAATTTAACCCGGATAAAATTCAGTATCGGAAACACGAAGTTAAATTTATGGGTCATATTTTATTTGATGGAAAATTTAAAGCAAATTTAAAGTATCGGGACGCGATTTTAAAGATGAAAACGCCGGAGGATAAAGCGGCTGTGTCAAGATTCTTGGGTATTTTGAAATATTTAGCGAAATTTATTCCGAATTTGTCAAAGCAATCGGCGCATTTGCGGGATCTCACGCGAAACAATGTGAAATTCGAATGGAAGGAAAATCATGATCGGGAATTCAGGGAATTGCGTAATGTCGTAACATCGGAGCCGGTATTGGCGATTTATGATCCGAAATTGCCAGTCATTGTGCAAACGGATGCGTCCCAAGATGGATTGGGTTGCGTAATCATTCAGAATGGACACCCAGTAGCATATGCGTCTCGGACGTTAAGCAAGAGTGAACAAAAGTGGGCTCAAATCGAAAAAGAGTTATTGGCAATTGTTTTCGCATGTCAGCGATTTCATTATTTCTTGTATGGGCGTCAATTTACGGTGGAAAGTGATCACAAACCGTTGGAAACACTAGTCAAGCGGGATATTGATGATGTGACAATGCGGCTTCAGCGAATGCTCATGGCACTTTTGAAATATCCAAAGATGACTGTTGTTTACAAACCGGGCAAAGAAATGCTCGTAGCTGACTGCCTGTCACGGGCCCAATTATCAGAATGTCATGAAGACACGGATTTAACGGGGATAATACATACAGTAACTAAAGCAGCGTGTTTATCGGAAGAAAATTATGATTTGTATCGTTCAATCATTGAACGTGATGAAAATTTGTTACGAATTTGTCAATATGTTGAGAAGGGTTGGCCAAATTACCATCTACTGGATGATTTAAGCCGGGTATTCCACAAATTCAAAAATGAGCTTCATTTTGAGAATGGCTTGCTATTTCGTGATCATCGACTAGTTATTCCAAAAGAATTACAAGGAAAACTTAGTAAGTGGTTGCATGCACCACATTTGGGAATCGAGAAAACACTAGCACGTGCAAGAATGCATTATTACTGGCCAAACATGAACGGTCAGATAAAAGAAATGGTTACATCTTGTGCCATTTGTGAAAAGTTCACGCGTAACAATCAAAAAGAGGAGCTGGTTCAAGAAGAGCTACCGAAGTATCCATTTCATATAGTGTCAATGGATGTGTTCGAGTATACGGGACAGGATTTCTTGTCTGTGATTGATGCGTATTCGGGTTTTATAATTGTGGAACATTTAAAAGACAAAACAGCGCGTCATATCATCGCGAAGTTAGAGGTTAATTTTGACAAACTGGGATACCCAACGGTAATTAAAGCGGATAACATTCCATTTAACTCGCGTGAATTTGGAAAATTCGCAAACGATTATAATATTGTCATGAAATTTTCAAGCCCCCGGTACCCACAAAGCAATGGTTTAGCCGAGAAGGGTGTTGCGATTGCTAAAAATATTTTGAAACGTTGTGTTGAAGAGAGAGACACGGAAAGGTATCAATATCGAATTTTGGAATATAACACAACCCCTGTGGCAAGTATGCGATTGACACCAGTCCAGCTGTTTTTTGGTCGGGTGGTCAAGACGGGAATGCCAATTTCGGATTCATTGTTGTATCGAAACAACTTAAGTGAAGAAACGGTTAAAAATAAAATTAAAGAAAAGCGTAAAAAGCAAAAGTATTATTATGACCGGAATGCAAAAGCACTGCCAGTGTTAAATGTAGGTGATCTCATTATTTTTAAGAAAAACGGAAGGGAGTGGAACTACGGAACCATTGTGAGTAATGTTAACAATCGATCATATATTATCAGGGATAATTTTGAGAATCATTTTAGACGAAACCGACGGTTCATTGCCAAGACTAAAAACAACGAGGTGAATGGGGGAGAGGTATTATTTGAAGATAATGTTAGATTTAATGTGGCAAGTCCTGATAAATTGAAACCAATTGAAATTGTAACGCCACGTGGGCGCAACGTACAAGAAAATGTTAACAGTGGCAATGAAAGAATTGATTGTAATGTGGATGAACCGGATCTACCAGAATTGAATGATAGTAATGCATCAGCAGATGAATATCAAACCGCTGGTAATTCGGAGTCAGAAACAGAGTCGGTAAGAGATCAAGAAACACCTGTACCGGTGATTGTAAACGAACCAGATGTTAGGAGAACTCGTAGTGGTAGGGTCAGTAGACCACCTCAAAGATATGGTTGGCCGTAGTTAATGTAACAACCCTTGCAGTCCAATTATTTTAGAATATTTAATCAAACATAAGTCAATTGAAAATGTCAATGAAATCTCTGTTAAAAGAAAAAAGCGTGTAATAATATTATAACACCACCAGATGTCACTGCTATCAAGATATATTCAGGTAGTTTTTGAACGCACCCATCAATGGTGGTGATAACACACTGACAGGAAAAGACGATGAAGGTGAAGAAGAAACAATAAAGATGTATTAAATACTGGACATACAATAGTCTTTAATTTCAAATAGTCAACGAATATTACATAGAGTGTAAATTTGATTGATTCGGTCATTAATCATCAGAGTCATAGTAATATCTAATGATTTGCATTCATATGATAGGAAGTTAGTCATGTTTTTGGCTTGGGAATAGATTTATTCGACGAATTTATCAAGAGAATTTGCATGTTTACTACGACTACCGATTTAAGTATGTCTTAGAGTTTGTTCTAATCAACAGAAAATTCTTAATAATTAGAAATGAACAGGATAAATTCCAAGTTATTGATAAATGTACTTCAGCTGAACTCCATCAGCAAAAAGATAATAATTTGAATGTGGGTTACTTTATGCACGTCTGTCTTCTTCTCTCTCATTTGTCTCATTGTTATTTAGTGAGTTTGAACTATGAATCCAGAAATACTAAGCAAAGCTTTATTTTTTCCAGAGAAATTCTAACCCTTAAAGATGGTGGTGAAGTTGCATTGGATTGGCTAGAAACCGAATGTGATAGTGAATCACCTGTGATAATTATTTTGCCAGGTTTAACTGGTAAGTGATTAGTAGCTAAGGATGTATAGCATTGTTGAATGGTTAATATGATATATAATATGTTTTTCAATTACCAGGCGAATCTCAAGCTGAGTACATTAAGTGTTTAGTCATTGCCGCGAACAATACAGGAATACGAACAGTTGTATTCAATAATCGAGGACTCGGCGGCATCACATTGAAGGTTTGTAATGATCTGCTTGAGCAGCTTTTCTTACTACTGTAACACATGTATTTGTAATTTTAGACTCCACGACTCTATTGTGCATCGAATGGTGAGGATCTTTCGGAAGTTATACAACATGTTCGAAAGTGTTGTCCAAATGTGAAACTAGGTGCAACTGGTATCTCAATGGGTGGTCTAATTCTTGGTAACTATCTTGCCGGACATAATGACGAGGCACGAGAGCTTTTGACAGCAGCGAAAATTATCTCCGCTCCGTGGGATGTTCAAAAGGGTAGGTTTTTTATCATTTGGTCGAATTGTTCCCACAATAAATTCTTGATTTTTTTTAGGCACCGCAAGCATTGAAAAGCCATTCATTAACAACTTGCTGGGACGCCATTTGGCCAACAGTTTGTGCGCCACTATTAACAAATGCGAAGTATTCCATCAAGAATCTTCGATTGACATGAAGAAAATTTTATCCGTGAGTATTTTTCGGGACTGCTTCGTGTATTTATGTATGTGAAATTGTAATTCCAGAGTAAAACAATCAAAGAATTCGATGCCCACTTCACTTCAAAACATTTTGGCTACGCCGATGTGGAGAGCTACTACCAGGCTGCCACGTTACACAATAAACTCCATAAAATTTCAGTGCCTTTACTTTGCCTAAGTGCTGCGGACGATCCGTTCCAGCCCCTCGATGGTAAGCACGAATCATATTCAACTGGATCTCTTTGATTAACACCTTTTTCTGTATTGCAGCCATACCAATAAGTGCAGCGGAGAAATCGTCCCACGTTGCAATCGTGGTTACTGCTCGTGGTGGTCACATTGGCTTCTTGGAGGGCTGGTGGCCTAAATCGAAGGATCAATACATGGGCCGTCTGTTCAGTGAATTCTTCACGGTTGCCTTATTTGATCCGACTGGCGATTTCGAGAAAACATCAAAACACATGCGGGAACAATTTGCAATCAATGGTGAGAATATTGAGGAATGTACATGAGAATAGTATAGCAATGAATGATTTGACATTCACTCGCTGTTTGGCTTTGAACAATTGATTTAACACTCATAATAGTATGATAAAAGTTGGTTGTGCTTTAATTAGATGTTAATCTGGACACAGTTCATATGAAACGCTAGGACATTGAATTGATGGGAACAGTTTGAGTAATTAATGAACTTGTGATGACGAACATAATCGATAACCTAAACAAGATCAGTTCCCCTTTTTTATGAACATTAATATTTTATTCTTTTGGAGACGTAGAATCGTAATGATAATTTTCGTCGCGAAAAAGCTACGCAAAGGGACATATTGAATCCGGTAGAGAAAACATTAGTTATCGTCTCTCTACTAATATTAATACTAATCATAAGGCAAATTTGATGATTTTGAGTATCTCGTCCATTATCGCATGGTTTTGAACCATATTAATTTAGTTTTGTATTTAAATTTGCGAATACGGCTCAAGACTAGACGATCAATTCAATGTCCAAATGAGAACAATAAAAATTCACACGTCATTCTATTTTCGACTTTCCAAAGCCTTGAAATCGTACAATTTGGTGTACTCAAAACTGCTTCGCCGAATCAAATAAAATTAGCGGGACAATCTTGCGAATATGATAAAATGGATCTTGTCGAAATCTTTGATAGCCGGGAAAATCTAACGATTGGTTCATACAGCAGTTTTGTGACTAGCCAAAACATATCATCCCAATTGTCAAGTATTATATACATATATACATACACACAAACACACACGATGTTTTGCATATCTTGTCTGAAGCACGTATACATAGATTCCATGAATATTTGTAAAATCAAAGATACCACAACCTTTGATAGGTGATTGGACTTTATTCGAAAACAAAACCTACAACACTGCGATAAAATTTAAAGTAGTAATATTGCGTGTGATTAAATGCATCGCTTCACGTCCATTCGAAAATGATGATACATTTCTTTGCACCATAATATTATTTTAGATAAGTTTGAATTGCTCAAAAGAACTTGAACGAACCATTTGAATAATTTACGCGGATGATAGATGTGATTGTAAGCCAACTGTAACAAATCCATTTTATTTATTTTTTTCAAATTCATGCTAGTGCAGAAGAGTTTTTAGAAATTAAATGAAAAAAATTGTTAAGTAGATGAACGCTTGAAATTTAGAAGAAGAAAAATATTTTGTAGGAATGTATTGTCAGACACTAGTACTAGGTATTCTTCAGTATATTTATTACGAAAATAATTATTATGAATACAATATGAGATGCCTTTCTAATCAATTCTAACGGTTACATTCTTAAGTAGTTTAAATTAAACGTTTTGATTGTTGAAATAAATACGACTACAGTTGAAAGTGAAATTGATGTTTTATTGAAGTGTAGAATACCAATCATGTCTTATGTTTTAATTTCAGTTAATATTTAGAATGGCCAGCATTAGGGTATAGGTAAAAAGGAACAGAACATGAACCGAACAGATGTAGACAGAATGTTCCGCGAAGGTCCACTCTCTGCTGAAGCGTTTCATTCTTTTCTTTCGGTCTGAAACTGCGACAGAATTTGTTGAAGCAAACACCCAGTCGTCCTGGGTGATTTGCCAATTAAACAGTGTCCAGTTAGTATAGATATGGTGAGACTTCATGTTTCACGACCCACATTGAGGAGTTACTTGGTGCGTTTGGAGCTCAGTGCGGGCCAAGTCTGTCTGGTTATTCTACAAATTGTTCAAGCAATGAGGCGCTGTTTGCAGCCTCGATCATAGCATAAAGACATCGATGTTATTGTTAAATAAACTGACAAAAATACATAAAAATACCTTCAAAAATTCAATCCATAGACCTCAAACTCTTCCTTGATCTCCACATGTGCACAGCACACAATTTTTAATGCTGACAGTGCTGCTAAATGCCAAAGCCCAGGCATTGCGATAGTATATCAAAAAATAGTGGAACAAAAGAAATCTGCTCTCAATTGTTATCGGCATCTGTTTTTGAAAAAAAAAACAATCTAGCGTCAAACAAGTCGAGGTTTGAATATTTTGACCGACGGACATACACTGTTGCATCTTTTGTCTACGGTACGCTTTGGGTCAGTCCTTCTTTTGAAGTCCTAGTGATTGGTGTCCTGTGCTTCTGGTGCTTCGCGGATTTTCTTCAAGTTAATTTGTTGTCACACAAGTTATCATCACATCGTTGGCATCATAGAGAAGCCGTGTTTGCTGCCTAAGTAGAAACCAAGCAAGCTGACAAATGGAAGCCACACAAACAGATCACATTGAAGGCGCAATTGTGGATTCTTATCGACGGACTCCGGACTCCTCTTGGATTTGGGAAATTTGAATAAGATTTCTATGAGGAGCGAAGAATGTTGAGGATCAGTCCTGGTTTAAGCATGAGGGAAGTTCATAAGAGATAGCAGGCTAGTAGGCAGCGAAGAAATTTCATTGTTGTGGTTAAGAAAAACAAAAACTTATGCTAAAACAGACGAAATTGATGATAGGTAGGAGCTAGCTATTTAAACTATAAGGGAAAACGTATTAAAACCCCGGAAAATGGAGGGAAGGTTAAAATAATCAAGAATAAGGATATGAGAGGAACGAGAACAAGAGTTGATAAAAGCTGAAAAATCACTTAGCCACTTTAGCTTAAGGGCAACTGCATTGAACGTATACACATCCAACAAAAAAGCAGTGTGCTTCGGGTAAACCTTAATTTTGACCATTGTGCCACGTTTCCGATAAGCAAACGATGTCATGATTGGAAGCGGAGGAGGACAAATAAAACTCATGCAGTTTAGTTCTAAGGCCACGAGAATTCTGGTAATATATACAACGTAATGCCAATTGGCGTAGAATATTGCTATGAGCGACGTGATGAGACTGGTGAGAATCCTGGAAACGTTGTGTTATGATAGCTTTCACCTGTAATATGTGTGTTTTACTGGTCATCTCTAATGAATGATATGATAATTTTTTACCTAGTTTTCAGCGACAAGCGCTAATTTCAATGGCACGCGAAATGCCTATATTTCTAATGGTCTGGTGCTGCCGAATATAGCAGGAGAGCAACCCGTATTCAAACACTTGCCGAATATGGCAGCATGGTTTCTGAATTATCTGTGATTTTATTTCTAAATCTACAGCTCTTTTATTCTAAAATCTATGCACAGAAAACTTACTCTAAAATGAAAAGTAGGGATGAAACTCTATGTACAGTTTCAAAAATCAATATACACATGCATAGGAGTCACATCATGTGTGACCAAAATTAATTACTTTCACGAACAAATCGCGTTTCCATGGATAGTCGTGGTCATTATGATTAAAATTTTATGAGGTCATAAATGATCCTTTCACACTTGTTTAGACGATGACCAGCCATGAGTTATTTAGAGCATTACGCTGAGCAATGCATGCACGTGGAAATTGTGCATGCTCGATCTAAATATATCCTTATGGCTGATCGTTATTATGAGTGATTTAGGATGTCTAGTCAAATTGAAGTGTACCCTTAGTACAGTGTACCAGTATAACACATGGCCAAAAATCAAACTCAAAACAAAACTATGGTAAGTAACGCTCTGAAGACGCGGTTGTTGTGAAGCAAGCAATAAATCTATTGTTTATTTGTTGTGATATTTATTGGAGCTTTATACAGTTAAAAAATCAGGAGTAAATGCAACTTTGGTTAGTACGAATGTCTTCATTTGATGCAGCGTAAGAATTTCAAGAAATGAATACTCGAAGAGGAGGAGCGACGACTTGCAAACTACTCGTAGAGCTGGATAAAGATGGTGGCATCTGGCATTTTTTAGCTGACAAAGCGGTCGCAGGATCATTGAAGGCTGAGGTATGAGCAATACCGTCTTTATCATAAGAACACAGGGGGCTCGTACATAGGGCCCCCATCCTTAGGGGCCCCCGGAGGACCGACAATTATTTCTCGCACACATTTATTCTCAAAACATTTTTGTCGGACACTTTTTCACAAAAAAAGTTACAGCTCAATATGAAATAACAACACCGGTAACAATCCTCAATTGCAAGTAACATCAATCAATCAGGAGACACTAGAATTGAAGCTCAAAATCTACCAAAAAAATTGAAAAATTTGAGACTCCTCTTCTAACGAAAATATTAAGTGATATTTTGGCAATTATTAATAAAACAAGTCTAAGTTTACAGAACAGCACTTTGACCATGGATGTTGTAATAAAATTTTACGAATCTCTGATCAGTTATATCATTAACGCACGCAATAATTTTGATCAATACAAAACGGCTGCTAAAGAAAACAAGCCGCGAAGTGCGACCCTTGAGGTCCACACGGTCAACTTCCCAGTAATATCTAGATAAACATTAAAAATATTAAACACAATAATAATTTCGAGAATAATACTACTTTGACACCTTGATCAAGGAAATCGTATGTTTGGTTCGCGAGATATAACGCATGACAGAAATGACCTTCAAACGGGCAAAACAGCAAACCCCCCCCCCCCCCCGACCGAAGTTTCCCAAAAACTAATCAGCTCTTAAAATTGCAAAGACGCTTCGATTGACAACTCAACGAAGTCGATACGACTTTGTTTACGTGAGTTATGCTCGTAGAAAAAAGTGTCCACGAACGTGAGACGTACGTACACACACACATGCATCTCCCTTTCTAAAAACACTTTATATATACTCTATAGACCTCAAAACGTAAAGAAAAGTTGAAAATTTCAATTTCGATTTTCGAGGCGATTACAAGAACTTCCCATATACTGGGAAGTTAAAAATCCAGATGCTGACCACCAAGATAAATTTGAAAGAAAAAGAATTTGCAGCACACGCATCATTTTTTTTTGAAGGATCATCAGAAACTGCACAGTTGAGAGACAAGGAAAAGTTTCATTCCAATAATTGACACATTAAATACACATTTAAAACAACGTTGGGCAGCATACGATCAGCAAGTTGACCAAAAAATGCAAAGAATTTGCAGAATTTTATCATGAAGACATTAATCCATATGAGCTAAAAACAGAATGTTTTCATTTAAGCTAATATATATAAAAACATAGCAAAGCAATCAGAAGATTTAAATATCTCAACCTTACATAACCTAATAAAGTCGGATAAATTAGAAGAAACTTTTCTAAACTTTGAAATTGCTATAATAATATTCATTTGCCTAATGGTTACCAATTGTAGTGGATAGAGGTTCTTTTCGCAGCTTAAGAGAATAAAAAATGAATTGCGAACAACAATGTTACAAGAACGACTGAGTAATTTGCCAATTATGTGAATAGAAAATGATATCCTTCGGAAAATTGACTTTGAGGATATAATACAAGAATTTGCCCAGCAGAAATCCTGAAAGAAACCATTATTGTAATCGTAACAAAAAAAAACAGCAGCATACTGATATCATTAATGACATACTATATTTTTTACCCATAATAAATGATCATAGTAGAAAAATGTTAGTATCATTCACTTTCTTTACTTTCCAAAAGGGCCCCAAGGGCCCAAGCATAGTTTAAGACGGCCCTGAGTATGAAGCAAAGAATCTGGTATTGCAATAAATTATGCAGACGATTATGAGTGTCCAATAGCAACTAACAAGTGTTTGCAATGTTCCGGTCCTGTTCTAAAATATTCTACTCTTTTGGGTTTTCAAACGAAATATGAAACGAAATGTGAAAAACTGTTTAAATTTATTCGAGATATTTCAGATACAAAACTCTATTTCAATTATCATTATCACGTTGTATATTATTTACAGTCAATGTGACTGTGTGTTTCCTTGTTTAGAATTTTATTTCTTTGAATTCACATTGACAAGAGCATTATTAAGCTTTTGGAAGCACGACCTGCATTCGGAAAACATTAAAATAAAACAATGGTACGATTATTTAAAACAAAACAAAATACTTTACCTCAAACTAACGTCTTCACCGCCACCACGTTTTCCTTCGACAATTGTCATTTGTTCTAAAATGAAATCTTTAATTTCAATTACCAACTCGCTTTTCAATTGTGTAATATGTATTAACAATTCGAAATAGAAGAATGCATAGTATGATAAATGCTTGACTGTTACAACTTTCAAGTTTTCGATGAAGATGTCCCTAAAACGACAAAATCACATCACAATTAAGTCCTGATTCGAATCGGATTGGATCGCGATCACTTACTTAAGCTCTTTGCAAGAATTAAACGCGTGGGAGTTGAACAGCTTGCGCAGTAAGTCCAGTATCATATTTCGACTGGGCACAACTTCATCGACCATCATCAGATGCTCGAGTACTATGAGGCAGGTGTGTCTTAAGAATATCACAAGTTTCGCCGCATCGTTCCTGTTTGCTTCGACAACCTCTTGGAAGATAGTCAGCACTAAACATGCATGTGGTCCTAATTGTCTTCGTTGCGTGGTTAGAAAATTTGATGCAAGCTTTCCGAAAATCAACGAAGACAATGGTTCGTTTTCGACGGTCAGGCAATTTACAAATGGTTTTGCGACTACCTTCGGATTTGATGACTGCAATTATGAATTTACATTTCAATTTGTTATATAATTGAGTGCAGTGTAAATTTTACTTACAATTTTAAAGTATGGCGTCCATTTCACAATTAAATCGATTAACATTTTATTCATATAAAGATCAGATTTAAAATTGGTTGTGCCAATTCCTTGGACAATCACTGGCCACACTTTGTGTACTATTTGCGCGAGTTTTTGATCAGGAGCCTTGCCGAGTTGTAGTGAGCTGGGAAGTATGAATCGAGTCATGGCGATGTGAAAGAAGCATGTTGTTTTGTTCTGGAACAAATAACAAGCGTTACGATTGTTAATCCAGTTTTATTTTTAAAATCATACCCGAGTGTACACAATTTGCGCGCAGTTGAAAATGACAATGGCAACAAAGCTATAAAACCTAAACGAAACCTCGGTCTTTTCGTTACGATCGGCTATCCATTTCTCAAAGTTGACTAAGTATCCGTTGAATTTGGTACTCACAGTTTGCATTTGATTGAAGTTCTTCAAAATATACATTTATTTGTTTCAATTCACGACATCTGCAAGAATCTACTCACCTCACTGCTTGAATATTTTTTCCCTACCGATGAAATGAAAACACAAAGTGGCTCTTTGGCCGAAAGTAATTCTTCAGCTGTTAAATTGCTAACAATTGCAAGATCCGAGAGTGTTGAAACAATTTTCGTTAAGTTTAGAACATCCTTTGGAAATTCATTGATGATTAAAAGAACGCAAATATATTTGAACTTACTTCATTGTTTGACGACAAAAGCACCAAACTTTTCAGCCATACTTGAATAATAATCGACTGTTCCACCAATCCTGATTTATCAGATGAAAGAATCGCTAATAGGAATTGAGGCACGGCTCTGAAATACATTTATTTCGATCAGTAAATCGGCCAAATGAATATTATAGAGAACTTACTGCTTGTTATTACAATTTGCTTCGATAAAAAATTTGAACAGCTTCTGAAACTGATCGTTGTTGCTATAACTTCCCGATCCGCTGCAGTGTACTATGCAAAAATCGGCTGCCAAATGCGGAAGTTGTGATGAAAAACTTGTCAAGAAGTTCTGTTTGACAAACGGCAAAATGTGTTGGGAAAATGCATGCAGAAGAATTTGAGAGTGTTCGTTTTGTTGATTGGTCTTTAAAATGTTCAATTTGATTTTTTGAAAGACGTTGTGCAGCGTTTCGAGCAGTCGTTCCTGTTCAGCAGAGGTGCATACATTTAGGTAGTTTGATAGCCAATTATCTGGAATAATTTGAGCTTGTTGGACTAAAGATATAAAGTCTATAAAGATTTTCTAACAGCAAACATATTAATCTGAAGACTGTTTATTATTTATCCTGATATGTTCTTATGACCACGGGCAATTCTCCGCCAATGGAAACTGCGAAAGCTTGTTTCTTTGAAAGTTACAACCCTGAATTCACAATATTCACGTACCAATCAGCAAATGTTCTCCCCTATCGAACAGCTCAGCATACTCATAAATATCACACAAACTATCGGCCATCAACTTTGAAATGTTTGTTTCATTTTTCACCTCCGCAACTTGCTCCAACAGACGTTTTACGTAGTCAGTCAAGTTCATTGATCGCTCCGAGAAAAGGATCATTAACGCCAAATGTCCTTTAGTGATGCATGCTTGACGATTCGGTGTCAATTTCTCCAACGGAATCGACAACAATTTATCACGAAGTTTCACAATCTACGACGAATTCAATGGATCAGTAATGATTCGTTTCAATTTCAAAACTCACATTATCCTCGGAGTCCATACTCAGTGCTAATACCAAAAACAATTCGATTAGATGATGAATTCCGGTTTCATTTAATGCTAGAAACTTTGGAACACTGAATTTAGAGTAAATTCGTCCTAGAATTTTTTGCATTTGATTGTTTTGTCCCGACTTCACAAATCGGGCTATTGTTTTCCCGAGTATTATTGTGAACAATATGTAGCTGGAATGGTTTACATCGGGCGACGCGTTTTCGAGCAGACCTTGTATTTTTAGTAGATATCCTTTGCCTGAAGAACTGAAGCAACAATTTAATCACGCTTCCATTTGTTTGAACAGTAAATAATTCAGGCTAACCTTGCTATTGCTAAACTGCTAGGTGCCGAGCCAGCTATGAAAAAGGCAGAGTTCAGCTTTTTGTGAAAATACTCCCACAATGTCATTGGAATGTCTACTTTTGCTGGCCACCTAAAATTAACATAATTAAATCTAGTTTTTCAGTTGGAGCGCCGCCCACCATTCCAATATGATTGGCATTACGTTACAAACAAACACACGAAGTTGTTCTTCTGGTGGATTTGCGTTCACAAAAGACTCTACCATGCTCTCCAGAAGATCATAATTCGCGATTACCTATAATACAGTAATAAGTTTATGCGATTGTTGCTATTTTTGGGACAACCAACTCGGTGATGCGACGACCCTTGAAAATTTCCATTCGTCTTGTATCCTTGCAATCGGACAAGTCCTTTTAGTATGAAAACTGTAAATTCCGCAATATTTTGTGATGTTAGGGAAACTTTCTCCGGGCTATTTTTCACATTGTCTACAGTTTGATTGAAGAATCGCCAAAACAAATCGGATCCGGCCACTTTTTCAGCAAGGAATTGCATCAGTAGCCAACTTTCTTTAATACATGTACACGGAAACGGGGATGTGAACAATAAATCAGGAAGTTTTAGCTACGAATCGATGAGAAATCGTTACAAATTTATTCGGAGCATCTGAAACGTGTACTTACTCGTTTGAACAGTGAAATCGATAGGAATAATAAATTGTTCATCACTTTTAGGTACTGTCTTTCAAAGTTTGCATTTTTACAAAATAATCCCTGTTAAATAAATCATCTAGAAATTGCTGCCAATGTTAAAAATCCATGCCACATACCTCTTGTACTTCTTCGCCGCTTACAATGAACTCTTGCTCGTGTAAAATAATCAAGTCTAGGAATTGCCATTCTAGAAACCCATGAAGAAAATGATAGGACGGTGTGTCGGTCTAAAATAATTTCGTACGGGAGTCAGTTTTTTAATGAAGTTGTCTAGTTACTCCCAGCCCATTGCATCGAACTTACTTCGTTCCCTTTAACACTATTGGCCATGTACACTGACTTAAGATTGTTCGGACTTCCTAACCGAGTCAACAGCGTTCTTAAAAGTCCCAGGCCGCTGTGCACTTTACTTCTTGGAAACTCACTTCCTTTTGCCCTCACCAGGTGCAACAGCAGCGTCACTTGACGCCTTCGCTCCCAAAACGATGGCAGTTCAACAGTCTTTAGGCCTTTTATATCGGCCCAGAGGGTCTGTATGTGCATTCTGGAAGAAACAAGCATAAACATTTCATCGAAAGCTTGGATGTACTCGGAAAAACTTACTGAAAACTCAATTCAATAATTAAGAAAACTAAAATTTATTCTACAAATGCGAAACAAAATTGGATATATTGAACTCTGAATAAAAATTGTTGAGATACTGGTAGTAGACATGGGTAACACAGTACTGTGTCGCGCCATTGCGCTCATACACTATGTTTAAGACCAATGCGCTGATACACTTGTGAAGTCTTGTCAGTCTTAAGCCGCTCGCGTTTTTCAGAAGCTATCTGCCCTGCTTTGAAAAAACTTCGCTCACATGGGACAGACGTAGCCATTATGTACAATTTCTTTTCATGTAATGATAAAGCCTTGGGTAAATATGCTTTCTTTGATTCCATCACAGTAATGGATCCTGTAATTTCCCCAAATAATTTTTTCTAGCTAATATTGGTTCTGCCAAGTATTTCTCCAATCATAGCTGAGGTCATGTTGTTAGGATTCACATACTCTTTAACTTCAGAATCAAAATCTTCCCATAGCATATCTAACCGATCATTTGATTTGGTTGGAAGCAGTGACTGACTTCTTTCCTGGCTATTGTTTGGCACGTTTGCAATGCTCACATTTAAGTGATTAGCATCGGGCAATTCGGAATAAAGCTGATCGACAGCTATTTGGTAGTTATTTGCATCAAAAAAAACAAATTTTTTAAATCTCGGGTCGAGTATGGTGATGTAGAAAATTAAAATATTTTGTTCTATATTATTCAATCTATCAATCAAGCTCCTTACCTCAGGCAAATATTCACTTCGAGTTTCAAATGAAGTTAAGCTTTTTTTTAACTTCTTATAATATAAAATGATAAACGAAGCGCTCACATATTTTTGAGTGCTTACAGCGTTTGTTATTGTTTCAAACATTTGCAACACCTGTATCGATTGCTCTGCTATTAGCCATTCATTATTGGTGAGGACACGTATTGTTTCCTCTGCACTGGCGACTCTGAGAGAATTAATGAGATCTGTAGTGGAAACTAATGCATTTTTGAGCACCAACGCTCGGCGTATCATATCAAAGGTAGAGTTCCACCTAGTTGGAACATCGTTCTTCAGCTTTAAAAGTGGAAGTCCCATCCTTTCCTGTGAAGCCTTGAATTGGTTGTATCCACTGCTATTTTTGATGAAAAATTTTGAAATCACTTTCAATTTGGTTACAACAAAATGCATTTCTTTCAGTCCTGTTTCGGTCACAATATTTAATAAATGTGCAAAGCAACCCCAATTGCGTCATTCACACATAAGTACTGCTGATTTCATATTGGCAGCATGATCAATTACTGCTACCTCAACCTTGCCTCTTAGGCAATTAGGCATTCAGCTTCAATATTTCGCAATTATGTTTTGACCGGTATGCTTACCAGTGTACACTGTGAAGCCTAATAAATTAGAGGCTAGAAATGTCTCATTGTTTTCTTCCACTACATAATGAGCCGTTACGCTGTAAAAACTGTCAGCTGCGCGAGAAGTCCATGCATCTACCGTGAGACAAAGAGAAGAAGCTCTTTTGAGGCGATTTTTCACTAATTCAACAATTTCATTGTATATTGCGGGAATAACAGAATTAGAAACCGTTTTCCTAGTTGGCAGTTTATAGTTTGGATTGAGTAAGAATAACAGCTTTTTAAATTCTGTGTCTTCTACAATCCTAAATGATTGATATTCTTTGGTTATCAGCGTGACTAGCTGCCGATTAATTTCGTTTTGCCTTTTAAGAGCGAATGGCTTATTAAAGTGGCTGGTTACATCACTATACCTTGATGTGATTGTACGCTGAGCAAACTGCTTCTTGTTTTGTAGCGACCCGGCTGAAGCGGTAATAGTGCGTCTATCGGTTTCTCGAGGTTCCACTTGTAGACAAGTAACAGCTGTTTGTTTCGCCATATGTTGTCCTGAATGCTTTCTTTTTAAGTGGCGTATCAGACCGTATGTCGATTTATTCAAAACTGACAGCAGTTGCCCACAGTAAAGACATTCAACTTTATTTTCTGCAGGGGAAATGCAACCAAATTTGGCTCTTTTGTTTTGTAGACATAATCTAAATCTGGGAATGATATGGTACCAGCGCAGTAAAATTCAATGCGTTACACATGTCTAACTGGTACTATCCCTTATACCGATGTACATCATCCGGGAAGTACTCAGTAAATGAACAAGCATTCAGGAAATACATTGCACACGGACAGTGCAAGCAATGAGTGGATGGAGTGAGCGGGTTGGAGGAGGCAGAGGTGGTATCATTTGAAGATTTTCATCTCTCAACGACGAAAAAAAGACTCACCTCGCCTGATTGAAAATATGATCAAGGATATTCGGAGAGCATAAATATTTCCTCTTGAACTTATTCTCGGTTAGTTCAATCAAGTCGTCAATGTTTCCTTTCTCGCTGAATATGTAAGTGTTTCGAACAAACGAGTCGGGAGATAGTTGAGCATTCTGTGAATCGTCTCCAGAACAGTTGAAAAATGGCAACGGATTGACTGCGGTTTCCGTTTCCTCTGCGAAAACATTTGATATAATACATTTTATTTGAATGGACATTATGTGGGAACTTACGTGTGGGAACAATGCACATAGACGACAATATATCGTCATCTTCCAGCTCGAATAAGTCAAAATCCATCGCTCACGAAGGGAAGAATACTTTATAGAAAGGACCTTGTGACATTTGAAAGGTACGAACAGTTGTCAAACGTTCTGTCAGAGATCCGTCATATTGATTTGCAGCGCGACAGCTGATCCAGGTGACAGTTGTGCGTGATGATAAGCAAAAGAGATATTTGGTGTCACTAGATTCCAGTTGATTTATTATTATTAATACGTTGTGCTTCTGTGCCCCAATTAACGAGAACATTCAACGTGTACGCCGTTGCCAATCATCCAAACATGTCGTTTCGGCAACTAGTGGAGCCCGAGTGTGGGGGCGCCAATCCTTTGATGAGGCTTGGCACGCAAATCACAAGAGACGGCGCGCTAAAGGACGAGGGATTGCTCCGCACGCAGCAAGGATTGATACGCCGTGATGGCCATGCCGAGAACCAGCTGGTCAACGAGTTCTTGGGGCAGATGAGTGCGCCTCCGCAGGTAATTGGGCCAGGCCTAAATAGTCCGCCGTAGACTTTGGTGCGACGAGGGTCCATAGTTCAATTCTGTATCTTATCTCTTAGAGTTTTCGGATGGACGCTTTGCTCCAAGAAATGCGAGAAATGGATGCGCAAAATTTCCAGCCGAATTTCATGAATGCTCCGGCGGTCATTGATGAAGTGAACAAGAGTGCGCAATGGATCAGAGATTATGAATTTGATCCGCACGTCGGGCATAGAGGGCAGCCACAAAAGAGCTTCAATGAGGTACGAACGGTTGCGTTATAGAGTAGGATCGTGAACATTCATGTGGTCCTGTCTATTTTCAGTTTTGGGAGACAAGAATACAGCCACAACCTGAATCGATGCCAGTGCAAAGAAACATTCGCTTTGTGGGGGATTTCTTTGATGCAAATCAAGGGGTAGGTTTCAATAAGTAACTTTTCGCAAACCAAACAGAACGTAAAAAAGCTATGTATGTTACCCTGTTTCCATTGAAATGACTGGTTCCGCTCGTAACTATATATTAATCGTAAACACTCATTTGCTTCGCAGATTCAAAGACCACAGCAATTTCATCCTGGGATGAATTACAATCAGGTAAATAACACATTGCCTCAAGCTTCCGCATAATAATTAACATTTTCCGAGTAGTATGGAACATTCCAAGGGATGCCGCCTATGTTTAACAGGATGGCGTTCACGCAGAACATGGACCCGGTCAGAGTTGAAGCACAAACAGACGCGGCGACTTTAAAAGAGAAGTGGCTTGAAGAATTCGAAGCCAACAAGACTGAAGAGAGTAAGTCCTCGATTCCTTCATGAATTGTCGCCACTGATTTCAGCCTCCTATATTCTAGCTGCCCGAACGGAAGAGTACAACCAGAAATTCTGGGATAAGTTGCAGGACGAATGGAAAAAAATATCAGAAGACAATGATTCCGAGCATCCGTGGCTCAATGAGTTCACAGACTACTACGATCCTTACAAGGTACTAATATTGAACATGGAAAACACAGTTTACGATTAATTGACTATGAACAAACAGGAGTACAATTTCGCCGAGGATAATCCAATGGTGCAAGACGAGAATGCGTTCGAAAAGGGGAAAGAGTTCCTGAAAAAAGGCGACATTCCAAGCGCGGTGTTGTGCTTTGAGGCCGCGGCCAAACAGAATCCGGAAAATGCAGAGGTCTGGGAGCTTCTTGGCAAGTCGCAAGCCGAAAATGAGATGGTGAGTGTTTGTGGATGATAGTTTCGATTTGAATTAAAGACTATTGTTGCAGGATCCGAACGCGATTGCCGCGCTTAAAAAGTCCGTCAGTCTGGATCCGAACAACACGTCAGTATTGATGGCCTTGGCTGTGTCCTATACCAACGAGAGCCTCCAAAGTCAAGCGCTAAAGATCCTCATCACTTGGCTGCACTTGAATCCTCGATATAAACACCTTGTGCCGCCGAACCTGATACCTGCCGACGACGGTGCCGTGACCAGCTCGATAATTCGCGGACCCGAATTGAAGGAAATCCAAAACATTTTCCTGGAAGCAGTCAAACAAAACCCCAATGAAATCGATGCCGACATCCAAGAAGCGCTCGGTGTGCTGTTCAGCCTCTCTTCGGAGTATGATAAAGCGGTGGATTGTTTCCGGGCGGCGACTCAAGTGCGGCCAGACAACGCGAAAATTTGGAACAGATTAGGCGCAAGCTTGGCGAACGGCAATCGATCCGTGGAGGCAGTTGAAGCGTATCAACGGGCGTTGCAAATCGAGCCGGGATTCATTCGTGCTCGATACAACGTGGGAATAATTTGCATGAACTTGAAGGCTTACAAGGAGGCAGTGGAGCATTTGCTGACGGCGTTGAACATGCAAGCCACGTCCTTCGCGCGATCAGGCTTGACGGCCGCCACCGACAGCTCGAATCGAATGTCGAACACCATTTGGAGCACGCTGCGAATGGTGGTGTCCTTGATGGGCCGACGCGACTTGCTAGATGGAATGGATTCGAGAGACTTGAACGCCCTCAATCAGGCCTTTAATGCAGCTAATCCGGATATGAGTTTTTCGTCGTAGTTGCGATGCGAAGACTCGCTCCAGTGTTGTTGATGCTGCAATAAAGTAGGAAGAATCTTCGAGAATCAACGAAGAATCGAAAGAGTAGAGGGAAATTGCTGAAGCAGTAATTGAGGAACTTTGTGTGCATGGACGATGTGTTGTAAAGCAGCAGTTCGGATCGTTTGTATGTTTCCAATCATTATGTAATATTTTCATGAAATTCAAAAGGCATTATATTGGGGGTATGTATGTATTTGGTGATAAAATATTTTGTTATGGGGTTAAAAGTCAGCTAGTAAAGAGAAAATTAAAACATTGGCTTACAAATTGTGCGTGCTGCTCAATTCTAGAAGAATGTTTCTCATAGGCATTTGGGATGGTATTTTTTTATTTGCGACAAGTGTGAGGAAGTCTGCAATCAGATGTCTTGAAGGAATATGGGAATATGAGCTCGACGACCCAATAAACTTGGCCACACATTGTCGGAAATTCTGATCAGAAAAATTCTGACTGGCGCTTCAGTCTTAGAAATGTGGCCCGGCGTAGTTCTGATAATATGTAGCGATTCATACAATATTTATGCAATGCTTACCATGTAGCGCCGAGCAGGATTTTTCTGCTCCGGAGGAGTTTGCCCAGGAAACAGCACACCTATCTTCATCTTTTTAGGTGCAGTACAACTTCTAGTTAGGATGATGTGGTGCACCACGCTTTCAAACCAATCCTAGATGTGAATACTAATCTTTCTCTTTTGTCCAAACCAGAAGAAAGTTCGGAGAGCATCGCTGTACGCTTCAACACAGAAGTGGTAGAACGATGACCTTACTCTCTTACATGCTGGGCAGGTATTTTCTGAAATATTCATGACCTGTAAGAAACTGGCATAGGTAAAGGTTTACCTCTGTATGACTTCATATGATCCATGGTCCAAGACGATTAGTCAGCGTATCATGTTATTGTTTCAACGTTGCTACCAAATAACTAGGGGTTTCACACGGGCTCTCCTATCTTGCCCAGATCCGAGCGTGTGGGAAGAACTTCCGTGCGTTCTTGAGCCAGCGAGTTGATTGGAACCACACCTACTATAATAAACAAAACTACCTTCCACAGTTGGATTACAGCATGCAATATGTAGTGAGTCCTGACGTTGAACGCTTGTGGTTCCAGCTCTGAAAGTTTTTTTAACCATCAAAGCATCAGCTCATATCTCCGCTCCATATAGTAGAACTGAGTAAGCTGTTGACGCAAGAAGTTTTTATCTTGTTTCGTGTGGTCTACCGATTTTCGCTATTAACCTGCTTAGTGAGGTCACCATTAGAGATGTGCAATTTGATTACTTTCGTGTAACGAATGATTACTGATTACTTTGACTTAAGTATTCGGTATTTAGTACTTGGTTGCAGAATGCGTACTCGTATTGGTTACTTACTTAAATGGCATTTACATGGACGGATTAAAAGACTACTATTGTCAAAAAAGGCAAAATGGAACTGTTTGTAACACAATTCTCGACTTGACCGTCATATTCCCAAAAAAAAAACGCTAAAACGTTTTCCCCCGTTCTTAAGTTTTGTTGGATTTCTTAAATATTTCCGGAATAGTTAAATGAATAAATATAACACGTTTTGGCACTTTGAGCAATTTAAAAGGAAGTAAGATTCATTTTGACGTTATCAATAGTACCAACTTGAGAGATTATAAGTTCTGTTTTTCAGTTCAGAAAATGGTGCCGAATCAACAAGTTTAGCTGCGGTGATACCAAAAAGATTTCTTTTTCCAACGACAATTTTCTGCTAATTCTCCTATTCATCGAACAGAGTCTCATTGTAGGATGTGGAAGATAATATTTCAAACTTTTTTAGATTTTTTTTACTTCTTGTTTGTAAATGTTTAATCTTTGGTAATTTGTTTCAGATTTACAGAAGAGTGAAGGAAAAAAGATATGTGGATATCGTTTGTAGTTGTTGAAGATTCAAAAGTTGGCTAATTGGGAGGAAGGACTTTTTCAAACATTTATATTACCTAGTATAGCCACAAGTTCTGTCAGTGGTTCAAAAATTCATAACTCAAGAACAAAATGAGGTAAAAAGCTAAAATTTGTATTGAAGGTATAAAAATATCTAAGTTTAACATTTTTGGCAAAATCATTCGAAATGGTCACCTCTCTTCTTCACACAAAGTCGTAAACGCTTCGGCCATTGATCTATGGATTCACGAATTGTGGCAAGTGATAGTTCGCGCGTCACCTTCACGATAAATTTCTTCAGAGAATCCAAATTTCGATGAGCACGTTCTAACTACGTCCAAAGTGAATAATCAAGCGGATTTAAATACGGGCTGCCGGACGGCCAATCATCCGAGCGATGAAGTCTTGTACATTTTCCGCTAGCCACTTTTAAATCTTTTCACCCTATGAGCGGGCGCGGAATCTTGTTGGAAGCACCAATTATCTGTGTTTTCGATTAAAGAATGATTTAATGGCTCAACTACGTCATCCAACATACGTTGATATACCGCAGCGTTTGTTTTAATTTCGGCATCGCAGATATGAACCTTGGTCGCGCCTTCATATGAAACGTCCTACCACACTATCTCTGAGGGGGAGCGATAAGCCCTAGTAACACACGAGGCTTTTGGATTAGCTTCATAACTGGTCTTGGTATACACACGATCGTTTTGCCGGGTTATTTTCTCTTCAATTGTGAAAAAAAATTTCATCTGAAAAGAGGATGTGTCGATGACCGTTGTTTTTGAACTGTTTTAGGTTTTTTTTGCATCGTTCCGCTCGTATTTTTTTCAGTCTAGGCGTCAATAAATGACTAACACATCGCCGATCCCCACCTAGCTGTGAATCTTCACGCAAAATACAACTCATACTACGCTTGAGAAAATTCATTTCGACCGCCAGACGGGTTGATAGTGTTTTGCACTAAGGAAATAACAGTTAGAAATAAGTGTGTCATTAAGTTAATAGTTAAAATATTGTCAATTAAATTCTAAAAATACCTTGACAAACCCATAACGGCTTGTGAATTTACAATAATAACCTTCTTTGCGTCATGTAAAAATGGATTTAATTCTTTCAAAGTTCCTGAGTTTTCGACAATGACTTATTTTATTTATACGTTTCTCAAATTTATGCAAATTAAAATTCAATATCTAGGGAGATTTGTTTCAATTGAGCCACAGTTATGAAGAATCTGATTGAAAATTTGTTCAAATTTTCGCGTGGCACAGAATAAATTGTAATTAGATAATAAATAAGAACGTTTTGTAATTTATGAAATAACGTTTCAGCAGTTTATTGATATATATATATATATATATCTATATATAAATTTCAGTTATAAAATTATGAAGAAAATATATTAGAAATAAATAACCGTTGGCAGTTGCTATTCAAAATTATGGTAGCACTAAAGAAAATGGACATTAAACCTCACCCTCGCAAGCAAGACGCCATGGACTTTGATCGCGACAACGTGCACGAAACAGACTCGCCCGAAGTGTTTGTATGGAATCGATGGAAATGAAACATCAAAACACATCAGCAGCGGTAGAAATAGAGTGAAAATTCACTGTGACAGCGCACAGTGTAATTGAGTGTTTAAGTTGTAATTTGTCGGTGTTAGGTTTTCTTTAAATTTATTTAAAGCTGTCTAGAAGTCCGCTTAGCGTTTGCTTTTAAATATTCGACCCTGCCTATTGTGTTTTTTACAGTAAATATTCCAGGATGACTTCTTTAACGAAAGGTGGGTGAATAGAGGCGAACGCCGCATTTGCCCTTTGGACTCTCTAGTCTGGAAGTTAGAAATTTGTTAAGTAAGATTAGATTCTCGACACACGTGAATATGCAGTTCTTCTAGGTTTCCCTAAATCATAAATTCAAGGACCGAATAACTTTAGCTATGCCTTCGAAAATACTTTAGTGCGTTGGCACTTTGTGGCAATGCAAAGCAGGAATGTTAATGAACTTTGAATAAATTAAAGACCAGTGCCGAATGGAGATAATTCGCTTATCTGCATGATAATATAATTGTTTGCCAGTCGTTTGCACAATATAGATGATTCTTTCATTACACACAATATACAGAACTCGTCCATAATCTGAGCTCCTTGCCGAAAGATCATCGTCAATGCAGGCGGAATATTAAACTTTTATCGCTGCCTACACCATTCCATTTGTTATCTTCTATTTTGAAAGATTTGTGCAATTACGTAACATTTAATGTGAAAAATAAAGGTTTCTAAGCGGCAATGATTTGCTAAATCGAATTTCACTATTTAATTGCAATTTATCGTTGCGTAGAAGTCTTTTGGCTACATTAAATTGCAAACATCAGATTGCATTGTGCTTGTCGACAAAAATCTATTTGCAACTTGTTCCTAAAGCTGAAAAAATCTGCAATTTATCATCTCAACTTATTTTTTCTATACATCCAAAAACATTCGTGTTATTATCTTTTTTTAACAACACTCGAAATAACAACCGTAAACTAACAAACAACTCCACTGCTTGAATCAGAAGTCTGTCTCGGAACAACTCCCTGCCTCGCCTTACATGCGATCAAGGAACGATATACCAGGGTTATCTTAAGAATCAGGAAACCACATCGAAGACTAGTCCGTCTATAGGGCGTTTTTTAAAGGCATAGACCATTTTAAACAAATAAAACGCATAAATGGTCAACTTTTTGGCTTCATTCGATTACAAATTTCATGGCATTTAGTATTTAAAAATAATTTCTGGAATACTTCAACCGCGACTGATTCTTAGTAAGCCTATACTGTTGGTCCAATTTTACACCAGTTGTTCTAGCATAGCCAGCTTTATTTCTCCAATAACGCTTAGAATACTAGATTTCAAGTTATGAATTGTTGCTGGTTTATCAGCATAGAGAAGTGACTGGACGTTCTCCCATAAAAAATAGTCCAACGGAATTAAAACGCATGATCTGGGCGGCCAGTTTCCAGCTTCATTTCTTGAGATGATTCGTCCACCAAAGGTTCGGCCCAATAAAGCAATGGTTCGACGCGCTGCCTGGCATGTGGTTACAACTGTAATTTCTGTAACATCTACTTCTACAAGGCAGCCGATCCTGGATACAGTTTGGGCAATCTCACCCAGCTCTAACCCGCGAAGAGGGGTGTGGGGATATTTTCTTAAAAAGGGCGCCACCCGTTTCTGCACCGGGACTGCCCTGTCCGCGAATCCGGAAACGGGAACAGTATTCGCGACGTCTCAAAACCACCGACCGAATAGGGAATTTGAAAAAAAAGAGAAAATAAAAGAAACTGTACCGCGACGACCGCTTCGCCACCTCACACAATTAACTACACTTTATTTACCCTTAAATTACTATTTTATTTTTTAAAACCTAGCTAGCTAACCCTATCTATACTTAATTCTACTTACAAATTTCCTTCTTCTTATCCTAACGCTGCTGACTCCTGTTCCTACGCCAATTGCTAATCGTACGCCGCTTGCTGTCCATCGTCCTTTTCTACTTTCTCCCACAACGCGTAAGATCCGCCAAGTTTCTTTCAATCTTCCGCAAGTTCCCCAATCCGCCAAATCCGTAATCCTCCGCTTCTCGGCTTCACTGCGATCAGCATCCACAAAAACCCAGAACAGAACAGTCGCTCCAGATGTTCTGCCGGCGATATTTATGGGATCCCCCGATCCCGTTTTTGCTGTATCGGTAGTCAACGGCCAGCCGAGTTTGTTGAACTCGTTCAAGCTTTCATTGCTTTGGACTGGTTTTGTGCCAATTTCCGACGTACGTCATCTGGCGATTTAATCTCCGTGCTCGGTCTTCACGATTGCGTTGCAGCGTTGCATCTCGGTTCATACTGTGCTGTTGTGTGTGTGTGTGTGTGTGTGTGTGTGTGTGTGTGTGTGTGTGTGTGGGCGGCCTGCGTATAACATTTTCATTCTACAGCGTTTGCCCGCACGGTGGTTTGGGGTCTTCAAGGGCAGGACAGTCTCTTATTTTGCCCTTATGGGTTCGTGGATTGACCACGCTGCGTGGCGAACGTAACAATGTTGCGCGAACTTGTTGAAAGCATTTTTCCCTCAGAAAATTGGCATTGATGGGAATCAAAAAAGTACGAATCATTTGTCGGTCGCGACCCCCATTGAAGGTAACGTTCCGCCACAGATTTGAAAAAGAAAGGACCAGATATGCCGCTTTTATTAGATATAAGTAAAAAAAGTAATCATAACTTGCAAACATATAAATGAAAACTTTATTTAATTTATAAATTAGGGATTATTAAGTAGAAAACCCTTCACAAATATGCATTGAGCATCGTGCGCCTCTAATGCGTATGGTTATCTCTAATGCGTATGGTTATTACTCTACGGTGAACTCGTGTTAAACTTTACACTCGTTAAAAACAGCGCTTCACGCACTCATAACGAAAATAAACATTTTAAGGAGCACGACGTCTCGCGTTGTAAAGATGATACAGCTAAATTGGAGCACCGACATGAAAAATATATTATACTTTCTAGTGGTTATGTTGAGAAATAGAGCCCAAAAAATTAGAAAAAAAATATTTTTTCATTGTCATACCCAGGACTTATCACCCGACACTTGTATTTATTAGAGAACCATTGAACAAAATATAGAACTGGTATTTAACACTGAAGTGTTTATTCCCTTGCGTTTTCTTTTGATTTCGCTCAGTTGAAAAGTAGCACATTTAATAAAACTAATTCCATTTTAACAGGAGTTTTCATTGTGGCTGCCAAGCGAACAGCTTTTGGAACTTATGGCGGCGCATTCAAGAACACATCCCAGACTCAATTGCAAGTGATTGCTGCACAAGCCGCGATGGCACAAGCTGGTCTGCGTGGCGAACAAATTGATTCGACAGTCATTGGCAACGTTGTATCTGTAAGAAGTATTCAAAAATATCTATTAATTAATGGCTAACCACTTTGAAATTTTAGTCCTCATCGCCCGAGGGTATCTATATTGCTCGTCATGTTGGCCTGCATTGTGGCCTGCCAATTGATAGACCCGCGCTAACCGTCAACCGTCTGTGCGGCTCCGGATTTCAATCGGTGGCGAACGGTGCCCAGGAAATCCTTTTGGGAATGTCTAAGGTCGTCCTAACTGGCGGTGTTGAGAATATGAGTCAGACTCCATTCGCGGTGCGCAACGTTCGTTTCGGAACTGCACTCGGCGCCAAATACACTTTCGAAGATTGTCTATGGGAAAGTTTGACTGATACATACTGTAAAACTCCGATGGGAGTGACTGCGGAAAATCTAGCCACCAAGTATAAGTTGACGAGAGATGAAGTCGACCAATTCGCGTTGCGATCCCAGCAAAATTGGAAGCGGGGTTTGTTTTAGCCGCTAAACAGTTGAATTTCTTATATAAAATAATTTTGTCTGTAGCTCAAGATGAAGGTGTCTTCAATGCAGAGATAACGCCTACCAAACTGAAGGTGAAGGGAAAAGAGGTTGATTTTGCTGTCGACGAACATCCAAAGCCACAAACTAAAATAGAAAATTTGGCAAAGTTACAAACGATCTTCAAAAAGGATGGCACAGTGACGGCTGGTTCGGCTTCTGTAAGTGTTGCAGGATACTCATGTTCACTCGGGTTTATTTTAGTAACTTAAGATTAGAATATTCTGTATTGTATTGTAATTCAAGTTGTGATAACTTCTACGTGGAAGAAGCAAGAAAAGCTTTTGAAATTCATAAAAAAATTAGTTAGTCTTGAAGGACAAATTCTTTACGCGGAAACATCTCCCATTGCCTTCAACTTATTTTTCTTGATATCTCTAGGGGGTGTCTGATGGCGCTGGCGCCGTTATTCTCGCATCGGAAGAAGCATGCAAAGAATACAATTTGAAACCGTTAGCCCGCCTTGTTGCCTTTTCATCTGTTGGAGTGCAACCCGACATTATGGGCATTGGACCCGTTCCGGCAATTCAAAACTCCTTAAAGATTGCTGGTCTTACATTGAATGACATTGACGTCGTTGAGGTAAGCTTCAGTATTATTCACTGAACTGATTATTTCAATCAAACCTTAAATTTATTTCGCAGATTAACGAAGCGTTCGGCTCACAAACGCTTGCTTGTGCGAAGGAACTGAAACTGGATATGGAGAAACTTAACCCGAACGGCGGTGCAATTGCTTTGGGCCATCCATTGGCTGCTAGTGGTGCGAGAATTACTGGTCATTTAGTTCATGAGATTCAGTAAGTGTTTAATTGGACTTTTCAATAATTTAAATGTTTCATCCGAACGTTTTCGATTGTAGACGAAGGAAATTGAAGCGTGTAATCGGGTCAGCTTGCATTGGTGGCGGACAAGGTATCGCTGTTCTATTGGAAGCGGTGTAGATACAGTTCGGATGTCTGTCTCAGGAATTTTGTGCATTTATATTAACATATCACCAGATAATATTTTGTATAAAAGTTTACCATCATGAAAGTTCAGAAATGTATACAACATCTTTTTTTTAAATACACGATTTGATGTGTTTTAAACGGTGTTTCTTATTCAGACAATCCGCAATTTATGTTTGTCGATGTATAATAGATCTATCATCTCATTATTGGCAATTATATGAGAAGGCAAGATTATGTTGGTTGGTATTTCTGAGAGACATTTCTTAGCCGGAGCAACGTTTTGGGTTGAGAGGTCTAATAATGATGCTATAAAAATTTACAGCAAATTACTGGGATACACAATCACACATTACATTTTTAGCTTAAGATAACATCTATTTCGTATTTTTCAATTGTGAGATTTCACCAAAACGCCGGCATCCATCAAACATATGTTGACATATTGTGAAAATGTGGAGCATTCCCACAGTAATTAGATAAAATTCATAAATGCAATCGAGTTTAATTATCTAATTTGAACATTTCTTTCAGTTTACTGGTTCCAACAAATTCACGCATTTCTTTTCTATGGAATTCCAACTGTACGCCGCAACTTTTATTGCGTGCAACAGAAGAAAAAAACTTAAGCATTTTATAATGAGAGCTATTAAAAGACATTTTATTTAGCTTACCAGCAAATTTGATAAAACGAAACAAAACGTGTGAAAGTGAAAAACAATTTTATTAGTATGAACTGGAATATGTGAATATTACATCATGATTGGATGTTTTTCGTAGAGAACTGTAATAAGTGCGTTTGAATTTGCCGCGATAATTATTTGGGTTTGAAATTAATTGGCGAAAGTAGATTGCTCTGAATGTGTCTTCTAAAGCTAATCTTTTTGGTCTAAATACTGACTCTGATGTGCCGTTTTGTTTTAATTTGATGTCTTATCTTGTAAGGTTTTCATAGACAATTAATTACTTAGCTTACGTTAGTATTAATTCGTGCCGTCGGTGAATTTTTTTTTACTCATAACTGTGGAGCAAGTTATGGTCTTAGATAATAAATAGTTCTAATGTTTGTCCCTGTATTTCAATAGATATCTTACGTGATCTATCCGTAGAGGTTGTGTATCGATTATTAAGGTTCCTACACCAATTTTGTACATGGTAGGCTACTGTTTTTGAATCTTTCCAGACGTCCAAAATGAAACTTCCGATAACAAATCGTTTATATCATCATTCCCCATTTTCAAGATGAGTTTTCCCATTATTTCTTTAACCAGCTCTTAGTTACATATATTAATTTATCAAAAAACGCGAATAGATACCAAAATAAATATTATTGAGTTGACGGGTTGATGTAACAACGTGAGAGATTTGAAGCTTCTGGCAACAATAGAGGTGATTCGTTGATTTAATCATGCCATTTGTAGAATGTTTTCGTTTCTTCGTTTAGCGAAATAACTTTGTGGGTAAATTTCGGATATTATTTTGTTTGTTTTACGCATTTTGGCATGTTAAAATTTGACCATCGTTAATCATCGAATGTGTTTCATTGTTGCTCGGCGAGATAATCTAGACTTCAAAGTGCGCATATATTCATTAAGAAGCTGCATATAATGGAGGTTGTATAATTGATTTCGGAACGATTTCTCATGAAAACTGGAGATTATAGTTTTCGTTTGAGAAGATGTGTAAAATCATGTGAAATTGAATATAGTAAGCAGATGGGCGTATTCAAAAACTAACCGTGAGATGCGCGGCTTGAAGGAGTTATGTTATAAATAAATTAATTTTTTTTAATAACAAAATAAAACCACATTGTTTTTCCTATGTCGAAGGGGTTTTTTTCTAGGAAAACTTCACAAACATATACTGTTCAACGTACCTAATGCAATTATTGTCATATTAACGCTGTATAATTATTTAAACAACATTTGATTAAACAAATTAATAAAAAAATCTTTTTTCAATTAATTTTTGTACGATATATTCATAAAAATAAGAATAAATATATATAATATATAAATATATCGTAAAAACATTAATTGAAAAAGATTTTTTTTCTTAATTTGTTTAATCAAATGTTGTTTAAATAATTGAAATGGTTAAAAAAATCGAATAAGAGACGGGGTTTTTCCATTTTTTTAATTATTGCTATTTTGCGGCCAGGGTTAAATGTTTTCAAATTTTAAACCAATTGTATCTTGTAGAAAATTTTATTACGCAACTTTCGTTTTCAAACAACTTTGCTCTGGAATGAACCGTTTCAAAGTTAGGAGTGAGACAAGCAGGAAAAACAGGATTTTTTTAAAAAAATTTAAAACATTTCAATTTTTTTAATGTTCCCGACTTTTTTGAGAGGGAGCGTGGATGATTTATTGTTATACGAGTTATTCCAAAACTTTTCCTGCAAAAATCAGCGTGCTCCCTTTCAACGGCCAAATGTAGTCTTTTTTTACAGATCCGTTCTGGTCTACTACGCGATCGATGATTTTTGTTTACGACGCAAATTTTGGTTGATTTTTGGAATAAACGGCTTCAACAGTTTGTTTCGTCTTCACGGAAAGTGAACGACTTATACTCGGATAATCAATAATATCCCAGCCTCCCCATAACGTTTTATGAGTTTATGAGTTCAACGTTCAACGCACTTTTATTTGCCTTTAATAATCCAACTATGTTTACGCACTCGTGATATACACTGACAGTGTATATGGCTAGATTATGTACAATTAAATTTTACAAAATATTCATGGATTGTAAAATTCAATGTACAAAAATTTTGCGATTATGACATCACTATATTGATTATCCTTCGAACCGATCATGTCAAATTTGGTTACAGTTCCCATTTTACCGGCTCTTGTTAGCACATGACGCAGTATATGGGTAGGTTTTTATAGAAATCTTCGTAAAACTTCAAGTTTATCACTGTTATTTAACGAATATTTGATAATTTCGAACAAACAAAAACTACGCTTAGTGTAGTAAAAATACACAAAATTTGCTTAAAATCTCACAGAAATTACAAAAAGGATGAAAATTTGAATTTGAATTTGAGCAGAATTAACTAAAAAAATCGGTAAGTGAAATTTTCTTCTTCTAGTTGTTTTACTATAATTTTTTTAATAATGAAATTACAAAAAAAAATGTTCAAGGTAAAAGTTGTAGCTGTTGAATTTACCCAGAAAATTTATATGATATCTACTCGTATATTTGCTCTTGAGATGTACGCTATTTCCAATGAAGCATTTTTGAGCATCATTTTTAAAGTTTCTTCTGTTGTAGTTTTTGAACAATCACATTTAGATATATGTTTCATATAAAATTTGCAGTTTACGATGTATCTACGACGTTGTTTTGAAATTTTACCAATATCTTCATTTTTCTAGAAAATATTAGCGTTTTTCCACATAAATTTTCAATAATGTTTTTGCAATTGTTTGCTATTAAAAAATCCAAAAAATCCAAAAAAAAACAAAAAATCCAAAAAAATCAATATTAAATTATTTAATATACTGCAATTGAAAGGTTGTGGTTTAATCTAATATATTCATTTGAGTATTTTTGTATCTGTATTTTCCTCAGAGAAACACACAATTTTCCAAATTTATTTTTTGAGTATCATTCTCTAGATTGTGTCGTATAAATGTAATTAAATTTATTTATTAAGAATTATTGCCTAGAATGTTGTTTTAAATTTTACCAAAACTAATTTTTTTTGTGGAAAAATTAGTGATTTTCTACGTAAACCTCCAGTAAAAATGTATTTTTTTACAATCGTTTGTTACAAAACAGTCAAAAAAATAAATACTAAATTATTTAGTATACTTTATTTGTAGCACAAACGTTTCCATAAACATTCATGTCCAAACCCACAAAATTTTAGGTAGCAATATTCATATTGAAAAAGTTTTATTTTATTATCTAAAAATTGCCAAATTTTTGTATTCATTAAAAACAATTGCAAACTATTCATAAATCTAACATTAATAAAAAAACTATCATTAAGAAAGTATATACTTTGAATTATTTATGAATAAATTTTCATCAAAAGATTTTAATTTTTAAAACAGATATAAAAAAATGAATTCTAAAACATACGAGTAAAATTAAACATTTAAAAAAACATGAATTTCAACAGGCTTTTGTTTTTCCACTATAATATTCATCCCATTTTTTTGTAACTATAATGTTATATAAACATTGAAAATATTAAATCTGAAAGACATTTTTGCTGCAATAATAATGAAATAATATTAATCGAAATGGTTTATTGTCTTTTAGGACGTGTTTTCTCATAAATTTTTACACTTAAATAAATTAATTTTTTAAAACTTGAAAATATATTTATTTGAAAGTTGAGTTCTTGCTCTACATCTTACAATAAGATAATTTTGTTTATTCTTCCCGAGGAGTAACAGCCCGAAATTATTGATTCTTTAATCGAGTGATAAACAAATTAGATTTAATGGACGTGCATGTGCACCCGTCAAATGACCTCTAATAAAATTAAACGTATCTCGTGAAATAGTTTATTTACAGAAAAAACTATTCAGACAAAATTTATAGATAAATTCACCAGCTAAATTTTTTACCTTCAACATTTATTTGTGAAAAAACTAAAAAAAATTTCACTTAGTGATTTTCCGAAAAATTACATTTTTTGTGTATTTTCATTATTTAAACAATTATACTAAAAAACTAAAAAAATTCACTCTCCGATTTTCCGGAAAATCTCATATGTAGCAGTGTAATTTTTTTAATTTTTAAGTTAAATTTGAATGTAGGTAGCTGAAAACCTATATTTAATTGTTTTTTAAATTTTTGTAATTTTTGCGGCGTCAAATATTGTGATTTACTAGGCTATTAGAGCTTAAGAAGCTGATGGTTCTCAATGCAAGGAACACCAGGTTGTACACCTTGGAACAATTGAGAAAGTGAAAATAAAATTTTTTTCGAAAGTTTAAACATAAGAAATTTCAATGGCTTCGAACAAATAGTTCCACCGCACCGGTGAAAAAAATCCGAAATATTCGTTTCTTCTGCCTGAATGGATCTCTCCCCTTAAGATTGGGCAAACACTTTACAGCACGATATGTCGAGAATGCAATTACTAACAATCAATCAAAATGCAAAAAGCGAAGATAGAAAATTTTCCAAGTTTAACACTGAATTACTATTTTTTTTTAAATTATAATTGAACATGATTGAAGACATATTGCTGAAATAAATTTAGGAAAATCGATAAACATCTTCAGCACGTTGATTTTATCGAAAATAAACTTTGGTTGGTGCTTTCACTTATTTCCGCACAAAAGGAAGAATCGATCGCAGATAATCGACGTAAAGATTTATCAATTACAAAAAAAGATGCGAGCTGACCTATATTTGGGTTAGTATCATTTATAAAAACTTAGAGAAAAAAATGGTAATATTAAACCAATTAACACTATTTCGGTGTTGAGAAAGCAAGGTTTTTGGATTGTGCCCAACATAGGCCATTGTTTGCCAACAATTAACCGCGGCTCATATACAAATATGGTCATAATCTATCCACATCTGAAAATGTTATGCGCTATATTGGGTTAAGGTTTCCGATATTAATTGCGTTGTGTTGGCAATATTTAAGCCACTCATTAAGCATTAAGCGCTGTACATTATATCATGCGTCTGGAATTGTGTTTGCGATTAAAATCGAATTTGTTGGATTACTGACTCGACGGACAATCTTTCGCACTTCACGTCGATGGGTGTTGGTAAGTGTGGTAGCTATTAATTTGGTATCTGCACATCTACCAGTTTTTTTTTAATTAGGCGGAACCGTTTGATTGGATTGAACGGTGTTGAATGCAGTACATGTTGCAGCAGTTGTTTTTTTTGGAAAATAGTGCCTCATATATAACTTGATGTGATAATTAACCACTTTTCTGGTCACGGATGGCGAAGTGTTTTGGACAATTGCTGGGTAAGATGAAGGTGGGTCTAATTTAGTTAAAAATTGATTAAATATCATGTTTGGATACTTGTATTGAACACAAAATCTGGGTTCTGATTAATTTATCAAAGCAGAGTAAGTATGTAAGAATTTGTTTGAAATTGAATTGAAGTGTACAACGTTGGACTTAGGAACGAGAACTCAGTTAGTCCTCTTATTTTTGAGACAGTATTATGCTACAAAGATCTTTCATTCAAAACATTCAAACGAACATTCAAAAAAATTATCATACACAATTAGCAGGAAATTTAATTCAATTCAATTCAATTTATTACTCTTTTTTATATACATTTTGTTTTTGTTGAGTAACTAAATACAATATTTGCGTGATCAGACTTTGAATTGTCTCTCCAGCTCTGTTTATGATTTTGGTTAAATTTCGAAGTTAAGGATAATTGGATGTAAATTTATTCTAAGACGGAGGAAAAAGCTTTGAAAACCTCACTGGTAGTTTTATAATTAAGAACATAATGCTAAACGTATTTCTAGTTTAACTAACTTATTATATCGTATTTACATTTTTATAATACAAATTTAAGTTAGGGCTTCTTAATTCTAAAATATATACATAGAGGCGTTTAGCATAAAGTACGAATTGATGATTCTATTTTGGATTTTTAGACATCTAGTGTTTGCATATTCTATGCCTGGAAGATCTAAAATCATCTTTAAGACTTTATTTTGAGCCACCTGTAGCTTATTAACTTCCCAGTTTATGGGAAGTTCTTGTAATCGCCTCGAAAATCGAAATTGAAATTTTCATAATTTCTTTACGTTTTGAGGTCTATAGAGTATATATAAAGTGTTTTTAGAAAGGGAGACGTATGTGTGTGTGTGTGTGTACGTACGTACGTCTGTACGTTCGTGGACACTTTTTTCTACGAGCATAACTCACGTAAACAAAGTCGTATTGACTTCGTTAAGGTGTCAATCGAAGCGTCTTTGCAATTTTAAGAGCTGGTTAGTTTTTGGTATACTTAGGTTGGGGGGGTTTGCTGTTTTGCCCGTTTGAAGGTCATTTCTGTCATGCGTTATATCTCGCGAACCCAATGTAAGATTTGCATGATTGAGGTGTCAATCGACGCGTATTAACATTATTGTGATTCTATCAAGTTTCTAAAAAAATTCTTGGAGCCGTTTTTTATTTTTTTTAAAAAAAGTGCAAAAAATTGGGTTTTTTTTAAAAACAATAAATTTTTAACCTTATTTTCAAGTCCAAGTAATCAATGTTTGTAAAATTTATATACTCCAAACAATGATTGTAAAAACAACATCAAAACTTTTTCTCATGATTATGTAAAAAATTAAATTAAAAATTAAAAATCAATAAAAGTCATCATGATTTTCAAGGTCATTTTTATCATTCACTAGATCCCACGAACCAGATATAATATTTGCATCAATATGGTATCAGCTGACGTATATTAACATCTTTGTGAAGTTTTCAACATTATAAAAATTAGTTTCAGCCATTTTTTTAGTTTAATAGAAGAAAATGCGAAAAATTTGGTTTTTTTTTCATAAAAAAATATTTTTTTACTTGATTTGCACTGCACAGTGATACCAGTTTATAAAATTTATACATTCTAATCAGTTTTTGAAGAGAAAGCAGCAAAAAATTGTTCCATGATTATGAAAAAAATTAAATAAAAAATAAAAAATCATTCATGTAAAGAGGGTTCATACGAATGATATTAGTTTATATCTTTTATTCTAACAAAATTGTTGTAAATTCAATCAAAGTGTTATAATATTCACATAATTTGAGCAGATTTTTAATAGTTTTATAGTCTTTTAATTAAAAAAACTGCTTAAATTTTGAAAACCAACAAAATTTCAATCAAATTTGCATTTGCGGTATCAACGCTTTGAATGGTAAAATGTTTTGTAGTCAATACTTTGCAAGATCATTTGCTTTAAAAAGCTTTCATCGAATAAAAAATTGTAGTTTTTAGTAGATTCATTCTTTAGTAATCGTAAGATTACAATAACCATCATCATTTGTAATACATTTCACTTTTTACATGCAATTGAACCTATTTTTGACTGCATATACAAAATTTTCAAGACCAAAAAGGCCCCCACCGATTGATCCGCGTGAATATTCAATCTGTCCTCAACGACCAAAAACCTTACGTAATCAATGGACCCTCCCCTAGACGATTTGATTCATATTAACTCATTCCTGTTACTGCTATGAATACCTCGCATTGTTATTACTTAAAGTAGTATTATTTTGAAAATTATTATTGCGTTTAATGTAGTTGATGTTTATGTAGATATTACTGGGAAGTTGACCATGTGGACCTCAAGGGTCGCACCTCGCGGCTTGTTGAAATTTGTTTTTGCCGCGGAAGTCAGTAATGGGGCGGCGTAGAAGAGTGTTGGTTGAAATATCATTTTGAAAATAAGAAGCTTATTCTCTAGGTTTAGTAGCGATCTTCTATTGATCAAAGCATAAAGTGATTTTATAAGAGTGCTATTGACTTTCAGACGATCTCCGATGTGTGGCATCTGAATTTTGCCATGCTATTAATTCGCCCTGAAATCGGATTGGTGTCTGCTGTAGAAATTTTGGCAACCTGCGCTTTGTGAAGAAAATGCTTTGAGTTTTGCTCACATTTATTTTGATTTTCCAGGAGGAGAAATAACTATCAAGTACTACAAGTGCATTTTCTAGTAGGTTTGTTATTATTTGTGGATTTGAGTGGGCGGTATATATAGCCGTGTCGTCTGCATACAATGCTAGGTTACACGAAGGGATTTCTGGAATATCGCTTGTGTATATATTATACAGCAATGGACTCAGAACTGATCCTTGAGGGACACCTGCTTTAATGCAGAATGTTGTTGACTTGGATGAATGAAGGAAGACGAAGAATTTTCTGTAGGTTAAAAAGCTTTGTATGATTTTTGTTATTTCCTTTGGAAAGTATAGCACGTGCATTTTGTGGATTAGGCCATTATGCCAGACTGTGTCGAATGCTTTTTCAATATCGAGGAAAACAGCGCCCGTGGAATATTGATTTTGAAAGTTTTGCCTGATATAATGTGTGATCCTTGCTAGTTGATGAGTCGTACTATATTTTGCTCGAAAGCCACACTGTGTGCTCGGTATAATTCCTTTGCACTTCATGAATGTGCTAATTTTGGCGGCAAGCAGCTTTTCGAACACTTTTGAAAAAACATTTAGAAGACTGATAGGCCTGTAGTTGTTGGGATCGGTTGGATATTTATTTGGCTTTTGGATGGGAATCACCTTGGCTATTTTCCATTTTTCGGGGAAATATGATAATTTCAAACACCCATTGAACAAGTGAGTCATGAGAATTATCATTTTTCTGGGAAGTTGCTTAAATACTGCAGGTTTTATTCCATCTTCGCCAGCTGATTTGTTATTTTTAAGTTTTCTTATGATTGTTAATATTTCGCTGGGACGAAAATATTGTTTTACGTTGACCTGGGTATTACGAACATTTATAATGCTAGTTTTCACGGAGCATTCGATAGAGCTGCTAGAAGTTTGAAAAATAGTATAAAATGATTTTTCTAGTGATTTACCAATAGCGTCAGCTTTTTCTTGTGGTGAGGCGTACAATAAGCTATTGACCTTCAATGGCGGAAAAGGCTGAAAACGCTTGCGAAGTGTTCTACTGAGATTCCAAAAAGGTTTTGACCCTTTGTGCACAGCTTGTAGCTTTATATTCCATTCTAGTGCTAGATTGCTTGATTTCAGACTTTCTTCCAAGCTTAGAATGTTTTTAAACAGTTGTGATTGTTGCACTATCTTTTCAGCACTAGAAACACATAGGCCAACTTTCAATGTTCATAAAAATCCTTTTCATATTCCTTGTGGAAAAAAGAGGTATATCCAGTACAACAATGTCGACTTGCTTTTCCTATCAATTTTTATGTTTTTTCTTGAATCCATATTTCGTATTTACCAACTCATCAATTTGCGAAAAACAGCCGCAAAAGCCTTTTTCAATTTTTCGCTTCTAAGTAGAACACTATATACTTTAAAGAAAAATTAAATAACATAACATTAAATTTCCTGAAAATTGTGTATGACAATTTCTGTGAATGTTTCGGCTTAAAAAAACTTTTGTATCTTGGGTCAAAATAAAAGACAATCTTTTGTTGCACTCAATCTGTTCCACGAGTGCTGAAGGACGAACCAAACACAAACATTCATTTTTTCACTTTATACTTCTGATTTCTTTGGTTGAAACTGATATTTCCAATGAGTATATTTTCTTTTGATAAATTGTCTTGAAAACTTGAAAAGAAAATTATTATGATAAAATTTCTTACGTTTATAAACCAGCAGCCATGAAAACATCCGCGAGGAATATTTTCAAAATAAAAGTTTATCGCAAAAGCGTTCTTACACAAACCTAAAAAATTATTACTATTGGACTATCACGGTGGGACGAATTTTGTGCTGTCCCATATCCTGCCACTGTCAAAGTATCCTGAACACACGACGATTTTTCCCAACCCGGGCAATCTCCGAATTTTTTGCGGTTCATCCAGGAAGTGGTGTTTTTGTTATTCAGTGTTTCTGGTACCTACACAATCCAATGAGGACTAAACTCCTTCGGCTGCTGGCAAGTCTTTCCTAATTTTTACATTTCCACGACAAAATGGTGTTCCACACGCGCTGATGGCGCGTTGTTGTATAGATCACCTGTGGCATGTCAAGGAAATCGATCGATGCTTATAGGTCGAAATTTTGTCACATTCTATTACCATATAGTGAAACATCGCTTGATTCAAGGTGCATTGTTAACACGGGGTTGCCGCTTGCGCATTGGGCAGAAATTGAAAAATATGTGTGAAAACATTATACAAATTAATAAATAAAAAACAGATTGATGTAAGATAAATGGCAAAGCAAAGAAAAAGAAAGGAACTTCGTCATATCGCTGGCTTTTGAATTTTTTGTAAAGGAATTATGGAATAACAATTCATTTTATATGTAACTTGCTGAAGTTTTACCTTCTAGAGCTCCTTTGGTTGATGAACTCAAGGGATTTAAACATTAATTCGAGACTTTGACCCAATTTTGGCTGTTGTGCCATCGGTTATTATTGTTCAGTGCTAGATATAGTTTCGATTTTCTTTTGTATGCTTATGTGAAATAATTTCGTCATAGTCAAATTAAATTGAAGGAAGCTACATATATACATACATATATAGCAAAACTGAAGAAAGTTCCCTTAGAGGTAACTACAATTCTTGCCAAACTTATATCACATTGTAGAGAAATTTTAAATTTTAAATTTAATGAAACAGTAGCCAAAAATAACTGTTGATATGCTATATTTATATGCGAGGCCGACGACTAAATTTATTGTCTTACTGAAAGCCAATTTATAAAGCATCAGTTTGTAGATAAAATTGGTTAGAAATTAATACCAGTTGAATTTGTTGAGACATCAGATGATTCTGTACTAAATAAATTATGGCATAGATTTATTCATTGAAAAATAATAATATTGTTCAAATAAACATGATCATTAATTGTTTTTTTATTCAAAAAAATTGTCCTTTCTTTTTAAAGTAAGAAAAAAAACGAAAATATTTCAAATAACCAGAAAGAAAGATACTTTCTAGTTTGAAAGTCAGAAAATCTTTCCTATGGAAACATTTCTGTTTATAGTTGGTTATTTGGTTGGTTGTAGTGGCAGCCCGATTTTCCGAAGATATGGCTCACTAAGGCCAGGACAGGCCCATTGTGAGACCACAAGAAGAATAGGACGGCACAAGAACCTAGCTACGGGATGATGAGAACCTGTGCAGCTAATATTTTCGTGAGGTTATCCAGGACGAGTGAGCCTAGGGTTTGCACACGTCTTCTGAATAGGAATTTGCACAGAAAATGTTATACCGTTTTTTCCTCTTCTTTCGATCTGCAGCCCCAGCAGAAATAGCTGAAGTGAACGCCCAATCTTTCTGCATGTCTGCGAATCAGACAGTGTCCAATAAGTACGGATATGATGAAACTTTATGTTTCAAGGCTCGTATTGAGGAGCTGCTTGGTGCGTTTGGGGCTCAGTGCGAGTCAAGTTTGCCTGTTTGTTCTAGTAGCCAAGCTCTATTTGCAGCCTCTGTGTAATGCTGTTTGAATCCTTGCTTCATGGAAGCTAGAGAATGGCCGACTTGGGATGTTAGTGCACAGTGGCGTACCCAAGGGGGGGGGTTTACGGGTTCAACCCCCCCCCCCCCCTTGAAGAAGAATTGAATGCTGAGTTGACTCTGTGGTACAGAAAGATAGGGCATCTTGAAATAGTAAACCGCCCAAAAGCGGTCATAGATGGGTTAAGCTGTGTAATTCAAACATTTTGCCGAATATATCGAAATTGCTAGAAATATTGGCTGTTCTCCCAGTATCTACGTGTACATACGAACGATCATTTTCAACATTACGACGACTAAAACCATACTTGCGAAATTCCACCAGCAATGAACGGTTAAATGGATTGGCACTTCTAAATATTCATAGAGATCTCACTCCATCTACAGAAGATGTGTTAAATGAGCTAATGAAAAAAAATCGTCGTTTAGATATTTCACTATAATTTTATCCGGCGAAGCCTTCTGTTTTATGCTTGGACATAAAATTTAAATCCCATTTTACACTGTTTCTCACTGTTACTTTAGATGAGTTTTGAATACTAAGTTTGTATCATTATCGGCATTTTAAAACTTTGATCACCTCGCGTAAATTTAAAAAATTCGAAGATTCGAATGTTATGGATTATATATCTCAATATTTACATTTGGCTTCGTCATTGCCTGGGAAGAGGTTGGTAAAAATAATAATCGATGGCGCAACCGCCAAAATTTGGCCTTCAGGCAATATAAGAGTTATTTCATTTACTTGACCAACGGAACATTAGGTTGTGAAGTGGTCAGGAACACGCTCACCCGTGATTATTACCCTCATTTGATTCAGGTTCTCATTCACAGCTGAGTGAAATGATAGTGCGGCATCAAATCTCATTCCCGAAAACTATTTGTCGACAAGGAGCCTTGAACTAGCAATAACCACTAAGTTACCCACTTTAACAATTATTCGCCGAGACACTCTGGAACGTGGGAGTTGAGTGAGATTCAGTATCTCTACGCAATTAGATCTTTTATCTATTTCACAGTAAAATCCATATGGGCCTGATTTACGGCCTATGCTGCTTTAGAGATCTCACCTAGGGGTGATACGGGCATAATTTGCACAAATTGGATCCGTGTGTGTTTACTTATTGTATAAAGTCTAGCAATTTTATATATAGATAAAGAGTTGGTAGGAACATTAGAATATGATCACCTGATTGAAAGTTTTCGAAGTGAAATTCCAGAAAAGTGTAATTTATTTAATTCGCACCCATATTTTGGTAGCAATAGTTATATTTTTGAATGTTTCTGTCTATCTTTGATCAGAACCCTCAAAAAATGGGTTACGTGGAAATGACGACAAATTTGCTTGAGAGCGCAGAGTTGCTTCCCTGCATGGGCTGCAAACAAGCTTTACGGTTCACACTTTACGGTTCCAAGGAAGTCTACAAATACAGTGTAGATTCTTTCACACGTCTAGCGCATAATTTTATAATTTGAATGAAAATATCATGAATGATTCAAGTAAATGAAACCAGACATGCAATCGGGCTAAAGTCTGCCAGAATTATTTTTGGAGGACTCCAACTTTGACCGGTGAAAAAGTATGATTAAGTACCATTACATAATTATATCTTCATATCTACACCGAAGCACTAGCAAACGTACCTAGTCAAGACTTCAAAAATATAACCCCCCCCTTTATCAAAATCCTGCGTACGCTACTGTTAGTGCATATCTGTGTAGTATAGTCTTAGTAGTTTTATTTAAAAGACATTATTAATAGCGATATACCGACTAGAGTTTTGGTCGATTAGTCGGTGAATATTCGACTTAATCATTCGTATGTAACATGCAAATTTTGTTAGAAAATTTGGAATTTCATTGTTTTTAAGCGAACAGTTTAGTCTAATTTGAATTTGAATATGTTGATGGTCATCTACTACCGAGCACATTTTAAAGTACGAACAAAGAACTAGCCAATGATAAATTCGATTTTTGTTTGATGTGTTGTTGTGATTAATAAGGATAATAAATATAATTTTGATTTCCATAACATGGTATTCAATAAATTTTTCATATCGTTGTCATTTTTGTCTTAAACTCAATGAATGTTTTAAGCAAAAACTAAAATGCTCAAATTCATCTTATTGACATCATTCTAAAGACTTGCATTTCTTTTAAAAGCCATATAAACACAGTAAATTAGACCGCAGTGGGGACATTTTTCTTGAAAAAATAGAAGTAGATATTGATAGTTTTTCATTTTTGACTTTCAAGTTCGCAGTGGGAAGTTTTTGTATTGGAACAGATTTTTCGAATTCAAAATTGTGACATCTTTCCACGTTTTAAGGTCTCTAGAATCCAAATCCATCGTTTTAAGAGAGATGTCTGTGTATGTGCGGATGTGAGTATGTTCGTTCGAAAGAATTCTAAGCAAAATCAGTTCAGCCGTTTTTTATTGAGGATGAAAAAACTGAAAAGTGGCAAAAAATTGCTTAATTTTGAATCTGATGAAATGCACTATTAATTTGTTCAGATCCCAAATACCTTCATACTTATACTTTTATTATGGTGTGTTTTATCAAAATTTTGATGAATGTTGTAAAAAGTGTTATTGAAAAAATAGTTATTAACCGAAAGAAGATTAATCTATAAAATTCCAAACCCATACAGGTTACAAAACCCATTCCAAACCCATACAGGTTACAAAGCAGTTTTTTCATTAAAGTTAAAACATGGTGCTGTGAAGACTATTGAAAATCTTCTCAAATTTTGCAAATATTAATAAACTTTGATTGACTTTACAACAATGTCTTTAGAATAACAGATTTAAGGTATTATGATTCGAATGAACCCTTTTTACATGGTGACTTTGAATGATTTTTAATTTTTAATTGTTTTTTTGTAATCATGAGAAAAGTTTTTGCTGGTTTCTCTACAAAAATTGATAAAAGTTTATAAATTCTACAAACATTTATTATTACGATGTGCAAATCAGGTTAAAAATTAATTTTTTTATGAAAAAAACACTACTTTTTCAATTTTTTTTAATAAATTAAAAAAACGCTTTAACGATTTTTTTTTAAATAAAAACATCATAAAAATGATAATACGCGTCGATTGACACCTTAATGATGGAAATATTATATTTAGTTCTCGAGATATAATGAATGACGTAAATGACCTTGAACGTTTAATGATTTTTTATTTTTTATTTAATTTTTTTTTGTAATCATGAAAAAAAGTTTTGCTGGTTTTTTCACAAGAACTATTTGGAGTATGTAAATTATATAAACATTGATTACTTAGGCTTAAAAATCAGGTTCAAAATTTTTTGTTTTGAAGAAAAACCCAATTTTTTGCACTTTTTTTTAAAAAATTAAAAAACGGCTCCAAGAATTTTTATAAAAATTTGATAGAATCACATTAATGTTAATACGCGTCGATTGACCCCTTTTTTTAAAAAAATCGTACGTTTGGTTCGCGAGATATAACGCATGACAGAAATGACCTTCAAACGGGCAAAACAGCAAACCCACCCGACCGAAGTTTTCCAAAAACTGATAAACTCTTGAGATTGCAAAGACGCTTCGATTGACACCTCAACGAAGTTGATACGAGATTGTTTACGTGAGTTATGCTCGAAGAAAAAAGTGTCCACGAACGTACATACGTACGTACATACACACACACATACATCTCCCTTTCTAAAAACACTTTATATATACTCTATAGACCTCAAAACGTAAAGAAAAGTTGAAAATTTCAATTTCGATTTTCGAGGCGATTACAAGGACTTCCCATATACTGGGAAGTTAATAAACAAATCGTTGTTTTTTTATTCACCCCACTTGAAAGTTAACCGTGTGGACCTTAACAGTTGCACCTAGACCACTTTTTATTTAATTATAATGCCTCTAAAAATGTATTTCAATAGTAAGTTTATTCATTTTTTATACCATATTTCAAAGTTATCTAGCCGGCTGGAACGTCGAATAGCCGACTTTTTAAATGTGGCCGAATAATCGAATAATTAATTTAGAGGCAATAATGTTTTTTTGGATACTTTAACTTAACAGGTAGGTTCATTTACTGAGTCGTCAAATTTAAGCTCATTCATTGTAACACTGTACTGAAAATTTTCTGCAAGCAATATATAAAGCAGTAATACTAATCATGATAAAAGATGTGCCAATAGACAATGCAAACAGTAGGTACACCAAAGCTTAACTTTCAATTAGTTTAATCCTCCAATTAACGGTTAGTGATAGAAAATATTGGCATTGTGTAGTATACTAAAATTTGATTTATGTTTACGATTTCAAGAGCCTTTTCCACAAGGCAAGCATAATTGCTTAAAAACCACAGTCATCAAGTAGCCTTAAACAGCAGCTGCTATAATTGACTTCCCCTCTTCAACAATAAACGGACTGCTAATAGATTGTTTGCCAGAAAACATCACAGCAAACAATGGTTTATTGTTTTTCAAATAAATATTAATTGAATTGAGTTGTCCCTGCCAATAAAACATGGAAACTTTGCATTTGCATTAATCTAAAGCTCATCAATCTAGCAATGAATCCACCTATTCAAACACTCATCATTCGGCAAGCTAGCAACTTCATCGGCAAAAAAAAATTGTATACCGCCATCATCAAAGATACTTGAGGCGAAGTATTATTGGAGCAAGGATACCCCCGTCGTAGGCAAGTGCTTTTCGACAAACACCATCATTGGCTTATTTGCAAAACACTCCAAGATCACTTCTGAAATCGAAACTTCAACCGCACTTTTTCGTAGTTTGTTATTTTTCGCTTAATCACGGCTCGCAAGTGAAACAAATAAGAGTCCGCGTTGCACCAGGTTGGAACAGAGGTGGCCACACTTCAATGGACCACGTCTCGGATCATAAAAATTAAGCAATTCAAATTTGGAACTTGAATTAATCACATTTCAGCATAGCACTCACTAATGTCGGGCGACATATGGCGAAAGAATGAACTCCTTTTAGTGGTGACCGGAGAACCGCAAAACTTTCTCAATCTAATTTGCAACTTTTAGCACCATTCGCATATCTCGCTGCAGCTCCACAGTTCAGATACATAGTTTGCGAAAGTATTCTGACTGTAATATCGCGTGCATGCACTTTCCGTGGAAATATGACCCAAAGTGGAGTCGACTAACCGCAACGAGTCATCAGTTCAAGCAGCAACCATGCCATGTCCTGATAAATGTCCTCAGCACAAGTGCATAGCATATTAGGTTATCCCCGAAAAAAAGATAGTTATGAGTGCCTCATAACCCCGCCACCCACATCAGCCGTAAACATGGCGTACGTTGCAAACAGAATGTTTTGGTTTCGCGATGAATGCCACGAAGTGTTCCGGGGACGATACAATGGGCTCATACTTATGCAACGCATGCTGGATGAGAGTATTATACTCCTGGGAAAACATGCATGGTCCACAAAATACAAACAATTGGTGAAAAGCCCAAATTAAATTTTCATAATGAAATCCATTTATGGTGAGTTTAACTGGACTTTGGAAATTGTATCAATTGCCATGTGGTTTGTTTGCTCGCTGCTCGGTTGCCCACAAATTCGATTTTAATAAATGGTATCGCGACAGAAATCACGAAAATTGGATACAAATTGGATGGAAGATACATTTTGGTATTTTCTTTGCATTAAAAGTTACACACTAATTTAGATTGGTCAACGTGAAATTTAACTTGGATAATTGGACGCAAACGAAATTGAGTGAAACTGGTTGGAAACTATTTAAGATAATTTTAACTATTGTTACATGAATCTATGGATCATAAACATTCCGTACAACTCTTTTAGTCACAATGAACATTTCTTGCTACATATCAAGCGCATTCAGCTTTGACAAAGATTCTCAGGTGAATAAGTTCCGATTTGTATGCATTTTTTAAGGAAAACTATCAAGATTTTTCTAAGCCAGGAGTTATTAGTAGTGTAATGAGCTAGAATCGCCATGTCCTTTGATTCTATTTTCCTAACCTTGGTGTCTATAAAGCCCCATGATGGGGAGATAAACAAATTAATAAAAATTTCAAGGGATTTAGAAGAAAAACGGCCGGCCCAATTTTGATTACTGGCCAAGGACCAAATATTCCGATGATAGGCATTAGATCAAAACCAATTTCTCCTTGTGAAAGGATTGCTCATAGTGCTTTATCAGATGCGTCTGCAGTTGTAATGAATGGTTTATTAAAATTGGATATTGTAAAATCTGGATATTGTAAAATGGGTGGTTTCATTAGTTTTTGTTTTAAAATTTCGAATGATGTGTTACATTCTTCTGATCAGATAAAAGGTTGCTTCAATGTATTTTAGCAAGTTGTTCAAAACTTTTGCAATTTGCCCGAAGGTACGATGTACATCGTGAATAGTCGTTCAGTTGTTTTAACCCAACCGTCGAAAATATCGTGGCCAATAGGCACCGTCTGACAACACTACCCGTATAAAATTTTAAAGTACTGAATGATCAGTACTGAAAATCGGATTTTATTACGCACTGCGAATCCATTATAAATTCCGACTAAGTTACTCAATACGATACTGATATTCATTATAAAACTAGAACTTAGGTGATACTGAAAACTCAAAATAATTTGCCACCAATATTCATAACTTAATCAAAACTGAAGCGGTATTGAATGTCTGCATCACTGCAAAACTGAAATTCTGGATTTCACCGGAACCTCAGCAGTACTCAAAATTGAAGGCAAATGCAATACTGAAATTCGTAGATTCATCTAAACTCAAGCGGTACTGAAATCGATGGGTCAAACTCTGAGCTCCATAGCTGTTTAAATCTTTTTGCAAACACCCTCATCAACTAAAGGCATTTTATCTATTGAAAATTGCTTGATCATATCAATCGGTAGCGTTTCCAAAATAGAACGGAAATTTTAATGATGGCTTACTTCGGAATCTCCGTCAAAAGTTGACCTGCTGCTGCAACTTTCATCATTTTGCAAGGGTGCTGTTACTTCTGGATATACTATTTTGCTCCCTCCACTAGCTGTGATGAATCTTTGACCTTTCGTGAAGCATTTTTGACAACAAAAGTAACCACCATGTGTTTTTACTTGCTTCACAGCTGCCATCGCCGGAGCGTCACAAATGAATGAATGAATTTTAATAGTGTACGACTTTGATTGCACGTTAATTCCAACTTTAAGGAGCTGTAATACATCAGCAACGAACCTTTTCAGCACCACATTAAAATTATTCGGTTTATCAGAGACCTTGAATATTCCTATCGGAAAAACTGAATTACACAGATTGTTGACGCATCCGGCAATTATCCAAAAACTAGGACCACTACTTTTTGAAGAAGGTGTTCCATCAATGTTGAATGAAATTTCAAAATGCGTGATATCGTTCTTTATAATTGTGCGCATGTTGGCTTCAATGCATGAGATCAATGAGTCCTTCATCTCACAGTAAGAATATTGACCATTGTCTATGTTTTCAATGTAATGCTTTCCAGTATTTTTTGAAGTCTCTAGCATAGATCTGACATTCATAAAAGGAAAATTACACACTTCTGAGAGAATTTTCAGCAGCTTATTGATGTCACTATGACTAAGTGACACGAGACATGCCCAGCTTCTGATCCTATCTACGAATGATACAGGACTCCGTTCAATTGCGTCTTGTGCGACATCCACCACTTGTTTTCGTGCTCATTACTTAGAATGCCACTCCCGTTTATATAATCAGCTAAATTGGGGTACTTTAGTCTTAAAGCTGCCTTAAAATGTTGTTAAATTACCGTGAGGGTGGCTTCCTTCTGAATCTGTAGTTGGTATTTTGTGATACATATGTTCGGAGCAATTCTCACGTGGGTTCACTTTGACTTTTGTATCAGAATTGATTTTTCTAGGAATTTTTAAAATATATCTTTCACTAATAAGATGATTGTAAGTGCCAGTGGCTCAGATCGATGCGCGCTCATTTCTTGACAATAAGGAACGAAGGCAACGTGTTCAATCCCAGCTGAATTCATATAAAAAGGTAATTGAAATTTAACATATGGCTCAACCGAACTACAAAGATTTGATGTGTTGTACAAACATATGATACAGAAAAGACCAAGTAAATAACTAAAAAGAAAAAAATGATTACGTTTTGACTTAATATTTTGATTTATTTATTTATGAAACGAATACTGTAACATAATCCGCAAACTGAATTGATTCAGAACTTTCACAAAATTCACCAGTACCAGTGATGCAGTACTGACGTAGTATAGAACCCAGTTCCTAATGCAATACTGTATCTGTGTCGATATTAGAAATTTATCCAGTATCCAAAATGTTCCGCTACAGTTCTGCATGTATCAGTACTGCCCCATACATAGGGGATACCGATTTAATTCCGTAAAAGTACCGATGTGTTATGCGGGTATTCGTCGTTTCGTGTCGTATTTTGTTAAGCACGGGACAGTAGCAGATCGTGGTCGGGCCGTTCATCAACGACCAAGACGTTCCAATGAACTGGTTGAAGTGGTCAGAGTGAGCATTTCCCAAAATCTTTGACGATACGACACGTCGCCGCGCTCAGCATTTTGGCGTCAGTGGAACGACTATGTGGCGAATTTTGAAGGATGATTTGCATTTGTTTCCTTATAAAGTGCAATTAACACAAAGAATGTTGTGGACATACCGTTCACGTCGCTTGGAATACAGCCAAACAATTGCTCGAATGGTGGACACAACCCGATTTTTAAGAAAATGGCCGACGAGGCCAATTTCACGCTATCTGGCGGCGTTAATAAGCAGAATTGCCGCATTTGGGGAACGGAGAATTTACGCGAAATCCATGAAACGTCATTTTATGACCAAAAAGTGGCTGTTTGGGTCGGCATTTGCACAAAAACCATCATTGGGCCCTATTTCTTCAGAGACAACGAGACAGTTGATGGAAACAGATATTGGTGGATGTTGGCCCATTATGTCTGCCCGCGAATGCGTGAAAAAGGACTTGACGGCTACTGGTTTCAACAAGAAGGTGCGCCATGCCACACTGCGAAACGAACAATTCAGTTTTCGCAACGAAAATTCCTTGGACGCCCGATGTCAAAAAGAGGCAACACTGAGATTTGACCCCTTCGGACTTCTTTTTGTGGGGCTATTTGAAAAGCAAAGTAGACGCCAGCCAGCTTCATAGCATGACCTAGCTCAAGGCAAACATTCGTGTTGAAATCATTGCTATAACGCCCGAGATGCTCGAAAAGGTAATGGAAAATGCAACAAAAAGGGCATATTTTGTTTTGGCCAATTAAGGCGGTCACTTAATTGATGTTGTATTCAAAAAGTAGTGAAAATAAATTGCAAAGGACCTTATATATAGAAATAGTTTTTTTTAAAGTTAGATACCGACACGAAAGATGGCGCACCGTCATTCCACGACGAGTGCTTGAGTTACATTTACAATAATTTTCACGTGCTACGTAAATTAGTTGTAACTGAAGAAGTTTCACTTCAACTAGAGAAATATAATTGTTTTTTTTTGCCTAAAAAACTAGAATAACATATGAATTAATAAACTGTGATCCGAATAAAACAAAACTTTGCTTTGCTTCTTACAATTTTATCGTGGGCTATAGATCCTAGACAATGTTAGTCTGTAAGATGAGTTCTTAATAAATAAATAAATTGAACTAATTTACGAAAAAAGGTACCATGATCGAATGATTTTTTTTTGAAATGGAAATGGATTGGAAAGAGTTTGTTTTTCAGTGATAATTATTTTTTTCGTACCTAATATTGTTTTTATTGATGTCACGAAATATTCAATGATTTTCTTTTAAATTTGGCAGACTTTTTGCAAATTACTTTTCACGGCATATATTGCACTTGCATAATCATTTAACTGACTTTGATTTGATTCAAAAGCATCTAATTTTGATGTTTTTTTATTATATTTATACTCTGTTTATATATGTTAGTGTTTTCAGGCAATTTGAATATTGATGATAATTTTGAATGATACAGCTGCTTCGGCAGACATAGAATCAATTGATCATAACGAAATGTTTTCTAAACTTCATAAGAAATTGAAAACAAAAGAAAAATTCATTTTCAATTTTATACTAAAATGACCCTTAAGCATCATTGGTATCATTGGCTTGGCACTATCTTTTTATACATTTCGTAATTAGCCAGAGTGCAAGTCCAGAGAAATTGCGGAAAAATGTTAACAGGAAAATATTGCTAAGATCTTCTTACTTAAATTTTAGAGAGGTTTTGTGTCTTAACATTTGACTCAAGAAAATGCAGCAACTATTCAAAATATTGCCTACTTGAAATTTCACGATCTGCAACTATGAACATCTTTGAGTAATTTGTGGTCAAAAGTTAAGCTCGTATTGTTTTAATAGTTGTCTTGTGGTGGCTGCAATTGAAGGATTACGTATGGTAAGGTAATTAAGATACGTTTGTGGACAACAGCAACATGTTTTGATGAGGGTCATTTTACTTTGTAAAATTGACTTTTATTTTTCTCTTGTCTTCTAATTAGATTTTGAGATGAGAAATATTTGAATCGATGATCACTTATTTTCCATCTGTGAGAACTTAAGAAGTGTTAAGCAACCAGAAAATAAATTTTTTTACCAATCAGGCGAATATTCATTAGTGTACCATATTCCAATGATAAATTTCTTACAATTAACTTAAATATAGAAGGGAAGATACAATGAGGATTAGTGTCACAGCAAAAAATTAATTTTGTCAAAATTTAACCTTTCCTGTAAAGTCAATAATTCAAAGATTATCTGGATATGGTTGACCTTTAGTTACAATAAAAAAAAAAAAAAAAATTATTCTGAGTTTCGAATATGTACATACATTGATGAAGTCAAGGTTTTTGTGAGTAATTATTCAGGATTATGGTCATATCTCCAGTTTCATTTGTATCTTGCTGAAGTTTATTTTGTTTTGAGTTCAAAGAGAAATCAGTTTTTTCACTATTGGTTCAAAAAATTATGTTTAATTAAAAAATAGACTTTCGGAATAGGAAAAATGATGAGCATTATTAGGAATCGTTTCAATAGGCGGATTCTTCTAACGTTCGTTTAAATACATATGCTGTTGGGCGTCTTATTTAGTAAGCTTTACTCAAGAATACAGTTTGAAGAAAGAGAAATTTTTTATTAAATTTCTCAGTAGCAATTTACTGAAGAATTTAGGTATCTAGTTTTCTTTCCAATTTTATTGACTAAAATTTTATTTCTGCAATTGAATCAATTTGCAGGCATAATACCTACGTCACACAAGGGCTGCTAATGAGCTCACAGCTCATTATTAACTTGGATCGAATGTCGCTCATTGTGACTGAAAATTGGACTATCAGCAAATCTTTTAAAAGGTGAAAAACAACTGCAAATTGATTCACTTTTGAGCCATAAACACTGGGTACACACTTATATTGCCTATTACAAGCATATTTTTGACAATTATCTTCAAATTTTGCGATATTCGCTGCCATATGTATGTCAAATTGACAAGTAAACTTGAACCTAGTTCACTTGCTCTTTCCATAGATGGCACTTGCAACAGTCAGTTTTTTTCTTCATTAAACTTCCAATGTCATAGCTTTTGTTTACTTACCGCGAGATCATTATAAGCCAGATTGAGGTGATAATGGGCTACGATCTTATTATCGGCTGTAGTGTGTTATTTTCAAAGCCAAACAGACTTATACTGAAGTCTGTTTGGTTTTGAAAATAATTTGTTACTTAGAAGAAGTTAGTACATGTGTTGCTTTAGGTTTAAATACCCTCATAGATTGGTTTGGTTCCTGAAATTTACAACATCTCGTTTGGGACCAGATTTTTGGTGAAAACTGAACTGAAGAGGATTTTCCTGAAAAATAAACTAGCCCTGTATTGGGTTCTTGGGCGTAGTGCGATGCAAGAAAATGTAAAAGTGGATTAGCTTGTTAGGACGGAATTCTGTGGCGTACAAACGGACGAGGCGGTGAGAATGGCAATTTCGATATAGGTACTAAAGCAGGATATAAAGGAATCAGTCTACGAACTAGCATTAAGGCGATAAAAAATTTGGTCACATGTAGCACTGCTAGGCTTATGTGGCCCAAAGACGATTCGACACGTACTCTTCAACGAGAAATCTTGTGAACTTTCGGTGAACTCGCAAGGAGAATCTGGCTCCCAGCTAGTGATATATGTCGAAGCTGCGGCGACGAAGGAGAGACAGAGCCAGGAGAGCACCGCTTGACTAAATGTCCAGCTCTAGCTGCTAGGAAAGCCTCCTTCTTAAGGAGGCATTCTTTTCCGAGGAGCTGAGTGAGCTAAGCATCTTAAGAATGGACCAGCTCCTGAGTTTTCTTGAGGAATCAGGATGGTCTTTGAATAAAACCGAAGGTTTCCACATCTACAAGGCACAATGGGCCGTAGACGGTCTAAGTGAAGCGGAATCCGTTTACGCTTAGCACCCTTATATCCTGAAACAACCTAAGGACCAGATAGTGTCTTTTTGGTTTCTTTTATACCGAATATTGTTTGTGGTATTACGGATAACAATTATACATGCTTCTCCAGAAGTTATCTCCCAAGTTCTTTTCGGAGTCGGGCATGTACAATGCGGATCCAAAAAACATGGAAAAGAGGATCTTTTAACTTTTCCTTTTAATAGGAAAAGGAGATAAAACAATGAGCTTCCTAATGGAAAAACTGTTGATGTCTAAATTTGGGTATTTTTTCTGTTATATCGGATTTCTAATTTTCAAAAAAATATTCAAGATTGTGGATTGGAAAGCTAGGTAATGGGATGCATCAACTGCAGGAAGCAGATGAACGATTTGGGCTGTCACACGATTGATGATGATGATGAACTAGAACTATACATTATGTGTAGCGATGTTCTTTGCATTGTTGTTGTTGAATAAGACTCTTAAATTGGCACTGATCTTCTTTAACTTACCCAAAAAGAGAATATAATTATCTAATTTGAAGGGCATTAGCCCGTATAAGTATTAAATAAATAAATAAATAAATAAATCCTGCAATTATTTTTTTAAATACATTCATCAATAAAAATATTTTCATAAAGCAAGATTAATTGCGGTCACTTTATGAATCGGTCGCCTGATTGTTGCTTGCGTTGGCGCACAAAACGTGAAAATTCACATACAGCATGTATACAACATATGTACTCGTACGCGCAATGGTTTACGATGTGTTATCACGTACGCATTGCAGCAGTTGCGTTGCGTATGGGTCAGCAGGCCAAAGCTAAGTAAGTGGATAAAGGACAAGGTTTTCATGCTATTGATTTCGATAAATTGCCTGATGGAAATTTTTATACAGACCGCGAACAAGATGTGTAACATATGCTCGAATGAATGCATGTACGTATGCATTGTGTTTTTGAATTGAAGGTAAGACAGTGTGGGTTCTGTGATTTATAGTTGAAAAGCAGCAAAAGATGTGTAGTGCAAGATTTTATCAATAATTTATGGGTTTATAGAGTTAGACCTTCGATAAACGCTAAGTTCAGATGGGACTACCAAAAAAATCGGTATCAGTTGCTCGAAGATTCTTTGATTGCATGACTCAAGGCACGATATTTTCAAAGAAATCCTTGATTATTAAATATATTAATCTATCGACCATATAATGTTTCCACCTCAAATTGGTAAGCCATGCTTTCTAAGATGAGTTTTCCCCTTCGTCGTGCTTTATCAAATGTTTACGCCATATTCTTGAATATTTAATTCGCAGAAATACTCTAATTTAGATACTGGTAAATATCTGCATCTCACAATTTCCATTTAGTTTAGCTAAATGTTCTCGAAAATGACGTCAACCATGTACATATTTTGAGCTGACAGGCTGAATTTTATTGCGGCCAGTGGCCAGTTCAACAGTTAGCTTAAGTTGACGTTTCTGGAGCCACACCTCCAATCCTCCGGGCGCCATCATGAAAAAAAGAAAATGTCGGACACCCTCATATCTCGAAAACAATGGCGCCCGGACAAAAGCAAACTTGTGTAGAATTAAAGTTGCAACAACTTATGCATACAGTGGCGGCGAAAAGTCTATGGCAACACCTTATATCGAGGTTCTAGTTAATTGGAAGCTTTAATCAAAAATCCATTGATGCACATTTTTTCAGTAATGTAAATATATTTATAAATAAACGAGAACAAAACTTTTCATAAAAAACTTAAAGAGAAATTCATAAAACATGAAATATTGAATGGACAAAAGTCTACAGCAGTCAGTGCTGGCTGACTTATAATCGAAAAATTTCCAACTGAACCTAACTTTATTTCATTGTTTATTTGCTCTTACTACTATCCAGTACTTGTGGAGCTGCATGTCTATTATAGGTTTATCGCTAGTTTCGAACTGTAAGGACCGCAAAATGTCATCGCGAAAAGAAATTTCTAGTGATGATTTGGTCGTCTAGTATAAAATAAAACAATAAATCGTGCTCGGAAAGTGCAAAATTACTGAAATTAAAATGAGCTTCTGTTTATACCATTATCAAAAAACGGATGTACATGCAAGAACAATTTCGAGAGTATTAAATTCTAAAGGGTTTCAAAGCAGAACTTAACGCAAAAAACCATTAATATCCACAAAAAACCGACTTCTGCGCCTAGAGTTCGCCAAGGCCCATATCAGCAAGGACAATAATTTTTCAAATCGAGTCCTTTTTACCGATAAGTCGAAATACATTACGTACGAGTGTGATGGTCGCAGAAAATATGGAGAAAAAAGAATACGGCCTTAGAGACTTAAAATCTGATTCCTACTGTCAAGTAGAGTGGAGGTAATATTATGGTTTGGGGAGTCATAGCTGCATTTGGGCTCAGCGGATTGGCTTTTGTTGAAACTATTATGGGCCGCTATGTTTACAAGAACCTGTTGGAACAACATTTAAGGCCATCAATTGAAAAATTTCGTCTTGGAGGGAGCTGGATTTTTCAACAGGACAATGATCAGAAGCACACATCACTATTCGTCAAGAACTGGTTGTTTTACTACGCTCCCAGGCAGCTGGAAACGCCACCCCAAAGCCCGGATTTCAACCCAATAGAACATGTATGGGAGCTTCTGGAGCGGAAAATTCGGAAATGTTGCATAAACAAGCCGCGAAGTGCGACCCTTGAGGTCCACACGGTCAACTTCCCAGTAATATCTAGATAAACATTAAAAATATGAAACACAATAATAATTTTGAAAATAGGACTACTTTAAATAATAATAATGAGAGGTATTCATAGTAGTAACAGGAATGAGTAAATATTAATCATATCATCTACGGGAGCATCCATTGATTACGCAAGGCTTTTAGTGGATGAGTGATGATGATTGATTACCACAAATGCAAATTTGATTGAAATTTTGATGGTTTTTAAAATTTAAGCCGCTTATTTTTATGAAAAGACTGCAAAAACTATTAAAAATCTGCTCACATTATCCAAACATTTTAAAACTTTGATTGACTTCACAACAAAGTCTTTAGAATAAAAGATATATGGTAATATCATTCGGAAGAACCCTTTTCATATGGTAACTTTGAATGATTTTTTATTTTTAATTGAATTTTTTTCAGCGTCATGAAAAAAGTTTTGCTGGTTTCTCTTCAAAAACTGATAGGAATGTATAAATTTATAAACATTTATTACTGTGTTGTGCAAATCAGGTTGAAAAATATTTTTTATGAAAAAAACCCTAAGTTTTTGCATTTTCTTCTATTAAATTAAAACAACCGCTGAAACGGATTTTTATAATGTTAAAATAATCAAAAAAATGTTAAAACACGTCGATTGATTCCCTAATAATGCAAATTTTAAATCTGGTTCGTGAGATATAGTGAATGGAAGAACTGACCTTGAATATCATGATGACTGTTAATGATTTTTTATTTTTTATTTAATGTTTCTTGCTTTTATGAGAAAAAGTTTTGATGACATTTTTTCAAACATTGTTTGAAGTATATAAATTTTATAAAAATTGAATACTGTCTGCCGTAAATCAGGTTAAAAATTTATTGTTTATTAAAAAAACCTAATTTTTTGCACTTTTTTTTCTTAAATTAAAAAACGGCTGCAACGATTTTTTTTTAAATTCAAGAAATTCACGAAAATTTCAATACGCGTTGATTGACATCTTGACAATGTAATTTGTATGTTTGGTTCGCGAGATATAACGCATGACAGAAATAACCTTGAAGATCATGATGCCTGTTAAGGATTTTTTATTTTTTATTTAATTTTTTACATGATAATGAGAAAAAGTTTTAATGTTGTTTTCACAAACACTGATTCAAGTAAATAAATTTTATAAAAATTGAATACTGTCTCCCGTAAATCAGGTTAAAAATTTATTGTTTATTAAAAAAAACCTAATTTTTTGCACTTTTTTTTAAAAAATTAAAAAACCGCTGCAGGAAATTTTTTAAAAACTTGACAGAATCACATAAATGTTAATACGCGTCGATTGACACTTTGATTGAGGAAATCGTACGTTTCGTTCGCGAGATATAATGCATGACAGAAATGACCTTCAAAGGGGCAAAACAACAAACCCCCCCGACCGAAGTATCCCAAAAACTAATCAGCTCTTGAAATTGCAAAGGCGCTTCGATTGACACCTCAACAAAGTTGATACGACTTTGTTTACGTGAGTTATGCTCGTAGAAAAAAGTGTCCACGAACGTACGTACGTACGTACGTACGTACACACACACACACACACATACATCTCCCTTTCTAAAAACACTTTATATATACTCTATAGACCTCAAAACGTAAAGAAATGTTGAAAATTTCAATTTCGATTTTCGAGGCGATTACAAGAACTTCCCATATACTGGGAAGTTAAAAATAAAAATTTGTTGAAGGAAGCGCTCATTACAGAATGTGAGAAATTACATCTGCAAAAAACTGGTCATTTAGTCACCTCTATGTCCCGAAAACTGCAATCAGTAATTGATGCTAAAGGGGGTCCAACCAAGTGTTAAGCCAGCAAATAACTTCAAAAATTCTAAAACGTTTAGTTAGAATTTTTTTGTGTATAAGTCAGCCAGCACTGGCTGCCGTAGAATTTTGTTCATTCGATTTTTTATGTTTTAAAGAAATTCTCTTCAAGTTTGTTATGAAAAGTTTTTGTTTTTGTTTTCTCATAAATATATTTACGTTACTGAAAAAATGTGCATCAATGAATTTTTGATTAAAGCTTGTTGCCTTAGACTTTTATCCGCCACTGTATATGACATTCACGTCAATACTAAAAAAGTAGAAAGTTAAAAACGACCCCCGAAAAGGAAGGATCATCTTTCGAGCGCCACAACTTCTTTGTTTTCAGTGCTACCACGCAAGAAGTTTGGAACCTATTTTTAGAAAATTTTGTCAAAAGTCGTTTGCAGTATTGATTCTTTCAATCACTATACATTAACGGAAGTTATTGTGTTCTTAACGGGGAAAAGTCACTTGAAAAACTTAAAGCTAAATAATCGGCTTCCGATTGTAAACTTCTCAGTGCACAATACACGAAGCATTTTCGCAGGCATGCTAATTTTTGTTGTAATATATAGTGTGTTTCACTGTGAGCTTAAGATCAAGCTTCTGAGGTCGCAGCTCCAATCCTCTGGGCGCCATTCCTGAAAAGAAAAAAAGTGAGACACCTCCATATCTCGGAAACGGTTAAAGTACCATTTGACTGGACTAATTGACTTCACCCCAAAAACTTCCAAAACTTTCCCCGTAATCCTTTGGCTGGGAGTTCCAGTTGGCAGGCTGGTCTGATAGTCGGTGCACATTTTTCAATGCAATAGAATAGAAAGTTCTTATTTTTGGGATAGTGCCAAGTGTACAAAGCTGATTCGATGAATTTTGCTACATTTGCTGTGATCATTTGAATTGTACTAAGATATCTTTGTTATTAATGCTCAGTATTTTCAATTTATTATTATACATTTCACAGAGATAGGAAAATCTGAAAAATTACCATTGATATGCGGTAGGCTCAGCTGAACGGAAACAATTCAACTGGGTCTTGAATCGGTACAATCGCGTTTCTCGGCTGCATATTATTATGATTTATGATTGCACTTAATTTAGCAGATTGGCCAATCAAACAGTGGAAGGTGTTCTCATTGCTTACTCATACATGCGTGTGTAATTACACTAAAAGTAGCTCCTAAAAAAATTTGGTATGCACCTAGTTCGTTCTTGGCTTTTGCACCACCATCTGAAGCGATAGCCTTGTCCGGAATGTGAGGAGATATCTGCATACGAGCATATCTCCATAATGTGGTTTTTATAAGTGCAATCGAATTTCTCAAGATCTTGGTCTTGGTGGTGCATTCGCAGAGACTTCTTTGTGTCAGCAGTGCGGCTCCTTTGTTCGATGTCTGTCCGTTTGTCTGTTTGTCTTGTTGGGCTTCTACAGTTTCCAGCATTCAATGAAAAGACCATTGGGTCGAAAGCATTGAAGTTTTTGCATGCCAACTACAACGAGTCGTAAGTAAATGCACGATGAGCCAATCAACAAATGTGGGTCAGATTAATGGAGCAACAGTTGTTTGTTAGCTCCTCGAGTCAGCCACTATAAATGGCTAGAGTGGCTAACATTTTTTTTTCGCACGGGGTCCAAACGCAAGCCCATGTCAAGTTGGCGCTACAGATACTCACACTCGTTGGCGTCTTTGGCGCACAAAACTGGATCGATTCCAGCGAGATTTGGCGGGTGTTTGAAGTTCATACCAAGTGGGCAACCTGGGTTTGACACGCTTCTGGGTCCCTTGCAGACCGGTGCGGTCTCAGCGGCCGAGCGTCCGAAGCCTGCGCGTTAAAGGCTCCATGGCACCTATCCGATCCGTACTTCAAACCACTTTTACGTTGCTGTATGCAAATATTTTCACTTTCATTATTGTTTGGTTTGCTTGCGACAAATCGGTTTTCGATCGTAAACGAAACCGCACGGCAACGAGGCCCGCCAAGCGACTCCACTTATCTTCGTTCGTCGTTTTTCATTAGTGCTAGAGTATCTCTCGCCTGGCCGGGCCGGCTATCGAGCCCATGCTCAAGATACTTTTACCGACTGCATAGAATGTGTTAAACACTAGTTAATCTGCATACGGACGAACGTTGGATGAGGTTACGAAATGTTGAGTCTTAGATGGGAAAATTGCTGCTGTTGAGCTCATTGGATAGGATAGCAAATATTTGTGAAGGCAATTAGCAACCACTGTAATTAATTTGAGTGGACGAATAAATGGTGGTTAAGGAAATAATTTTGTTTCCATCTAGACTTGGAACTAAACAGTTAAGCACATAATGTTGCTTTTCCAACATAAATGTGTTGACATTCTGCGCATAAGCTTGGAATATCCAAGGAGGCATTTATGTGTAGTCTGTGTGGCACAAAACTAAATTTGTGTGCACAAAACATGATGATCTATCTAATATTATTAAAAAAGAAAGTTGAAAGTTAGTTTGATCAAACAGCGGGAAAACATTCAATATTCAAACAGAATAATACAATCGTTCATTTATAGCTCCATTAAGAATTAATGAAAACGAAATTAAGTGTGAATCACAATTTTCAAGGGTGAAACTGTCTCCAATTATGAATCATTGACAAATTACGTGTTTGAAATAGATGACTCTGTGGCATTTATATATGAAATTATTTTGTTGAAATTCGCACCAAAACTGATTTTAAGTCTCGAAAATGACTTGATTCTTAGGATTTTTTGAAGGAAAACATTGAAGTTACTACGCAATTTGCTTTTTTGGACTATTTTAAAATGCGTAAATTTTCAATTCTTTTTCAAAACCATGTAACACACTTTTTTTTAAATACACTTAACCGCTAGCAATGAAATTCTTCACCAAATGCAGAGAGAGTCTGAAAGGGACTTAAGGGGGGAAGTACCTTTAGAGGTCGAAAAAAGGTCTTTTTGCAACTGATTTGTGGGGAAATGAAGACAGTTTTTATTAAATCAGTATATTATTTATTTTAGGCGATGTTTGAGGTTGGAAAAAACATATTCTACAAAAGTGAAAGTTGAAAATTAACAAATTTTTCAAGGATCTTGAAAGCCATGTCGTCGCTGACGTCGTAAATTGCGTAAGCGATGCTGGTTGCAATTGTCATCTGAAATCAACAAGCCAAACATTTTCTTACTCGAGAGGCTTTTTTTTAGTAGATAGAATAAAATGTTTGCGAAATTCGAAAATTAACCCTTCAAAACAGGCTCAAAAAATATTATGATTTTGACGAAAAAATTTCGTTGTACTTCCAGTCAAAAATAGTCCCAAAATAATTTGTTTTTTTAATCCTTAGTCTATATAGAACAGTTTTTTATGCTCTTTAAAATGAATGCTATATGATGAAAATCGATTCCCTAGTTTTTTTATAATCACTTACGCAATTTTAAAAAACATGGTTTCGAGATAAGGCCGTTTAAAGTTTGTGGTCAAGAGAAAAAAGCTCGGCGCCAGGCACTTCCGGGATGCATCTCGTCCACAATTTTGAGAATAAGCTTTTGAAACTTTGACATGATATTCTTAGGCGATATATCTATCGATTAAAACAATTTTAAAAAATTCGATTTTTTGAAGTGTCTAAAGGTACTTCCTCCCTTAAGCTCCGCGCCTCGTCATTAGAGAGGCCCTCAAGAAACAGGACCTAAGATGAAGAATTATCTATCTATTATTATAAAAAAACATGAATCGATCCAAGATACTTCAGATCGTCCTTCAGTTTCATCTTTTATGCCTTTGGTTTTATTTAAATGCGCGCATACGAAGTTTATATCAGGAAAAAGCATCAAAAATTAACATACGTTGATAAAAAAATTGCGAATGATCGTTCATTTATACATCCCATTCATTTTGTCTCATTGATTTTATATAGGGTGTAAAGTTTTGGTAATGATCCCAGTGTAAATGTGACCATTGCTCCCACCATGATGTCAGAAAACATGAACACAGTTGTCGGTAACGAGAATCGCTGTAGGGAGCCTCGGCCGTTTAGAAGTTGAGAAAATTGAGGTCAAAGGTAGTCTGAATTTAACCTTTGAATGAAGGTTTTAACCGCGCATAACCCCAGAAATAGAGGCTCAGTTAATCATGTGATTCAGGAGGAATGGCAGACCATCATAGAATGTTAGTTTGTTCGTGAGACTTGGTCATGGTCAGTATATCGATCTAGAGTAAAATAATGTAATTATCGCTTCCACCTTGAGTGTTCAAACAAAGCAGAGGTTACAGCCTTGAGCTTTGATAAGGATTGCTTTCAGTATTTCTTTCTTTTCGGTAGTTTTTGGTTATTTCCCTAGTTCGGTAATTTCATGCTGATTGAAAAATTTAGGTAATACAGATAAGAAACATCGAATACCGGGAAACTAAGCGTGATTGCATTCCCACCAAACTGAGCTAATTTACCGAAATAACTACCCCTCTAGTAATCGTTTGCACGGCCTTTAACGGTCACTACCTTGTGCCTGGATTGAAAGTATAGAATGTCTACGAAAGTAAGTCTCGTGACTATACAAAATTACAAATTTACTATTCACTGTGTCCAAATTTCTAAGAAGGCGACTTGATAGAAATTTGGCCCTGAGCCTCGAAATTCTTAATCTAGTGCTGAACAGATGATCATAGAGAGAAATGAACACATTTTCAATACTTCAATGAAATTAGATACAAAATTTTTTTTTTAATTTTTGAAAAAATTGAGAAACATTGGAAAAATATCCTTATTTTTGAACCAATATTTCCGAATAAAATGTTAAGTAATTCATGAAATACTTAGTAAATCAGAGAAACCAGGCATAATTATTTTGAAAATATATTTCTCAGGGTACTGAACAAATTCCATGTTAATTTTGGAAAAATTAGTTGTGTTCTGCTGCTAGTTGACCTTGAAAATGTAATTTGGGAAAATGACTTGTTAGTTATATCCTAAAAAATAACATTCATAAAAGATATGTGAAGCTTTAGCTGGTACCGTATTTGTTTATGATGGCTAACATATTTAAATTTGTTGTAAAATGAAACTTATTTACTATCTTGTGGCTAGTTTCAACCTTAAATCATGCAGATAAATTCTTACCTTCCGTAGAACACCCAAACTTTTTCAATATTCTGAATGAATTAAACTCTTAGAAAAAAAGGCGAAAAAATTAATTTATAGCTTAAATATTAGATTTTTCCCAAAATGTTCACCACATTTTCTTAATTTTATGTATTCTTTTTACAGTCCTATTAAAAATGGAACATAAGAATAATTTTAAGGTAAGGTGCAGTTCTAGAAAAATTGTTTATTGCTAGACTATCAAAATTATTAATAGCACTGCATTTTTTGCATACAATTCTAATATATATCTGTTCTGATGAGAGACTCTTTAATCCAGAAAATGTTAAAAATTATTTGCTCAATGCTTCAGTAATTCCTCGTGAAATTAAACTTTTCGAAGATCACCTCCGCTTTTACTGAAAACGCAATTAAACACCTTATAATGCTTTAAATTTTCATGAACGACCTCCATTTATTTTCAGTTCTTGCCTGTTTTTTTTCGCTCCACTGCTTTTGCTACTTGTACTAAGTTTCCTTGGCGGTTATTTTATTAAATCTCTAATTTGCAAGTGTAACATCAAAGCCAACTATAAAAGCATTTCAGCATTCAACCTCTTATTTGTAGAGCAGACAAAAAAAATTTTTTTAATAGGATATTCATCATGAATATAAAATCTTAAGGTAAATAGATCTTTTGTTGAGCGAAAAGATGCTTTATTATGGGAGCACAAAAAATGCAATAATTGGTGGATTAGTGGTGGAATCAACCTTCGATTCAAGACTGGAATTAGGTTAATATTATTTGGTTGGGTGTGAGGTAATAAATCATATGAATGGAGTATTAAAAAAGCTATGGTTATTGAGACAGTATCCAATTTATTTGGATTTCATTGATTGGTTTTAAGCGAAAAATAAAAGCAGCAAACTTAAAAAGTTGCTTTATGATATTTTTTAAGCAGTTTTTACACGTAAAGTCCGGTGAATGTGTTTTACAACACTTTTAAGTGTCGACAAGTCTAGAATTTGAAAATTATCGAGTTATATAGCTGTGATTCTATTTAAATTTCGTTGTGGATAGTAAATAAATTTATTGCCTTTGAAGTATTAATAAAATTCATGATGTTGCTACACGATATTGAGTTTGTTTTATTATTTTGCAATGTTCATTTCCAGACAACTTTAGGTTCCACCTATTTAGAAAATAATTTTGCCGATTCTTAACAGAGGCTATGCTTGGAAGTAACCTTAGATTGCTCGTTAATGTTACGTGCTATAGCACTTATTTGTTGCTTTATGAGCTTCAACGATACCTTCATTGTAAAAAATGGCATTGTAGTTGAATAATCATAACTGTACATAAAATGCAACTTTACAAACCTATTTATAAAACTGAATTTTTAATATAAGACTGTCGCTCTCAGAAGCCTCCTTTCTTTAGTGACCTTCCAGTTTTTGCAATTTCGCATTATTTCTTTGAGTGAAACACCAGCCATTACTGAAGCAATCACATGTGGTAAAAAGGTGGAGCCTTAATAGTCCAGTACTTATCTCTAAATCGCTAAACAAATGAAGTGTTGGCAATCGAAAAAATCTGATTTTGCTTTTTATCGATACAGCTTGTCTGGAAAACCAAAAGTTCTCTTCATTTTTGGGAAATTTTTGAAGGTTTTCTTAAAAAAAGTTTTAGAATTTTGGACCGTCATTTTTTGGCCTGCGTGAATAATAATGGAATTATTTTTTTTAATAGGCCAATTTTATTTAATTTTGAATAAATTTAGTATATAAAATGTTTCCATTCAAACAAAATTTCCCATTTGATTTGCACTTTAAAAAAGCACAAATAATGTATATGAAAAAGCAATAAATCTTTAATAGTCACTATGAAGTCCGGGTTGATACGAATAATATAGCCCCATTTCATTTGTTTTAATGACGTGGATGTGGTGTCGCTCAATGCAATATGAAATCATTTTAACGATTTGGTACAATTTTTAATAAACCCAGTGCAGGTGTTCAAAAAAATACAAAAAAAAAATATTCTATCTAATTTGCACTTTTGCCAATCAATGCCTTTCGAAATAAGGTGTTTTAGGAAGTCTTTTTTCAAATAGAAAATTCAAGATAGTTTTTTATTTCTAAAATATATTCATATAAAACAATGAAGAATAATTTTGATTCACTGCAAGGGTTAGTAAGATTTCAGTTACTTCTCCCGCTATCTTAAGTTTGATTTGATATGTTTTACATACAATCAGACATAGATATTTTACTGCAAAATAAGAGATGATTATTAATCTTTCAAATGCAAAATGATGAAATAGTACATACAAAGTCTATGCACGATCTATGGAAATTTTGGAAGCAACTTCTAAAAATGGTCGTCACGCGACAAAATCTAGTTCTGTTGGTGTCGAAACAAAAACTGCATTTGATAACTTTCAAATTTCAATTTCGTCAAAAAATTTCGCACATGTCCTTTTGTTTTACAAGATGGCTTTGGCTCGTAAGGATTTAATCGGGCCGCCGTGTCACCAAAATCTTACGTAATCCAAGGACGCCTCCTAAGATGATACCATTAATATTAACTCATTCCAATTACTGTAATGAGTTCTTACCATTATTGTGGTATTTATTTAGAGTATTATGATTTTCTTGCAAGTCGTACTTCAGAACGACTGTAAATTTCGTTCTTATACTGAAGGACGAAAAACTACATAAATACATTCCTAAAAGTTGTTAAGGGATTTCAGTTTGGTTTAATTTTGGTTATTTGATGTGATATTATTTTTATTGTTCAAGACTGCAGAAATCTGCGCGATTGTAATCAAAATTTTTGTTCAGAAAACCCTGTTAATGTTTTTAATGTGCTAAAAAAATCTATAAGTGATTTTTACTCAAGACTAGGAAGCCATCCATATGTTACGTAGCACTGCAAAGGGTTGGGGGGGGGGTCATTTAAAAATGTTACGAAGTGTTACATGGCGGGGGGAGTAGCATATCGTTATGTAACAAAATTTAGAACTAGGGGCATTTCACGTGAAACAGACAACGAAAAAAGTGAGGTTCTGAAATTCGTTCATATTGGGCACATTTGTACTTCTAAGATATATGAATGTGTACACATAATATTTTTTATTTGGGTTTTAGTTGGTAAGATATGGGATTCTATAGAATTCAAATTTTCACAGCAGGGGTGTTTTGAAATTTTATTTTCATATTGATGTAAATTATAATCAAATAATAAATGTTCTGTTTTGTATAGAAAATTTACCGTTCTTTTTTGATTTTCAAATGAGATTCCGCATTTGAATCTTTTTTCTAGTTTTAAACCGCAAGTGAATATTTAAAATATTATTTTCAATAACTTCGACCATATTAATTTTTATTTTTTTTACTGTAAAGTATAGCTTAACATGTATACAATTTACCATAAAAATTGCAGAATATGATCTAAATTAGTTTAGGAGATACAGCATGAGAGTACGTGCATGTTCCACTGGGCGCTTGCTAAATTTGGCTGGTTTGTGCGAATAAGGACATACCTACATAGTGAAATTGCTAGTTAGTTAAAGTAATTTATTTAGTTGAAATACTTTTATTTGTAATAAATGGAAAAACATATTTTTGGTTAAAAGTATTTACATTGTTAATATTTTGTGATTAAAATGTTTAAAAGTCGGAGGGGAGTATGATGAATTTGTTACGTAAAAAAGAGGGGGGGGGGATGTTACTAGGTGTTACATGGGAGTTAAAATACTCTAAAAATTGCGTTGCGTAATATATGGATGTCTCCTAGCTTGCATGTGGACTGAATGTAAGTGAACATCTAAGTAGTGTTCAACTGGGATCATTTTGCATTTCTTCCGAAAATTGCAAATGGGAGTCAAAAGGTGAAATAATTATTATTGTTTGACTGCATCGTCTACGTTGCTTTTTCTTCGTCCTCCGACGCCTGCTTCTTCGCCAACGGTGCTGTTGCAAATCTTGCACCTAGATTACGTGATCGGAACAGTCGCCAATCCGTGGCGAAAAGTGCGTCTAACAACTTAACGCGTTCCATGTAATCCGATTTCAAAACAAAACCGCGCTTATCGCCGGCCCGGCCCGGCTCGGTCCGCTCCCGGTGACGCTGCGCCGTCGCGGAATGCACCGCGCGGCTGCGACTCGATCGCGTCCACTTTTACCTTGATTTGCATTTTACCTGTGCGTGCAGCGGCTGAGTCCGCGACCAGCCTCAACATCGCTGCGAAGATACTTTTCTTATCGCGATCGCGGCCGGAGCGGCGCTGAGTGTGCAGATCCAGCGCTCAGGTGCCTCAGGTGCGACTGCGCCAGGTGAGTGCCGATCTGCATCGGTGCGGAGGAGGCTTGGGCTCAGCTGGGGCCCGTTTTGTGTACACACTTTCGATTTCTTCGGGTACCGCGAGCACCGTCGCCGAGCTCAGCTGGGTTGGGGTTAATAGCTGGCGGCAGCGGGTTTCCACGGATCAAGCGGGCATCAGTTTTCCTCTGCAACTCGCGTCGGGAGGTGGATACCTCGCGTTCAGGTGGATGTCGTCGCGATTCGTGATCGTGAGAGCGGGATGATCCGCAGGTTCACTCCAACCGCGCGTTCTGCGTTCACTGTTAGCAAACTGTTTCCTTTTCGCGATCCCGTTACTGAATTTTCCCAACGGTTCTGGTAGCCACGCCGTGGTCCCCTTTATTCGAGTGGTGCTTCCCGCCAGGTACCGACCCTACGCATAGTTGGGCCGAGTGGAACGAACTGGCACCTGCTTTCGGGGTTCGCTACCTTTGGACACTTAAGTTCGCATCTTCTGGCCACGCATTTTCCACGGATGCCTTAGACAATCGCCGTCGTCCGCTTCTCGCACACGTGAACGCTACTTTTCCCGCGCCTGAAGTGTTACCTGGTCGTCGCCGTGTTAGCACGCAGCACGTTTCCTGGTTTCTTGTTCGCGGCTCGCGATCGAAAGTGATTCCGCGCCGAAAGTTCCCACACCTTTTCGATTTTATTGATTGTTGCCAATTGCGAAAATTGGCCGAGAGTTTTCATTTGCGACAATTTTTTCCTCGTTCTTTTGGGGCAATTTATTGTGGCCGATGGCTCGATTGCGGCGAGTGATAGAAAATACAGCGGAAATTAGGAAGTAATGAGCGAAGCCAATCACAATTGGTGGATGTAATAGTGGTTTGGTGGATTTGCACGGTCAGTGGTGACCTGGATGGAATAAGGAATGTTGTGCGATGCTATGTGACTGTGAATATTGAAGTTTAGTTGCATTTGAAGGATTTTTTAGGAGCACTATTCCGGACCAGTAATGGTCATGTTGCTCTGAACATTCGGTAAGTTTCACCACGCATTGTCTTTATTATTTTCAAAATTATAGACAGGAATCAGCCAAACAAACTACCAATAAAATTTTGCATCACCATATGAATTTTGTGATATTTCAGCAAAAATTCACCCCAAAAACTGTTCAAAATGTTCTGTTCCAATTACCGTTATTTTTACTTAAGAAAAATCAAGTAAAATATTTGCCCCAGTGTCGCCTAATTCAGCAGCAACAATGGAAATGACTGAAGTACCTACTTATAATTGTAATGGCTAAATGACGATATTAATTAAAAACTTATAGAGTATTCGAATAGTTTTGTAGAGGAAGAAATCCAAAGCAAGTAGTCCCGCCAGGTACCGACCCTACGCATAGTTGGGCCGAGTGGAACGAACTGGCACCTGCTTTCGGGGTTCGCTACCTTTGGACACTTAAGTTCGCATCTTCTGGCCACGCATTTTCCACGGATGCTTAGACGATCGCCGTCGACCGCTTCTCGCACACGTGAACGCTACTTTTCCCGCGCCTGAAGTGTTACCTGGTCGTCGCCGTGTTAGCACGCAGCACGTTTCCTGGTTTCTTGTTCGCGGCTCGCGATCGAAAGTGATTCCGCGCCGAAAGTTCCCACACCTTTTCGATTTTATTGATTGTTGCCAATTGCGAAAATTGGCCGAGAGTTTTCATTTGCGACAATTTTTTCCTCGTTCTTTTGGGGCAATTTATTGTGGCCGATGGCTCGATTGCGGCGAGTGATAGAAAATACAGCGGAAATTAGGAAGTAATGAGCGAAGCCAATCCCAATTGGTGGATGTAATAGTGGTTTGGTGGATTTGCACAGTCAGTGGTGACCTGGATGGAATAAGGAATGTTGTGCGATGCTATGTGACTGTGAATATTGAAATTTAGGTGCATTTGAAGGATTTTTTTGGGAGCACTATTCCGGACCAGTAGTGGAAATGTTGCTCTGAACATTCGGTACGTCCCACCATGCGCTGTCTTAATTAGTTTCAGAAAATAAGACAAGAATTTCAGACAAGCCAACTGCAAATAAAATTTTGCATCGCCATATGAATTTTCTGTGTGAATATTTCAGCAATAATTTCCCCTCAAAAAATTGTTCAAAATGTTCTGTTCCAATTACCGTTATTTTTACATTAGAAAATTCCAGTAAAATGTTTGCACCCAATTGAGTAGCAGCAATGGCAATTACTGAAATATTTATAATTTCAACGGCAAAATTACGATATTAATTAAAAACTTATAGAGTATTCGAAAAGTTTTGTAGAGGAAGAAATCCAAAGCAAGTAGTCCTCGTATTACAAATTTTCGTTTTTATGGTATAGCAACTGGTAATTTTTTCCGAAATATAATCTGCGAAAAACGGTGTGCGTATTTTCTGGCGAATGACAAAGCCATTTAACTTTTTTGGTAAGCCTTTTTGAACAGATTTCTAAGTGAAAATAGGTATGCTTTGAATTTTTCTAGAGATCATAAAAAGTATAAAATAATGCCAATTGTGTTCTTTATACGCAATAATTATTTTGAGACAATTCTGAAATTTATAGAACGATTGTAGGTTGGTTCATTTATAAACTGGATTTTCTCGCAAAAGGTTTTACGGTGTGTTGTCTTGATCTGAATTATATCTAAAAAATTACCCCAATTTAAAGGATCGAATTATTTGGATTTTTTTTGGTAATTTCAAATATCAATAATTATGAGAAAACTGAAAAATCAACGGAAAAATACTTTATTTAATCGCAGTGAGAATGAGTAAACCGTCCATTGCATGCGCAAATAAATTATCTGAGGATATTCAGGCTGCAATGGTTAGTAGTCTAGATTCATCACCTTCAATTAAGTACATTCGTACCACATACATCCATAATTTTTACTGAAGAACACTATATTTACTGTTTCTCAGTAAGAATTATAGAGTCACATAAATGCAGCATTGACGGGTCACTTACATCCTGCACCTCAAAAAACAAGGCTCGAGAAATAAATTTCAGGCACACTCATTCATTTTTTAAATAAAATTATAAATTGAATATTATTTATTGGTTTTTGAAAAACTATTTTTTTTTCCGAAAATAATTTGTTTTATCGCCAAAAAGTTTACAAATTTGATGTTGTTTCCAATGTTAGAAAGATAATGCCGTCTTCCTGTCTGAATCATAACAAACACTATTTAAAAATGATTGGCTCTGAAGAATGCCAAAAGATGCACTATGAGGTAACATTTATAGTTTCTCAACCCATACATTTTTTTTGTTGATTTTACAAAAATAACACATTTTGCCTATAAAAAAATGGACATTATTTACGAAAAACTTTACTCTTCAATTTTTTATAAAAATTGGTCTAAATTAAATTTAAAAAATTCCCGACAGATAAATTGGAAATAATTGTAAATTTTTGAAAACAAAAAAAAACACATTGTAAACTGTCTGAGTTATCGTACACCGGGTTCGAGAAAAAATAATTCGAATATTAAAATGCAGTTGAGATTTTGAGGACTCCCTGCCGAGCGTTCAGAATTCTTCGCCCTCGGTCAGATACAATTGCCGTAACTTCTTCATCACGTTTCATTTTTTTATGATTTTTTCTAAACAATTTCTTAAAAGCAGGTATATAAAATAATGAGTGAAAAGCTTACTATTTCTCGATATCCCTTTTTGAACGGGAATTTTCATCATTAAAAATTGTTTTAAGGTCGTGGAACATTGTATAGTATATACAAGACGTCAAGAAAAAGGGCCATTTAGCATGCCTGCCTCTCAATCATGGTAGCCAAGATTCGAATCTCAGCGTTGATTTATGACTTTTTTCTCTGGATGTTTCTTTATTTTTAGCAGGCATGAAATGTGCAAAATATGCTGAATAAATGTACTGTAGTAGTGTTCAAAGAACATGCAAATATGCGAAATGTTTTAACGGAAACTACGCGAGAGTTTCGTATCAGTTCCGACAATTTTCAAAATGAAAATTTGCGGGGAGCGGTCATTATGAGTCCGAGAAAAAATGATTTGAGTAAGTGAAAACTATTGGCTTTTGTAGCCGAAATGCTAGGTCAGAATATTTTTTATATAGAGAGCAAAGAGAACAAGAAAGCAAACACTGAAAAAATATTCTTCGTAATATGAACGAATGGATTATTTCCGTTCCCATTAGAACATTCAAAATAGCCTCGAATCCCAATAGTAGGGCATTCGTAATAACGTTGTTTTCACGAAAGCATTTTTTTCAATGCATTTAGCTGTTAGTATTACGAATTTTTACAATTGAATGAAGGAACATTTTCGCTGCTATCAAATTTGTGGGTTGAATTTCGTTCACTTATTCATACCGTTAATGCAATTTTTCGTCAGCTAACGTAGTTATTCATCGTTTCAACAATTTTTTTTTAATCTATTAATATTTGCCAAACATATGTAGTCGTAATGTTAACATGGATGAGAGCATAGAGTAGTGGACTTCTTATCTCACATCAATGGTTCAAATCTTCATGACGACGAACAAAAATGAAATTGTAGAAAAATGAAGAATGAAATATACTTGATTGAAATATGGAGTAAATCGACCTGGAATGAATCAGCATGAAAATATAACGCATTTAAATGACAAAGAAATTTTCCAACAATGCTGCCTCGATTGTCATTATCCTTCGCTGCGATTATGATGGGGATACCACTTGCAGAAGCTTCCGCTCAAATCTGATTTCGGCTGCTTGCTGGCCAAAGAAAGTTGGATTGTATCTTCATTGCTTTGGCAAGTGAAATTGTACAGAGTCAGAGGTTTCAAGCCGTCACTTATCAATATAAAAGCTCTTGACTTTCCCATCGAATTGTGAGATACTGTACTCAGTTGTCTTTGCATTTTGCAACCCAAGCTTTCTAGGTCAGTACTCCTCTTCTTTCTAAGACAGGTGGAGGAGTAGCGCAGCCAAACCAGAGTAAAGCACATTGATCCGAATGAATCTCAGCATTCTAACATGGAGTTGGGCGTGGCTTGCCTATGTTGCTTGTGAGCTCTTGTATAGAGGCTTTATAAGCTCCCCAAATGTTCGTTTCTCATTCGAGTGAAGTTCTGTTCACGTGGGAGGAACCAACTGAATGCAAGATATTCAGCTTCTTCAGGACCTAGAAGGCAGCATTTTTATTCTTGTAAGCCTAAGCTGAGGAGTTCCGTTGTTTTTTACACCCGAGAAGGTGTGGGAGGTTTATAGGAAACGGTACCGGCCAGATTATTTGCTGTATTCTAGGCAACAATAGGCTTTTCTGAGGAAACATTATCTCTTAGCTTTCCTGATGCAGGTGCCTATTAAAGAAGGAGAGGGTTGGCTGATATTCGTCTGACTTAATGCAACGATCCTCTTCTCAGAAGGTTTTTTTTGTTTATCTGCGGTCGTTTCTCTTCCAGGCTAAGTGGGTGCACGTCGTGTTTATGATGTGGGATGTTTAAAATTGTCAATGAGGTCCGCTTCACTGCCACTATCTCTGCTCATATGTGATGTCCTACAAGGACCACATGGTAATCTATGTAAATGCGAGCAATAGCGCACTACCTTATGAAGATAAATGCTCATATTAATCAGGAGTATGAACTCAACTGAATCCATACGGCTTGGCGAGTGGTGCCAAGTTTGAACGTACCACGTATTCTGTCAAGATTTTACGGGGATGGAAGGAGCTGTGGCATTGGCATGAAAGCTATTTCTACAATATTTCACTCTTGCGTACTGAAGTAACAGAGTACCAAAGTATCAAAAATTTTGGTTTAAACAAGAGCTCTGAACCCAACATGTATCTGAAACTTGAAAAGATTGGAGCATTGTACGCCAAATAGGTTGCTACAGAAATTCCAAAACAATTAACTGATTCCTACATTTCCAACAAACATTCGGATTTTCTCGGAAAATCGCAAAAAAGTGATGCATGTCGAACACTTGACTTACTGACGTCCAGTTGACCTAAATCCTGATAGTGCAAAAACGCTAAAAATGTGATTGCCAGCTGATTCACTGCGTCCTCCACGCAAAAACGATAGTTTGTGCTTTGCATAATTGTTACCATATTCATAACACGTGCTATTACTGAAACAAACTTTGCCCGCCAACATGCTGGGGCTGCGAATACTCAGCCACGATCGTGCGCGGCGGTCAGGAAAAAAGTATTTAATAAACATGCTGCAGCCCATATGCATGAGGTGATATCTATAATAGCCGAAAAGAGATTAATTTGAATATCTGAGGATTTTCGACGACATACCTATGTATACCATTCTTCGGCAAATTAATGGCCAACATTTTCTTTGACAAAAAAACCTCTTGCACTCCCCGTGGACACACCTCAACGCATAGCGAGTGTGTTTTCGGTTTGAATGAGCTGGCAAACCGGTCAATTCACTTTCATCGGGTGCTGAAGTGTTGGCTGTTTGCGATCTGCAAGAAGTCCAAGAAGCGATTTACACCGCGAGGACAACACAAAATCCCCATACTTCATATGTACTCCACACTCGATATGAGGAGCTTGGCTTCGAGAGGGTCCACCATCGAGTGCTTGAATAGGTCAAAAGTGGTGCAGAGTAGAGCACAAGATCGTCGTCAGATCGTAAACTTGGCAAAAAGTGAATTTTCGCTTCCGTCTGCACAAATGTGACATCCGTGGATGAATTAGTTGGAGAAATTGGAAACTTTCTTCCTGGTGGATATTTTTTTTCTTTTGCAACGACCACGATTGCAACGATCGCTTCTTGCCGGCTTCCGTTTCGTGATAAGTTTGAAGATGCAGCGAAACTTATACATTCTTGTTATCTTGATGTTCACTCCATGTTGTCTGAAGATGAACAAGTTCCGTAGAGTGACGAGGAACATCTTTTTTATTTGAAAACTCACACATGCTTTAGAAATTATCGGATTGACTATCGATCGAATAGAGGGCTCAAAAGTGTTGTGGGAATCCAACCGTTCGTTGAAAGCAATTTTGTTGCAGAGAATGTTGTGCTTCTTATTTTTTTGGGTTGATAGATAGGTTCGAAGCTAAAATGCTTGGATAAAGGTGCTTCTTTGAAAAAAAATTCCACAGGGATTCTCTCTATCGGTCTATGGTTGGGATCTGTACTAGACACCTATCACACGATCATTGAAATATGATGAAATCTTTCATCAAAGATATGACCAGATGTATATATTCGATGAAAAATTAAACGGTAGCATACAGTACTACATAACACTATATCACATTTCACCAGAAAAATACATTAACGAACGCAACAAAAAACCTTGAATCTTGGACACGAATTCACTTACAACTATAACGGATATATGAAAAAGGTTCTCCCTTCCAGAACATTTGATCATAGATATATGACGAAAAATCTTTGCCAAATCTAGGGTATTACTCGAACATATTCTGTGATGAAGCTTCTAGGATCAAAGATTTCATCATGTTTCTATGAACGTGTATTGCATGTTTTTTGTGCATTCCTTTTATGAAGAAGTTTAGTTTTTAAATGTCGTTGAATCCTTACTATTTTTCAGTGAGTAATATCTTGATTTAGGACACACACTTAGGACACTTCATGATACACATATAAATTTGTCACAATCCATCATATCATATTTCAATGTAGTTTCAATGCGAATATATAATAATACTAATAGATCTGTCTGCAATATCCCGAATAATGATTTTTTTGTATTTTTGACTCGATTTCACAATGTTGCACGAAAAGTGTCATTTTTTAAGCAACAGCCTTTTTGAACTTCTTCAACTGCTTGTGTCACTATATTTTCAACTTCTTTTTTCATTTTCCGTCGTTTTCCTTCTGCAATAGTGGGGAGCGGGGTTATATATTGGATTACGTTTACCTTGCTCCGTTGAGTGGCTTTTTTACCCGATATCCACATTTTTCCAAAAAAGCAACATATCTTGAAAGAATCTGGAAATGTCAAGAAACTTAGTGAATATTTCTTTTAAGTACAGTTTTTTTCTACAAGCAATTACTCGTCTTATTTTTGCCGCCCACTTATTATCACTTAATTGTGTGATCAAGAGCGTGAAACTTGTTTCGAGGCGTCGTAAAAAACTCTCATGACACAATGAAAAACGTCAAATCGGAGATGTAAAAATACGTGCGATTTTTTAACAAAAAATTACATTATTGACAACTGTTCATTCTAACGGGTCGCTAGAAGATAAATTCCTTATGGATATTATACACACTGGCGATTTAAACTAATGTATGTGTATACAACATAACCTAAATACAGTTTCGTTTTTCTTTCGTGAAATTCCCTTTGCTTAGATTCGTTTGTAATTGGTTCGAAAATCGAAATCGGAATTTTTTCTAAGATGCGTAAGTAACTTCGGATATAACTTAAAATTACAATAATCGCTTTAAATCATACAAGTCTTTTGTATTAATTGATGCATGAAAATAATAACATGTGTTATGGCTATCGAAAAACTGTCTGTAGAGTTTTATGGTACTCACAATGATGTGTCCGTTCAGTGGTACCAATGGCAAGAGAGGCTGAGAGTGCTAGGGCGCGTAAATTCAAATATATTCAAAACTATTAGGTATTCAATTGTGGGGCTTGGAACATAGAAATTAACAATATGATGGGATACGGGAATTGTATATGAAACGAACGTTCATTAATATTTGTCGATTTGATGATAACTTCATTGGCAAAAATAATAAATACTATTCACATTCAACTATCTTTACTAGCTTTAAAGCTAGGACTTAAAATAGTCTACTCCGATTTTAAATTAGAGTTGGCTCCGTATTAACATAAGGAGAAAAAATGGTTGTATCTAAATTTCAAGGTCGGATATTGAATGAATTCTACGGAAATCAAATCAAATTTGAAACTGCAATAACTTTCTAATAAATAACCGACTTTCATATGCTTTGATAAGGATCATCAATTTTCTCTTGTTAATATTTCACTCGTTGCTTTGCGGAGGCTTACAAACTTTAGAGTTTTATTAAGATTTTTTTGATTACAATAAATCGAGAGCCGGACCAAAATTGATATTGCGAAAACCAAGCGAAAGTTGACAATCAGACGACTGCGAAAACAAGTTAAAGTTTTTCACGAAAATTTACTATAAATTATAATTAAACAAAGTGCATGCAGCCGTGCACGTTTCGCCAAATTGATTTCCATAAGTCTAGTATATATATATATATAAGCAAATTTTATAATAATAACATGATTGATGCGCGTTTGTTGATATTTTGACAAATTAAAAAATTGTTAGAAGTGGCACTGAAACGAATCACAGAAATATTTAAACAAAAAAATAATTAAGCGTACCTAAGCCATGACCAATTAATTGGCAACTGGTGCTTCTGAACTTTATATTCAGACACTTTTTGTGATATGTTGCTGGGTATTATTTAAAAAGTTTACCGTTTTTATTGTATTTTAAATTGATTGAAGCATTCCCGAAAAGTTTGATGATATATGAAGCATATTTTGAAGGGATTGACTATGTTTGCAAAATGTCTTGACTGAATGTCGTTTCAATCTTCTCAAACACATACTGCCCTGATTTGGTCATTGAAAATCTCTATCGTTCATGGAAACCCTTAAAAAACAACATATTACATTCAATCCAATTCGATCCAAATCAAAATAAAGTACTTCCGCTACAAAATAACCTACGATAAAAATAATTGAGGTACATAATTTCTATACCGCATCGTCTTGCGTCCATCTTTTCAATATTACTTTGTATAACTTTCCGTTTTTCGGCTTCTATAATTTTTTCAAAACAATCAAATGAATTTGCAATTACGTTCGAGTGTGTGGAATTCACCAAAAATTATTTTGAATATATTTGCCACCACCACCCATATGCTCACAAATTGCAGATAGTAATTTAGTTTTTTTTTCAATGTGATTCAATAAACTCTGCGATTCCATTTCTATGTTAATTTTGATATATAATTGGGAGAAAGGTGATAGTAATATTGTTTGCTTAGCTTTTTTCTCTCGTTCCATTGAAGATTATTATGATAAATTATCTACCTGGATATTTGCTAATGATATATTAATCAATGCATCGATAACAGTTTTGAGGGTAGTCAAACTGTAATGTGTCTACCGATTTTCATAAATTTTAGCCAATTGAGCTCGAGAAAGCAGCATTGAAATGGATTGAACGCTTGCTGCTGCGAAACAAATTTATAATTGTATAAATATGAAATATGTGGAGAATCTTTCATGGAAATTTCTTTGAACTTGCAAATGTGCATACCAAGGTATTTTCCTTTTCTAACGAAATTAATTCGGTGTATGAAAGATGTTAAATTACTTAATGGCGATTAGATTGGAGGCCAACAAATGTCATATTGATCGTCCTACACTCTAAAACTGTTCAAAATTCAAATTTTTCACTCTACATGAAAGTAATCTAGGGTTTATGAATATCCGTGTACGTCGAATGGTTTTTTTAATCATTTTTATAGGGTTACAATTCAATTCTAAAACATTGTTTCATATTGTTCAGACGTTTGATTTTCTTTTCATTTGTTAAAATAACTGTGAATAGTTGTTATAGCAGAAGAGACAAAAAGGAGATAACTGGAAACTGCTAGCTTGTTTTTATTTATCAACTGGGGTGTACTTCTTTATTGTCTAAATTCAATCTACAACCTATGACTCGGATTTTAAAAATTCTTGTAAGTAGAAAAGCCAGATACCGCATTAGATAATTAGTGAAATAATCAAAGAAAAAGGCTTTAAATCTCAGAAACATTGGCTGTTCATTAATAGTAGCAAGTAGGTTCGCCCAAAAAGATCATGTACACTATAACAAGTTGCCATTGTTCAATTGAAATAAGATTTTCAATCAAAAACAAAGGTGTATAGCTAGAGTTAAGGAAAGGAAAACTTATATCTTTTGATCCTTTTTTGTAACGTATTTCTAATTTTTTTTATCTATGGCATCAGTTCACTGCTGGGGACAAATTGCTTTAATTCCTCTTTTTGTCGTGTTTATACAATACTATTTGAATCAAAATCAAATCCGAAAATCCAGAAATAACCTGTGAGCTAAGTCACTCAAATAAAGCCTTCAAAGTGATGGTGAATTGAAAAAATGTCTTCTATAATTGAATTTAGCTTTAAAGTTAACTTTTCTTCTTCTAAAGCTAGCCAAATTTTTGAGAAATAAATGGAAGCTGACTCCATTTGTATTAACGTTGCGAATTTTTACTAGCAGAATAATTCATTATTTACAATATTATTAGTAGATATTAGATTCGGCTTTTGCCACGGATTAGTATCGAAATTTTGGCTGGAAATTTGACAACTTGACAGGTGGCTATTGGTTTTGCGCACAACGTGGGCTTCCCTGCTCAACTCTTTTCTCTCTTCTGCTTTTACAATCTGCGCATCAAAGCTCGCAGCTAGCCTTATCACATGCGCTGCCGCATCATTTGCGGGGATAGGGCAACCATTGACTTGGTTCTATCGTGTCTATTTTACCTTCTGAAAATCATGAGGTGTGAAAAAAGGATTCGCTGAATTAAATTAAATTTGTTAAAAATAATGAACATGAGAACATATGATTGATGTTTTGATTGAAGAAGAAGAAAGAAAGAAGAAGATTGAAGAAATACTTTTTTGTGGTAGGCTGAAAACTGATTTTTTAAATGATCACTGAGAATTTCTTAAACAAATAAAATACGGATTAATTATTCATATGGCCAATTTTTTTGGCTTTATTAGCTTGAAAAATTTAATGGCATTCACTATTTATAAATAATTTTTGGCATACAATCATCGTGACTACGTCTTAGGAAGACCATCTTATCGGTCCAATTTTGTTCCATTTTTTCCAGTATAGCCAGCCTTATTTTGTCAATAACGCGTCAAATCTTAGCTTCTTAGTTATCAATATTTGCTGGTTTATAAGCATAGATTAAATATTGACAAAATGAGAGCGAAATTTAACATATACAATGACAGATTGGAAGTTCAAAACTCAAAAAAACCCTCTACATAGCTTTAATCGAGAGCACTTAAAGTTTCGTTGTATTTCAGCTTTGAAATTGAGATTGATTTCAAGGATATTGGATAACTAAGAGGGGATCGCACAAATCGACCTGTCTAGTGATGGTATCAGACTTGTAGATAGATCTCCTTAAATTTAATGCTGTTTATTTTAGATTTGAAGGAACCAATACTGTCGGTTTTTTAGTTGAGATGGAAAAACAAATTGAATTCACGCAGGCGTGAATACAAAAAATTATTTCAAACATAGTTTCATCGACTTTTACTTTGGTTTTCAAGCGAAATAATGACAATGCTGAGATTATCTTCATTGATAGAAGCTTTAGTAAATATTTAGGCATCCATTGTTTTGAAACCGCAATTGTTGAACATGTGTATCCGACATACAAAAGCATCTCAGTGTACTGTTGACGGTCGAAAGCATTTCGAAATGCGTCGACCTTAAATACGTATTTTCGAAGCAGTGTAAATGGGCGATTACACTCGCTGAATTCTGTTTGAGTTAGACATTTATTTAGAGTTAGAAAATGAAAATACATTCAGGCCTGTACATATTAAGCATGATTCTCTTGCAGATCTTCAGAATATTTGTCATTAATGCTCGCATAGCTAGAAACTCTCTGAATGAGAGTAGTTTGGGTGTTGCTTACGGTTGAGAAGTTATAATGAAGTCAAATCAAAAACACTTAAGCGAGTAACTTGAAAAATCAAAAGACTTAAGCGTGAAACCCGAAATTTTGTTAATATTCTATTGATGACTTTTAACTGCTAGTTTTATTATCCGAACTAGAGCTGAAGCAGAAAATATTTCGTACGACATGAACAATGCGTGGCATCTTTCATGATTTTGCAATAATTTTTCGATAATAATTGTTGCATTGTTTGCGCAAGCTGGTATCAAGTGTTTGCTGTTTCATTGAGAGCGTTTGCAAAGAACTGCGCTTCACCTTTACAAATCGAATAGATCTTCAATAGTTCAAGATGATACACCTTGCTTGCGCATCTTGATTATGGTATTGGCGAGATTATGTTTTCTTTCGATTACTGCTGCAAAAGACTTTTGTCCTTTATCAGTTCAATGCAATATTCCCGAATATGTTCATTCGGCCACACGTTTTTTCAAGGCGCTGCAATTATTTCATTAATTTAGCGTACGTTTGATTAAAAAACGTCTCAAAATGTGAAAGATTGTGTTTCTGAGTAGGATTAAGTCAATAGTGCTTCACCTTAACGTTTTCGTACTATACTTGGACAAAGTCATATCCACCTGTTGATTGCCAACATGAGAACTTTTTGTTTGTTTCACGTTGCATTAACCTTGCGGAGGCACAGTAAGTGCCGCACGATACTAGATTTTTGTTCGATTTTATCAACGTGAAAGATACATATCTAAAACTATCCGTTAGCCAAAAGAGTGATGGATTGAAGTGGAGTTTTCTGTTTCATTTTTGATGCAAAGCAAACATTTAATTACTTGCCTTGTTCGTTCGCCACTCGGCAATGACACTAGCACAACCACACGCGACGTGGGAATGTGCAAATAAAGTTGGCTTCCAAGTGTGGCTTGAGTTTCACATATCCAACAAAATCGATATGTGGTGGCAACTGTTGAGCATCAGAAGCAGTAGCAGCAATTTAAGCAGAACCAAGAGTCAACAGCCCAAGTAAAATACATTCAGAGGATATTTATGAAAATGTGTAATGTGAGTTTTTGCAACATAAACTATGTTGCTGGGACACATAAGCATCAATTCTATACCTTACTCATATGCGACGCATGGATCCATTGATTCATGGATGAGCTGCTGTAGCAATAGCGGAGATCACAGCAATAAAAAGCAAACAATTTCCAAATAAGTAAGTTGTTTTGAAAACATTTAGAGGCTTTGACGATGTACCTACAAATGTTTCGAAAGAGCCAGCATGGCGCGTGAAGTGCATCTTTAATTGCTGGTCCCTGCGGATGCCCGAGAAGTCCATCTTTGGTGCTTCGGATACAACAGAAGCAAACAAAGAATTAACAAATTAATCAAATGCTCAAGATGGATGGACCTTCGAGTGCGCGGAGTCATTTGAGATTTGGTTGATGAGTGACGAAAACCAGACAGCATGAGATTTAATGTTTACTTAATTATCGTCTATGGAGTGTTAATGCTGTGAGTACCATCTTGTGAACGACGAAAAGACGATTGGCCTTGATGGTGTGGATGTTGCGCTGATGAATTCCTTGTTGGGTCAGTTCTGGATTTCATTTCGCGCGTTACTATTTGTGGGTGGTCGAGCAGAAGGGACTTGAATCTTCAAAAAATGCCATTGTCTTTTTGTGCTGGAAGTTGTTGAATAAAATGGTCTGCTCTGATGATAACGGTTGTTAATGCGTTTTAAGACATAATTGTTCTCGTCGGATTTTGCAAGTGAAGCTCATTTGTTGACTTTGACCTGCGTTTGGGCAGGAAAAACGTTGATGATGTTCACAAATGTTATTCGTATTTTTAATTGCAATTTTTATTGTTTTGTTACCTTGGTGAAAAAATTTAGGTCTAGGTAGGCAACTTAATTGGCATTTGAAAATTGTCAAATAAATCATTTTTTTTTCAAATTTGTCCATAAAAAGAGACAATTCAACAGATTTACAAATCAAATCATCGTACTGAGGGATTATCTTCTATGTGTTTTTAAACTTACCCCAAAAACTGTTGTTGTGAAGTCCTTATTCGCTAATTGACTATTATTGTTTTTTCGATGATCACACGTGATCCTTTTGCAAGGCTTGGTAACAACTGAATCAACTTTATCAATAACTATATGTAATTTCTACATGGGTGTGCTTATTCCCAACTAGATTAAATTCAATTCTACAATACCCCTAATGGGCTGTTTATGGTAAGCAGATGAAACGGCGCAGAGCAATTTATCAAATGAATTTCACCCTCCCGATTTCAATTTAAAGACAAACAATGAGCAACTGATTCTGAGCGAAACAAATTGGGTTCAACGTGGAAAAGTTTTAAAATTATTTTCACTCCTAGTTACAAAGATAAAGGTGATTTTGCCTTTTTCTTCTTCTTATTTTAAGCCTTTGTTACTTTCTTATTTCTTAACAATAGGTCAAGTTCAAAGAAAAGAGCACTGTATTTTTCTAGTCGTTTTGCTTTAGATTTTTTTAAGAAGAAGTTGCTTTTAGGACTTGTATTTTTCGGGTTGCATATATTATTGATATTTTATTTTGACGTCATGTTTTAAATCTGGCGTGAAAATTTGGATCACACTTGCTGCTTGTAAAAACTAGAGTTAAATCTCAAAATATTTGACTTGAAATTTAGATGGAGATTTTCGGAATAGACGAAAGACTCTAGTTACATTGAGAAAACTTTGAAAATTCTAGGATCAATAATGTCACCTTATAATCACACACCATTTATTTTGCACTTGAAAGTCTGTTGGTAAATATATTTCTAAATATTTCATTCAAGCTGAATCCATTATTGGGCGCATGCTATTCATAGTTACATAGGTATTCTTAACCCTCGCTTATAATTTTGGGACTTTGGTTAGGATCATCACTCATTTCGACCAGTTGCAAGAGCAAGAAGCCTTAAATAATTTTCACCCGAGGCGAAAATTGCCTAAGACAAACTACCTTATAGAACCAAATCAGTCACCATTAGTGACTATCATTGCAAATATGAAACCACTTCACTGAAGTTCGTAGGGTAGCGAAGATTGAAATTATATTTTCCTATTCTTCGTAGCAAATTTCACGAGCTGTAATTTGCCGGTTTGCATCAATTAATCCCTTTATTGTGTCTTCATCAGCTTCAAATGGCCTACCAAAACGTGATCCATCTGCAACAACAAAATCGCCGGATCGAAATTTTGCAAACCAGTTTTGGCACTGACGTTCTGTCAATAAAACTTCTCTATACACATCCAATACCTTTTTTTTATAGCTTGAACAGTATTTTCAGGCATTTGATAGTGAAAAAGTAAAATATCCAAATTTGATTGGATCACAACGAAACACTACTACGTAGAATCCATTGAACTTTTTCTCAAGCAATCCTTGCTATATCAGCTGTCAAAATATTCAAAGGCTATGTGGCTTACGGGGTTACATAGGTCTTGAAGGAAGAAAAAAAAATAACTTTTTGAAAGAATTGTATTTTGAATACCTAAAATCTGTTTTATGTAAAATTTATACACATAAAGTTTAGCATTTCAAGTGTTTGTAATTTTTTTTTAGCTAAAAACAATGAAACTTCCCAATTTTCTTACAGTTTTCCTCGTCCAACCTTATTTTTGCGGTAGGCAGAATATTTCGGTGCAGGTTCATCTCAAATCAAAAATTCAAAAATTTTCCTATAGTTTATGCTCTTGGCTCGTGCTTGAACGAAGGAATTGAAAAAAATGAAATTTAAAATTTGGAAATGGATTTGAATCAATTTTCGTCTCATATTTTTTTAGCATTTTTCCGATTCTCATCGTTTTTAAAATATTTTTTTTCGTATAAAGCAAAAACGAGTCGGCCCAAAGAAAATCCCTTCATTCAAGCACGAGTCAATACTATAAAAAGGAACTGTGCAAAGTTTCAGCAAAATCGGTCGATTCGTTCTCGAGAAATCGTGCCTACCGCACGGAAAAACAAAGTTTCGAGAAAAACGCGTCTTAAGTTTTTTTTTACCGCGATTTAATGAATTAAAGTTATTTTTTAAGGACTTACATCGAGTCGTCGATTGCAGGTCCATACAGTAATTTGTCCGCCTCATTCGCGATGTTCAGAGCATCCTTTTGATGTTGTGATGTTTGATGAAAAAGAAAGGAGCGGTAGAACCGCGCTGCATGCGTATAATACGCTAGGTAAAGCAGAGCGCATGTACCGACCACACGGAATTCAAATCTCTACAACTCCAGTAATATTGCTCGAATTTACTTCAAATTTGGTGTGAATACTCTTGAAGCACTATACTTTCATATGAAAAAATTGAATTTTTTTTTTTGAAAATACAAGACCTATGTAACCCCTTAAGTGGGCAGTTGTCTATGAAAAAATACAATGAAGTCCACTGTTGGAAAAAACAAAATTACTTTCCAAACAATCGAATATTTGTTACAAAAAAATCCTTAGTTAGTTTGGATAGACTTTATTTTGTCGAGCTTCATATCTTTTCAATAATTTGTGATAGAAAAATGCGAGTAAAAATTAATGTTAATCTTGAATATCGGATTTTCTGGTTGTGTCCAGTTTTGGACGACGAGTAATTTAGATCTATTTGCAACTAAAACCATTAAATCGTTTCATCGATTTCACTGAGGAGGAAACATACACTTACTTACTAAAAATGTGTAGAGAATCATACTTAATTTGATCCACATGTATCTTATGGAACGTGATGTTGATTTCATCATTGAATATCGTATGTATTCATGCCAAAAACATTGCGCATCGTATTGTGAAACGTCGAGCTATTAATGAGACTTGCATGCCAAAACGCTGGCCTAGGGGTTTTCCACAATTTTCATCACATTTCCTTTTCCAGCTTCTGCAAAATGAGAATCAGTGGGATGATCATCGCTTGCCACACCTATTTTATTGAATCGCTACCTCGAATCTAATGTTGGGAAATACATATGCAGACTCGCGGCATTTGTACATTAGCCCGGATAAGATTCATCAATGATTCAAAAATTTGGACCGTCCATCAAATTTACCATCTTCGGCATGACTTTGGACGCCCTGAAGTAATATCACATTACATAATGCATGTGAAATAGAAATTAACGCACCAAATTCAAATTATTTCATCGGTCGTGTCTGCGTTTCAATAAAAATTATTAGTGTGAAAATCGCTTACACTCCAGGCCGGCTAAGTATGTATAGTATAGTGTATGTGACATCACTAGAAAACGTGCTCGCATGCAATAACGCCAAACATAAAGCAGCTCTCGTGAAATTTTTTGGTGAAATGTAAATTACGACAGACTAGACCGAAAGTACAAATAGTGAGGCAACACCACATAAATGCCGGTCATGTGTTATCTGTTCATTGGAATTGATTCCATTAGCGAAGATACTTTTATTGCCGCCGTGATTACTCATTAAAAGACTGCGTGCGATTGCTGATGAGGAAAGACTGGAAGCGGCGGCATCGAATAAAGGCATTTGCATGATGAGGATGCGCCCAACATCGCGAAAACTAATTATTTCGTGGTGAAGATGACGCCTCTGACAGTATCCGTTATGTTTTAGGAAATATTATTAATGTATCTGAAGTCGAAGTTCAGTTGCATCTTTATAAGGAGCTGATCAAAGTGTAGGATTGAATAAGCGATGATACTTAAGATATGGTTTCCGTAAATGTTAGCTAATACTCCCAGTTCCTAAGGAACTCATGTTTTACCCAGGTTTGTAACTATGCAAATGCGCATCTCACTCCAAAGCAACGTACATCCCAGGGGGGAAAATACATGTAACTGCTTCAAAAAATTGATTTTTTCACTTTCAATAAAATGTTCCAAATACTCTAAGAATACGCCAAAAAAAGTTTTGAAGCGATATTTGTATTAGTTTTCGAGTTATAGTCCGTTATAGGCAGGGCGGCGTTACCCAGTAAGTCGAGCACACCTGCCGAGCGTACCTGCCTACTTTCTCTCCGGCGCTATGGGCGGTTCTCTTATTGTGTATCCCTAATATATTCTTATAAATCTGAAATTCTAAGGAAATAAGACCTGAAATCGCTAACTAATGAGTAAGTTATAATGAAAACTCATAATCAATGGTTTTTATCTACTGCAAACTTTAAACGCGTTTTTCTCAAAGTAGTACTTTTTCAACTTCCGTACAAAATATCTCAAAAAATATTGAACCGATCTGGCTCAAAGTTATACCCCATCTACAAAAGAGTCTTGTGTACTACTACATATTTTTGTTATTTCGGAGAAATAATTTGTTTATTAATGTTTAAAACGCAACTTTTTTGAAAAATAATCGATTTTTTTGTTTAATCTAAAACTAATTTATAAATTTTGTTGGTCAACCTTTGAACTATACATCTCATTTACATATTTTTCTTTTTCTGAATAATGCAGGATCTCCGAAAATAGGTGTGTTTTTAATTAGCTCGCATTGCCACCATTTCGTGTTGAAAAATTAAAAAAAAATTATTTCAAGTACTTTGAGATACAGTCAAAATCGTTTATAACGGCATCGCTTAGTACGACATACCGGATAAAGCGACGAAATGTAGAGGTCCCGTTTTTACTCCACAAAAACTCTTCAACAAGAAAATCGCTTAATAAGACGTCGCTTATAACGACATTATTGTCTATAGCGACACGTTTTATGTACAACAGAATTTAGATAATTGTAGCGGCTATAACGACTGCCAAACATATTTTGCTGTATTTTAAGGAATTCCAAGAATTGCGGCTGGAGCAGCTGCAATTTTGATAGTTGTTCAAGGTTTAGTGAAACATTCAGTTGAATGGAAACTTTTTAACAGTGCGCGGGTGTGTCGCAATCCACTATTTCAACAATTTGGAGAGGCAAAAGTAAAATTAAGTATCTTTTTGAGCGAAACAATCTTAAAATCAAACGGGCCAGGTCATCTGAACATAAGGACGTTGATGTAGCTTTAATCAAGTGGTTTAGTCAACAAAGAATAAGAATAAATAATGTTCCAATCAGTGGGCCTGTTCTCCAGGAAAAGGCCAATGATTTTGCGCGTCGCTTGGGAAAAGAGAATTTCAACTGTTCTTCCTCTTGGATACAACGTTTTCGAGCTCGCCATGATATTGTTTCCGGGAAGATTTGTGGTGAAGCTGCCAGTGTACCTGATGGTATAACCGGAGAAGAAGATATTTCCAATGCAGACGAGCTAGGCCTATTTTATAATTTGACTCCAGATAAGACCCTGAAATTTAATGATGAAAAATGTATTGGAGGGAAAATGTCTGAGACTAGAATCACTATTTTGGTTGCTGCAAATATGACAAGTTCTACTAAAGAAAAACTGTTACATAGTTATAGGAAAGGCCAAGAAGCCACGATGTTTTAAAAACATACATTCCCTACCTGTCACCTACGAAAACAATGCCAAATCTTGGATGACACCCAAAAATTTTGGGAGATGGCTTCGAAACTGGGAAACGAAGCTGAAATCAAAAAGTCAGAAAATTCTTCTTCTGGTCGATAACTGTCCTGAACATCCCGTAGTGGATAATCTGCAAAATATAAGGCTCGTTTTTTACCGCCAACCGTCACTTCAGTTTTACAGCCGCTGGACCAGGGTGTAATAAAATCTCTTAAAACACAGTACAGAAAAATTCAAGTACTGCATATGCTACAAAGCATCGAAAAAGGAGATCAAAAAGTAGTATTGAATATTCTTGATGCAATTTTAATGGTATCCGAAGCGTGGAATAATGTCAATCAAAGAACTATCGCCAATTGCTTCAGGCATGCTGGCTTCAAAGATTTATCTTCATCCATGCATGTAGAGGGCAAGCTTCAAATTATGTCTGATGATTATGATGAAGCTGATGACATTCCTTTGGTGCAATTAGCCCAAGCATTTCCTTTATTGTTGCCAAATAGTGACATTAAAGAGTTTATTGAGGTGAACAGCAGGCTTTTAGTGTGTGCGGAAGCAAGTGAAGAGGATATTTTAGCTGACATCTAAAGTCAACATACTGATGAAAATCAAGACGAAGAAGAGGAATTTGCAGTACCATCACTTTGCGAAGCTCTCAGCGCAGTTACAGTTTTACAAAAATTTCTAATTGTTCATGGAGAATTCGATTCATGTAACAATCACGTAGCGTTGAAGCGTATGTAATATGAAATGCAAAAATCGTATGCGCTTCGTTATAAAAAACAAGCAAAAATAACAGATTTTCTTAGTATTGAGCATTAGTTGTTGTATGCTTAAATTAATTTTGCTATGTGATAAGTATGTACAATGAAAATGCATCTTATCATAAATTTTCAAGTATCGTTTTGAACCGAATTACATATTCGAGTATCCAGTTGTTTTACTAGAAGATGCTATATTTCAGATGATGTGCATATGTGTATCATATAGTGCAGTCAGGTAAAGCAACTATCGGATAATACGACTATCGGTTCCTTCAAAGTCGTTATAAACGGTTTTGACTGTATGTACTTTAAGGATTTCATGTTTAAAATCTTCTGAATAAACAGCATATATTTTTTAAATCAATCTGAAATTAGCATTGTTTATTAAATTTTACATGTACATATTTCCCCCCTTAACGTAGAAACTGTTGGTCCGATTGCTCCGATCTCTTCATACAAGAATCCTTGTAACTTCTTTGATTTTGTTTATATTTAAATAAAATTTGCTGCAAATATTTTCGAATCACGTTACTTAAAGACAATATGAAAGAACCATATCGATTTGTCGAAATGTATGTATGACTAGCTGTAACTCTTTGAGTGATCCTTCTATCCCTTAAGCCGACTGCATACAGAAAGCGGAAATTTCGAATAACCACCATACTTCCATTAAAAATTCACCATAAACCCTGGATCAGACTATTCCAACGAACAAGCAAACAATTCAGTTGAGAAACATTTTATTGTCTCAGAACAAACAACCGTTTACAACTGGAAGAGTCCACCAAAATCCACCTGTTAGGAAATAAAAATTGAGGAGATGCACACGAATTGACTTTGCATTTTGTGCTCGTGATAAGAGGCCACGTATGTACATCGCAGGTATAAGATACAAGATACAAATATTTCCGGAACTTTTCCATTGCGACTGCTGCAATGCAGGTACACATATTTGCCCAGATCATATACGATGACGGATTATGAGATTATGTGATTCGAAAAGAAAGTGAAGAGATGTTAAGAATTCACTTGAGCGTTTATTGCACAATGTTTTCGTTTAGAAAATATTTACGGAGTCAATGTTGGTATTGTACGGCGAGTCGAGATTTTTTCCGGAGAGTATCTTCGATCGAGTTGGCCAGGTGATACTGTGATGGTAGATGCTGGTTTTTTTTTTAAAAGGTGTATTGATGAGTAAAAGTGGTGGTCGTTATTTTTTTCGAATTGGTTCGAATTGAATGCTTCAAATTAGTTGCTGACGATTAACATTTTACTTATTTTGTGCATATCGAATGCAAGTAGCGTCACACAGGAGAACCGAAGGAGCAAAAAAATATTTCAGGTTTTTCTTCGCACACCGCGACCAAATTAGTGTGCGAAAACATGTGTACCGATGCAAATCAGAACACAAATACGCCTGCATAATTCCACACGGTGAATTGTATAACAGAGTTGTGACAATTTGACTCCGGTGTCCGTGCTATATATTCTTTATGTTGTGAAAAAAACTTCAAAATCAAGCAAAAATAGAATTCTTATATTTGGAAGCTGTAGCATCAAAACAAATCAATGAATGATCCTTAAAAGTGTATAAGGACTTTTCACGTTCCATTCTATACTGAAGAACAAAATTCAAAAACCATGGCGAAATTCAGTGGACTTAAGTACGAGCTGTTGCAACATTCATCTTATTCGCGAGACTTGGCTCACTCTGATTTTTGGCTGTTTTTACATCTTGGAAAATTCATGCGGTGAAAATGATTTTTATAAAACAAAGAGGTAAAAGCGTTATCGACATTTTTCCGGATTGTCATTTTAGGGATGGAATTCATCAATTAGAGGAGCACTGGAACAAGTATGTTGAAGTTTTGGGTGATTGTATTAAATATTAAAATGTATTTCAAACAATAAAATGGTAGATTTCTTAGCGAACAACAAAGCTTATTGAACAACCTAGAATGTATACTAATATTTAAGTTGCAACTACAAAATAACATATTTTATTCACACGGGCGTAAATTTTCCTGATTTCGGCAAACGTTCAAAAGAAAAAAAAATCATTTGGGAAAAAGATTCCTTCTATTTGGAAAAAATACTTCTTCGGTTGGGAATAAAATTCAACTATTTGGGAAAAGATTTTTTTTTATCAGGAAATAAGATTTGTTTTATTTGAGAAAAAGATTTGATCTTTCGGGAAAAGGTATTTTCATTTGGGAAATTGATTTTATTATTAAAGATTTTTTATGAGAAAATAGATTGTTTTGTTTAGAAGATATTGTTTTTTTCATTTAGCCAAAAGTAGATGGAGTTCACTTGATTGTAAGGATTCGCTAATCCATGTTCAAGCTCAAGAATGAATTATATCTAAGCATGTCTAAGTGTTATATATTAACTTCCCAGTATATGGGAAGTTCTTGTAATCGCCTCGAAAATCGAAATTGAAATTTTCAACTTTTCTTTACGTTTTGAGGTCTATAGAGTATATATAAAGTGTTTTTAGAAAGAAGTATGTATGTGTGTGTGTGTGTGTATGTACGTACGTACGTACGTATGTGCGTTCGCGGGCAGTTTTTCTACGAGCATAACTCACGTAAACAAAGTCGTATCGACTTCGTTAAGGTGTCAATCGAAGCGTCTTTGCAATTTTAAGAGCTGATTAGTTTTTCAGACACTTCGGTCGGGGGGGGGGGGGGTTTGCTGTTTTCACCCCTTGAAGGTCAACCATGTTATGCGCTATATCTAACGAACCAAACATGCGATTTTTATTATTAAGGTGTCAATCGACGCGTATTAACATTTAGGTGATTCTGTGAAATGTTTGAAAAAATCGTGCGAGTGGTTTTTTAATTTTTTGAAAAAAAGTGCAAAAAATTGGGTTTTTTCAAAAACATCAAATTTTTAACTTGATTTTCAACACACAGTAATAAATCTTTATATAATTTATATACTCCAAACAGTTGTTTTAAAAAAAAATTTCCAAAATTTTTTACTCGTGATTACAAAAAAAATCAAATAAAAAATAAAAAAATCATTACTAGTCATCGTGATCTTCAAGGTCATTTGTGTATTGCATTATATCTCGCGAACCAAACATATGATTTGCATAATTTAGCTGTCAATGAACGTGCATTAATATTTGTGTAAATCTATCAAATTTTGGAAAAAATCGTTAGGGCTGTTTTTTAATTTAAGAAAAAAAAGTGCAAAAAATAAGGTTTTTTTTCATAAAAAATAAATTTTTAATCTGATTAGCGAAATATAGTAATCAATGTTTGCAAAATTTATATACTTCAAACAATGTTTGTAAAAACACAATCAAAACTTTTTCTCATGATTACGTAAAAAATTAAATAAAAAATAAAAAATCATTAGAAGTCATCATGATTTTCAAGGTTATTTTTATCATTCGCTATATCTCACGAACCAGATATATTATTTGCATCATTATGGTGTCAATTGACGTGTATTAATATCTTTGTGAAGTTTTTAACATGATTAAAATTCGTTTCAGCCGTTTTTTGAATTTAATAAAAGAAAATGCGAAAAATTATGGTTTTTTTTTCATAAAAAATATTTTTTTAACTTGATTTGCACAGCACAGTGATACCAGTTTATAAAATTTATACAATCTTATCAATTTTTGAAGAGAAACCAGCAAAAAAATTTTCCATGATTATGAAACAACTAAATAAAAAATAAAAAATCATTCAAAGTTACCATGTAAAGAGGGTTCATACGAGTGCTATTACTTTATATCTTTTATTCTAAAAAATTGTTGTAAATTCAATCAAAGTTTTAAAATATTTGCATAATTTGAGCAGATTTTAAATAGTTTTTATAGTCTTTTATTTAAAAAATGCTTAAATTATTAATACCAACAAAAATTTTCAATACCAAAAAGGCACCCCACCGATTGATCCGCGTGAATATTCAATCTGTCCTCATCGACCAAAAACCTTACGTAATCAAGGGACCCTTCCGTAGACGATATGATTCATATTAACTCATTCCTGTTTCTCTCATTGTTATTACTTAAAGTAGTAGTATTTTCAAAATAATTATTGTGTTTAATGTTGTTGATGTTTATGTAGATATTACTGGGAAGTTGACCGTGTGGACCTCAAGGGTCGCACCTCGCGGCTTGTTTTGTTTTTTACTCGCTATGGTCAACATCATGAATTATACACCCCGTCCATCAAAACAAATAAGTATAAGCATGGTACCTATTTGGTAGATTTTTATTTTGTATCCGAGCCAAACACAGTCGAAATTTTCCGGAAATGGTGGACAGTCCTGCCTGGCGTTTACACGTAAAGAGAGGTTGAGGATGTAGAAAATTAAGGGTGCCATTAATTTCTTCGCCGAGACTGTTCCAACAGCAAATTTTTAAAGGAGAAGTTGATAAGTGCCTGACCCTTAACCATGGGTCCAAAAAAAAAGAAACGCATTCCCTGAAAGGAGGAAAATATTCCAACGCAACACACTCTTTGCTGGTCAGATCAAAGAAAGAAATTTGTGCACTGTTTAAAAGAAAAATGGTATATACATAACCTAATTGACCTTATGCAACATCTTAAGCTACTTACAGTTTTTCTCATCGACCATCAATGAAAGAAACTCCACCAAAAATTGAAATTGAAATTGAGGTCCATACAATTTTGTTGTTGATGCATTGAAGTTCAAAATTTCTATTTGAAATCAGGCACAACCTTAAACGAACAAAATAATCTGCTCGATGTTCTTTTCAAATTGTTTGCACGACTCATAAAGGGAAAATCCATTTGAAAGTTTCAAAAATGTCTTCTGCAGTTTTAAATGAATTGTAAGCTAAACGTGAATAGAAAGTCGACCTAAAATGTTGAAAGGATTTTCACAATCTTCACGAAGTTGGAACCTATGAACGCTACTGATCTTCGCTGAGCTTGGGAGCTCGCAACAAATTTTAAATGCGTTTATTTTCAATATCACATTTTTGTGCTCTTTGGTAAAGATAACTGAAAAACTGTTGCGTCTATGATGTTTAAATTAGACAAGATTTTAGATAACATAATAACCTTTAAAGTGAATTTAAAAAAATATTGAAAATTATTAAAAACAATACATTTTTGGATAGCATATAAAACAGAAAATTTATGAAAATTCGGACACTAGCTTCTAAATACGCATCATTTTTCAAAGTTTTATTTCCGTCTATTTTTTGAATTCAGATAGGGGTCTAAAAAGTTTAGGAAAAACCCTTTCTTGATTTTTCAATTCAATCCAATACACGCTAGGTTGATTTGTGCTGCAACAGTCTCGAATAAAAGAGCCGTACAGCCGCCATTTTACCAATGTAATGATATTCATAAAAAAATTCAATTATGTGGCATAATAAATAGTTTCCACGCAAACAAAGTCTTTAAAAATTCATTGGATTACAGCTACCTAAATTGATATCCCCCTCCTAAGCTTTCCATTTGCCATTTTTTACGAACGATTTTCTGTTTTTAAACAAACAAAAAGAAAAACACTGAAATCCTACTATCATTGATGATCATTAATATCATTGATTATTTAGTACTCATTAAGAACTTAAAAGCAAACACTCGAAAAAGTAACAATTCGCTACCTTTGCGCTGCATCCACACACGTGAATCTTTTTATTTTAATTTAGGGGCATCGTAACTCTACTTGTTTGTACACTATAATTGAATTAATACACTTTCTAGTAAAAAACAATTTATTGATAAAATGATTTCGAGCTGCTGCTGTACCAGCAAAATTACTGCAATTTCCGAGCAACCTTTTACTTATTCACTATCGCTTAATGGGCACATCGTTAAACCGCGATTTATCTGTAGCAACTGGAAAATGACGAAATGAAATTTACTTTTCATTTTCATTTTCACCAAGTCGAGGGAGACAACAAAAAAGTCAGTTAGGTTTAATTTTGATCGGCAAAACGATTAGATGAGTTCCAGTCTTTTTCCTGGCGCTAATAATGAGGGTCGAAGATACTTTAGAGAGGTATCTTGGTAGTAATTTAGATGAATTTTAGATTTTCCATCTGGCAATTGAAAAGAAACGGAGAAAAGATGTTAATTTTTATGGATCTATGAGAACAAATAATTTTCTATTGACACGTTCAGTGAAGATGAGATAGCCTTGTGGAAAATTTGAGATGAGAAGCAATCCATTGATGATGATGATGATGTCGAATCTTGTGCACCAGGAATATTATTTGATCCACGATGAAGTCTTTGGGTGTTCATTGAATTGTCGGATCAGATAGCATCAGTGAATGCATTGTACAAACTGTTTTTTAGTTGAATAGTGTGCTGGTGGAAGTCTTTCATGAAGTCACTCCTGGTCCAAGATCCACGAGACGCCACAAGAAGTCGAGGAACGAACAAGTTGGCAAAAATGTTGCAATTCCTCCTCAAATACACAATGCCGGCAAATTATGTCCAATTTGGATGGTGTCTTCCTTCTTCTCGGGCTACCTTCTCTTGGCACGATTGAAAGGTGGTAAACGATTTCTTCGGCGATTGCTTGGCCGGCCAATGATGGATACAAAACGGGTCGTCGATCAAAACAGCATTTTGATTCGGGTCGAGCGTAGAAAAATTGGCACGTAATAGCAAGTACTGGCGTTTGTATGTTTTCGAAATCGCAAGAAGACGATGAAGATCGAAATGCCATTTCAATTGATTTATTAAGTGAACAAGTTAAAAAGATTGACGATGGCTTCCACGTAACTTTGTTTTGATTGCACGCGAGTGCTGAAGCGAAGTGGAATTACGATGCATTCAATTAGGATTATGTGTACATGCGTTGCAGCATGCGCTGGAACAATAATGGAAGTGTGTGTAAATCATTTGAGGATTGTTTAATGGACTTGGGAGTGTTGTGTTCATTGATAATTGTTTACATTCTGATTTTTGATTGATTTTCTCATTTGTTTTTTTTTGCAATGCGAGGGTCATATATTGGGGAATGCTTGTCTAATCTGAAGTGCTTTTGCATCACTCTTGATCTTTTGATCAAATTCACATTAAGATAATATTAAAACAAAGTAGATTTTGCACGAGCAGGAATAAATATTTTGAAATTTTAGGGGTAAAAAATTTCCAAATGTTCATTTATATTATTGCATGTTACCTGGAAAAACACCGAAATTATTTGCAAAACAATATATTTTATAATAAGAGTTTTTATTTCTATTTATATGTTTGAAAAGCTACACTACAGTTTTTATTAAACTCAAAGATGGCTGAAAATCTTTGAGTTTAATAAAAACTGTTTATCTGAACATTTACAATTAAAAAAGGTATTTCTGAAAATAGAAAGATGTTATTTTAGATAAAGCGGGAAATATATATCATAGCAGTTCATAAGAGCTGTAATTTTTTTTGAACGTTTTAGAAAATATGAATGCACTTGTTATGAATTTTAATTAGGAACGACGAATCTATCAAAAATGTTTACTGTTAAAAATAATAATAGAATAATGTACAAATATCAATAAAGTATATCAGTAAAAATAATGATTTTCATAACCAAAAATATTCTTAATTTAAAACAAAACACGCAAGCGCATTATATTTTAAAATCGAGTAAATAAATGCGTTTGGAATAACAATACTAGATCTACAGCAAAATTCTATGAAGTGAAAGCCTTCACGGTAAACTAGTTCTTAGACAAACAAAAGAAGTGTTTCTAGGGCATGGCAAAAGAAATTCAATGATTAAATATTCAGGGAAAATTTTTCGTAGAAATAAAGCATTTCTCCTTCATTTTAGGAATTTTCTAGATCTTCGTTAGAAAATTAAACTGTTTTATATTAGTTTTAATTGCATATAAATGATCACCAAAACCTCAATTCGTCATCATTAGGCAAATGGTTTGTACCTATTGCTACTATAAATTCGACTTCCCTATCAATCCGTTGACTATCCGGATCGTGCTTGGGTAACGTTCCTTTAGATTCAAGATTAGCAGGTTGATGTTTATTCCCCATTTTAACTATGCTGTCGCAGATCTTGCCTTTGGGTGTTAATGATGCATTGCAATTACAGATAGTGGAGCAAGCCAAGTTTAAGGTAGATAATATACGGAGCTGCAACTTGTACAATGACGAAGAATTTAAAAAGCATTACATCAAAATTAAACAATTAAACAGGAATGGAAAGGAAAAAAAATCGCCATGCTATGCGTCCTTGAAACTAGGTGGGTTTAGCACGATTTACATATGTGGTCGTGCAAGCAAGATTAGCACGATTTACATATGTGGTCTGGTGAGCTCCACTGATGTTCGTCGTCCTGGTGGAGGTGGCTCGGTCAGCCAAGAGTTAATTTGCTAGGCCGTTCGATAGTTTCAGGCGATAGTTCGATTTCGAATTTGTAAAGAAGTTGATTGTTGGTTCTCTTGGGTAGGTTCTGTTTGAAGTCTTTTCTTGGTGAGCGGGCGAGAACTCATGTAACTAAATCATCGTAACAGGTTTAGCCTTTAAAAGCTGATCGTTTTTGATCTTTGGAAATTGTTGATTTTATTGACATTTTGTAAACGGGCATTAAAATGGTTGAACGGCTAGAAATAAGATTCGGGACCAAAGGGGCGAGAGCCGTATTCATGATACTACGTGCCAAACTGTGCTGACCTGCTTGCAGCCTCCATAGCTCTAGCTCGGATGAGACCGAAGACGAGCTTGTCCAGAAAGAGTTTGTTGCTTATTTCTCGTTCGGGAAATCAATGGAACAATAGTCTCAACGAAATCGAACTTTATCACGATGTCGCTCGCTATATTATCGCTTCTTTACAATGGCGCCCATCGTAGGGCCTGAGCGATGAATATGTGTCGGTTTTCGTGTTAATAATCGCGTCATATTTATCGTTTCATTACAATTTCTGGACGTTTTAGGCCAGATCCTTAGTAATCCAAGTTTTTTATTCGTTCTGATAACACGATACTGCGACCAGTCAGAATTTTTACGATATACTGCATTAGCAAACAATATTATTAAGCACATGGATATGAAAAATTGCCTAGAATTTTTATAAATGCTATAGAAAGTGTCCGGTAAATATTTTTTTAAATAAAAAAATATATATCAAAGACACCGTCTTTTAAAGTTTGTCTAGAACTTATCTCTCTTTCACTTCTTAGTCAAAGCTTTCGTAAGATTGAAAAGTCTTGGATTGAAACGTGCACTTTTATAGCCCTGAATTTGCGAAGAATTGTTCTCGAAAAAATTATGAAATCTGTTATGTTCATTTATCATCATCAGAAATAATTTGAATTACAAAGGAAAACGTTTAAAACTTAAATTTTTCTTCTGTAAATTCAAGTAATATGATTCTTGATAAGCGTACTGGAAAGCGGAACAGTGCCTGTTGGCTTCTATGTTAAATTGTATTGTTAATACGTTAAAAAATAAACAATGTTAATAAATGCCTACATATATCTTCAAATTAATATTGTGAGATGTTTGACGACTTGTAAAAATCATCATTCAAAAACTTTCGATGCATAATTATTCAAAAATTTCTCTTTGAGCGTTTATAAATTTCCTGCTAATGAAAACTTCCACAAAGAGCTAGTATCACCTTTCATCAATGCCTCGTAAATTGAACAATCAATCCTTTGTATTTAATTGACAATTTTCTAAAGCAAACATTTCGAATTGTTGGAAAATGATGCAACAAAACGCAAAACCTTGTTTTAACAATATTTCGTTAGATTCCAATTGAAATGTCCACAAAGTCCTCGAAATCAATCAATCGATGCTTGAATGCAGTTCCGAAATCATTTTAAAATGCCAAATGCGTATTGCAAATTGCAATCGTTATTGCAACAATTTGTATTTGTTGTTATTTCGCTTGTTTGTTTGTTCGTTTTGAATGCAGCGTTCATCAATATTCAACGAGTGCTTGACGACGAACGGCTTCGTGTCCAGATGGATATTGTTTTATCATGCAAACGACATTTAATGGCAATTACTCAAATCAATGTTGGACAAATCAATCGCGAGCTACCCGGGGCGAATGCAAACAACCTGAAGACCTTCCCAGCTGCAACTCACGATTGGAATTTTTCATATTCATGGATTTCGCGAAGATGGAGAACGTGCAAGTATCACTGTTGGATTTGGAGGCCCTTCAGCGCTTTGGAGTATCTTCACTTCGATAAGGATCAAGGATGATAGCACATCAGGACGCTCTTTTTTAAGGAATGTGCACACCTTGGAGCAGCTAAATTTGATCTTCAAATTAACATTCCAGCTCGTGAGCACGCTTTCCAAAAACCTTCAAATCAGCTTCACAACACCATCCTTAAAGATCCTTGTGAGCACGCCACTTAGCATTCTCTGGTTGCATTGCAAGGCACTGAATAAGAATGGGACTATAATTCACCATAAGATTTATAGCTGTATTCATGGCTTACGACTCCTCGGATCCATTTCGCAACTCCCTGGCTCGGCAGCGGTGAATTAATCAACATTGTCCATTCAATGGGAGTTCTTCCATGTGCACGACCAATTACAAATCCGAAGACATTGACGCAGTGTCGACATCGATACTCGCGCTGACCTTGCTCGCCAAAGACCAATCTTGCGCAGCGATGCAGACTGGTGAATACCTGCGCTGTCTAATTTATTAATCGCACGTATAATTTGTAACGATTTACTGTCCGATCCGATCCAATCCGGATCGTCATCAATCTCAATCACCCTAATTAATGCGCCAATTCGCCGTCGACTTCTTGCACAGCTCCGATTCCAAGACGACACCTGGTCTTATGTATCTAAAGATCGCGATGTTGGGCTGGAGTCGCAGATCTAACAATCGAAGAAAGTTGGGATTTGATTGGCAAGGATTAGCTCTGAAACTTTGTTACGGAGGAGCGCAATTTATCAAAATTCAGACTACATAGATCAGACGCAACCAAATAATTCGCCAGGCCATTTATTCGCGTTTAATTGAAGAAGTTGCGAAAAATCTGTACGAAAAAAATTGTAGTTTGATTGGATTTGGAACTGAAACAACCTCACCAAACGCCGATTAGTACTTTGGACTCGATTTCCTTCGAAACTCGATTCCAATCGATTTATTAATTTATTTTGGGAAACCTACAATGATAGCTAATTTTCAGATTCATCTGAAATTGCCCAATTACAATTTCCATTTGATGAGTTTCGTCGTGGCAAATAGACTTTCCAATAGTACAAGAGGTGCATATCGAATCTGCTGAGTAACGTCCAAAGAATTCCTTCATTGTGGCTGGAACCTAAGACCTATTAAAGTTGCATTTCAAAATAAACGGTGATTATTAAGTGGCCATTTATTCGAAACGATCGTGGCGGAGATTATCTGTTTTTATGACGTGGCAATAATGATCCCGTCCTGTTCAATAAAAGATGCAGATAAAAGTTTGCTAAAGGTTACTTGATGAAGTGTTACTTGATCTCAGGTATGGGTCAAAAGAAAAACTAGCGAGTCATTTGAATTTTATTAAAACCTTTCGACCGAGGTCAAGTGCTTGAATGTTGCCGGTGATTAGAAAATGGAATTTTCTTGCATTGAAATTGCGAAATGGTTGATAGTGAATTTAATTGATTTTTAAAATGAGTACGTATTTTGAAAACAAAAAAAGGTCATTTTTGAATATACGGCGTCATTCATTGCTAAATTTTAAAATATAAAAAAATTGGTACCATTCAATGGCTAAAATAAATTATCTTTCAAACATATTAATCTCTATTTTTTAAACTCACAAAAATTGTTGGTGGTAACAAGTAAATTTTCTGCTTTACATATAATTTCCTGATTTTTTATGTATCCAAACTGTTTCTTTAAAAATAGAGATATTGATGTAAGGGCCCAGTCTCTTAAAAGTTAATGGCAATTTTGTCTCTTACTTTTACATTTATCGTTGTTAAAATTATTGATGGAATCTTCATTGTCTACTTAACTTAACAAATTAAAGTTATGATGTCCGATAGGAAAATTTTCGGCTCTTCATTCAGAAGAATTAAAAAAGCATTACAGCAAAATTAAACAAATAAACAGAAATGAAAAGGAAAAAAAATCCACCACGCTATGCGACTTGAAACCTGGGTAAGTTTAGCGCGATTTACAAATGCGGTCGTGCAAGCAATAGGCTATAGAGAAGTGGGCTCAGGCAGCTATATCTGTGTCTGGTGAGCTCCACTGATGTTCGTCGTCCTGGTGGAGGTGGCTCGGTCAGCCAAGAGTTAGTCATCATTGCCTACCTAACCTTCAAATTAAAGTTATGATGTCCGATAGGACATTTTTCTGCTCTTCATTCAAAGGGGACGTTGAAATGGGTTATTATTTATCACTTCAGTATGGCGTGGTTTATTTTAAAATCACGAAAAGATTCACTTTTTGAAATTTCCATAGCGTCTAGATGATATTAGGTACATATATGCTCTCGAAATTTTTTTTGTTAGAATATGTGATCCCTAAATTAAGTGACATATTTTTTATATGACTGTTCTTGCAGCATAAGTGCTCAATCGTCAAAAAATAAATGTCCAAATTTTCAAAACTTTAAAAAAAGTTCAAACAATTTTTCAAAAAAAAAATGGAGGGAATTTATGGTGTTTGGGGTAAGTTTTGTCAATTCACAGCAAAATCGGATTTTTCGACCACTTAAACTTTATTTATGGAATGATTACACCCATAATCTCACAGTAGCGCTGTAATATTGAGCGAAACTTTTTTTCTATAAATAATAAATTTATTTGCCTTAAAATTCCTATGTATATTTTCCATTGCCACCATTTTGTATAATTTGAAACACTAAAAAGAGGCCTAAAAAAGCTTTAATGTGTAGTAAAATTAGGGTAGACCATGCTTGTTGACATTCAGCCATAGGTATGCCATACCCACGGAGGCCACATGTTAGTATTGCAGCACGAAAGCTGTCAATTTGGCAAGTCAAACCGAACGCGATCAGAAGTGACAGCGTGGTCGTCGGTTAGAATCGAGATAAATATGAGCCATCTGTCGTTTGTATTAATATATTTTATTCAAATAAACCAAGTTTATAGATCAACGATTAGATAACAATCAAACTAATGTTCTTTTTTGTTTCGATGATTTTGGACAAGTCTATTAGAAGCACTGATGGTTTCCACGATTCACTGTTTTTAGGAGAGCGGTCAACAATTGAGCTGATAACTTCGGTTAGAAGCTACGTTTTTATTGGAAATTTTGGTGGGAATTACTGAAGATATGGTGAAAGAATATGATCTTAAATATAAGTTTAAAATACTGTTAAAATTTTCTACGAAATTATCTGAGACTCTTAACCTCTTAAATCTCGTGGTATATCAGAACGTTCAGCCATGAGACAAAGCAGAGGCCGTTAGTTTCTTTCTAGTTTTTGCTTTTGATTAATATCTTAGTTCTTCAACCACTATAAAATTTGACCGATTTACCTGCAACTACCAAAAAATACCAATGTGAAAAAGTTAAATCAATCTCACTTCAAGGCTATACTAGGTTGTTTGTTCAAACACTTTTTTGATACACAATTCGATTTTACCATTGCAAAACATGACCGTCACGTTAAAAACAATTGCATTATTGATATAAATACCCGGAACATCAATTGAAATAAAAGACGCGCAAAAAACTAGCGTTCTAGAGTTCTAGCCCATGTGACTCTAGTTGGTTTCGGCGGACGTTAGATGAAGCTGCCTGGAAACATCTTTCCCTAGACTACGACGTGCGATACCGCTTGACATACGCCGTTAGGTCCTCATTTTGATAGTCAACTTTTCTCTACACCTTGAAGGTTGTTGCCCCAGACATCGATTCCCGTTATCGCCAACGTCAACGAAAGACACTTTTCAACATAATTTCTAATTTTGATTTTTTTAAATTAATCATATTTTCATATTCTCATTTTGCTTGAATTAATTCCATACTCTCTGAAAGTTGTGTCCGCATTCTTACGTACCGTTCTGTTTTGGTTCATTAGAGTTCTACAGAAATAGGTTCAGTTTTGTATAAGAATGTCTCCTCAAGGTTGAGTACTTGGTGTCACCACATTTAGGTAATTAAAAAAATGAATATTTCGTTGTTAAATATTCACCACTTTTCGATCATCCAACATAATGACTAGTAGATTAGACTATGAATGTAAATTCTTGAAAAATGGTCTGTTCAAAGATATAAGTAAGTAAGCACTAAGATCGAGACCTTCTTTTGGATTAGAAACATTTATTTACATGCCAATGAAATGTTTTTATTTTGTTACAGTTTTTCAATTGCTATTTTTAACTTCCCAGTATATGGGAAGTTCTTGTAATCGCCTCGAAAATCGAAATTGAAATTTTCAACTTTTCTTTACGTTTTGAGGTCTATAGAGTGTATATAAAGTGTTTTTAGAAAGGGAGACGTATGTGTGTGTGTGTGCGCGTACGTACGTACGTACGTCTGTACGTTCGTGGACAGTTTTTTCTACGAGCATAACTCACGTAAACAAAGTCCGATCGACTTGGTTGAGGTGTCAATCGAAGCGTCGTTGCAATCTCAAGAGCTGATTAGTTTTTGGAAAACTTCGGTCGGGGGGGGGGGGGGTTTGCTGTTTTGCCCGTTTGAAGGTTATTTCTGTCATGCGCTATATCTCGCGAACCAAAAATACGATTTTTTTGAACAAGGTGTCAATCGACGCGTATTGAATTCTTGGAGCGGTTTTCAAATTTAAAAAAAAAATGCAAAAAATTAGGTTTTTTTTCAAAAACAATAAATTTTTAACCTTATTGTCAAGTTTTAGTAATCAATGTTTATAAAATTTATGTACTACAAATAATGCTCGCAAAAATGCATCAAAACTTTTTCTCATGATTGCGTAAAAAAATAAATTAAAAATAAAAAATCATTAAAAGTCATCATGATTTTCAAGGTCATTCTTATCATTCACTATATCTCACGAACCAGATATAATATTTGCATCATTAAGGTGTCAGTTGACGTGTATCAACATCTTTGTGAAGTTTTCAACATTATAAAAATTAGTTTTAGCCGTTTTTTTAATTTAATAGAAGAAAATGCGAAAAATTATGGTTTTTTTCATAGAAAATATTTTTTAACTTGATTTGCACAGCACAGTGATCCAGTTTATAAAATTTATACCTTTTTATCAGTTTTTGGAGAGAAACTGGCAAAATTTTATTCCATGATTATGAAAAAACTAAATTAAAAATTAAAAAAATCATTCAAAGTTACCATGTAAAGAGGGTTCATACGAGTGCTATTACTTTACATCTTTTATTCTAAAAAAATTGTTGTAAATTCGATCAAAGTTTTAAGATAGTTGCATAATTTGAGAAGATTTTTAATAGTTTTTATAGTCTTTTAATTAAAAAAAATTGATTAAATTTTGTAAACCAACAAAATTTTTCAAGACCAAAAAGGCCGATTGATCCGCGTGAATATTCAATCTGTCCTCATCGACCAAAAACCTTACATAATCAATGGACCCTCCCGTAGACGATATGATTCATATTAACTCATTCCTGTTACTGCTATTGTAACATTTGCTCATTGTTGTAATGCTGTTGATGTTTATGTAGATATTACTAGGAAGTTGACCGTGTGGACCTCAAGGGTCGCACCTCGCGGCTTGTTTTTAAACATAGTCACAAAGAAAACATTTCTCTCAAAATGGGAATAATTATCATCACTTGCAGATGAGAAATGATATAAAAAAGAAAGATATTTGGCATATAATATGAGCGCAAAGTGCTCCCTAAATAGCATAATTGGCACCCCCGATTTTTCTTTTCAATTTTCGCGAAAATGAATGTTAAAATGAATGTTCTTACAAATAAATGTAAGTGTCTATAAAGCGTTATTTGCTGTTTCCTATTTTTCTCGAGGAAAAATGGCCAATTAGAGTAAGAAGTTTATTGTTTTTTTTTATATTAGATTTAGCTAATTTCTCCTTGGAATTTGACTATTAGACTTTTCAAATTAAATTGAGTTGTTTAAAAATTCCGCTCAGTTTATCTGGTCATATTGTGGCGGAAATTCTACGTAGATATTATCTTTCGCGGTTGGAACTTTTATCTCGGAAAATACGAAAAAAATATTGAAATTAAATGACTTTGCATTATTTTACGAATTTTATTAATATTTTCAAGTACATGCGCTGTCGTCCATAAATATTGTTAAACTGTTTTATCCGCGAAGGTAGTGTTATCAGTTCGGTGACTTCAGCAATTGTAGGAAACCTGGTTTAAAGATCTTGAATGTATTTTATGTTTCCTTAATTCGATTTTATTCTAAATGAAAGAGAAATTATATTGGTCCTCTGCTGTAGGATGGGTTCCTTAAATTTCGTTTGATAATCATGTGGAGGATAATTTCTAGAATTTTCATTTCTTTTTTATCAACTTAGCCTAATTTGGTAGTTGCATTCCAATTCACTGAAGATTATCGTCGAAACGAATTGGGAGGCATTGTAGTAAGCTGTGTATATACGCTTCGAATTTCAAGATATTTGCCTGAATTCCGCTTTTATGAACAAGTAGATAGATCTCACCGATTGAGATAAATTTCTATGTAAGGGAGTCTATCGACATTTAGATGTGTACATCTCAACCCAATCTTATTGTTCTTTCAATGTAACCCACCATATGGGTCCCATTTCCCAACTAACAAGCTGCAACATTATTCGTTGTATAAGATATACAACACAATACACCATAACACACAAGATATGGAAATGAATGGCTTGGTTTATGCAATCCGGATGATATCCGATGGAATCTGCAAGAATCACAAAAGGAAACAAAATTCTCCACTAAATTGTTTGCTGACACGAATTCAATGGCTCTTCAGCAGTTCGTCCACCACAAATCGCGATTTACCCATAATGTTGCCGTCTTGGAGTGCCTTCGATGGTCATTTTCGGGTGTTTGATGCCCACTTTGCATAATGCCAAACATTTTTCGATGGCATTCCACGCAATTTAGGCCATAGCGAACTTTTGCCGGTTGTTGAAGACGCGATTTTGGAATGCCCAGGTTACATAAGGGTTGGTTTTTTGATGGCTGCTTGGTTGGAGGGACCTGCTGGACCAACTTAAAAATGGAATAGATCAGAGCCTCATTATGCGACGAGTCAGTTTGGGGATTGGGTTTTGGTGTCAAGTTATGTGCGAGCAGCATTGGCTTCAAACAACTTCAGCATATATCGGTAACTGTTCATCATGTGAAAAGATTGAATTGGTAAGGGTAAAGCAACCTTTCTTTCTTTCCCGAACTTTACTATTTAACGAAAGAAATAGAGGTTGGTGTTCGTCGTTTCCATTCGATGCTTTCCGTTTTTAATAGAGTTTCTCAAGGATTGATTATTGATACCCTATTTTTACACTTTTCCTAAAAACGTGTGGTCAATTTTATGCTAGTTTTAGCTCGTAAACTTGATGACTTTGGCCTACACTATATAAGCGTCATGGGTTTAGTCTTATAAGGAAAAGGCGGTTTGATGCATTGTTCTTGGTAAGTCATCTAAAAGGACCAAGAATGAGTTTTGTACCGGCTGCATAATATACTAAAACTTCTGCTTCGTTCGTTATTAATGGGTCAAGATTTTTATAGAGTCGAATATTGTTGACGTAGAGTCAGGTAGCGGTCCTCAGAGAGCGAACTCTAAAAGACAGGATAAGGTCATCTGAAACTTTGTTAGAAAAGAACCCGGCACTCGGTCTACGAAATGCGTGACAGAAACTGCTGAGCAAAGGAGCCAGTGTATCAACTAGTACGATATGGTGGAGATTGAAAAGATTTTACATCAAAAGTAGAAGTACACTTGCGAAGCAGTTGTTGACCGAAAAGTATATAGAAAAGAGATTAGGTTGGGCAAAGTGAAATTTGGATTGTGATTGGTGCAACGTGATTTTTACTGATGAATCTTCATTTGTTTTATATAAATATTGGAAGAGAGCCAGGACAAACCTGGCAAAGGTGCACGTTTGCAGATGCTTCTCGGGTTGCTAATAGTTTTAACAAAAACCCAAAAAGCTGAATTCAGATCAAACTTTATAAAAATGGTTTGCTTAAGTCTGCTGTTTAAAGAGTTTATACGGAGCCGACAATCGCGATTGAATTCTGCAAGAGGACAGAAAGTCGTGTGTGCTTAACGTGACTGCCTATCAGGGCGATTTAAAGTCACGGTCTGCAGTCGAACAACGGGCAGCTACCATTCCCACCACCACTTGGGAGTACCAGTTTGCCTATTGCGTGCAGACTCAGTGAACTAACTGATGGAAGCGAGGCCTACCTAATCCTCTACCGATCCGGGTTACTTCGTAACTCCACGCCGAGCCCCCAAAGATGCTGCAGAAGTTTCCATGCTCGGAAGCATGAAGACTTCAAAGCGCATCTAGAGAGGCTCTACCCGCATATGGGTCTTAACCACAGCCACCACGTTCTCACCCCCCTATAGGGGGTCCTCACCGCGACCGGAGGGAGGTGTACAACCTCCCCGGGCCCCGGTTCCCGTGGTACCAGATTGACCCCTGGTAAGGCTTCGTGGACTTGAGCCCCTCTCAAGCCCACTTCGGTTGTGTCCGACTGCAGACACTGGACCGATCACCAACCTAAGGTACGCGGGGACGGTACTCCCCGAAGGCTGTGCTGGCATCGCCCAAGGACTTTGGCCAGCACGGATGCTAAGAGCATCACCTCTGCAAGAGGACAACGATCCTAAACATCGGAGTCGTCTCTGTGTCAAATAGAAAGAAGAAAACGGAGTCACAACTTTGACCATCACCACGTCTAGACGCGAATCCTATAGAAAACGTGTGGTCCCTAATGAAGGAGAATCTAAAAGGCAAAAATATAACCACCGCATGGCAGCTCACGCGGCCCCAAGAGGATGTGGCAAGGTTTTACTATGGAATACTCACAGAAATTGCTGCAGAGTTGTACATGTTGATCTAATTGCAAAAAATGTAGAAGAAATAAATTTAATTTAAACGATTAATAACGTTTTTCATGCTTTTTTTGATGGCACGTCTTTTGTAAAATACACAGTATATGTCCATCAAGTGCTTTTGGATGTATGGTGTCATATCTAGCATTGTTTGTTTTCATATTTGCAATTCATCGAACATTAAATCCAATAAACTCTTGATGACTTTGTCGAAGGACATTGCAACTTTTAGCGGAATAGTTTAACTGAAGAACTAATTCACATGATTTACGATCAATCGAATTGCAATGAAAATAATTTTGTTACTTTTATCTCTTTTCAGAAATCCACTTACGCATCAACTCAGCAATCTCGAGCCCTCACACAGATTGAATTCGCCACGAATACCAAAGGACTCACGCTAATGAAGAGCATTTTCCTGAAATTGAAAAACTCTCAACGGAAAAGCCAGGAAATTCGGATAGAGCGCAATGCCAATATGCGAAAACCACAATAAGAACGCGCCAACCATCGTAGCCCCGAATGTTGACCACGCCGACGCCGAGATCGCCAAAACCAAGATCTCCCGGGAACAAGCATATTTCAACTCCTACGACTTTGACGCCATTGAAGTGGTGCCCGTTGACGCAACGGACGACGCTGAAGAAGCTGAACGCGTCTCTGGTAGCACCTCCAGCAGCAATCGAAAGCAATTGACGGATATTGTCGACGACATCGGCAACCGTGCGAAAGACAGAGTCGATTCAGATGCTGGACATCAGGTGTCGAGTGGTGCTTACCTCAAGCGACTGACCTCGTATTTCTCGGGGGCTGCCGGCACCGGTAAAGCCCTGAAGCCGCTGAAAGGTGTCACGACGTCCTTGGTCAAGGTGGCGGTGAGCGACAGCCCCAGCGGCGAGGACAGCTCGGAGAACCAGAGCGAAGGAGGCGCGTCGAGTGCTGGATCCACTAGGAAGCTGTACAGCGGGGACGGCGATGATGTGAGCTGCGAAACCAGGAACAATTTCTCATTGCCTCGTGCAATGCTCAAGTGTCCAAGGTAAGGTCTGTTTGTTCTAGGACTCCCAAGTATCTAGAACGCGAGCCGCCCACTCCACTGTTAAGATTGAGAAGCTTGAACATCAGCCCCCATCAAAGCGTGTCTACATATAATTGACCCAGAAGCGTTCGTATCTTTTTCTCCTTGAGTGCATCTATTTATAGCCAATGCCGAAAAGAATCGCGAAAGGTCTCAACCTGTCCAATCGAAGCTCAAGAGACCATATATTCCGAACTCAATCAAACTGTCAAACTGGAACCTTTCGTCGAGCAGTTCAGCGGCTCATGTGTTAATTAGCCGTTCTTGATCCAAAGATACTCAACTGAAGATGGTGCGAGTGGCAGCCGCCAATGTAGAATTGATTAGAAGCCCGGCTTTAGCGGTACGACGTGGCGTTTTAGAACGATTCGAGTTGAATTATTTGAAGCAGACGTGGCTCCTTGCCGTTCCAACGTCGCGTCCTGCTTGCATGCTGTCGAAAGAAGTGCTGTATTCGAAGTTGCTCTATCTGAAGTACTTCCCTATGCAAATTGGTGTGTGCTTTGATTTCGCAAGAGCCGCAAACGCCACCATCACGACCGTGCGAAGCCTTCGTGAGGTGGCGATTCATCAGAGTTTGCATAAGAGTGTTGTCTGATGATGATTGGCGAAGAAGATCATCAGCGTCTTCAATATCACATTTGTGTTGAAGATGCGCCAAATGATGTAACCAAAACGAGTAGGAAGCGAGCATTAATGTTGGCACGCTTTTTTTGTCTTTTTTCGTTTCCTTGATCGAGCGCCACGCTAACGGTTACCAAAGCCTCTAGATTACTTGGACTAGATCCGTGCACAAGTATCTTCAGTTTAGAGATAAGCAAAGATCATTGGCCGGAGTTCTGTAGATATGATGCGGTTTGCTTTCGTATCGCATTGTTTACTGAAAACTTATCTAAGATGCAGCTAGAACATCCTTTGTTGGTAGTCTAAAGTTGGGAGGCAGAAAATACTCATCAGGTTTGGAGCAATGTTCGTAGTTGAACTGTTTTATTTTCTGGCAACATTTCAACAACCAAGTAATGAATTGTTTGATTGTTAGCGTTACAGGCAACAATTTGTAAGCTCTTCCGCAGAACAGATAGTTATCAGTAAAAAAAATGTCCATAAGGGAGCGTCTACAGGATCTGACGAGGAAAATAGGTTAAAATATGGGTACTCATAAGCTAGCACCAATAGTTTTAATTGATTTTAACGACGACTGATGATGGAACGGCGCCACCCCTAGCATCCAAGAATGGTCAGAGTGATGATATGTTGCACTTATGAGGTTAACCAAGAAGCAGTTGTAGGAGTGACAAGCAGGAACTTTTTTCTGTGAACATTTTTCTATAGAAACTCGTCGAGAAAAGTGAAAAGATGTTGCGACTCTTTAGTTTTTTTAGTACAAGAAAACGTATTTTTGGATTACAGAGCATATAAAGTTGAAACTTTGTGTGTCACAACTTTATAAATCTACCTGAAAACTTTAAAAATGGGAGTGTTTCTAACTAGACTAAAATCTAATCGACTGAATCAAACATACACATTTTCTTCTTTTCGTTGTTGACTAGCGATCAATCAAAAGTATATTTTCTTTAAGAGGACATGTTACCTTCAATTTTCAATTTTTTTATTTTTGGAAGATGGATTTTTTTAATGAAAACAAAATATCTCAATTGAATTTTGCACATATATTTTGTCAGCAGTGAGTTTAACAAAAAAAATTCATGCTTTTTGGACACCCGTCGTCAGCAATAACTTTTCAAAAAAAAACACCAAAAAATTAGGATGTGCACGATTGCTGCTCACAATAAAGTTTAAAAAACCCGAAAAGACCGGTTTTAATCAGCACCAAAGCCGCTATAGAATGAACTACGAAAAATAACAAAATGGCGGGGTTTTTTCAAAAATCGTCGTTTTTTGCCCGAACTTGAAAAACGTTGTGTGGCAGCACCATTGAACGATCGTCCAAATGTAGTCCATTGTGAACATGTATTTTGACAAGCTTGCGAAATAAAGAACACTTCTGTCTTAAACACCAACACGTGCAGTCTCTTACTCTGTTTAAAGGCTAGAAAAGTATATGAGCTCTCCGGGACAGTCGGAACAGCCATACTTGTTTTGAAAAAATCGCGTTTAGAGATATAATAGAACATTAAATTCAATAGATAAAAACCAAAACTGTTGTGTTTCCTTAGACGGGATATTTATTATTTTATATTTGTATATACGTACTTCGAGCACCAGTTGTGCTCTTTTTCAATAAATTTGACCACTAATTCAATGCATCCATAGATGGCTCTATATATATCACATAACCTTAACAAAGAGAAAAGGTATCAAAATTAGAACTTAATTATAATCCTTAATTGCAATCTTTTGAGGAACTGGAACCTGGCTCAATTAATTAATTTTATGACCCCTACTGGCAGTTAGAGAATTCATTCAATTCAATTCAATACAAGAATTTCTTGCGCATCTAATTTCCTGCAATCCGTTCTCTCTTGAATCACCGTTATATTGTCCATCCTCAACGATGTGCCTGGCTACCATTGACTTCAGCGACGCAGGGTCCCTTCCTTTCTTCCTCGCAAGTTCCGCCTCTCTTGCATGCTCATCCCATCGTACAGACACCAGTCACTTGGTTTGCCTTATGTATGTTTTTCACACACAGTCCTTCATATTAGGTACGCGCGAACATCAACTCAGGTTCGCGCGAACATCAACTCAGGTTCACGCGAACATCAACTCCGGTTCGCGCGAACATCAACTCAGGTTCCAGCGAACATCAACTCAGGTTCGCGCGAACATCAGTTCAGGTTCGCGCGAATATTACCTCAGGTTCGGGCGAACATTAATTCAGGTTCGCGTGAACATCAACTCAGGTTCGCGCGAACATTACCTCAGGTTCACGCGAACATTACCTCAGGTTAGCGCGAACATCAACTCAGGTTCGCGCGAACATTGACTCAGGTTCGCGCGAACATAAATCAGGTTCGCACGAACATAAATCAGGTTCGCGCGAACATCAACTCAGGCTCGCGCGAACATTAACTCAGGTTCGCGCGAACATAAATCAGGTTCGCACGAACATAAATCAGGTTCGCGCGAACATCAACTCAGGCTCGCGCGAACATTAACTCAGGTTCGCGCGAACATAAATCAAGTTCACGCCAACATCAACTCAGGTTCGCGTGAATATTACCTCAGGTTCGCGCGAACATTACCTCAGGTTCACGCGAACATTACCTCAGGTTAGCGCGAACATCAACTCAGGTTCGCGCGAACATTGACTCAGGTTCGCGCGAACATAAATCAGGTTCGCACGAACATAAATCAGGTTCGCGCGAACATCAACTCAGGCTCGCGCGAACATTAACTCAGGTTCGCGCGAACATAAATCAAGTTCACGCAAACATCAACTCAGGTTCGCGTGAATATTACCTCAGGTTCGCGCGAACATTACCTCAGGTTCACGCGAACATTACCTCAGGTTAGCGCGAACATCAACTCAGGTTCGCGCGAACATTGACTCAGGTTCGCGCGAACATAAATCAGGTTCGCACGAACATAAATCAGGTTCGCGCGAACATCAACTCAGGCTCGCGCGAACATTAATTCAGGTTCGCGTGAACATCAACTCAGGTTCGCGCGAACATTACCTCAGGTTCACGCGAACATTACCTCAGGTTAGCGCGAACATCAACTCAGGTTCACGCGAACATTACCTCAGGTTAGCACGAACATCAACTCAGGTTCGCGCGAACATTGACTCAGGTTCGCGCGAACATAAATCAGGTTCGCACGAACATAAATCAGGTTCGCGCGAACATCAACTCAGGCTCGCGCGAACATTAACTCAGGTTCGCGCGAACATAAATCAAGTTCACGCAAACATCAACTCAGGTTCGCGTGAATATTACCTCAGGTTCGCGCGAACATTACCTCAGGTTCACGCGAACATTACCTCAGGTTAGCACGAACATCAACTCAGGTTCGCGCGAACATTGACTCAGGTTCGCGCGAACATAAATCAGGTTCGCACGAACATAAATCAGGTTCGCGCGAACATCAACTCAGGCTCGCGCGAACATTAATTCAGGTTCGCGTGAACATCAACTCAGGTTCGCGCGAACATTACCTCAGGTTCACGCGAACATTACCTCAGGTTAGCGCGAACATCAACTCAGGTTCGCGCGAACATTGACTCAGGTTCGCGCGAACATAAATCAGGTTCGCACGAACATAAATCAGGTTCGCGCGAACATCAACTCAGGCTCGCGCGAACATTAACTCAGGTTCGCGCGAACATAAATCAAGTTCACGCAAACATCAACTCAGGTTCGCGTGAATATTACCTCAGGTTCGCGCGAACATTAATTCAGGTTCGCGCGAACATTGAGTCAGGTTCGCGTGAACATCAACTCAGGTTCGCGCGAACATCAACTCAGGTTCGCGCGAACATTACCTCAGGTTAGGGCGAACATCAACTCAGGTTCGCGCGAACATTGACTCAGGTTCGCGCGAACATAAATCAGGTTCGCACGAACATAAATCAGGTTCGCGCGAACATCAACTCAGGCTCGCGCGAACATTAACTCAGGTTCGCGCGAACATAAATCAGGTTCGCACGAACATAAATCAGGTTCGCGCGAACATCAACTCAGGCTCGCGCGAACATTAACTCAGGTTCGCGCGAACATAAATCAAGTTAACGCCAACATCAACTCAGGTTCGCGTGAATATTACCTCAGGTTCGCGCGAACATTACCTCAGGTTCACGCGAACATTACCTCAGGTTAGCGCGAACATCAACTCAGGTTCGCGCGAACATTGACTCAGGTTCGCGCGAACATAAATCAGGTTCGCACGAACATAAATCAGGTTCGCGCGAACATCAACTCAGGCTCGCGCGAACATTAACTCAGGTTCGCGCGAACATAAATCAAGTTCACGCAAACATCAACTCAGGTTCGCGTGAATATTACCTCAGGTTCGCGCGAACATTACCTCAGGTTCACGCGAACATTACCTCAGGTTAGCACGAACATCAACTCAGGTTCGCGCGAACATTGACTCAGGTTCGCGCGAACATAAATCAGGTTCGCACGAACATAAATCAGGTTCGCGCGAACATCAACTCAGGCTCGCGCGAACATTAATTCAGGTTCGCGTGAACATCAACTCAGGTTCGCGCGAACATTACCTCAGGTTCACGCGAACATTACCTCAGGTTAGCGCGAACATCAACTCAGGTTCGCGCGAACATTGACTCAGGTTCGCGCGAACATAAATCAGGTTCGCACGAACATAAATCAGGTTCGCGCGAACATCAACTCAGGCTCGCGCGAACATTAACTCAGGTTCGCGCGAACATAAATCAAGTTCACGCAAACATCAACTCAGGTTCGCGTGAATATTACCTCAGGTTCGCGCGAACATTAATTCAGGTTCGCGCGAACATTGAGTCAGGTTCGCGCGAACATCAACTCAGGTTCGCGCGAACATCAACTCAGGTTCGCGCGAACATTATCTCAGGTTCGCGCGAACATCAACTCAGGTTCGCGCGAACATTATCTTAGGTTCGCGCGAACAGCAATTCAGGTTCGCGCGAACATTACCTCAGGTTCGCGCGAATATTATCTCTATCCGATTGATCCGCGTGAATATTCAATCAAACCAATCTACCCCCTATCCACCAAAAGCCTGACGTAATCAATGGACACGTCAGTAGATGATTTGATTGATATTAACTCATTTCAATTGCTGTTATGAGTACCTCTTATTACTATTATTATTATTATTATTATTATTATTATTATTATTATTATTTTTATTATTATTATTATTATTATTATTATTATTATTGTTATTATTATTATTACTATTATTATTTAAAGTAGTATTATTTACATAAATGTGTTTGTGTTTATTATTTTTAATATTTATGTAGATATTATTGGGAAGTTGACCGTGTGCACCTCAAAGGTCGCACCTCGCGGCTTGTTTCCTGATGAGGTTGAAAATCATAGACGGGTGGTAACTATTTTTGACGCCTGTGTCGGGTATTACTCTTTCTCTCTTTTAAACTGTTGAGGTCTGAGAGATACTGTATTTTTATTTTTTTTTCAACGTTGGGAGGTGGAAATCTTCTAACGATACCGATCAGCTCCTGCCTCTCGGCATGCCGGATTTCTGCCGACTAAAACCACCTCTGTTTCCTTCAATCACTCTCTCCATCAGAATTTATTAATTCTCCGTATTTAAAATTTTAGAACATAGTACTTCCCAGACGATAAGAATCGGTATAAGGGATAGTAACAAATCTGTAAGTTTTAGTGTCCTTTTAGTTAGATTAATAGTTCAGCCTATATATTTATAAAGTATTTCCTGTTGATTACATGTTTGGCTTTGTCTTTAGTGGAGCTGATTGTACTTGTAACTTACCTCGAAAGTTGGTCCTGAATTAGATATTTTTTAGTGTCGTTTTGAAGTTTTTTAAGAAAATTCTGCAAAACAATTATTCAAATTGTTCGTAGAGGCAAAGTGCCTTGCATCCAACTAGTTATATTTATACGGGGATATAAACTTTATAACCAGGCTGATTGGCAATCAAATAATACTCAAGCTTAATTTTATGGTCATCATTACTTGATTGAAGAAGGCCAATGGGTCATTACAAACGAAGATCACTATCGTCGTGAGGCGCACAGAATTCCAAGTGCGACGCCGAGGTTCCAATGACACCAGAGCAACGCCAGAATGAGCTGTGACGCCAAGATGACACCGAGACAATGTCGTGCCGATGCCGGCTGGTAACCTTTGGACGCCGTGTGCCAATCCAGCTTTGTATATGCAAATAGTCGAAATGCGAGGTAGACCACATGGGAAAGATCTCGCGGGCTTAAGAAGGAACTTGCTGCTCAATTAGTTAGCCGTGTTTGTCGTCCCCCGGGTGCATGTTGCACGACTACCTCTATAATATAGAGGTAGTCTATAGTAGTAGTCTATAGGTAGAGTCTATATTGTAGAAGTGGACACGCTTGCCTCAAACGACAATGTTGCATGCAAGCAGCTCCATTCCGCGCCAACGGAGCCTCTGCGAAGGGGGAGGTCGCAGTCTCCTAAATTGGTCATAGAATTGTCTTGGCGCCATTCTTGGGTCATGATGCCGTTTGCATCTGAATGTCAGCGGGACGAGGCAACTGCGCGACTAGCAGCTAGTTTTTAACACCTGAAGGACGGCGGGTGGGAATATTGGCATTCGAGAGCCGTCCTTTCCTTGACTTCTGCAACTGCTGGTGGCTGAACACTTTCTATTCTCATGAAAAGCATAAATCCACCGATAAATCACCTCATTCCATCCATTTTACGCACCTATTAAGCACTCCTCAGCAACTCACTGCTTCAAACTACTTCCACGAAAATACCCCCGGAAAATTGGGCAGTAATTGCGTTTAATTTAGAGTGAAGATTAACAACAATTCGAATTGTTTAGCATACGTTTCGGTCGATCGCAAAACGAACTCACCTGCTTTACTTGCGTGCTCCTTATATCTCCAGGGCAATCGCGAGCAATTAATATCTTTGATTTTCTCCGTAATCTTCCAAATCCAACAAAAAATATGACCTACAAAAATAACCCATTTGCCGTTTTATATTTTCCTCAAATTGTGTATGTATCTAAGTTTCCGAGCTTCTAATGAATGTTCAATTTCAAGTACGCGCACTCATGAAAATGGCCAATTATCTAAATCGACACTTTGCGCCAGCATTGCTTTGTATCTGAGATAAACGCTTTTCAAGTGAAGATGGAAACTGAAAAGTTTACGATCGGAAATCGATTGTTTGTTAGGAATGGTGCCGCTGATGGTATCATCATGCAAATCGATAGGATATCATGCCATCCAGTCGATTAAGGAAATTGACTTTTAATAGTGGGAGTGGAGATTAAGTCCTGTTTATAGAAACTTTAATGCAAACGTAGAACGCCATCGAGAATTCAAGTTTGAAAATTAATTGAGGAGCATTGCCTGCGCGAATGATGGTTGAGTTCAAGAATTTTTAGGATGCTAGTGATAATTTTCAAGGAGTTATTTACTCAAATTTTCGCCTAATGAATTATTCTAATAATTGAAGAGATGTTCCGAGTAAAATGTGATCACGGTTTCAAGGAAAATTTTACGATTTTATGGTGAAAACATTTTGTAAGTATAATTTTAAATTAAATGGAGTTTCTACAAATATTCGATAAAATACAGTCAAGACATTTTTCTAAATCTAGTTTTTAGTCACAAAGTTTAAAATGTTAAAAAATGAATTTATTGGCATATTCTTTTAATAAATTAGCGATATTGTTAAAATTGTGTTGATAAATATTTTTTTAAGATAAAGTCTAATAGGGAGAGGCCACGGTCTCGCCCTCTCAGATTTGGATGAAATTTGGTGCATAAGTAGAATAAGACAAGGATATTCAACCCCTCAAATATGAGGCCGCAACACACTCCCCCCCGTTTTTGAGATAAACGCCTCTAAAGCTTTTAGCGTCGCTTATGGATTAGTAAGTTTTTGCATCTGACAAAAGCGGTGTAGTGTAGAAAGCAGTGTAAACCATTTGGCAAGGATTTAGCTTCAGTACAGGAATCCAAAATTATGGAACCGTTAAATAACTACATCCCTAGTATCTACTATATTGCACAATTACTCAGCATCATATCATTTATGGCTAGATACGAGGAGCGTCACCCTTATTCGTTGCTTTTTGTCGAATTGGTTATGAGACACGAAGGGAACGCAGGATTGATTCAAGGAAGGCATGATGGGATGATTCTACCGTCAACTATGATATCGCGTCGATTAGATCAGTTTTTAATAATCCACCCGTTCAACAATGAGTTTTTAGTATAGTTTACAAATCTGAATAATCGAACAATTTGCTGATTTCTAAAAATAAATGTATTTCAAGGTGAACATTTCTGATTTACTTTGAACGAATTACATCCACAACTATCCAAAAAAATACAAAACCAACCGGGGGTCGAACACACGACCTCACGATCGCGAGCTAGTCCCGCTGCTTCATACACTACACCGCTTTTGTCACATGCAAAAATTTACTAATCCATAAGCGACGCTCAAAACTTTATCGGCGTTTTTCTCAAAAACGGGGGGAGGTGTGTTACGGTCTAATATTTTAAGGATTGAATATCCCTGACGTCTTCTACTTATGTGCCAAATTTCATCTAAATCTGAGAGGGCGAGAACGTGGCCTCTCCTTGTAAGTGCTGACACATGGCTTTTGTGATGCAAGCTTCTAAAAAGGACTTCCAAGCAAAACGGTTTGCATGAGGAATTTTACTAAGAGCAATTTTAGTAAAAAAAAGTAACCGAAAATGAGCCTGTCGAAAAAATTAAATTAAGAAGTTATAGGCAAATTGTAAAAGAATTGTTCGGTGAAAAGTTTTATTGAGAATTCATGTTCAAAAAAGCAATTTTTTATAGGTTAAACCTTTGTTCATTTATTGCTATATAGCACGCGTTTGGTTCGCACATTTTCTAACAAAAGGGTATCCTGGGTAAAGATAGTCGAAATCCTCTTGTTCCCAAAAGTGTTTTTTCACTTGAATACTAGTTTTGGGGTCTCAAAAAATAACCTACGTCATGGTATTAGCCCCGTTCTCGTCATTGCCGCCCCGCAATCCTCCAAAACCAAGTTTTTTATTTTTTATTTTTTTAAAATCATTTGAATTAATCGAAAAAGGTGTCTCTTTGGATCACAAATACACATGATTTTTTTCAGAATTTTTGGAGCATTTTACATAACCTATAAAAATCATTAAAAAATTGTAATATTTTTCCGACTATCAAAATGAGCCGGTGCAGGTTCAGAGAATAATGTATTTTATTGCAAAGTATCTGTATGAATTTTTTCAGATTTTTCCGTGAAGTGCGCCACCTTCAAAAACTCGACAAGCCCTATTTTTGGCTATTTTTAGCAAATTTTCGGTCATCCAAAGAGCGCCAAATGCAAAAACTAGCCTAACTTTGATTTGAAATAGTGTGTCTAGTTAGTAGACACACTTAAAGAGTATTTTTATATTTGTCTAAATGTTCCACCGTTTTATAAAATACGAAAAACTCCGTTTAATAATTATTTCCATGATTTTTTGGCTGGTCGTGTTGTCTTTTTATATGTACTATATGTATGTATGGAGATTCAAACCAGAAAGAATTGTAGAATTCGTTTCGTATGGTTTGATGCGAAACAAATGGAGTCTTATAGGGGCTAAGGGCACTAAGGACGAGTCTAAGGGGACTAAGGGGAAGTCTAATAGAGCTAAGGGGAGTCTAAGGGTGGCGAAGCGGGAGTCGAAGGGGGCTAAGCGAGAGTCTAAGGGCGTTAACGGGGAGTATAATAAGGCTAAGGAGGAATCTAAGGGCGAGTCTAAGGGGGCTAAGAGTGAGTCTAATAGAGCTAAGGGAGAGTCTAGTAGGGCTGTGTAAAGAAAATTTGTCCGGAGGTTTCACTGTATATTAAAAAACTGCATAATGCTATAAATACAGTTTTCAATGTTTTATTAAAATTTCTTGGACGTTCATTTGTTTTATTTGAGAATATATATGAAAACATTTTGCTACAAAATTTTGGAAAAATGAAACTGTGAACAATTTCACAACTAAAACATTCCTGACATTATTTTGCATAGTCAAATTTGAGACAAAAAATTTGATTCCCAATTTGAAGTGGTTTCCATTTTCAGTAGGCTATAGCTGGCAGATGTGTGAAATGTGTGACTGACTCTATAATTTCTAATTTACCCTAGTAAGCACGTGAAATTCAGAAGAAGAAAAACATAAACAATATGATACACCTTTCACTCCCATTTAATGTGTCCAAACTGTAGCATGATTTAATGAAACAATGAAAGTGATTTATTGAAATAAGATATCATTTGAAATTTCGCCCGAAAATTGTTCCATAACAAAAAATCCCCATTAAATTGATCGGACATAATTTACCTGTGTCTGTATCTCCAACGAAGACCAATCTTTTTTGTCTCTCCGCACTTTTCGTATTCGTCAGCCTCTTATGCCATCATAATCCCAAACGCAGCATCTGTTCATGTACCTATTTGCGGCCAACTATTTCAACTTATAGCCTAAATTGAAAACTTTACCCTGAAATTCCAATATTATCGCATGAATGCTGAATTATCTAACATTTAATCTAGATTTCTGTTTTTCTACAATTGCGTTTTGCGCCGTTCATTAATGTCTGCAGACTTTTTGGCGACATGCAAAGTTAGATAAGATATGCAGCCACAAAAAGATATAAATGCTGTAGGTACACCGATTTATTATGTCAGTGGTAGAAAATTGAAAAGATGCAATCACCAAGAGTTGGTGGCATCTTGAAAAAGAGGCCACAACACACTTGACTTGCTTGGCGCGGCAACCGCAAAACTGTTACAATATTTCTTGTTCCATGGCTCGATGGTTGAAATGGAATTGTTTAAGATGTTTGATTGTTTTCGCGGATCAGGAGGTGTCGATCGACTTGAGATTGTTTTCGTACTGGCTGGAGCGTGATTAATTGTTTGCAGGCGAATGTTCTTTGGTTGAAAAGATGCAATTGGATCGATTGGATTGTCCAGGGATCGCACTATCGATTTGGTTCCGAATGCAAATGAATATGTAGGATTAGTGAAAGCGAAGCTGTGGTCATTTTATTTGCTAGGAGACGATCACATTAGGCACGAAAGTATCTCAGCTTGCATCTCGCATGGTGGTAGCAGTAACGCGGAAATACCAAAAAGAAAGGGTTGTAAATGAGATCGAACTACTTTCTCGTTGTCGCGCCGATTGTGCCGCTGCCAGGTCATATCCATTACCTTATCTCAAACGAAAGCATTGAACAAGTCCTCGGTGTCGGGGAGCAGTACACAGTTTCGCTGATCCCACGCTGAATATCCAAAGATACAAACGACCATTGAATGCACTACTAATGGTATGCCGTGGTTGCGCGATCGCGAATTGTTGTCGTTTGCGCTGCTGCGTTGTCACCGCAACTTTCTTCAATGATCACTGGGGCCATGCTATTACCATTGTTGCGATGCTGACTGATCCGCTCCTATTACTTCCAAACCAGGCTCAGCCTACCGCTCCGCTTCGCTAGCTGGCTGGGATTTACATAACACCAAGTCCACCATTAGCCGCGGAGGCAAAGCGAGGCGACTTTGAACTTTCTTTAGACGGAACGGGTCTAATTTCAGTGATGACACAGCGTCATTGGCACTGGACTCCTTCTTGCTACTGCTTCCGAATGAATCCACCCATGAATTGGATGCAGCCATTGAGCAGGTTGATACACTGAAGCCGGAGTGCGTGCCCAAATGGAATTGAAGGAAGCTGGTCGTGACCAGCCAGTGGAACTGGCGAGATGCATTCACTGGACCGTTGAACTTTTTGATCCTCTGGATCTTTTCGAATTGCCACCCACGCGATCGCTGATCTGCTGTCCATCCAATCTCCAAAAAAGTGGCTCTCCAAGGTATTTCTCGCTACAGGCTGTACTATCTTCCTCAATGGAACGGAGATGCAGCGGCATTGTTAATTGATTCAAATCAGGTAAACCAAACGCGTTTGCGTGTGATGGCCACTCTTCGGCGTAAGCAAGGTAGCAGTTGCACAACAGTTGAGCAGTAACACAAAACAGACAAAGGAAAAATAAATAATCTTAACACCAACGATGCACGGAAACAATGCCGCGAATTAGCACAGTCTGTGGTCACTGTAATCGCCACCATGTAATCTTCAATTTGGTAATACCCCGAAATGGAACTAGAACGGAGCCAAGTGACATTGAGGATGGAAGACGATCTTGGACAATGGTAACGCGCATTTCTTTTCGATTCGCGGGGATCATGCTGGTATGTGCGGTACGCATAGCTGATGTTGAAGACTCATTTGGACTTCTTCGCGTGTTGCAACACGACTAAAAGCAAGTTCATCTGCCAGCTGAACCGCAACCAGCAGCTATGATCGAAAATCTGACAAATTCATTCCTAGTTCAATTAAGGTGTTCAATCAATCACTTATTTTAATCAAATCCAAGATATCAGTTCCCTGATTAATGTTATTTGTAATGATTCATTGATTCCACCATGGCTAGGTGAGAATGATGTTGAACAAAATAAATGATGGGATTTCATCATAGCGACATGTTGTATGATGGAGCTTTCCAGTTCGTAGTCATTCAATTGAAACACAATCCACGAAGGACATTTGAATGTGCGAGGACGTTGAAAGTTTGATGGATATATCGAAATTAGTATGCTCTCAATATCAGGCGGAAACCATCATTTTCCAGTGTTAAATTTTACCACAAACTGTAATTTTATTCAGGTTTGGAGCATCTTTTAGAGTAAATCTTTAGATTAAATCGTATTGAACCTTCCAATTAAAGATGAAGGGATCGGAATTCAACAAGGCGTTCATTTCATTAACCGTACAAATGTTCAGTTTTGGGGACGGTACAAAAACGTCTAGTTCGACTTCTTGAAGATTGGAGGTTTAATGACTGCTGGCAGGCCAGCTTCGGTAGATACGAAATTGCACTCGTTGTTCGTTGTCCCTAATCTTTAAACGTGAGTCTCATTCATCATAAATGCTACAGTTACGAAATTCCAAAAAATACCACAAACTTAACAACATCCTCTTTGGAGGCTATATCTTCTGTTATTATCTTAATTATGAACTAACGCAAATGTCGAGTAGACTTCATGACTTCTCGAGTCCTCGAAATTAAACTATCTGCCGCAACACAGTCTAAATTTTCAAAAGAAAATGATCAACACTTTCAAAAAAGTCATGTGCAAGCAAACACCCCCTTAGGGCGGTCGTACTTTCAGCGGGATGACGGATGAGTGACAATATATTGCATTGATGAGGAAAATCAGGAAGCAATGCATTCAGACAAACTGAAGTTTTTTCCTGTGAACTTTTTTATATGGGAGCTCGTTGAGAAAATTGAAAAGGAGTTGCGATACATTAAAAAAAATTCTAAAACGAGAAAACAGATTTTTTGAGTGCTGATTCTCAGGCATGCATGGTTCTCATTGGGGTCGCTCTACTTTGGTTTGTCTAGTGTGATTCCGCATGATTTGCGCGGATAGGTCCACCATAAACTTACTCTCTTTTAACATTGCCTGAAATTAAAGTGAGGAACAAGATCTATAAAAGAATTCCCCCAGTATTCTTTTATTCATTTTATTCATTCTTAGTCTCGGTTAGTTATTTTTAATGTTGTCACTCTATTAACACGTTCAACGCCTTTTCGTTAACATTTCCGTGTGCTTCTCTTTAGAAGTTTCATGAATAACTAAAACTTCTTAGCAGACCAAAACAAAAAGTGCAGGAAAAGCAACAGAAACTTCAATTAACAAATATTTTGTAATTATTTATAATGAATTCAATTTTGCATCACATTCGCAATTATTGGTGAGAATTAAATAAAGATTAAATGGAAGTGAAATTCAACTGAAAAATAAATGCCCGCACTTGCACGATTTCAAACACATTGAATTTTTTGAATTGGTCGCATTCGTCAGGAAAATGTGAAGAACAAGCTTAATTTCCTTATAATAGATACAAATTTAGCTTGAAAAGTCCTTTGATATCGACAAAAGATGATGATGTTATTATTCAACTTTTTTTCTGAACCCAAAACACGGTTGATATTTTAGGATAAATTTTCTGATGGAAATTTACAATTCAATGCGAACAGTTATTTTGCATTATATTTTTTTTACTATCACCACATCAAGTTTTGGTCTCCTGTAATATATCAGGATTCGTTGCAATAGAGAATTGCTTGAAAAAGTTGGTGGTTCCTGTTCGGTATGCGAAGAGATTACATCCTGTTTCGTGGCATAAAAATCTTGGGCAACATAAGGAGTGCTAGGTTTTGTAATAACTTTTGCATGCTACTTATGCACGGGCAGCCAAAAGAATACTTCCGGAGGCAGAAGTACTTATTATACGATGACTTGATCACTCCCAGCAAGATTTGTGTGCTTCCAATAACGCCTACATTATGCAATGCTTGTCTGATGATTATCAATAATTGGTTGTAGCAAATCTACGACTGCAAGCCAAGCTTGTATCTGCGGAGGGAGAGGCATGAAGCCAACATTTAGTTCAATCCACTAGAAGTGAATGGAAAAACCAGCTCAATTAGGTGCGTAGCCATATCTGATCTGTGGATGCACTTTCTTCAATAAATATGTGATAACTTTTCTGCAGCCAAGCAAAGCAGTCGAACATGATGGAACGCATCCATCTTCCCGCAATTCTCCTTCTCGCAGCAACCGAAGACTGCCTTTCTTGGTCGCAAGGTGGAAGGGAGTGCGTTTGCCAAGGCTGGGTCCATACAATCCAAGACGTAATTAATTGCAACAATGATAGCTGCTGATAAGACTTTGACTGAAATCCGAGCCTGTCCTCATGTTCGCATCAACCTTTGCCTAAAACGACAGCGCGAAGAGATTCCTTATCAAAACTGCGGATCGCTCTTGATCAGTCCTTCTTAATGGGACTGAATGTACGAATGACCTTTGCAATTAAATAATTTGATCATTTAATCTGGGACATCCTTCGCGGAACGGCCTCATTAGTGGATAATCCCAATTTGATTGCAGCATCTTTCACGCTTTTTATAGTTAACTGCTTCTTAAGCTGACGTGAGAGTTTCTTAGTTAATTTTGGCTAATATACAAGCACTACGATTAAGATGAAAAGATAAACGCTTCTCACGAATGCTGATTGTTGTAATTTAAAACCTGAATTACGCTGAAATGTTGTTATTCATAATTTTTCTTTTTGGTTGCAGTTTAGCGGGCAGTAGTTCAATGTCAAGCCCCGGCGCAGGGTCTACAGCACCGGACAAGATGTGCAATTTGTCAGGCGTCTTCAAAGGCCAGAAAGGGAAGGTTGCGTGCTGCGAAAAGACTGATGGTCGATCCCGGCAGCGAGTCATCTCTTCGTCGCATTACTCAACCGACAAGAGTGGCTCCTCCGGCTACTACAGCTCCCGCGTCTGCTCGACCAGTTCCGTCGAAGAGCACATCTACAGCGAGCCTGTGGTGGACATCATCCACGCGAGGCTCATCCCTTCGTCGAAGCAGTCGACACTACCGTTGCAGAAGACCCTGGAAAAGCAGAAGCCTGAAAAAGGTGTATCCGAACTGGAAGCAGACGAAAGCTACTACAATCTGCGGGTAGATAACAGCAACAGGATAAACGACGAGCTGCGGTGCTTGGAGGATAGCATAAAGAATTTGGATCGGCATCTGAAAACATATTCAGGGCACAACGGAGCTCCCTCGATTAGGCACAGTGACCTATCCAGCCCCGGATCCAGTGAATGCCTGGCGTATGACGAGGCAAGCGTGGGCTCGGTGTATGATAAAGTCAAAAGTCCGAAACCGATGCCAACTATTATGGAAGGGACAGACTGCGCGCACAGCTCCCTGAAGACCAGACCTACTTGGACGGAGGATGTCGACGATTCCCTTATGGACATCGACCTGGATTCGTTTCGCCTGGTGAGCGAAATCGCCAACAAAAGTCTAAGAAAAGGTGAGCGCGGCGAGGATGTGGGGGGCGTCGACAATCCAACATTCAATAAAACCAAAGTTCTGCACGAGGAGGTGCTTGAAAGCAACTACAAATGTTCGAAGTACGTGAACTCGTGTCCTGAAAACGCTTATATAGTGGAAAGTGTCATAGAGTCGCTAGTGGGGCACGATTTTGGAGGGTCGCATGCCGGTAGCGATGGAAAGTCCTCGAGCTACTACTTGAAGCGCTACGAAGACCAGCTACACTTTCAAAGTACAAAGGATATGCTTGAGGATATCCGGAGTAGGGTGAATAAACTGACGACTGCCGCAATCGGATCGAACACCACCAACTCAGGGAATAACCAGGTGAATGGCGAGAATTTCCATATGAACTCGAGTCATCCGGCTCCAAAGGACTTCGAGCACTATATCGCCACTTTGAAGAACGAGCTGGAGACATACCTTACTTTGATGAACCATTGCAATGAGATGGAGATCAAGCAGTTCTGCACTGGACTGGTGAACAATCAAAAACTGTTGACAATTACCAAAGCATTTGAACGACGAAGGTCCTTGGCAAGCAACAGCTCAACATGCCTAAGCTACGAGCCACTGCGACCTTTGAGCTACAATCCCCTGCCATATACACTTAACAACGAAAGGATAGTTGACGACGATGTTACCGTGGTGTCGATTGATCCTAACTTCCAATTGAAACGGAAACCGAGGAGTAGTGACATGGAAACTATTTCCCATCATTCGTTTAGCACATTTAAGCCTAATCAGCATGTCGCTGACAGAGCTAGTATTGAGGGTCGCAATATTACGGTGCACAGTAGTAGTTCGTTGAAGGGGGTGCCAAATATGACGCAACTGCAGAAGAATTTGTCACTGCAACGGCCGATGCTGGACAGAAAGAGTGCGAAAGTTGGTGGCAAGGATACCGGCAATGATAAGGATTCCATGTTGGAGTGGCATAAGAACAAGCCGAGCATTTGGGAGCAATATTACGGAACGAATCGCATGAACCAGACGTTGATGGGTAAACGAGGACAGCTAGTGAAGAATGTTTCATCGGTGCTATCCTATGTGAGTATTTAGTATTTATTATTTATATATGAACAACTTTCTGGTCAATTCTGTTATTTGCTTGCTTATTGTTTAACATTAATTTGATTTTTCAGCATTTTATCCTTAAAAGTTGATGTATTTAGTCTATTTGCTTATTTAATCCTGAATACTGTTTTTAGAAAAACCGTTTTCTAGACCGTCCTTAAATACCTCTGCAGCGGCCATAACCTCTCAGCCGTCCTCAAATTGTATGTCTTGATTATAGCTCAAAGACATAAAATTGAACCAAAAAAGGTCAAATACCTGAAGAATGTGTTGAGTTAACTGCGATCACAAAAACTGGAAGTTAAACTCATAATTGGACTAACTAGACATTCCAAAAAAATCTACCAGTTTGGTGAGTTTTTACAGTGGCGGGTTTGCCATCGGAAGTTGTTTATTTGGCTTGAAAAAGCGTTTTCCACGTGACCTCTTAATCTTCGAAATGTAATAACCGCCGATAGTGGACAGTGATTGAAACAAACAATATCGCAAACGGCTTGTGAATTTTTTTTCCTGAAATTATGCTCTCAAGGCGTTTCGCGGTAAAAGTCAAAACAAAGAAGGTATGGCGCTCAAAAAATGATCCGACGTTGTTAGGGGTTATTTTTGAATCATAACTCTTTTATTATTGGCATTACGCGGAAGTGATGTATGTACGAGTTGTTGAAGTTGAATTCGACACAAGTCTGCTGTGCAGATTTTTTTTGGAGAGGCACGCTTTTCGAAGTATGGGGATGTCCCAATCGTCTTCAAGATGTCATCCAAATGGGAAAGGCTGCCTTGCTAGCGACTTGAATTTGAAATTTTACTTCAAACTAGTCATAAATGCGAAAATCTTGAACAAACGTATTGTTAGGCAATAAGTTAGGTAGAGATACCAAGAACTAATTACGTAGGTGTAAATCTGAAGAGTTCACTAAATTTGAAGTGTTTGGAAAGGATCAATCTTCGGTGAGGGTTTCTTGGTTGTAATATAACCATGGCAAATTTTGCTTGAACGCACGTGAGTTGTGGATGGCCTTGATGGTATTTATCGAGTTTTAATAATAACCAGTAACCAGTTTCCTCTTTTTTATGTATGAGTCATCAAAAGTATGTTGCGGGTAAAGCCATACTGCGTCAAATCAATGTTTGTTTTGTTTTACTAGATAAAACATCTGCGAAATTGTGACCTATTTTGCAAGAATTTCACTTTTACATTTCCTTATCGCTCAGAAATAAATAAGGTTCAATTTGTTCAGCTTCTGAACGAGTGCAAACCTCGTAACTTTCATTTTCAAAATTCACTCTCGATTACGTTTTTAGAAGAAAGGCTTCCATATTAAAGGCAAAAACGATAAGTGTACTGGCTGACTTCTTCCTGGGTATGTGAGACTCACCGATCACCAGTTAAGGTTTAAGGAAAGTGCAATAGTTTTTCGATAATGTTTTTTGAAACTTTCATAACTCGGTTCTATTTGATGGATTTACATGTTCTTGATTTCATTTTGTCCAGATAAATGAATATCTGTTATTGAATTATTTAAGCTTTAATTGGTGGTAAAGCTTTCAAAATGTAATTTCCTACTTAAATCCTCAAAATTTAATTTGAGTATTTCATTGATCCTTGTTTTATTCTATTGTCCTAGATTAACTTTGTACTTATAGCGTGTGGTTTCGTAAAATGTTTGGTTGTTTATCTTTGATCGTTTTCCAAAGTTTGTGTTCATGGTTTTTTCTTCAAATCCAGTTAATATTTTCAAAGATTTTTGGGTGCAAATTATTTATTCTAATATTCTGTTTCAAGATAAAAAAGATTGATTTTGATATCCTTAATAGTTTTTGAGATAAATATACCGAAAGGTTAAAATTTTGTATTTATCAGTAGATACAGCTGTTTTTTTTTTAATAAATCGTATTTCGTTCGTTCATGCTCGACTAGTAGTGATACATCGATAGTATCTACTGTTATAAGAAATAATATTTGTGCTTATATAATGCCGACAGATATTTTGGAAATAAAGCTATCGCAATGGTTGCAATTCTCGAAAAAAGGAAATGAGTCACTCAGGGAGTGTCCGGGAAACTTAGGTAAATTTTGCAAATGATTGTTTAAAGGTTTAAAAACTTATATATGCAGATAAATGTGGGATAAAATTAAGAAATAATTTGATAAATTAAAAATTCAAGGATGCATATAATATGACATAATATAAAAAAAATTATTACTTTTATTCACAAAGTAACGTAATTAAAAAAACAAAAAGGGAGCGAGGATTCGAAGCCGCTACCTCGAGAGCAGGAGTCGGGCGCTCTGCTCACTAAAGCAGCTGCTCTACTCTTATATTTACACATAGTTGCTATGTATTATGCCCACTTTGAGTTGTAAGACAAACTCTTTGATAGAGAATATTTTCCTTACAATGATTTAAACACTTATTAAAAAAGTTGTGCAAATTTACTTGTAAATAGCTGTCATTAAAATTTACCTGAATTTTTTTCATGAAAAATTGCAGTAGGTTCAATCACTGTCGAATCGTTTACCGTTTTCAATAGTTTTCATAAATTTTTCATATTGACTACTGCTGGCCATATTGTTAATTTTTCACACATCACAGTTTATTTCATTTCAACTATGCGCAACACTGATTCATTCATCAATTATTAACCAATTATTGACGCGATTGATATTTTTTTTCATAGGGAGATAAAAGAATAAAATAAATGAATATAAAATGAATTGGTGACGCGCACGTGATCACTGCTATTTTATATTATACAAGAAATAACTTGCGTCTAACATGATACACGAGGAGGAACATTCCAAGCGAGCAAACGCGCGTGTAATTTGTAAACAAGAGGGGAGCTCCTTTAAACGTATATATAGCGTATCGCGTTCATGTTACTTGCGTTTGGTTTTTCGTTCGGTACGCTTTTTCTGGGCTCACTCCTCTGGCTCACTTTTCGTTAGAACCTCCGTAAAGTAAGCTAAACTTCCAAAATCATTAGGTGCTAAAATTTGAAAAAAAATATATCTGAACAATTTTTACGGCTTCAAATTAGATGGGACCAACGCCATTAGATCCAGGAAAGGTTCAATGTTGTTTCAAAATTAAAAAAGAAATAATTTTTTTCCGAAAAAATGGCCGCATATCCATTAAGACGCCCTGATTGCACTCCAACATTTGTTGGCAGCGTCCGAAAGCTTGTGAAGTTGATGTGTCTTGTAATGAACATGAGATCATGTCTTGGTCATGTCAAATGTCTGCCCGCTTGATTTATTCGTCGTCCAACCAAACACGGCTTCGATGGAACGGAAAACCAAAGTTGCATAAGTAAACAATGATCAACACCTGTTCGGCAACATTTAACCGCGAACGTTCAGCGAATCGCCGCGATCCACGCTGCAAGCATTTCACGGACAATAATTATCAATTTCAATTCACTTGTCTTCTCCGCGCGCCCAATCCACTTGCCATATCGAAATTCGCAGATAATTTCCCATGTCCGATCAATAAAAACCGTCCGAATTCGACGGCAACAAACCACATAATCGCCGTCGTCATCGAACATGTTGCGCAACAAAATTACCAAACTAACACTATATTTACACTTGTTCTTAGGCGCGCCACATGTTGGCCGCAGCCGCGCGATAAAATCTGCATAACGGCGATCGTAGATTCGCCATGATTGCTTGCGAAAATCGCGAGCATTTCTTCCGAAAATATATGGAAAACTTTCGCTGAAAATTAACGGCGATGAAATCATCGCGCGAAAATTATGACTGCTTCCTAATTTCCTCGTCCGACCTCGTCTTGTGGTCAGGCCATGATGGCTACTCTTCCCGATTGGGGATCGGGTCCAAGACGAGGAAAACTAAATCCGGTAGACGACAAAAATTAGTTAATTATATGGAATCAATTGATGAAGCGATTAAGCGCTCGAAGTCAAAAACAGAGTGGCTCCAAATGACGTTAAATTGAAATTAATTCGATGTGCCAATTGGTCAGAGTGGGTGTGGGTTCAAAAAAAGTTGGATCGTTGATGGTGTCTGTGACTGTGAATTGTTTACTGCTCGAAAATAGGAAATATGAGATTTTTGCACTACTGAAGCTCTTGTTGCAAAACTTAATTTTAGGTTTTTTTTAAAGATTGGTCTTCCGCAAGAGATACAATCGTCAACAGTTCGGTGCATTTGTAAATATTAACGTTTTTTTCGTTTTTTAAGTGTTTGGTTTGCTCACCAATGAAAATAAGTTGTGTGTTTTATGGATGGAAATTTAGTTAATTAAATTAGTCGCCGAAAAAGAAAAATTAGGTGAAATTGCATCAGTTAGTATCACTCGTATTCCTGCCTTAAGCAATGTAATTGGGAAAAGATGGAGGTTTTTGACATGCCTGTCAGTTGGAGCATTGAGTATTTTACAATAAACGTCAACGGTACCCTATGGACCCTATGTATTTATTGACTATCCTGTTGGCTATTTAAATAACAACCAGTGTTGAAATCTTGCAAGTTTAGATCGTACAGCGTATAGTACATTACCATGAAAAAATGGTTTTGATCGACGCATTTCGAAATGCAAGGGGTTCTAACATTCCATGAATGTAATTTTGTTTGACAGATGTTAACGACCAGGAAACTTTGGAATACTAATGCTGATGATAAATTACAGTCACCGTATTATGTGAGCTTTTCCGTTCATAAGACAGCACAAAAAAGCAAAAACAAAGAAACGGCGATCGTCCTTGCTAATCATTTATTTGTATCATCCTGGATCAAAATCGGTTTACATCAAAAATTTAACCATGTACACGCTTCCATGCTTCCAATCGACCATGTTCGGGCCAGTATTTCACAGTACAGTCGTCCTGTGTGAGAAGTTTATCGTCGCGCAGCTCCTAGCATCGCTTCAAAATGGAAAGCTATTTCCAAAGAAATGAATTTAGTCAATGTGTTTATTGATTTGGGAGCATAAATAGGACCTTATTATGAAAAAAGGGTTTGGCGACAAAACAAACAAACGATTCGTGAATAAGAATTATTGTTTTGAAAACTCGTGTAGTGAAAATTTTCGGAAAAAAAGGATTTCTGGGAAACAATCAGATGGTAATTGTTTTTGAAGCTAATACGTCCGAGATGCTTTCAAGAGTTCCGACACCAAAAAATTTAATACAGAAGTTTTTATGCAAAATTTTTCGAAAATAAAAATTCTCTGTTGCAAAAAATGTCTAGGCTTAACAAATTGCAATAAACACTGAATTAATCAAAAACCTATGCAAAAATATTAATTAAATAGACGAAAACATATTTGAATAAACAAACTTCGATTGGGACACGCTTGGAAAAAGTTTGGAAAGATAGAAAACTTCTAAAGCTACTAGTTTCGTCATGAGAAGATTTAAACCTTCATAGCAAATTCTGATGAAAATGAATACCTTTGCCAATAAAAAATAATAAAATACTAAATAAATTAAATTTTCCCGGGAAGTTTCTCGAAATAAATCTCCACCTATTCAACATTTTTGGATACTGTTGAAGCTGTATGTTTCAAACATAAAATTAGTAATCTTCTAGAAATTTCAATGGTTTTTGTGACCAATTTTGACAGCATTCGAAGCTAATTTCCTCATGAATAATAGATTCAGAAAACAAAATGGACCCACGATTGTATCGATCGTAAAATGTATGAAGCATATTACAGTCTCTAACTTGAAATCCAAATGTTCAACCAAAATTGACCTATCGACTGAATTTCACATAAAATTTCTACCTTTTTTCTTGAAACAACTGAAATCTATTGCATTCTAAATGGATTTTGTTTGCGGAGTGTATTTAAAATTAAGAAGAAATGTTACACACATGCTTTTTATTGTTAAATCATTCAATGTGTTCGATTGATCTCTTGATTAGGAAATATGGCGGCCTTTTTTCGAGGAGCTTTAAGCAGTTTCCAGGGGTAAATTTCATCATTTTTTTTTATTTTAGTGTAGATTTTTTTTAAATAAACTATAAAGTTAAGGTCTAGAAATAGAGCTTCTATTCAAATTTTTTATAGGTTAAAATAAATCATATGGTTCATTAAAAAATTGGATTCTCGAATGGATCTTTTGCAGAAACCTAAGCGCCTGATTGAGTTTTCATAGCAACTATCTTACAAAGTATCTTATACGACTTAGCACTGAACTAGTCTGTATTACGATGCAATCAATTTAGAAATGTTACTAAATGCGTGATACACTATCTTTTTCCGTTTGGCATTTCAACATTTTACCGACCACCATTGACTAGCCAATTAATTAACAATTATCAGGAAAAACACATATGCATGTATGAATGTATCTATCTTAAATGGCTAAAAATAGCTAAGACAAGACTATAACACGTAAATCCGTAGATTTTATGGTTAAAATTACAAATTCGTGTTGCTAATATGTCTAGACCACGCCACACAAAAGAAACGATCAATATATCAAATATTGTTTCGCCAGCTATCGTTTTCTGGTACACATACTCACTTATGTTTGTAACTTTCTGCAAGCATTTGTATTTATCTGGATTAGACACAAACACCCTCTTAGTCGATTTCGCGTAGCGGCAGGCAATATCGACTATCATTTGCAACTTATAAATCTTTGTATTTGCACATTTTAAAGTGTGCAAAATGGTAATTATGCAATGTCTGTACGTAGAACACGAAATGCATAAATGTTTCCCTGAGTTGAGGTGCATTTTACACGCTCTAACGGTCACTTCTTTCCATCTGAGTCATTGTCTTTGATTTATCTTAACTGTTGGTAGATGTGATATACGATTTCTGCATAAGAAAAAATTGAATAAAGGTAATTGATTGTCGGTTATTGGTTGGTGGTAGATGGAGAAGAAGGACAATGGTAGAGTTGGATGAGAGAGAGAATAATTTTTCACGAAACAGTGGAAAAGTGTCTTTTTATATTTTTTCTAATGAAACAAATTTTTCAAAAATTATAGCATTCAAAATATACGAAATAATAATGAATATACGGTGACGGTCAGAAGAAAACTTTTGCCAATTTCCTGATTACAGTCTTCATTTTCAACTTGGTTACATATAGGATGTTTTTTAAGAGGCATAGAACTTTTGATAGGGATATCTGTCATTGAAGTCGTAAAATTTTGCTGTCATTTTGATATTGTGTTGAATTTACTTGGCAAATTACTATGCAAAGATTTACAACGTCTCAAAATAGTGGAAATTTATTTCCAAAATTCGCGTTCTCTGCGGCAAACTCTTAAAATACTTCATCCAATTTGTGGTGCTCAAAATTGTCCATCAAAGCAGTTTATACGCAAAACGATGAAAGGCTTATGTTTATTTATTTATATTTATTATATTTATTTATTGAACAATGTTTATTTATTTATTTATTTATTTCGCCAAACAAGGCAGTTACAAATACAATACATTATCAAACTTATTTAATTCATTTTATTTTGTAAAAGAGAAAAAAAATAATTTTATTTTACTTAAGCGCATTGGACAGGTTGTTTTTAAAAGTGTATTTGGATATGGATGGAGAGTAATGTTTGCTGACGCTGTTAAAAATTTTGCAACATCTGTTGAAGGGTTCATTGGTAGCGTAGTTCGTTTGGTGTAGGTTTTCAGTAAGTAGGCGAGTGTGTCTAGTTTGTCTAACTGTATTGTTGAGTGTAATCTTACTCGATATTAAATTAACATTAGTTACACCCCTTAATATGTCAAAAACGAAACAAGAAGATAACATAATTCTTCTAGACGAAAGGGCTGATAGGTTTATAAGATTAAGTCGATATTCGTACGAGGGGAGAATGTTGAAGTCGTTGGGATTGAATAAATCTCGTAATGCAAAAAGTAGAAACTGTTTCTGAATAGATTCGAAACGGGTACTGTGAATGGTGAATATTGGGTCCCAGATGACGCAGACGTACTCAAGTAAAGGACGAACGAAAGCAGTATAAAGGGTTTTAGTGACCCATATATTCTTGAATTCCTTTGCACGTCTTTTTATGAAACCGAGTTGCTTGTAGGCTCTGGCCAGAATGTTATCGTAATGTAAGTTAAAACGCAGCTTACTGTCTAGGATAACACCCAAGTCATTAACGTTCTTAACTTGTAATCTCTATCATTCCTGTAGATCATCCAACACGAGCTCGTTCAGTGCAAACCGAGGCAACTATCACTGCTGTAGTGGGTAGTGTGACTGAGGATCTAAATTTATTGATTCGTCGCCGTTCTCAACTACTGTCCACTACATGGACAAGTTTAAGGCAACATTTTAGAATACAGCTCTGTAAGATCCCAATAGTTTGACAGAAATTGAAGCCATTAGACCATTGTTTGCGTCATACGTTCGGTGAATAGACTGGGAATGAGTTAAAAGTTGAACACCATTTTCAACATCAAATCATTCTTAGTAATGAGGCTCATTTCTCGCTTCACAGGTTCGTAAATAAGCAAAATTACTGTTTATGGTGTAAGGATAATCCTCAAGAGACTGTGGAAGCGCCTATACATCCCGAAAAACTTTATAGTGCGCTTCTCATGCTGGCGGCATAATGGGTCCTTTATTTCAAATCTGATGACGAAACTAACGTTACCGTTAATGGCGATCGATATCGACAAATGATTCGTAATTTTTGATTCTTAAGATCAATGCTAATCCTCTGAAAGACAAACGGTTCTACAAGGATGGCGAAACATACAACGTGTGAAACCAATGCCATAAAATTTGCAAGCTAATAGAAGAAAAAAATTTTCAAAAGTTTTGTGCCTCTGAAAAAACACCATTAAGAATTTTGTTTTATTAAAGTGAAAAATGTCACTTCTAAAATATCCAAAAACCGAAAATACTAAGGAGGCAACCTAGATTAACCAATTCATTGGAAAAGCACATCAATAAAACCCTTGCCGCGCAAATTAAATCGGTAGGCATCTGCCAAAGCAAAAATTAAAAAGGAGATTACACCCGAAAATGGTGTCCTTACTTACAATTATTCTATTCACAATCACCTTTCGAGTACTTGTATGGTAGCCAATGTTTGGACAAAGTATAAACTCAAGCAATCCTACAAAAAACTTCAAATCCTAACTGGGCATTTAAGGTGCAAAGACATCCTGCCTAATAATTGCCATAGAAGCTTTACTCAATCTGCCAGCTCTTCATTTGGAAGTGAAATAGGAAGCAGCCAGGCATGGTGTCCAGATGTAGAACGAACCAAACGAAGCAAAACCCATCGCATACCATATTTTCCTATGTGAACGCCTTTCAGAGAACTGAGCTTCATGCGTTTGTGAAAATGTGTATTTTAAGCATCATCCTTTAAATGGATACGTCAGACTTTTCTTAGACACTAAAATATGAGTAGAGATTCGTTTATGCTTTTTCAAATTTGAAAATTGGATTTATTTCTTGTTGTTCAGATATTTTCTTCTTCTAAATTCTTCACGTACGATATCTTAGACATTTAATCGCCGTTACTGCGGCTGATGTAATATTTGCAAAGGTTTCGATCGGCAATGCTGGAACTCTTTTGCATGTTTTTATTCACGATGCTTCCATTTCTTTCGCTTCACCCTAGTGATCCCAGATATTCCATGGGCTGAAAGCCTGAATATTAGTTTAGTTTCCTCTTTAAAAAATCTTAAATATACTAAAGTCGATTTCGTAACTTTTGGTCAGAATTGTTGTACATTGAAAAGGGAAATCTAAGAGGAAAATCATGATCTGACATCTCAGATTTAATGTTTACTGTTTATTTGTAGCCAAAGCAACATAATATTCTTTGCAAAATAACTTTTTGAAGATTAAAAGGATGCATTTGTTCTGTTGATAGAGTTCTTGGCGATAAATATGAACTAGAATTGTATGCCAGACTTATGACAAAATGATAGCAGCAAAGATAATGAAAAAGTAGGTTCGAAAATTAACTTAAGATGATTTCAAATGCAGCGCTAGCATAAAATATTCATATAGCATTCATCTACCAAACCCACCATTTCCATCTCACTAATCATTTAAAGTGGTCGTGCTTTTAAAATCCATAATTTGCCTAATTAAGTCGTTTCACGCACATTCTACTGTAAATATTCAAATAAGACAAATCGAAATGCTCTGTAGGTATAATGCGGCAGCAAAAAAGCCATACCAAATGAATGGGATGTACATTATGAATGGTATCTAATCATTTCCTGTCTGATGCAGAAGAAGAAATCTTCGAGCACACACAAAAGATAGCCAGGGAAAGATGCAAGTTATGCTAGACACAGTGTTATATTACGTGGTCGGTTCCGCTTCTATCCATCCATCCTCTATGCAGAAACCGCTTGCTGTACGGTTTGAACGCATTAATCGACCGTTCAGCTGGAAATCATTTCGCATTTGCAAATAAATTTGCGAGGAGGATTGAATTAAAGCGCGAAATACTTGGCACGGAGCCACCAATCACCGCCATCAATCGCTTACAATATGAAATGCATCTTCCATTCATAATGGCGCCCAGCGTGGGCTCTTGTATGCGGGGATGATGGCATCCGTATTACATATTCATAAAATGCTTTCATCCAACAAAGAAAATGGGGTTTTCACGGAAAATGCATTTTTTTCTTGGTACACCTGACTGGGTTAATCGTTTTGTGTGGTAATGGACGCTTTGAGGTGTAACAAAAATGCTCGGTGGTTGAGTTTGAGGTGAGAGAACTGTTCTGCCGTCAATTTTGCTACGAAAACGCTTAAGGATATTTGTAAATTTTTCTTCACATTGTCAATTCCAGCCTACAAAATGATGAAAATTTAGACATAGTTAAGGCTATAATGGCAACATATTATGGGAATTGTTTCCTTCAAGAAAAAAATAGAAGTGAAGTGAAGTTTTTGATAAAAGAGTCATTCAATAAAGTCTGCCGCAAAATATTCTTCGCAATACCAATTATTTTTGAAGATCTTTTAATTGTTGAAGGGGCCCATGAACATCAAAATAATTCAAATGCAAATATCTCTCAAAAACGAACAGCAAAGATTTTGTTTTTAACGCATAATGTAAATCAAAGTACGATAAACAAACATCGTTAAGTCCCAAAGCGAAAATGATACAGACATTCATGGAATTTTTTTGTTGTTGAATATTTTTTCGAAATTTTCTGACTCATTTTTCGTTCACAAATTTAACCGGAAAACTGTAGCAAAACTTTTGTAGAATAATCGTTAAGATACATCTTTAAACCTCATTTTTGGGAACTGATTTTAATGGGTATTTCATTTTCTCACGTTTTTAACAAATACAAAGATATTGTAAAAATTTCAGTTTTTTGACTGCTAAATGGTTTTCTTCCTTTAGTCCAGCTATAAAATTAGGTGTTTTGAAATGTATTTTATGAAATAAGTGCCTCTTATTAATTATTGGATTTTGAAAATGTTCTGATAGATTTTCATGTTTATTTTTCGAAAATATTTGTAACTTATGGAATCGAAATATTTTTGTGGAAATGCCAAAGTCTTTTCATGAAAATTTTGGTGACATATTTAAATATCGTTTTGTATTAATTAAAGCGTTTAATATTAGAATCAGCTCAGTGCATTTTCAAAAAATTTAGATGAAGAGTTTAGAAGTCTCACAGTTAAGCATTTTAATTGGTGAAAATTTGTTAGTGTTGTTTGAGGTATTGAGTTTTTATAAAAATTGAATTGATTGTTTTGGATTGAACCGAGTTTTAATTTTTTCGAAAAACATGATATTTACTTAATAATTAACTTCCCAGTATATGGGAAGTTCTTCTAATCGCATCGAAAATCGAAATTGAAATTTTCAACATTTCTTTACGGTTTGAGGTCTATAGAGTATATATAAAGTGTTTTAAGAAAGGGAGATGTATGTGTGTGTGTACGTACGTTCGTGGACAGTTTTTTCTACGAGCATAACTCACGTAAATGACGTCGTATCGACTTTGTTGAGGTGTCAATCGAAGCGTCTTTGCAATTTTAAGAGCTGATTAGTTTTTGGGACACTTCGGCCGGGGGGGGGGGGTTTGTTGTTTTGACCCTTTGAAGGTCATTTCTGTCATGAGTTATATCTCGCGAACCAAACGTACGATTTGCTTGACCAAGGTATCAATCAACGCGTATTAACATTTATAAGATTCTATCAAGTTTTTAAAAAAATTCTTGAGGCGTTTTTTAATTTAAGAGAAAAAAGTGCAAAAAATTATGTTTTTTTTCATAAACAATAAATTTTTAACCTGATTTGCGAAATATAGTAATCAATGTTTATAAAATTTATATACTCCAAATATTGTTTGTGAAAACAACATCAAAACTTTTTCTCATGATTACGTAAAAAATTAAATTAAAAACAAAATCATTAAAAGTCTTCGTGATTTTCAAGGTCATTTTTATCATTCACTATATCTCACGAACCAGATATAATACTTGCATGATTAAGGTGTCAATAGACGTGTATTAACATTGCTGCAATTTTTTAAACATTATATAAAAATTGTTTCAGCCGCTTTTTAATTTAATAAAAGAAAATGCAAAAAATTAGGCTTTAAGGGTTTTAGGATTTTTTCATAAAAAATAATTTTTTAACCTGATTTGCACAGCAAAGTAATAAATGTTGATAAAATTTATACATTCTTATCAGTTTTTGAAGAGAAACCAGCAAAACCATATTCCATGATTATAAAATAACTAAATTAAAAATAAAAAATCATGCAAAGTTATGATGTATACACGGTTCTAACGAATGATATTACTTTATATCTTTTATTCTAAGGAAATTGTTGTAAATTCAATCCAAATTTTATAATATTTGCATAATTTGAGCAGATTTTTAATAGTTTCTACAATGTTTTAGTGTTAATGTTTTTTATGCTTAAATGTTGGAAATCCAAAAAAACCTTTCCGTAGATGATATGATTAATATTAACTCATTCCTGTTACTGCTATGAATACCTCTCATTATTATTATTCAAAGTATGTAGTATTATCTTTAAAATTATTATTGTGTTCAATGTTTTTGACGTTTATGTAGATATTACTGGGAAGTTGACCGTGTGAACCTCAAGGGTCGCACCTCACGGCTTGTTTTCGTTTAGTTTTCGGTTCGCTAGGACCAATAAATTAATTTATTCAAATAAATTTAGAGCATGTTGGTAATGTGTAAAAATGAAATTAAAAATCAGCAATTAGAATGCAATTTTTTTAAAAGATATTTTATGAGACAATTTTTTACCACCCAAAACAATTTAATAAGTAACTTATTTCTTCAAAATGGATTTAAAATAAAATCAAATAAATCATCTTAAAAACACCTTTATCAATTATTGGCACTTTAAGGAAGCTTCGATTCACCTGCTTATGATGTCAGACAAAGTTTTAACGACTATTTTCAATCAGATTTAGGATATTTTTGCCAAGAACTGATTTAGGAGTTTATAGTATCGTCTTCAAAAAATACTAAACAGTGTTTTCAAAGATTGGATTATGCTATTTTTCATAATAAACGCCTCAATTAACTTATTCCATGGTTTATATCTCTAGCACTCCTTGCAAATTATTTGCTCAAACTGATTTTCTAATTTTTTCGTCGCATTGATCCTGTAAGGTTTTTATCGAGTATATGTGACATTTGAATGTATCCGGTCGATTTAATCGAAGTGGGTGTGCTTTCACAACCACAATACTAATACCAAGAGAGTTGGAAAAAGAGACACATTTTCCCTGACGAATGAGTCGATTTGACCCAGATTTTACGAAGCGCTCATTATTTCGCTAGGTATCCAAGTAAAGTAGTATTTATTGATTTCTGAATACAATTTCGCCACAATTTAACAAATGAAACCAACATTTTTCAGTTAAGTATGGCACCTGTGTCGTAAAATTTATTTTGCACAATATTGGCTCAAAATGGAACCTGAATAAGGTCTTTGGAAACAATATTTTGTAAGAAATATATATGCGCGGTAAAAATGCAAAGTGGGTATCGGAATCTGAAATGTTAGTCAAAAAATCGGAAGACTACAGAATTGAATGCTTTCCAAAGATTCGCGTCCAACGAGTTATTCTTTTATATTTGCCTTCTTTTTGTTTGCCTTTTATGTTCGCTAAGATATGTAGAATTGTTGTCTTTGACTTAGGTATCCCTTACAGGCCCGTAATTTATTACATACTCTTCTGGAATGTGCTTTGACATGAAAGAACCTCTGGTTTTCCGAAGCAGCCTCGTAATCACTCATGATGTAAACATATTTTACTACACTATTTGTATCGATTACTAGATTCCTCGTCACTACGCCCATGTTCGACTTGACAACTTACCACTCCGGTTGATTGCATACTAATCATGTGTGCATGTTGTAATCGTCTAATTGCGGTGCACTACTGGGCTGAGTTCTGCTCAAAGGATCGCCCGATAGTGGGCTGTACGGTTCCCTCGCGATGCATTCCTCGCTATCAACAACTTATCAGCGAAAAAAGGTGCTACAGACGCGGCTCTACCATCATCTGCACGGCATTCTTTTACATTGATGATGGTAAGTAGTTCGCCAGGTGAGACCGCAGCAGACCTGGTCCTCGTAACGCGGCAACCTGTCGTCGTTGCGGCACGCACTCGTTCTTTACATGAAGCCGCCAGAGCCCCTTTGAAATTCTGTGATGTAACGAACGCATGTTAGATTTTCTTTATGTAATTCTGATATTCCATTCAGCAAACGCAGTGTGAATGACCAGTATGTTACCTATATCGGTATAGGATAGGTGTAGCCTAGTTGTTGCGTAATGAGCGCAGAAATGTGACGGTCGCACTCCTTGCAACCTGGCCAAAACCTACAGAACCAACTCGTGCAGATATAGGATTTGTGTCGAATTTGTCGATATTATCGAACAGATCGATATTATGTCATGGATACGAGTATGTGGAAGAAAGTGTGTTGGGAGCAAGCAACACATACGGGCGGTGGCTCACCGATCGCGCAATAATTCAACACTTTGCCCGATGGTGCGCAGCCGAGCCTTGAGCAATCCAGCGAAATAAATTATGACTTAGCTTCTAACTAATTGCGATTGGGTCATGACCGTACATAAAGACCGAAGGCATATGCGAGGAGATACGATAATAAATGGATTTCTGGTCAAAAGATTAGTAGCACACAAATGCCTAGGTTGTGGTGGCAATAGACTAGTCAATGTCTTTTGGATGCAAGTACTTTTCATGACAACTTCTTGATTGTTCAATGATTTGATGATCAAGACAATAATTTCAATCTCAGGATGCTAAAGATCTAAAATTTATGTCAACAATAGTTTTGTCCAAAACTCAAACTTAAATCAGGATGAAAGAACAAATTTTTCGAATGGAAAAATAGCATTTTCTAGTTTCTGGAGAATAATTGAAAAAAATCCAATGGGACCTGATTTTAGCGACTCATTTGGGGCTGGGAAACTTTTTTCCTGGTGTCACAATCGTGAAAAACTGATGCGGCATCCTAACTGAAAATATAAGTTTCCATTTGATTTTGGCAGAGCAGCCATAGATTTCATTGGTCAACCTCTTTATTTTTCGTAGGTTCTGGTACCCACATCAGAGCGAAGTCATCCCTCAATGTCAGATTGGTGAAGGGTGGTGAAATTTCTCCGGACAGTCTAAAATTTGCTTGTGGAAGAGCTCAGAGAATTGTTTGCTGCCTGACTATCGGATAGTGAACATTCACAGTGTAGGTTAGATTACTGTTTTTTTTGCGTTCAGTCGCTAAGTAGGCAACCAGATCCACTTCGCAAACTTTTTTCCTAAATATTGAACATTCTCTTCTTCCGAATGAAACAAAACCATTTTGGTCTGATCCCTAAAATCCAGTAATTTCTTCCATAATTCGTATTTTTTTGATAATAGAACAATATCTTCACCTGACTCAATGTGTAACTTATTTGCTTCCTATTTTTCTTCTTCTTTTACTTCCGAATCCCGTTGAACGTTGCAATCTCTGCAATCATTCAAGCATTCTTGGATAACATCGTTCCAAACTTACCCTGGCGAGGTTTTTTAAATCATACACCCACTAAACACTGGTGTTGGTCCCAAACTAGTTAAAAATCTGGCTTCCTCTACAAGTATTCCACCTGGTTAAATTTTCAACTCGAGTCTTTCTTTGGAAATTTTCTAATGTCTTTCCTATCCTTGAATCCGGTGATCCTACGCATGTTGTAAACTATAGACCTATTCCCCTTCATTCCTCTAGGCTTTATTCTTCCCTTGAAAACGCAATTGCTGATGAACAAATCGGTCATCTGCGACTAATCTAGAGAAATCTGTGAACTCAGTCTAAGCTACGTGGGAAGCTTAAGTAGAAGTTGCTACCGTTTACAACGACTTCTCCAAAGCATTTGACACGGTTAACCATGACGTTTTGTGCTGCAAACCCAGGTACTATGGTGTATCTGAAGTTCTTCTGAGTGGGTTCCGTTCTTACCTTTCGAATCGTGTGAATAAAGTTAGCTTATTTCGTGTACACTCCGATCCTTTTTTTCCTACCTCCGGTATTCCTTAAGGCTCCATACTTGGTCCACTTCTTTTCCTTATTTATTGAAATATAGTTTCATTTCTGTGTCTGTTTTGACAAACTCTACCTTCAGTCACGTGTAGTTTATTTTGACTAGTGTTTTTTACATAAATTGTGTCTTCCGAATAAGTTGCTCGTTACATTGAAATTTCGTGATCCTTCAAGACCTTCTCGTTCAAACTGCCTTTTCAAAATTCAGTTTGCGTGAAACTGACTTATACTTTCTTTCGCCACTGCCACTGCAACTGCAACGTTTGCATAATAGCTTCGAGGTTGGTCCTTGTCCCAACTCGTTCCTTATTTTTAAGACTAAATTACTGCCTGCAATGAATCGCTAAACTTTTGATTTCATTTTATAATTTGCTGTCCTGTTTTTATTTAACTTTTCATTTTCATTTATAATTTGTGTAATTTTATTTCTTTGCAATTTCTTCTTCCTTTTTATCGTCTTCATTTTTAGTTTTCTATGTTGTGTCACTTTGGCTTAGGATGTTGAGTGAATAACAATAAATAAATAAATAAATAAATATTTCCGATAGAATTCATGTATGATTTTTGAGAAGCAGCTCGAATGGATCTGCATTGTATTTGTTGGATGGGATTTAATGAGCCTTGCGATACTCAGAATGATGTGTTTTGAAAATTTCGTAACCTTTTTCGAAATATGATTTGTTTAACTTATGGTCTCATTACCGGAGAATAATTGCTTTGTAATACCGTCACCTCATTTTTTAAATCTACACGTTTTGCAATAGAATCTTCTCCAAGTCGATACTGCTTTAATTGTTTTAGAATAACCTTTTTATTAATTTGATTGTCCACTCAGAAGCCACTTTTCCTCTTCGGGAATTGAAACATACATACAATTTGATTTCAAAAGAGGAAGCTTTTGTTTGGGACGGATGGAATCAAGATTTTCGTGCTCATATAACTTTTATGTTCATTTACTATTTTGTCTACTATTTTGACAAAATAAAGAAGCTGCAAGTATGTTGATGTATCGTTATAATTTAGGATCCACAAACAATCGTTTTTTTACTTCTGATGGAAGAAGTACCTTAACTTCTTTTAATTGCTTTCCAAGAAGAAGAAGTTTACCTTCCTTTAAAGATTAACACCATTTTCCGCATAAAGAAAATTTAATCTTTTTTGTAAAAAACTGGGACGTCATCATCTGCACTGGGTGTTTTAATTACCTTTTGGTTTTTTACGAATCATTCAACATTTCTGACACGCAGAGATGTTTCCCATATTTATTGAGTTGCGTGTCGGAGGATCAAAGATGTCGTTTTGTTTACGATACACCTTTTTTCAAATTTATCCTAGCATGCAAAGTGTTTTTATAAAAGAGTTGCTTGATTCTTTGCTGCTGGTTTTTAAATGTCATTCAATTTCCCTAAAATCACCATTTAAAACGAGGTTTTTCAAGTCTGGGGCAAATATTAACATCCTCACAGAGTTCATGTTTTCGTATTGGATCTCCGTAAATGATTGTTGTACAGAGGACGGACAAGTTTCCATATAGCTCATATTCCTGGCAGTTTCGTTTTGTTTCATGATGGCCTTAAATTATGTTTTGCTATCAGAACTACCGGCCTAGAACTTTATTTTCTGCCTCCTTCTATTTTTCAGAACATTTCGTCACTATTAGGAATTTTCATTTTCATTCGTGCAGTGAGATAATTACATAGCGCAAAATTCAACTTCCATCTTCAAATATCCTATGTAAACGTTTTTTCACTAAAGCTTACATTTTCAGCTGAATTTTTACCATTTACTGTGCAATGCTGATATTTTTTCTATTTTTTGCCCACATGGATGTTGAAAAATCATTAAATGTTGACTTTCTGCTCCATCATGAAATTGTGAGGTTATATAAAAGAAGAGAAGGAAATTTTTTTAATAAAAATTCACAATAAACGCCTTTGCATCTTCTAATTTCCATTTTATTCAATGAAAGTTTTGAAATGAGGAAAGTTTTAGCGTAAGAATGTATCTCTCTCTCGTTGAACTAAGATTGCAACATTGTGTAAGTAATTCAAGATTAAAATTAAATGGTTTGGAAAATATCTTCCACCGAAATATGGAACATCCTTTGAAATTCGCTGATTTTGTTTATAGGTAAATTTTTTTGTTATTCACATACACAAGGAAATGAAATCAACAGCTTTTTCGTTTTTGAACAATTCAATTTAATTAAATTACTGAGTTATCCATGAAGAAATAGCTCTAAAATTTGGAGATGTTGAGGCTCCATAGTTGAATGGCTCTTGAATTGTGGGAAATAGTTTTACCGCGTGTTTGAATACTCACCGATAAAAAATCCACGAATTTGATTAGTGCTATTAACATCTGAAGATATGTGTTATTATATGATACACTGTTTTGTAAATTTTTATCTTCAATTACATTACGTCACATCCATTAGTGATCATCTATTCAATCGGACAATTCTCTGCAATTAATATTTCTCCGCAATTAAATGATTACATCGTCTAACTAATTTTCATTGAATTAACTCATTACGGGCTGAACAAGAAACTCAATTAGGCGGTTGTGTTGTATCGTCCTGAACTTATACTTATCTGAATCGCTGGCCGTGGCGGCCAAGTATCTTTTCTTGGCGCGCGCTCAAAGAATGGGGTCTTGCCTAGCTAAGTTGCATAGTTGCCGTAATGAATTTAATGTTCTGTAAAATGGGAGTTGCAGCGATGCTCTTCGTCGGCATTAACACCACATTGACCGCATCAGCAGCCCAAAAGAACTATCCATTGAAAGCAGAAGCAACTGCAGGAGGGAATAATTAATTTTACGCTCAGACCGCCGCAGACCGCCCTCTGGAAAATGGTGTGGTTAGATAGGATCAAACATCGCTAAGACGGAAGCCTTGTGTCTTTTGTTTCAATGCTTTGAATGCATGAAAACCTCTTTGAGGGGTGAATTGAAATGTGAATGTGAAAATTCTGCTCAAAAATTTACATGAAATATATGCTACACCTATGGAAAACCTTTGACTAGTTCCGATGTAATTTGAATCAGCAAAAAAATGGATTAAAGTTTGCAAAAAAGGTTCTTGCCAAAAATTTCAATAATAAATTAATTTAAACTAACAAAATCTTTTCATTGTGAAAAATTCCAATAAATAATTCAAACAAAATAAAATAAGTGAAAAATCTCCAAAACTCGTCGAAAATTATATACAATTCAACCAGCGTTTCTATTTTCCACGAGAAGTTTCCTTTTGAAATTATTTACAGTTGTAAATTTTGCAGAAAATTTGTTTTGCATGAAAATATTTCTGTAGAGTTTTTTGTGAAAAATTGTTTGTTTCCAATTTTGAACTTGCTATTCAGCAGAATACCTAAAAAATTAAAATAAATTGATTTCTTTTATAACAACACAAATGAGACAACCGGTTCGAATAACGTTTATAAAATGTAGCTTCGACGTGATTTAATTAAAATAAAAAACAAATTTTTTTAAAAAAAATTGACGAACATTTTGAAATTTTTAGTGATGTAAATTCTAGCTAGAAACTTCTTGATTGTCTTTTTTTTTCGTGTAGAGTTTTCCGTGTTATATGTTTATCCATTAGACCTGTGAAAAATATTTTCGAAGAAAGATTTGAAAGAGAATACGGCAATTCATGTGCGAAAAATACTTTGAAAAACTTTTGATGAAAAATTTTTTGTCTCAAGAAAATTTAGTTGCAATGAAAGTTTGAGAAAAAACCAGGTCATCATTTTTCTGTTTGTTTGCTTTTTGAATATGTAAAGTAAATTATTTTTGTAAGGTTTTCATGAAATAGAAGTAAAATAATTTGACAAATAAATTTTAAGAAAAATATTAATATTTTGGCTTTACGGAAATGTTTTTTTGAACTTCAATTCTTTTTGTAGTTTATTTTCAAGGATATTATTTTTTAACCAAAGATATTATATTTGAAATGAAGTAAAGTGTAGCTATCTATGGAATAAGATATATAGTACTCACATAATACTAAATGTTTTTTAGTGTCCCAAAAAGATTTTTTCCAAATAAATTTTCTGGACTCCCAGTAGAAGGAGGAACATGGTCCTAAATACGACATATATCGAATAAGCAAAAATATAGCCAACGTGTTTTAGGCTGAAACTCTTTGAAAATATCATTTGATTGAATATTTTAACAGTTCTCATTAATTTTGTTATCTACTGTTTGATTGAATCCAGAAAAACAAATGTTTGTTTATATGATTTAAGGAGTATTTACAAATAGTGGAAACGAAAAATTCTTTTATTGTTTTTTGAATTTTTGTCTGTCCATCTGTGCTCGCGCCATATAGAAACAACAGAACAAATTTTGGTGAAACTTTATACAGCTATAGCATATATTTTTGGTCACAATTTAGTATAGTTGTTACAAGATTTGAAAACAAATCTTTCAAAATTTAAATTGTGTTTTATTCTACCGTCGAGTGGAATACAATGAATCTGTCCAGATTTAGATAGTATAATGAGAATATTAAGTTAAAAATGTTTTTTTTGTATTAAATTTTAAATTAAAACTTCTGTAAAAAAATCGCGGCAACAGCTAGTCCAATTCACGTTGACTTTGCTCCAAGTATTTTAAATGTTTTGTTCATAATCACTTGAATCTCTTTTAAACACCTTCAAAAAAATTTCAAACCATATAAATTTTTTTTGTCTCGTCCAATATTTTCATTTTGTTGTTGTTTTTCATGTTGGCATCAAAAGCAGTTTTCTTCTGTGTAAATATAAGATGAACTCAGATTTGTGAAAATTTTCAAGCGACTTGGGAAAAGTTTAAATGAAATGGGATTTTTTTAAAAGAGTTGAAAACATTTAAACTAGTTGGGAAAAAGATTGAATGAATTGGAAAAGGAAATATTTAAGCGAGTAGGAAAAAAGTTTAAAAAAAAATTGAAAAAAATCTTTTAAAGGTCCACACTGAAACTACAATAAATTTATTAATTTCTAAAATCTAAAACTTAATTTGGCCTAAAATGCTGAAAGGTCATAGAGGACTTTTGTTTGCGTAATATTTTTTCATTCATTTTTTTGGTTTTTCATTTGCCAAATATAAATTATGTATGTTGCATGAATATTTTGAAGTACTATTTTGCATTGCAACTTAAGGACTATTCAATTGTTCGGAATCAAGATGAAAATATATTCTTTGTTGATAGCAGATAAAGGTTCCGTAATTGAAAACATGGCTACTTTCAAGTGATGAACGATAATAAAGTTACCTAATCCAATTATGAGTTCTGGGGAGCGCTGTAATTGTCTCAAGCAAAAATATGCTTGAAATCTTACTAGAATGGTAAGCTTAAACCATTTAGTCTGGTGGTGCTCCACGTATGATTTGCATTTCCACCTAAAAAAATAGTTATGTTGATGCATAAGTTTTTTTTCACGTGAAACAAGGCATATTAGATTTTTAAAATTGGAAAAGAATAGCAAAGAGACGGTGAAATAATATTATTTACTTTGAAACTTTAGAAACTTTCGCCTATAATTGCCATAAATTATGATGGTAATTTCACAAAACTGGCACGGGGTAAATATCATGCAAATATGATATTACATTGACTGAAAATTTTAAACATTGAAGCAAATTTATAACAATATGTTTATTAATACGGTCTGAGCGGGATTTTCAAATCTCCTAGCAATAATTTTGTTTTATGCTGCTCAACTTTTTTTAAGTGTGTCTATCGATTACCGAACGAGTCAGAAATTGCATCAATGTTGAATTGAAGAATTTTGCGAAGATGTAGCAAGGGATAGACTTCAATGGGCCAATTTTATTGCAAACTGAAGAAGTCCATCAATACCAATATGGTTTCATACTTTATGCCTACCTGAGTTATTGAAAGCCTAGGTTATAGGTTGTGATCAATAACACTGATGAGTTGCCCAATCAACCATTCGTTCATCAATTCATCACCTGTTTGGTAGTGCCTCCAATCAATCTCATCAATTTAATTACTCCAGGGTCAAAGGCAGATACGTTTTCATCTACGACCCTTCTCAATGTATATGCATAATGTTGACTATCCACTTTTTGGTTGCACGAAGAGAAGAGCTGCTGTTCATTGATATGAAAAATAAAAAAACCAACCCTTCATTATGCAATTAAACGATCCACATATTTTGTTATGAGGTTACGCAATGCAGACTCTGTTAACTTAAACGCATATAATTTTGGACCTCTTCAACTCTTTTGATCGTCCAGAACGCAGTGTGGAGGGGGGCTGCCTCGCTTTACTGATTCAGTCAATCCATTTGCCTGATCACATATCAATCCTAAAGATTTATGAAGGAATCTTGTCCGATATTAATTATTAATTGGACACTTGACAAAGCGAGCTTGCAATCGCAGCATATTGGGTATTTTTTTCATTTCAATTTTTTCGTCCTGTCGATCAACCGAACCCATGTCAGACGAGCGGTTGTTGAATGGACATGTGAGGAAATTGATTATGTATATTTTTGGGAACGTTTGATTGATTATTGCTTAAAATTGATGTAAACGTTAATATAATTGGTTTTAGGAAGCGTGAGCTGTTGATATGTGTACACATTGATTAGATTTGATGGAATTTTACAATGACGAGATAATAGTATCGTTTGCAGCAACGATTGCTGGATTGTGAAGTAGAAGCTGAAAAATTAATCAAACTAAAACATATGAAAATGAGATACGACATACAAAAAATACTCTGCCTGGAAATATTTTTCAAATGGTTTTAAGTGTCGCTTTAAGTTGCTGTAAGTTAATTCGTACAAAAACGGCATATTTTTGTGAGTTTTTTTTGTGACGACACAGTTAAAATCTCTGTATTAAAACCAATAGTACATTGAAGTTTGATATTTGAAGAATATTGTATAAAATTTTCAGGAAGACATTTTAAAAAATACGGCAGCAATTATTCGGACGTGTCTCGGAAAAAAGTAGAAATGCGGTGCCCCTCATAACTTGGTGCTGGATCATTTGAAATCAAAAAATTAAAGTTCATTCGTTAGATAATAGCTTTCCCCAGGTAACGCTGGAAAAGCTTTTGAAATTTCAATTTTTCACTTTTTTGGAACACTTTGAAGGGAAAAATGCGATTTTTTTGCGGAAAAAATCGGCTTATATGTTATTGTAAAATAAAAATTATTAACAAATTTAAAAAAGCTCCAGCGTTACCTTTTAAATTATTTATAGAGATAATGTTCAAAATTTCAAAAGGATCGGTACAGTAGTTTTTACGTTATGAGGGGCACCAACGTTGAAAACGTGAGTTGTGGGGAAAACGCTTTAAAGTTTTGAACATTAAAAAATCTGGAATAAAACGTTCATAAGCGAATTTTTATCATAGCTCATAACTTCGTCAATTTCGCTCCAATCAAAATTTTGACACAATATGAATATGATTATGAATTCAGTTAAAAAATGCCTTTTAATACTTTAAACACCCCATATTATACATACGTAGTGTGGCATACCCCACATGAAAAGTTTGTTTCGGGATGAACGATTCATTATTTTAACTTTAAAAAAATTGCTGGATACTATTCAAATCTTTTAAATAATAATTGAATAAAAACGAGTTAAAAATGATAATTTAATTAAGAAAAAAAAAGGTGACTTTTGAACAGGAGTAAACAGTTTGAAATTATCTAAACCACTTCCGAAAGTGAGCAATCGAACAAAAACAACTTTTTATGTTACGATATATAATAAAGGATTACTTCACATTGAAACGACATCACGTCCAGTTGTGTATGACATTCCATTACAATTTTGGATGGGTTGTTAGATGTTGACTGTCAGAGAAAATGATTTAGATTTCTTAAAGAAATGTTCTTTTTTCTTATCCAATCTACTGCCTTCTATATTGTAATGATCTCTGCCTGAAAAACGCTGCAGTGATCTTCTTTCAGGCTTAGCTGCTCTGAGAAAACACCACAGCCAATTTTACCATCCATTTTTGATCTATCAGTGTAAATGTCGATCGATTCCTGTATCTTACTCCTTTCGATGGCTCAGTCATCCCTCCTTGCTGCCATAGAAAATATTAAAAATTTCGCCTCCAATAAGCTATGCATGCATGCATGCGAATGGAGAACATTTTTATTCAACAAATTAAATTTTTCGAAACACTAGTAGTAAATATCAGCGACTCAATATTTTGATGCACACTCTACGAAATTTAGAACCAAATTATTGACCATTTTGAAGTTGCACACTTAAGGAGTTTTTAACAATAATTGAATGCGGTATATTTTTTTCTTGAAAGCTACACTCTTCCCCTTTATTTTTTTCGTTCCGATATCTTTATTCGTCTTGAAGCTATGATTTCTTTAGTGGAGCAGCATTAGCATTTACTCCGTTTTTTCATTTTTTTTTTGATGAAAAATAAATCAAAAAATCTAATTGTTGAGAATTTTCTGGTTGATACTTCAAGTTAAAGGTTTGCAAAGCCTCCATGAATTTTCTTCAGATTTTTTGTAGCACTTTAACAGCTTGAAAAAACGGCAAGACGAAAACGACCCATGTAGGCAGACCGAAGGTGCCGAAAAAACGGCAGACGAAGGGTTAACATTATCAACTAGGAAGGGTTAACATTATCAACTAGGTTAAACAGTTAATTACTTATCTAAAAGAATATTATTTGTGGGCTAAGAAACGTGTTAGATGTTACATTGTAGAACTTCAATCAAAGCGATCATAAAATTCTTACATTTATGATAATACCACATAATGACAGCAGAAGCTGCCTAGTCCTGTTGTTGAGACTCAAAATCCAGGTCATATATCCTCGGCTCGTTGAAAGTCTCTTGAAAACCCAGTCCCAACAACAAATTCGCCGAGGACTTCGACATCCTACCATTATCACCCACGGCGAAAACAGACTCTCACAGGGAGGCCACTATTCATTTTCAGTGAATATTTTTAAGGAAACCTGATCTCGACGGCGTCCAATATTCGGACTATGGCATCAATAAATTAATGAAGACAAAACTGCATTTTTCCAACATCTTCAGCGACACGAACGGACCGAAACGGTTTCGACAGTCATATATTACGAATCCGCCATTCCGTCTTAATTGAGTCCACTGGAATGCGGTCAAGGCCGTCGTTTCACATATGCAGCATGAAATGCAGCTGGGCATGCACCGCCGGTTGACGCGAAAACACAATTGCCACGAAGAAAATGGAAAACGGATAATCACCTTACGAAAAAAACAACGAAAACCAAGACGTGAATTGAATGCTGGCGAAATTTATTTTCAAGATATAAAAAAATCTTGGGGGGTGCCTGTTTGTTGCATTGTCGCATGCATGCATTTTGTGGGCCTCTTTATGCGCTATTAATGTGGGAAACTGTGAAAGAGCACTAAGTGCACTTTGTGCAATTATGCAACAACACAGAGGCTGGAGGTGCTTCAATGGCAAAGCACCTGTTCCCAGGCCTGGCCAAGCCAAGCCGGGACAGGTACATCACCTGCCGAGATTTATGTCTTGCCGAGCTGCATTTCCGTTTGGTCTGTGGTAGATGGCGTTGTGCAGAGATTCAAACAATGTTAGTCAAGCGCAACGATTTAGTACATGGCGAATGCGCTGTGAAGCCAAGGGGAACCAATATTCGTGTCGGTATCCAATGTGGAAAGGCGATTCGTCTATGTTGCTTGGGCTGACCTTGCGTAGGACTCCAAACCTAAGACAGTCATTTCCCTGCTTCGTGTCTTAAAAGCAATAAATACGTGTTGAGAAGGATTCGTTGCCGGAATGTGAACGCTGCATCTAAGATCTTTCGATTATGGCAAAGGCAAGTCTGACTTTTTCGCAAGATTCCGGAAACATTGACTTTCGTGTTAAGAGGATCAAAACGGTGTTCAATCTAACTTCCACTTAAAGGTGACTTTATATATGAATCACCTAATTCTCTTGAACTCACCAGTGTTCCTTCCATTATTCAACTGCGAAATCAGTTACGTATCTCATCATAAATGCGCCAAAGGCCAATGCTCAAATTAGCAGTTGAGTAATGTTCGTGTATCTTTTTGGCCCGTCGGAAAAGCCAACAATTAATTAATTGAGTCGAGTTTTCGTATCTAATCAATCAAAATTATTGAGTAATACCGCCCAGATAACAAGACTAACACACACACGAGTTTTCCCGCAAATGCGATTCAATGAAAAATCATCGCTTAATGAGAGGTTCATGGCACCGTGCCCACAACCATTTACGCTAATCGCTTCCAGCCTCAAAAGTCCATTAGCCGCATGTGTTAACTTGCTGCTATCATTTTGACGGATTGCACTCTCCATACACACTCACACACGATATGTGCAGATCGGAGGTGGGTAGCGCATCCACGTTAACTCTGACCACGAATTGGCTAATCCCAGGAACCCATCCAAATCGGTGGTCGTAATGAATTTCCTCGGCAAGCACTTCTTCACGAGCATCCCATCTTAATGTTACATGATGGTATGGATGGTTCGTTGAAATGCGCTCAACCCAGCCCATCATAGCAAAAAAAAACTCTTTTTGTTTAGCTACACGCAACAAAAAACACTATTTTGTCTGTGTTTTGCACTCATTCCAAAAATGCAACGCACTTTTGAGCAATTTTGAAATAATTTCGCGAAAAAAAACGAAATTGAAAATGAAAAATGTAGAAGCGAAAGTCAAACATTTTGCTTGGTTCAATATTGTTTTTTGTTGGTTTGTAGCATCAACGCAGCATTGAAGCTACTTTTGGGGTCTGTAATTATTTAAACAAGTGCTTGAGTTCCACGTGATAGTGTGTTGTGCTGGAAATTTGGTTTGAATTTAAATCAAATTAAAACATTCGTTAGAAGCTTGTCGAATACCAAAAACGGACGAACTCGGACTCTAGCTGAAGGACTTCAAAGCTTAGGAGAATGCAACTGAAAAATTTTGAGGGAGTAAGTCATATCAATTTGATTTTAGAAAGATTTATTATATTCCTTTCTAAGAAGAAAATATTTTTCCAAATATTTTCATTGATTAAAATGCATCCCTTCACATTAGTCAGTACTTTTTTTGAACAGTATTTCAAAAAACAATTTTTGGCGTCAGTTTTATGCATCGTTTTAACTCAAAAACTGCTTCAAATCTTTAATATTTACTGGATCAGATGAGGATGCATAGAGTTTTTTTTTTCATTGCAAAATTTGCCTTTGGAAAAGGTGAATGGTTAGGAGTCTTGAAAGGCCAAACTTTCCCTTGAAAAATCAGCTTTTCTTTTTCCGTTATCAATTTTGGGTCAAATAAAAGAAGTTCATTTATGAAAAGACTTTATTTAGAAATATATTTGTATAAGTGCACTCCTACACTTTGCAGAGGTAAATTTAGTGCAAACGAATTTTTTAATTTTTTTTTGTAATTAGCGAAATAAACAATTTTTTCTGGGTAAATAAAAAATTAGAATGAATTTCAAGAAAATTTTCTTCACATTCGCGCGGTACTCGCAAATGTTGTATTTCTCGGAATTCATAAATGTTATTTGAAACCACTTTTCGGTAGGATTTTTTTGGTGTCAAATTTTACGTAAAGTTTCTGTATTCAGACTACAACACAGCAGCATTTTAATGTTTATTCCAAGTTTGGAGACTTTCGAAATATTTTTCCTGAATTACTCAGTAATTTGACACGACGCGAGTTCTTTCAAAAATCGCGAAAACCTCAATTTTCCAGTTTGTACGGTGGTCGTCATAATTTCTAAGCAGTGCTGGATAAATCTATGCCCTTGCGAAGTTTCTATCGAACTTGCAATTTTCTTCAACGAATGCTGGATGACAATGTTTTATCCAATAATGTTTTCGCAACATTAGCGGCAAAAGGTCGAAAAATGTTGCAAAATCTCGAAACTGTTTGAAAATTATTTGAAGGAACGATTGAGTTGTGCTGATTAAAATAAAAAGTAATTTTTTTGACCACTAAACCTTTATTACGAGAAATTTTAAGATTAGCACTAAAATATTCGTGCTTGGAAATTGTTAAACCCAAAGTAGTTCAGTGTGTGCCAAATAAACTCATTGCGTCTAAAGAAAAAAGAGATTAAATTTTTAAAACTGAATATGTATTTACGTATATTTACGATGCATGACTTTATTTTGCAAATATTTGGTGATGTCTTTCGTTTCATGGCGAAATGGTTCGGAAAATAATGTTGTAGGTAAATCCAGCAATCATGGCAATGCGCCTTTAATAAAGTGCACTATCAATACCAATCAATCGCTGTTTTTTGAGTTGCGAAATAGGATTCCAGCATTTAACAATTTTTTTTATTTTTTATATATATTTTTTATTTTTTTTTATTTATTTATTAATTTTTTCATATTTTTAATTTTTTTAAAAATATTTTCTACTTCTAAAGAAGTCTATAAATCACGTCCCAGATAAATTTCACGGTTTCATATGATCTTTGGAAATAAGCAAAGCAACCATTTTTTGTGGGGAACCCCCATTTCTTATGGGGCCGTAACCGACGCAACCTTTTTTGGCACAGTAGTAGGGGAGCCCCCTTCTTTCCATCCTCCCCATTCGGAAATAGAAATTTTTCCATTTTCCTGATAAGTTGTCAAAATTTAGATAAAGCCTTTTTGGCGAGAGCCCTTCAATTAAAGGAACCTTTCCATCTCTCTAATGTTCAATATTTTGTTTTGATATCAGGATAATTGGCTGCAGGCGCTTTAATAAAACCTTATTATAAATGAAATTTTGCGGTTTCCATGAGAATAATGGCAGGACAGCACAAAACAGTGGACGCGTTTTACTCGATGGTTCAAACCATAATTTTTTTTGTTTACTATAATTATGTTTAAGACAACCACTGAATCGGAACAATGCTTCAAGCCATTGGGATTTATTATAGCTCATTTCTTGTTGGTTTTAACGTCCATCCTTGCGAAAAATGATTTTGAAATCAAACAAATCATTATTTTGAATGCTTGAGCATTTTTTTAGTGTCCTGATAGTTAGAAGTAGTTTTTATCTGAACCAGCCATGTAATGAGCGAATATTAACGTTGCGATTACCTTTTTAGCTATTGATGTGCAAGTATCTGGTTGTTTGTTTATTGGTCGGTATAAAACTTCTGCCAAATCAAGGATAAGCTGCTACTGATTTCCGCTACGTAGGAAGCAAATTCTTATTCCAATGTTCCGAATCCAAAAAATTTCAGCACGACCTTAGGCCTAGCACCAAAACTACAACAGATCAAAATTAGATCGACTCGTGCTTCCATTCACAGTACCAACTTCTTCCGGATTTTCATGGCTGAGATGTTATGCATAACTTTCAATCTTTTTAATGGTGTTTATGCTTTTTTTCTTCGTCTCGAAAACTTCAATGCTGCTATTTTTGAGCCAAAGTTTAATGAATCGAAACAACTTGTGGAAAAACATTATCTCACTTAACTTGTTCCTGGCGGAATTATCAGTTGCTTTTTCCGCAAGACACGAAAGAAAGAATCGAATCTGTTCTTTAAACTTTAGATACACAAAACTTTCTTTAGTTCACAAGAAATCATGCAAAGTTTCGTGAACTTTCACTCTCAGGTGTTGTTATTACTGAAATTTAGCGTTAATCAGAACTCGAGAAAGTAACACAACTTCAGTAATTGCAGAAAACTCATGTTTCCACTTGCGTTTTCCCATTTTCGCTGAAGAAGTCAAAAAGCCAAGCAGTGAGAATTATAATCGTTTAGCAAGCAATTAATCGTTGCAAACAGCTACGGCCAATTTCGCATTAAACGAATTTGCGGAAAAAATGCTTTATAAATTGTGTGTGCTGAAATTGCTGCGAGTTTAATTGTTATCATGAAATGCTCGGCCCAATTAGGCAACACGAAAGCGATAATGAACATCAGCGGCATTGGTGTTTCCCCGCGCCCTTCTGCAGCTTCCAGCGCTAATTATTTCGGCAAATGCTTGTCGATTTCAATTGGCGGCAATCAATGGAGCAACCAATAATTGAAAAGGCCTTTGGCCCCTGAAATCCGATCGAGGGCCATCACACCTTCGCACACATGCCGCACGTGACGACAGCAAATTCACATGTCCGATCGTAAAATGTTGCATTGTGTCTTTCGGCGGTGATGAAATGTCGCTGAATGTTTGTTTGCATGTTTGTTTGGACGAGACGACGACTCCGGCAACAATGTGTGTTGTGCAACCGCGGAATATCCGTGAGGCTCGTGTTGATTGTCTCGCGGGTGTTTGCTCTGCAGAGGTGCTTGTCGGACCACAAACCGCGAACAAATAGGACACAAACGAGAGTTTGTTTGGCGGCTGTTACAATTTACTTCGATTCTTGTGTGAAGGGCTTTTCAGTTAATGATGCTGGATGTGAGTGCAACAAACGTTAAAGATCTTGTCAAATTGTTTTGACTATGCACTGGTGGAGATATGGCGATTACCAAACACCCCTTCGTCAAACTATTTCTGGTGTGCAAACGTGGCTCTGGCACAATCAAATACGAACATTCGCTATTTTTCCTCAAAGTCAACTAGGAATGCCGATTAGTTGCGTCTTCCCTGCAGCTCGGCATTCTTTATCAGGAAAATATTCTAAACCACTTGACTGACTTTAGGATATTGGTGGGAGGTGATCCCAGAAAATGGGAGTCATCATTTAAAGAAAAGATGCCGAAGATTAGGTAGTTGTATAATAGGAATGTTACCACAGTACTTTGTTAAAAAATTAAAAGATATGTACCGAATATTGTTTTGGCTGACTGCTAAACTTTTCCGTTGGTTTGAAGCCGACTAGTCCGCTAATAGTAGACTATATATATACTAACTCAATCGTTTCTAAAAACCCATGAACTCTGTTCAGAAATCTTGGATAGTTTCTTGTTTCTATTAAAGCAATTAAGTCTTCTTCTAGAAACTACGGTGAACCCTGCTTAACAGGAGTAGCTACTAAGCCGATTTCTGTATAAAATCTATTACTACATTTGTACATTTTGCTCTAAAGCTATTGATGAAAATGTAAGGATCTTTTGACGATCTCTTCAACAAATTTTGGGTCTAGTGTTTCTCGAAACAACGGTTTTCGACCTGGCTGACACAATTTGGAAAAATCTATATTACCGATGGGGCTGAAATTTATAATAAGTATGAATCACATGTATAGCCTCAGCTCCTACTAGATTCAGAGTTTTCTTTATAAATTTTTAACTATTTTCTTTAAAAAATTGAGAATTTTTGTTTTATTTTCGTCCAAAATGTTCAATTCTATTACGGGCTTTAGCCAATCAGCTATATGTCAACATGCCATTTAAATTCTTTGTTTCAGACGTTCCAGTTTTTTTGTGAGTCTCCTCCATTTTGTCAATAAAAATGAACAAAAAAAAATTATTTTTCATGAAATCCAATGTTTATTCTTTAATGTTCTTTTATTTAAATTTTTCTTTTTAACTTCATGCCAAAGAACCAGACTGTCTCCTTAAGATAGACAAAAAATTTCACGAGCTAGTATTTTTAATATGCCCGAAGCTTCAAAAATGAAAAAAAAATATATACATATCTTTTTTTCCAAGTTTTCAATGTTTCCCCTAGTACAACGAAAAACTTTCTGCGACGTGGAATTGAATATTTCTTTTTAAATTTGCAAAAAAAACATTTGTGTTCCGTTGATTCATAGAGTCTCGAAGAAAATTCTGTTTCACCTATAAAATAGGATGATTTTGCAGGAGTGGCGAAAACACTTCCATCCATATTTCCAGTTGGTTCTGACAATTTTAGTTGATTTTCTGTACTCGATGTTTTTTTTTAATTTTGTAAGGGTACTAAAAATTCGGTTTCCTTACATTTTCTGATATACTGGACGGAAAAACCTCCGGTTTCAATTTCTGTTCATTTCGTTTGCATGTTATGTTCCTTGCATTTGATTACTGATTTCTTTTTCTCACGATACATTTTAACGCGTCAGCTTTCAATCAGTGAACAAAAATGAAGAGATTTCTTCCAAGGAAACACATGAAGCTTCTTCATCGCCCCAGACAGAAATTCTTTCATATGAAACCACTCCTGTGTCAAACATGCCTAGCTATGCCGTTTCAGAGGTCTCTTTTAACTCACCTTTTTGAAAATTGAGGCCGATTGGCAAATAAGAGTCAATCAATTTTTTTAAGAAAATTTTGATGCCTAATCTCCGACTCAAATAATTTTTTTGGGCACATCAAGCTTTCATAAGTTATTTTTGAAGTCATCCTTGAATGCAAAAGAGGTTGAAGAATATCTACTATATTGTCTTTATGAGGATTTTGCATGGATCCAACGAAAAATGCGTCTTAACCGAGAATACGTTTTAGGCGGGAAAAAATGAAGTACATTTATGCATGCATAGTATATATGCATGTATGAACTTTATTTTTTTTATGTATTACATACATAAAGACTTAACTATTTCGTGTATTTTTTGAGTTATGCTATCAAGATCATTTTTTTAAAGTTGCGTAATATTGCATGTATGTTTATTGCCATATAACTTAAGGAAATTTCTTGCTTATGTTGGTTTGACAAGAGATTTTGAGACATTAGTAATTCCAAGACTTTCGATATAATTTAACTTTTGAAGTACGTCTTCGTTACCACCCAACTGCTGATAAAACCTGCACATTTTGATAAAAATAATGTTGACTTCTGTTCACCGACATCAGCTTTTTGGGTGCTATTCGCTGCTTCAATAAGATCCCCAACCAAATGAACTTTGAAGGTTTGCAACAGTTTCATCGATGGAAGAGAGATTCTGTCATATCGCGGGTTCTACTTCTTTCGAAACGACATTGTCTTCGTTATTTTGGACACCTGCTTTCCTGAATCAATTTTTTTAGGCCTGTAAATATGCTTAGTGGCTTCCCATGATGCTGCAATGTATACTATTGCATCAGGGATATTCAGGCATTTTTTGCAATCACGATCGTCCATTTCCTTCAGATACCGATATATGTATCAGTCGTGTTTTAAGTTTTCAAACATAATTTTTCATAATACCGTGATCCATCGGCAGCAAGTTGCTCGTCGTATGTGGAGGTTAGAAAATATGCTTGATGTTCCTTAGCTCAACATCTTGGGGATGAACATTCCATGTCCACATTTCATCTGGAAGCGATCATATATTTCGGTTCAACAATCGCATCCTCCAATTTAAAAAAAAATCTTTCCGATGGTATCACTAACCTAAGGACTACTCCCTTACACTCACCCCCATTATTTGCAATGTCCGCTAAGAAATCGGTCAAAAATGACCCGCAAATATATGGACCATACCGCCAACGAGTCAAAACCGTTGCCGGTCAGTGACGTATGCGATTGGAATTGACCAGAAACCGGTGTTGGCGCGAAACGACCTTTAAGGACGTTTGGATCTTCGAGTTGACGGTATTTTTTTATGCCGATGGAATGTTGTTGTGCTTATTCCCAATTGGCGGCCAGTTTGCACAAACTTTGTTGCTAATTGCGGTAGCGGCCGCCTGCCGGCGAGTCGTCGTATCGCATCTTCGCAAACGGGGACAATGGTTTTTGCGCAATTTTTGCAATCGCACCGATGCGCGATCTTCATCGCGATCTTCAATTATTTAATGCTCACGATCTGAAGATGTTGCAATGTTAAATGCAACGAGCGGTAGTTGGTACATAGTGATCTATTGCTGTTGCTGTTGAAGGTGCAGTTGCAGTTGCTGCTGGTTGGTATGACCAAACGGAGGTTGATGTGCTGATTTCAGGGGTGCACCTGTATTTTTTTATGGAAATAAGCCTTAGCATCTAGTCTTCTTTTAAAATCAATTGCTCAAATGACTCCGAATTTTCGAAACTCTTTGATCTTAAATTTAAGTTCCAGATCTCACGCATGCCTCTTGAAGATTTGCAGCAATGTCTTCCTATCAAATATTATTCACATTCTAGAAAATATGAAAGAAGGTGTCCAAAATAACTTTTATGGATCAGCAGATGCTCCTTAAACAATTAAGACTCATACACGAATGGTTCGATAGCTCTGACCACCAACAACGGTCGGATACAAGGTGTTAGAATCGCTAACAAAGATATGTGAAGATTTCTAGCCAGCTTTGCAAGCATGCAACGACGATAAAGATCGTAGATGGCTGGTGCAATGCAATCTGTTAAGCGGTATCTGCCAGAGGTGAGTGCTGTTGCGAAAAGATGATTGGAGTTATTAGGTCCCATAAAGTATAAACTTTACTTGATTGGCTCGGCTCGTTAGCGAGTCATTCTGTTCGGGCGGACGTTTTAATTTTCCTTTAACTTCCACCGTAGCTAAGGTAGGCGTCATTGATACCATGTTGGGTAATATTTTATTTTTTCTTGTGGAGATGTAAAATTAATGAGCGATTTGTTAAATGTAATCAAGGATGCACGAATAGGTATTCAATATTATTACGTAGTAGGATGTGCGGAAAAATGCATAACATCCTCTTAAACACTAGCCAGCAAATACAAAATTAGGACATACACGTAAATTTATGAATAACGTAAGCAAACAAACAAGTACGTTACGCCAAATATTTTTCATCATCATAAGTGATAGTAGTAGTAGTCCAACATATTCTAAGTAGGTATGCGTCAGTGAAGTGCAGTGGAAATTCCTCATGGTCTTCAAGCTCAAATTATCTGCATTTATGAAATAGTATACAAAATGATGTTAGCAACGTCTGCCACAGAAAGGACATTGATAGACGAATTCATCTTCAGGAAAAAACTAATCATAATACCTCGCTGCCTCCCCGTTAAGGAGTAACAAAGATTTTAAGGATGAATGCGTATTTATCATCACGTTTGGGTCTACAGCTCCAAAATTAGACTGAAGAAAGTAATGATTTTGATATCACATAAAAGGAGGCCAGTAGTTCTTTTTATATTCTTGAAATTCGCATCATTTTGCTGAGCTTGTGGAGATGTAATCATTTGATCATTGATCCTTGACACTAGAATTACTCTCAAAATCAAAAGAAAGTTGTTTTTTCTTTCATATTCTCAGTAAATGTTCTTTATTCTTGCATTTTCGCAAAGATCATGATATATTACTATAAACTGATTTACATTCTCTAGATTTTGAGGAGTTTTTTAAGTTACGTGTATAGAAAATAGGGAAAAACTGAATAATCTCTTATTATGGGTAAAATTTCGGGTCATAAAATGTACAAATGTTTCCACCACATAAAATGGCAACATTAAATGAAAACATTTTGGTATAGATATTTTAGAGTCATAGATTGAAAAAAACGAATTATGGGCGGAAGCCCGCTAAACGAATTCAGTGTTTGTCTTAGAATTTGCAACGAATATGATTCAGAAATTCCATGATAATTGTCATTTAACGAACTTTTTATGCTTTTATTTACTTTGCCGTAAATTCTTGTAAAAAAATTTACAACCTTATTAACTCACCTCCCCACAAAATCATAGATTATACACACGTCGCAGGTATAACTCTCGCACTAGTCACGTTTTAAGCTTTTCGTTTATATTTCTTTATTAAAATTGTTAAATTAATAACTGTGGCTATTATTTCGAGTCTTATATGGTTTAATGTCTTTTTATATAATTTATTAAATTTTCAGCAGAATTTATGCCGACTTTTCAATCAAAAGAGTAAAAATTGACAGAGATCTAACATTCTTCTTGTGAATACCAATAGCCGATTAACATCATCTTCTATATTTCGGGGAAACTGTTGATAATAATAGCGTGTCCCAATTTTAATTAGCTTTTTTTACTAAAATAATAATACATAATTGGCAGCACCTCCTTTAGCCTTAATTATAAGCTTGACTTGTAAAGCCTTTCGATGAGATCGAGGTTTATTTCGTTGTCCAAAACCTTTTGGGTTACACTTTCAAGCTCTTGAGTTGTCTTCGGTTTCTTTTCCTTCTCTTTTTCGACAATATCCTCCAACGGTTTTCTTTTGGATTGTGGTCGGAGCAATTTTCTGGTCAGAGAAGTGACTGAATGCCAAGTTCTTCTTTAAAATTTTGTATTTGGAAAAGGGAAGACACTGCAGTTGATCAAGTGTCAACAAACAAGTTAAGGAAAGAGGATTTTGATATGCTCCATACAAATCCTTCTAGATAGGAAGTAGCCCTTCGGTATTGATAAATTTGTACATTTTGGCATTGACAGTTTCTCGTAGTGTTAAAATACTGCCAACTCCAGTTCTGGCGATGCATCCCCATACGTAATGGGTACGGCGAATATTTGGTAGTTGGTTGAATACCTTTGCCGCTATACTATCCGCCTTTTCTGCGCCAAACGTTCAAGGTTCCATCTAGATTAAAAACTTTAATTCTTCGGGGAAAATTTTTTGTTTCTAATCTCTAGAGGCTCAATTTTGTCTCTCCTTGTACCAGTTTAGACGTGTCAGCTTCATTTTTTTTTTGAGTAAAGGCTTTTTTGCTGCTTGCTAGTTAAATTTCGGTCAACGTCTTTTGCACCATTCGAAGTGAGCTCCGCGTTGATAATATAGAGTTCCACTCTGCGCGAAGTTGTGCCGCATTCAGGAATCGATTCGTTAACTGAGGAATTTCAGACCATTGTCATCCCTGCTGGTCATTTTTCGATTCATACCGCCACCTTTTCTCCTCTGTACGGATTGAGGTTGGGCATATTTTTGTAAAACGCTTCTCTAGGTCCAATTGGAATAGTCGATATGCCTAGCAATGGCTTGTTTCGTAACTTTTATCCAATTAAATGTTAGCTACAGCCCATCCTTTAACACCTCTTATTGAAGTGATCCAGAACACTACTGACATCATAAAAATAACTTTTGAATTGGCAAATTAGGAGGAATTTCAGGTGTTTCAAAAAATATGCGGGGCGAGGGTTTTTCTTAAGCCGGGTATTTAGTATGATACGATAAAACCATATATGGAGTTGCCTCATCTGTCGGTGTAACAAAATGTCCTACCAATTGTTAATGACTAAGTACGATTTCCATTTTCCACTGACGCTATATTTTCAAAGAAATCTATTGATCGGTTAGTGTCTCATTAAGTCTTTACAAAAAATATATCAGAGCATTCACCCATGCTGATTATATGGAAGACATCATAGTAGGATCAGATTAGCAAGATCAACCCACAAATCGGCAAAAAGTTGGACGTCCACCTCCAGCTCCTTCCGTGCTTCAGCCCAACCTACTATTGTTTGCATTGTCTTGTACACAGATCAAGATTTGGTGCAGTTCCGCTCGTTTCCACAAACATAAGATCGTCTAACTGATATGATCCCGGCCGCGATCATGCCGTTAGATATGTCAGCGCCACTAGTACGTACTAAACTAATAATGAGAGGTTCCGCTGGTGCTGCGCCGCCGTCTAATTAATTTTGACGCGAGGTCGTTCAGTTTACGACTGAGTCGATACGAATTTCAAAAAGGAGGTTTGGAAACACTCCGTGCTAGAATTATGGCCACCGTTATTATTTATTGATGCAATCGATTTGAAGTTGTTGCGACGGCTAATGAAGTGCAGCCGGAATACTACATTGGACGCTTTCGCGTACAGAACATGGCTTAGGTGGCGCGAAATTAATTGGAATTTTAATAGACATCGGAGCGGGTGTGTTGGGAAACTCAGTTAAATTATTTCGATCGGTTGCTGATTAATGAATGGAAATTAGATATTAATATTGTCACTTGAGTGTCAGTGGAAGGGTGTTGTTATGAGCTGTTAATAATCATTGATAATATTGAGTGTTTTTCAATTTGTTTTATTTTCAAGTGGCGCCACGCAACTTTTCATGAATGAAGCTAGTGTAAAAGTGCATTAAAAATGTTAAACCTGTTTGTATGTATGCATGAAGCTGTATTACGTGACTATTTCTATGAACAATTAGATTCACGGTTGTTTAATAGAACAGCATTATCGGATGCATTTAAACATTCTATGAAGAGAACCTTTACTGATGTTTGATATTCTCATTCTGAAAAGAGAACGTCACCAGATCCGTATCGAACTTAAATCAAGATTAAAATGATAGAATCAATCCCTTTTCGGCTATTTCGAGGGATACAATATTTGTAAAATGTTATCAGTTACGAGAAACGGACGAAGACATCCAGCTAAAACGAAAGACTTAAGCGAGCAACCTGATAAAAATTCAAACCAAGTACAATACGTATTTAGATTTAGTCATGAATTGACTGCCAAGCGGTGAATATTTTTTATCATCAATTCATCTTTCATAAATAATGTGTCCTATTCATAAGGAGAAGGGGCTTGGTAAGAAAGTCGCAGGGGAGGAGGGGCTGATTAAAGCTTGTGCATCGTTGGTTTGCTCGCAAATCCCAAAGATTGGAAAAAATTTTCACATATTCGACGGCGTGTCTCAACCCGATGATGAGCAGTGGAAAACCTCACCAATTTGAGCGCCATCCAACCACTTATCACTGGAATGATGTTCACCGTAGAAATCGAGAAAATTTCGAACGCGATTCTGATTCAACTTTTTTTCGGTTAGTTTTCACTGCACATGGCTATATGTTTTCAAAAATTAAAGGGTTTTTTAGTTTCCAAAACAATCATCCGTGCCACGATAAATGTCCGCACGGGACCGCAGCTATTTCTTTTTTCCAATTCGACATCCGGTCCCAGAACAATCGTGAATCTAGATAACTCTCGAAACGTGGTTGTACATAACAGGTGATATCTCAATTTTTAATCGGATGGCAGAATGCACTGTTTGTGAAGAAACGATATGCCTCGAGGCATTCATTGAAGTAGAGTTGACACTATTACTCCTCGTATTGAAGGTGCGAATATCAACTATCTGAAAAAAAATGTATCAAACACTTCAGGAAAGGAGCTGTAATATGTAACAAATTATTTTGAAGTAAGGACTTTTAAGGATATCATAGAAATCAATGATTGAATGACTTGAAGACGACGGTGGTGCTTCAAAAGGTGGAAAGAACTGCGTTTCATCACAACAAATGGAGGACTGTGTAGAAAAAAGCCACGTAAAACCACATGCGGAGAGAAAAAAGAACCAAGAAAAGGAACAAACAAGGCCACCTGGTTTATGAGACGTCCCGGCCAAAAAATTAACATTTAAGTTTGAAGTAGATTTGTGGTGAAAATTTCATAATTTTTTTAGGAAATATTTCATAAAATTTTGAAGAAATATATCATAAATTTTTGAGAAAATATTTCATAAATTTTTTAGGTAATATTCCATGACTTTTGGAGGAAATATTACATAAGTTTTTAAGGAAACACGTCATAAAGTTTTGAAGAAAAATGTGTAAATATTTAAGGAGTCGCAAATAAGCTGAACTTATGAAAATGATCTTGGATATTTTATTTAATTATGTTATTATTTTCAGTGTAAACTTAATCATTGTTCTTTTTGTATGAGGATACATTTCATGTTAAGCGTGATGTTATATGACCCGTCCCGCATCTATTATTTATTTTTGTCTACTTGAAAATAAATGTGAAAAAAATTACTTACAACAAAATATGACATATGAAGATTATTAGATGAAAATATTAGTTCCACGATTTAAAAATCATTTTGAATGATAAAAATCTTTGCTCAATTTCCCATCATGGTTAATATAATTGGCAAAACAATTAAGATTGAAACAATTTTTTCTGCAGAAATTCTTAGTCTCATGACCTTATAGTTTTTCTTCGTTAATCCAATTGGTCAATTATTATGGAAGATAGTAAACATTTCCGGGGGAAGGATTGAATATTGAACTTTAAATCATTCACCATTCGCAATCAAGTGTTCACAGTCTAAATAAAATTAAACTGTATCCTTGGCTTTAGTAAATAAAAGAAATAAGAAACCAGTTGAATATAAAGGATATTTTTTGGATATATTTTGTGGCTTTTTTTTAAAACTAATGCGACATTCCGGGAATACTTTTGGGGTAGTATAAATGCCCGGACAAGAGTTAGAAAAATAAGCTGTTCTTTATCATTTCATTTTGACTAAGTACACAAAAAGATACAAATTCTATTCTTTGTCGTCAATATGCCTTGAAATTGAACGAATCTATAAATAATTGAATCTGAAGCAAAGATACTCATACTGAAGAACACATAGAAACTAGAAAATCCAAGCCATCGGTGGCTATGTCGGCTATCTCGGAACTGTCTCGCTAACGCATAATTAATGCTGAGGTAATTTAATTAAGACCTTGCTTCAAAGGTATGCTGGCTTACCGTGCGTCCAGTAGACATTTTCCCACATTTCACTGCACTTGATTTGAAACTATGTGAACTTATATGATATCTACGTATTGCTCGCTTTGTTGCATATATTCTAGGTTTATCCATAATAAAATTCCAATTCCGTTTCTCACTAATCGGCGGATCAGTAATTGCTAGAAAATTAACACATTAAGATCCAGGCAAAGTGATATGTGGTGATAGAACGCAGGTGTGAGAATCGGTGGAATGTTAATGAATCAAGAAGACGTCTGGGAAACGCTGAACCTATCAAAAGATTCCAGCAATAAATTGCATTGTGTTGAAAAGGCAAACTCTAATTGCATCAATCATAATGGAACACATAAATCAACCTCTTGAAAGTTCGATTTCAATTGCATTTTGATTGACCAGATCTCACCTTCCAAATTACAAAAGTGTTTGGATCAATAGAAAATCTGACAAGCAGGCACCGCTACAAATACAATGGGGTATGTTGAATAAATTCATTTTAATTTTGGGACTTTGGCTTGCCAAGAAGTGAACCTTTAAGGTATCGGACATAATAAGCCACTAGAGATTCCGCAATTAAAATGAGGCAACTGAAAAATAAAAAATAAGATAGTCAAGGGTTGTTTTTCGATTCGAAACTTTGCTGATGCTTCGTTGGTGGTAAGCCCTTATTCACCATTTGGTCATCAAGTCAATTAATTTTTCTTCATCTTTCAATTCTGAACACCCACGATGAAAATGCGTCGGTTTTTTATTTTTCTAGTTTGTTTTCGGACAGAAAATATTGATTTTAAAATCTAATCTTGAAAGTATCCAATCATCATCCAATATTTGTGGGTCCCAAAATCTGAAATGTTTGAGTCATACTTATTTTGTAACTGTTTTTTAATAGTTAAGGTGCCATTAAAAAATTTATATGAAGAAAACAGAGAAAGTTTTGTGCATTTAGAAATTGTTGTTGCCCAGATTTTCAAAAGAAAACTCATTCTTATGGTATTTTTAAAACATTAAAATTTAGAAGCAGATTTATAAATGATGAAACACATACTGTTTTATTTTCAAGAGTGAAGAATCTTTTGTACTTGTCATCGAAAAATGATTGAAATGCAGTCATATTTTTTTCAAAATGATTAGCTAACAATCAGTCAGATTTATGTCTCTACCAGAGAAATGCTAGTTTAAAAAATTTATTCTAAAACAACAAATATTGAAGTTTTTGAATTAAATTTGCATCTCAATCTGTGTTGATTACACACCTGGAAAAATTCAACTTCTGTAGACTCAACAATTGAATCGATTTTCCATCTCACAAGTTCGAAAAGCGAAACAGAAAAGATACGCTTGATTAAATAACAGCTACGTGCAATTACACACGTCATTTTCAATTTCATTCGAAATTCGAATCATTGATTAATTGACGAAAATCGATGATGGATTTGTGCGAGCTAAATTGAAATGAAAAATATTTGAATTGCGGCTTTAGTGTTTTTTGAATAAACATCATGCTGATTCAATTATCTTAACTTGAGATTTATTCACCTTACTTCAAATACATAGGTGGATTTATCTTCTTTATCCATTGTAACTTAATTCAACACCAAGGGCTTCTTTTTCCCAATTTTTCCATCTGATCGTCATCATCAAATCGACCACAGTTTAACAATAATGATGACCACACAATATACCGTGGATCGTTCCAAGAATTCGTTGAAAAACAAGGAAGTCTTGGTGCCAATTCAAGATTTGTTTACTCTACTTACGAAACAAAATAATTCAGCAAAAAAATCGACAGAATCTTTCGAATAGATGGATTGCGGAAGTGCCGTCCACGATGTATGGATTTGTTTCAAGTTTAAAGAAATCCGGCGAGGCATTTGTTACCTATCGCCAATTAAAGAATGGAGAAGTCGAAGAGCTGAAGCATTTCGAACAGCACAGTTTAGCAGTTATCACCTTGGCGAGCTCGTTTTGATTAGTGAGAATCGAATCTATAAAAAGTGCTAATAATTAATTGAAATAATGAACGCGAGCAAAAAGTGCTTGGAGATGGACTCACTCACGTCGGAGTAATTAGTAACTTATTTCGTTGGCTGGGAATGCCGTCATCTTCCATGGCTGTGTTAACTAACATGTGTCTGCATAATGTTGCTGCGATTGAAACTCCGCCGAGAGACGCGTAGTGATTGTTAATATTGTTTTTGTTCTGAACGAAGGTTTTTTGGTGTATCCGGGAACGGAGTGAAATCAATTATGCATGATATTTTTGTGGAACTTTTGATGAGGCCCAACCTTAAATCAATGGAAAAAATTCTGAATTTTGTCACAAATCATATAGCAAAAGAAAACTTTATAAGTGCATAAATTTTCTAGTATGCTTTGGTGCTCAGAAAGATGTGACACATATATAGTGCTTTTCGAAAGGTGAAAAGGTTCTTTCCCAAATGTCACATTCCACTGGCAAACGTTTGGATTAATTAGTCAATCGCAAAAGGTGGAAAGTTTCAGTCAAGACAAAGTTTCGAATTTGTCTTACACCTTCCCGATCTTTTGACCACAATACCCCGAATTCAGAATAATACGCGAGACACCCTTCACAAATTTGCATGTATCAATAAAACATGCAACATTATCCAGCGTGTATACTTCATCTAAAATTGCGATGGAATGCCGCTCACAACTGAACGTGTTGTCGCTTCACTGTGAAGTGATTCTTTGTTGGGTACCGGGGCATAGTGATATACCTGGAAACTGCGAAGCAGATGCCTTAGCGAGAGCTGGCACCGAGCTTCAGGAATATACACTTAACCCCGAAGTCGGCCAACCTCTAGCTTCCATAAAGCTAGGTTTTAAGCAGCACTACGTGGAGGCTGCGAATAGGGCCTGGCTGCTCGAAGAAACCTGTAGCACAACCAGGCAAACTTGGCACGCACTGTGCTCCAAACGCACCAAGCGGCTCCTCAACATAAGCCGCGAAACCCTGAGTTCCGTCGTTTCCGTACTAACGGGACACTGTTTGATCGGCAGACACGCAGAAAGACTGGGTGTCCCTTTCAATGATTTCTGCCGAAGTTGCAGATCAGAGGAAGAGGAAGAAACCATTAAACACTTTCTGTGTGAATGTCCGGCGCTGTCCAGGAAGCGCATGCAAACCTTGGGCACACCCTTCCTAGACAACCTCACGGAAGCAGCCGATTTGGACATTGGCTGCATAGCCGGCTTTATTCGAGAATCTGGATGGTTCTCGTCAACCGGCAGGTTCTAGTGCCGCCCTTATATTCTGTGGTATCACAATGGGCCTCTCGTGGCCTAAGTGAGCTACCTTTGGATAAAAGGGGGCTGCCACTACAACCAACCAACCAACCAACCAATAAAACATGAAGAGAACTCAATCCGTATACCAACCAAACTGTCACCTTTCACTCTTCGACAGGATCTTATCCAAAATCGGAGGGAAGCGTGACTTCTACGTGACATCAAGAAGTCATCCTTTCTCTATTGCCAATTCGGTTGTCCCTTGCGGAAATTGAACACCAACCACTTAGACATGGGGACTGGTTAGCGAATACCAACTGTTCACCATCGTTCCTGGTAATTCTATCCTTTCAAATGATCAGAAGACACTTGATTTGAATATCACATCAATAAATTCATTTGACAACATGCTTTCCATTTTCCATGAGTTTTTTATGATTAAAAATAGCCTCGCATATAGTTGTATTAGTGACAATAATATCATTTTAAGACGACGTAATTTTAATAAGTCAATCGTTATTTTATTCAAAAATTCAGTTTGATTTGATTTTATATGAAATTATGTTCTCAAAACGCATGGCAAATTTGTTTTTTTACAAAATTTTTATCCTAAACTATTTTAATTGCTTTTTATATGAAAAATATGAATTTGCCATACAATTTTTCTGAATTCGAAATAAAAGTAAACAGATACATTTCAAGGACAAGTCACAAAACTTTAATTAATTAAGTACATTTTTCGAATTCCAGGTAAAGGTGAGGTGATATTGAAATCCAAGACAACACATAAATTTTTACTAGACTTAAAAAAAATTAATTATGTGTGCATATTTTACTGAGACGTGCGTACTAAACCACTTGTGACTTAAACTCGAGTGGTGGTGGTTTTTCTGCCCGATTCCCATATTGGGTAATTTTTCAGATTGTGGAGAGATCTCCATGGTTAGTGTTGTTTTGACGTCAACAGATTGCTTTCGTTTTCTTTTTGATAGTTTGAAGATTATTACATGTCCCTTGGACGATTATACTGACTTGCCTCGAGTCGCGCGTAAATCGGCTTAAGAGCCCATCAGGTTGACACGCTTTCGTGACGAGCGATTAAGCGATTCAATAATGGTATTACGCAAGTGCTCCGATCAAATCATCGAAAACAATAAAAGTGATCGCAGCAAATGGCCGCGGCATGATCGGAACGCCTCTGCATACCAATTACGTTCAATGGCTGCAAAATAGTAGCCATTAAGTCGTCCCGACGCAGCCTAGTCGCCAAAGATCCGCTTCGGTATCTGCACGACTGAACCGCCGGATCGATAAAGTGTTGAGCTGCTTCAACCGCGTCAGGTGCTGCAGATGAGAACATCATTGTAATAAAACGCACCAGCATCGACCCACACCAGCCACCAATTAAGGTGCAAGACAATTTGTTAAGATGGTCTGGATTACGGGAGGATCACCTCGGGAGAACGTGTGCTATGTTGGATAGGAAACACTTTCATGTGAATTTTGAGAATATTTTTAGTAACTTTTACTAGAAAATTATGAATCAGCTTACATTGAAGATCCTACTTGCCGTTTTTCTAGCAAATGTTTACTGGCTGTTCCGAACTTTTCTTAAGTGAATTTTTTGTGTGTCTAACACAAAAAATGTGTGTTTCGTGTGTTTAACACAAAAAATGGAAAAGTTTGACAATTTTTATGGATAAATGCGTTTTTCATATTTTTTTGCTATATCAGCTATTAACATATTGAAAATGAAATGTTCCTGAACAAATTAGGCGAACGGATGATGTTTTCTAATGCAACCGTGCACGGTATCGTTTCTCAAACTATGCGTTGTGACTCCTAGGGGATTAAAAATAAGGAGGTTCGCCTTGTGTGAAAAAATAGTCATATATACGAATTTTTTTTTAAATTAAATAATGAATTTCAAGCTTTAAACAAGTATTTTGTCATTTTTTTATAAATTTAATTAAATTTGTTTTGTCATTTATTTTTAAATTTGCAGATTATTGAATTTTAATTTTATTTATTTTTATTTTTCAGGTAAGTGCAAAAAGTATTTCATGTTGTAATATGAAGTTTATGTCACGTAAGTAAACATATCAACAAATTTCTGCCGGCATTATGCTATATTTATATTTTAATAATCCGATTAAATCTTTCGTTTTTCAGTATTATTCATTGATTTTCTTTAATGCCATATTAGATTTTACATTATTCCAACTTTCGAAGAAATTATTCAAAAAACTATGAACTTTACAAAGAGTTACTGCTACGCCAACCTAACGAAATTGGTTCCCAACTTCTTTATTGGAATTCAAAAAGAAGAGTTTGGGAATATAGAAAAGTAGATACCAAAAAATTAAAAGAATAATAATAATTTATTTGACGTATAATTGTTACTCAAATATCATATGAGATAGCATAATTCAATAGGATAAATTACTGTAAACCAAAAACAAATCATTAGGCTATCCCAAAAAACAGAGCTCGTGGGACTGGGATTGTATGTTTGGAGTTTCTTTGTTTTTTATTTCAATTTTTTCTGTTTAATATTAATCATTTATTAAATTTTACATTTTTTAATGGATTTAATATTTTGTAATTAGCTAAATATGGTGCTTTAATGCTCCTCAATAATGTATACGTTCCTAGAGCGGGATATAGAATCGCCTGTATGTCATTAGTGTTTCGCTTGCTCGTGGAAATTCATTCATGTGCAAACCTCAATATATCAATATGTACCTTAAATTTGGAGAGTTTTGGTATGGTTAAAATACTAAAACCATTATAATGTTAAGATGTTTGGTAATGTTCTGGATTTTCATAAAAATTTGAATTACTTTATGCGCAATAATAACAGTGGTTGCAGGCAGTTGAATGACGGTGAACCCGAGCTAACAAGCCCATATTCTACCTTTGACTACACTAGTCCTAGAACAATCAATATACCTGTACAAATTAGTAGACAATTGTTCTTAGACGTTTCAATATATAAGAAACATGAGCCCACCACTCTATTATTACACTAAAAAAATATTCCTTCAATTGCAATCAAATCCTGTCCACTGGAGTGCCAACAGTCGAAGGCCTCACCAGTTTGAGCGCCATCCGACTAACAGCCACCGAGATAATGCATTCCGTGAAGAATGGCCAAAACAGACGACGGCATAGTGGTGATCCCGCTTGAAATTATATTTACTCCATATAGCTCACCGAGTCATGAAAGAGCTGGAAGAATACGAGAAAAGGAATAAACCTCAACAAAAAGTTCTTACCGACAACGGACCACGCTCTACGCATAAGCTTATGTAAATGAGAATGCGCACTATCCCAATTTATTCATTTACTTACTTTCTATATTTACCAATAAATATTAATATATAAATTATCACCAATGCTTTTGTCAGAAAGGATGTTTTGTTCTAAATATCTGATCTATAAATTTATCATAGCTTTTCTCAAGATCTTTTAGGTGTTTGATAGTAGATATTGGCCAATAATTTTGTTTAAAGATTTTTACGTTTCTCTTTTATTATAAATCATTATTTTGATAGCTTACGAGTTCTTCTATCTCCACTGCATCCGAAGATGTCGTAAAAATTGTTTGCTGACCATTAAAAGTTCAAAACAGTATTGATTTTATATCTCAATTTGCGCATCATTGCAAATCATAAAATTTGTTAAAATTTACACTTATTCTGGTATTTTTAGCAGGAATATTTTGTGAACCTTTTTTTCAAATAAATAATCACTTTATTTGCAATATATTCGTTTATTTTGTTTTGGAATCTAACCGAGCAAAATAAATTGATTTAATTTAGTTTTGTTTAGTTTTGATTAGATTCAGTTTAGTTAGTTTTTCATCAAACAGCACAACACGCGATGAACGAATCGATTGAGAAAAAAAATTGTAAAGAAATTAATACCTTGAAATAAAATAGAGACAACAATTATTGATTACATTGAATATTTAGAAAATTTGGAAAATTTAGAAATTATAGGAAAGAAAGTAAAAATCTTAAAGTTGGAGATAAAATCAAATTTCGTTTTCCGTTTTTGATTTGTTGTTGTATTTGAATTGTTCATTCTTAAAAAAGGTTGCCGTTCCATTGTGAAACACATTGCCAAAATTTCATTAAATTCTGATGAATAGTGCACAAATACAGAGAAGTTTTTCTACATGGATTTGCTTGAAACCTACTGCGTTTAAGGAGCTTATATATAGAATATTAGTAATGTGGCTCCAAACGATGCAGTTATATACCTCTCATTAATTTTTGAAAAACAATTATTGAAATAGTAGAATACTAGTATACTCGTATATTTTCTATTTGACGCTCACGTCCTGCAAAAATGCCTGTAGAATTTTTTAAGCTGAAGAAATAGCAGTGTATAATTTTAAAATGGTGTGAATTACACCCAAATATGTTGTCTTCTTAGGTATTTTTATTAATATTTGAATGCCATTTAATCCATTTTTAAAATCACTTTAAAGTAAATAAACGAATTGATTTTAATTGAACATGAACTTATTTGAGTCTTTAGTTAGTTCATGGAATAATTTAAATGAAAGGCCTCCTATTTGTTAAAATATTCAATATAAACACAGACCTTTCCAACGCCCCGACGATAAAATTTAAATGGATATCATCTAACATTTACTCAATTATTTACGTCTGCTTTATTAATTACGGTAGCTGCTACACATGTACTTCTAAAAATCTCATTTTTCCAAGCAACATGCCACTCCTTAAGTTGATTGCCAGATAAAAGATACATTAACTATCTTTAGCAACTTTCTTTTTATCTCACGACTTCAAGACACGCCTGTTGGGCGTCAGGTTTCCCTGGTAACCTTTTCGTGGGTCTTTCTTTTCCTGTACTGGCGTGCGTCGGCAAGATTGTTTGGAAATGGCTCATTTCGCAGATAGATGGATAGATACGTACTACCGGTTTGCATGCTTGCAAAAGGTAATTTTGAGACTGTCAACATTGTTTGCAGATATCTGATTAAAAGTAAACTATCTAGATGTTGTCGTGCGCTGAGGTAAACCATCTGATTGAATCGCGAGTGGGGAACATGTTTGGGGGGCCAAACGAAAATTGAAACTGGGATACAGTATCGATAGGTGTATGTATCTTTGGATTTTCCATTAAAATAGATAAGATCTAGATTAAGTAGATATTGCATCCTTTTTGCTGTCGAATCTATCCTGCATAGCTTCCTAATGGGATACTTCAATCGCTAATCATTCCAGGTTCATTCATGCTATCTTTGGTAATTAGCGATGGAGTGCTTACTCACTATCCACTCTTCACTGGATGCCAGATACAAGATACTCGCTTGGTTGCGGCAGAAAGCTGTTTCGTGTCACCGTAGGGCGCATTCATTCCAGCTGAACCATGAGCCAGGCTGGGCCCGCCTTGCTTTCATCCTCACAATTTGCCGTTGGTGATTGATGACGGGTTTTATATGCGAGACGGTGCGGCACCGAAGAAAGTATCTTTTTTGTCAAGCCACGTTGCACTGCGCAGCCAACTGAAATTAATTTGAAAAATTTGTTAATATCCTCGCAGGTACTACAAAAGTTACAGGTGACATCAGAGTTCGAGGTGAGGCGCGAGGCTCCTCATATGAAATAGACCCAATGAAAGGAAATGTCATTTCTTATGTGATTTTATTGATTGCGGAAGCCATAGAGTATTCCATCTTCATTGGAATTAGGCAGTTTGGAGTGTAGATACATGTCATTAGTCGGAAAGTGCTTGGGTAAAAAGGTCATTTATTTTCATTCAAAAGATTTGTTTACGGGCCTTGTGAAAGTGGATTTGAGGTAGCTTTTCTGCTCTTCTGCAGATGGGAGGTATTTTTGAAAGAAATAAAACTTATGATTCAATCTGAAAAACAATTATAATAGATGAATCGTAATTTACCATCAGCCATGCGCACTGGTTTTATCGTTTTTTTTTAAGGTTAATTCTGACTTTATTGCGATTTTGAAATTGCTGATACTCATTAGCTTCTGTAAAAAATAATTTGAAGGCGAGGTTTGTGTTCTCAGATTCTCATTAATGAAGTACATTTATGCAGCCTGGAAAAAAATTGCATCATAAAAATTCTATAAATTATTTTGAGTTATTTTACAAAATTGTCTATATAAAATACGAAAAAATCCTATCAATTTTCTATATCTTCTTTTTGCTATGTATTTTGAAGTGCTTGACTAGATTTATTATTTAAGAATCACATTTTAAAGAGAATACCTCAAGCTGACTCAAAATTCATCTTAAAAACAATTTAAATATATATATACGACTTCTAGTTATTGGCACCTTTTCAGAAGAATGATTGATGGTCAATATTTAAATTCAAGCAAAAACAAATTACAATCGCAATGTTTCAATATATGTTGACAAACCGAAACTGTTAGTAAGCATGTGTGGAAACGTAAATAAATATTGGAAGCCGAAAAATAACCTAAAACATGTCACATATTGAGAATTCAAATAGAATATGGCTTCCGAATTCCTCTTTATTTTTCAATATCCGTGCAACAAAATTCTGAAAAACAAGTCAGTTATTTATATTTCGTTTTGCTAAAACGTTCACGAAAATATTTATGCAAAATTGTTGAGCAAATCTGATATTTGTGTGTCAAATTTCGATTTTATAATAGATTGAAAACCTTAAGAAACCCCGTATACAGGAGAACAGTAAAGTATATATGTATACTCCCTAAAAATAAGAACTAAAGAGGTGCTTATCTTCATTTATTAACTTCCCAGTATATGGGAAGTTCCTGTAATCGCCTCGAAAATCGAAATTGAAATTTTCAACTTTTCTTTACGTTTTGAGGTCTATAGAGTGTATATAAAGTGTTTTTAGAAAGGGAGACGTATGTGTGTGTGTGTGTGTACGTACGTACGTACGTACGTCTGTACGTTCGTGGACAGTTTTTTCTACGAGCATAACTCACGTAAACAAAGTCCGATCGACTTGGTTGAGGTGTCAATCGAAGCGTTTTTGCAATCTCAAGAGCTGATTAGTTTTTGGAAAACTTCGTTCGGGGGAGTTTGTTGTTTTGCCCGTTTGAAGGTCATTTCTGTCATGCGTTATATCTCGCGAACCAAACACATGATTTTTTTTAACAAGATGTCATCCGACGCGTATTGACGTTTGTGTGATTCCATCAAATTTTCCAAAAAATTGTTGGAGCGGTTTTCAAATTTTTTAAAAAAAAGTACAAAAAATTAGGTTTTTTTCAAAAACAATAAATTTTTAACCTGATTGTCAAATTTTAGTAATCAATGTTTATAAAATTTATTTACTCCAAACAATGCTTGCAAAAACTTCATCAAAACTTTTTCTCATGATTGCGTAAAAAAATAAATTAAAAATAAAAAATCATTAAAAGTCATCATGATTTTCAAGGTCATTTTTATCATTCACTATATCTCACGAACCAGATATAATATTTGTATCATTAAGGTGTCAGTTGACGCGTATTAACATCTTTGAGAAGTTTTTAACATTATAAAAATTCGTTTCAGCCGTTTTTTTAATTTAATAGAAGAAAATGCGAAAAATTATGGTTTTTTTCATAGAAAATATTTTTTAACTTGATTTGCACAGCACAGTGATCCAGTTTATAAAATTTATACATTCTTATCAGTTTTTGCAGAGAAACCGGCAAAATTTAATTCCATGATTATGAAAAAACTAAATTAAAAATAAAAAAATCAATCAAAGTTACCATGTAAAGAGGGTTCATACGAGTGCTATTACTTTATATCTTTTATTCTAAAAAAAATTGTTGTAAATTCAATCAAAGTTTTAAGATATTTGCATAATTTGAGCAGATTTTAAATAGTTTTTATAGTCTTTTAATTAAAAAAAATTGCTTAAATTTTGAAAACCAACAAAATTTTTCAACACCAAAAAGGTCCCCACCGAGTGATCCGCGTGAATATTCAATCTGTCCTCATCGACCAAAAACCTTACATAATCAATGGACCCTCCCGTAGACGATATGATTCATATTAAATCATTCCTGTTACTATTACCTCTCATTGTTGTAATGTTGTTTATGTTTATGTAGATATTACTGGGAAGTTGACCGTGTGGACCTCAAGGGTCGCACCTCACGGCTTGTTTGATAGATTTCCTTGTTTGTTTGTATTTGTAGAAATATATGCATTTTTTGCCTGATTTACAGTCCATTTGAAAGAAATAGGCAAAAAGGATTTTATGGTGCTCAGTAAAGCATACACATACATACGACAACAAAAAACAAAAGTTGAGTTTAAGTAAGATAAGGATAGTTTGACGATTTTTTGAGCTAGTGAACATATTGTCGTCAAGGATGAAATCCGTAGAAAAAAGGCAAAGTTTGTTAATTTGCCCGTTGAAACGTTGTCCAAATTTTGGAAGAAGTGATAGTCGGTTGGGGGTTAGGCCTGGCAAGTAAGGAGGATGATGAGGCAGTTGCAATTCCGATTCCTGTAGTTTTGGCGCAGTCATTTGTGCATTACGTGGTCTAGCGTTATCATGCATTAAGATAGTAGTCGTTGTGTTGACCAATTTAGGCTGTTTTTCTTTAAGTTTTTGCATTATTTCGTCCAATTGGTTGTAGTATTTTCTTGTTGTGATTGTTGAGCTAGGTAACATGAAATCATAATGGATAACACCTACTCTAGACCACCAAACATTCACCATCAACTTCTTTTGATGAATACTTCACCTTGGAGGATGGTTTGGCGATGCATTCTTGCCCAATCACTGGGATGATTTCTCATCACAGTTACAATTCGATGTATAAACGGATCAGCTTCGTGACGAGAAATCAACATGGAACAAGTTTCCAAACGCTTTAGTTTCTACTTTTAATCCAGTGCATCTGGAACTCACTTATCCCACTTTTTCACTTCACCTACTGAGATGGGTTCAATTCAAAGATGACCTTTAGATCGTCATTATTAACCTTTGATTTTGGGCGACCGCGTGGCTCATGACCGGTCCATTTCCAAACATAATTGATTTTTAAAAACGTCTTCAATAATTTTAAGATCCTGCAATAATTTTTTAAAACAGTCAAAATGCGTAATTTTCGTACAAAAAACCTCCGCATCGGCAATCTTAGTTTTCACCGCGGAATAAGTGGAGTATTGTAAACGAAATCACATAAACTAAATTATTGTACAGTATTTGGTGGAAACGCTTCCTTTTTTTTCGGGAATAACGGTACATCCTTAAACTATTGGATGGGAAAAATGAAGGATACAATAGTAGAGTTCCAAGAAGAAAACAGTTGATTATGGAGGCAAATCCCAGGAAGAAACTGCGATTTGCAAGAACGTGAGCATATAAAGGGGCAGAGTTCTGGAAGAACATTTTTTGGTCAGACGAAAGCAAGTTTAAAATATTTTGATACAATGGAAAACAGCGAGTGTGGTGCCGAAAAAACAACAAGGCAATGAATCCTGAGAACGATTCCCAACCGTACAGCATGGTGACTGTTCTGTTATAGTTTGAGGCTGTATGGCGGCTGCTGGAACTGGTAAATGGCATTGGTCGAAACAACCATGGATCGTTTTGTCTTCCTCAAGATACTGCAAGACCATGTTCAGCAGTCTGCTGAGCCATTGGGACTTCAAAGAGTTACGTACTTCCAACAAAACAAAGATTCAAAACGTGCTGCTGCAATTATTCGTGAGTGGTTGGAATTGCCTTTTCAGAACCTAGATTAAAACCCTAAAGAAAATTTATGGGATAAGCTAGCAGACGATTAAAGAAACACAATATAACGAGCATCTTCGTTCTTAAAGGATTACATAGGTCTTGTATTTTCATATAATTGATTGAATTTTTTTATTCCATCTAAAATTATATACTTCAAAAGTTTCCACAACAAATTTGATGTAGTTTAGAGCAATATTACCGGAGCTAGAAAGATTTGAATATCACGCGGTCGGTACGTGCGCTCTGTCTTACCTAGCGTATTATACGCATGCGGTGCGGTTCTACCGCGTAAAATCAGCTCCTTTCATTTTCCGCAAACATCACAACATCAAAAGGATGCTCTGACCACCGCAAATGAGGCGAGCGAATTACTGTATGGACCTGGAATCGACGACTCGATGTAAGTCGCTAAAAAAAACGTTAATTCGTTAAATCGCAGTAAAAGCGTTTTTCTCGAAACTTTGTTTTTCCGTGCGGTAGGCACGATTTCTCGAGAACGAATCGACCGATTTTCACGAAACTTCACACAGTTCCTCTTTATAGTATTGACTCGTGCTTGAATGAAGGGATTTTTATTTGGTGGACTCGTTTTTATTTATACGAAAAAATATATTTTAAAAACGATGAGAATCGGAAAAATGCTGAAAAATATGAGACGAAAATTCGTTCAAATCCATTGCAAAACTTTAAATTTAATTTTTTGTTCAATTCTTTCGTTCAAGCAGGAGCTAAGGACGTAAACTATAAGAATTTTTTTTGAATTTTTGATTTGAGATGAACCTGCACCAAAACATTCTGCCTACCGCAAAAAAAAAGGTTGGGCGAAGAAAACTGCAGGAAAATTGACCATTTTCAATGAAATTTTTTTTATGTGTAAATTTTAAGTAAAACAGGGTTTTGGGTTTAACAATACAATTGTTTGAAAAAAGCTGTTTTTTTCCTCCAAGGTCTATGTAACCCCTTAAGGAGAAATTGATAGTCGAGTGGAGCAAAATAACAACTGAAATCACCAATCAATTACTAAAATCCGAGACGACTGCAAGATGTTATCAAGCAAAAATGAGACCCCATGTAATATTAAACACTATTTATAAATGCTTTATGATAAACTAAATAGGTCGTATTTTTTGCTATTCCACTTTAACCTTCGAAATTTGATGTTTTTGGGTTTTCCTTATCTGAATACATAACTTTCTTATTTTTGTTCATACCTCTTATACATTCCACCAAAAACCTTACATTTACAAGGGGTATGTATACTTTATTCTTAAACTGAGTGTAATTGAAAATTTCCATATGTTTTATGTTAATTTTTATTTTAAAATCAATTTTTTCTGGAAGCGAATCAAACATGTGATATTTCTTCTTCTAAAAATCTCATTCAATGGGATCTTTGTAATAAATTTATTGAAAATGAATTGTTTTCATTAGAGTATTGAATGTACACCACGCTAGACTCGTTTCAATTTTTCAGTGGAAATGAAAACACTTAAAACTTGAATACACATCAATCAAACAATCTAATCAAATTCTATAGAAATGTTATGCAAAAAATTATAATTTTTTCGTCTCGTCATAAAACAATTCAAACTTCATAACATTTTTATAATCAAAAGTTGGGACAAATTAATGCAAAATTATTCAGCGTTAAATTTTCCTAGCGACAAATATAATTAATTTTTCAAAAATTATTATTCAATGATATTCATTGATAAACTTCGTTGAGGAGTTTTCTGTTTTCGAAATAAATTTATTCATGTTTTGATTTTTAATTGGGTCTATTTTAGTACAATAGGGTGTTATGTAGATGACAATAGATTTTTTTTGGAAATTATTGATTGATTGATTGACAAGATAAAAAAAATAATGAGATTGAAGTGAACTGAGTTTATTTTAAAATTATTCATTTACTCAAAATGTTTAATCCTGCTGAGGTATTTTCTATTATGAAATGAATTTTCCGTATCAATTTCAATGATGCCATATAGTCAGTGTACTGCGTCAAGTTTATCGTTAATAGTTTTTATCGACTAGTCGCGAAGGTGAAGTTCACAATCTGCTTCCATTTTAGGTGTTTGTCGCCTGAATGTGTTCATTCCCTATTTTCGAATCAATGAAATCATTTCGCCCACGATCATTTCCAAAAGCGCTTAATTAAAACCTCGGTATCTGATTTCAGCACTCAAGAATTTCCCATAGAACCCGTGAACATTTTCGATTCGTCATGTTGTTACCTAACTCTGTCACCCACCTAAAAACCGCCATCGCCGCCAATATCACATAATGCGGCCGAGCTTTCGTCCCGATTTAGGCTTTTCACATTGCGAAACTCCATTGCCGTGAAGTGCCGTCAAAATGGAAAGATTTCCGTTTATTGACTCGTCACGTAACCGTGGAATGCGAGATGTATCTTTACCGGTGAGAGATGTATCTTTTCTTATTGGGAGTTCGATAAAGTGTCGCTGGCCGTCCCTCGGCCAGCCTTCTTGCCTGGTGACATTCAGGCACGCAACATGAGTGCAACACGGCGAAGTGTGTCTAATGGCGGTCATGTAACATTTCGCTGGAGGCTCGAGCATAATTGCAATTGCTGACCGAAGAATGGAGGTTGCTTGAGGTCAGCCTGTGATTTCTTCAGGTGGAGCATGCATTGTCCCTGATTGACAGCTTGAATGGTGGATTGGTTTTTTGCTGGGTTTGTGCGGTAAAGATACTCGAGTTCTGACGCGGAAGTCATGGCGGATAAATATGTCCAAGGTACTCAGATGAAGCGTCATTATTGCAGCATTTATTTAGCTTTGTCGGTCTCTGAAATTACTATTGGAAAGACAGTCGAAAAGATACCGACAAATTACTGTCAATAGAATAACTTTGATTCGACGGTGTTCATTGACGGGGTCCACTATTTTTACAATGAATAACTGGCAGAATAAAGCCAATCCAGCCGTCAGTTGCATTACAATCTTCAAAACCCTTATCGTATAACAAAACTACCGTCACAGTTTATTTTACATTGCCACGAAAACTTGTGTTTATGATTCACGCAACAAACAAAACCTATAAAAGCTTTTGTGTGTTTACGGTCCTGACGAATGTTTAATTAGCTGTTGCTTCATTAAGTATAGGCAATTTGAGATTTTTTCAAAATTGAAAACAGATTATTATTTTTTTAACAGCAGTTCATTAGTTTTAAATAACCACAATCGTGAATGTTTATTATTTTTATCGATTTTGTCAACAAGGGTCAGTAACTGCCGACCTTTATCGTGCCAGTCACTCCTTCTGGGCATTGCCTTCCATGATCTAGTACGATCGGGCATTGCCTGCAACTAAATCTATTACAAAATGACGATGTGCAGATAAATGGCTGCAGTTCCTGGACTTTGTTGAAAGCGTCAGAATATACTCTTGATACCTTCGAAAGGAAACATTAGGGCCAGTACTGAAGTGAACCAAGTGGAGAGTACCAAACAACCATGAATTATACAACATTTAGGACGACTCAACTTTTTCACAGCTGTGCAACCTATAGTAGGCTAGCCATGTAGAACGCATGAAGGCGACATGAATATCTAGATTTATCCAGAAGAGTAGAGTCCAGGGGAATTGACCACCAGATAAGCCTTTTCTCGGCTGAAGGGAGAATAGTATTGACGCGGACAGGAGAGCGTTGTTAAGAGTAGGAAACTGGAAGACCCGGTCGCTGAACTGATAGAATTGGAGGCATCTACTGCAGGAGGCGAAGTATCGTTTCGGGCTGTTGCGCCATTAAAGGATAATCCTTTAACTGTAGCAGTAGTGATTCAATTGGATATATTTGTTAAATTTATTTAACTTATCAGAAACTGGCTGAACCCACCCTGTTTCCTTCAACTGCATTTACACGAATTTCAGGGTATGCATAATTTACCTATCATTATCATTTCATTTCTTGGGCTTATGAGAAAAATTTGATCTCTTCCTAGGAAGCATACATATTGGTGTCAATACTATCACATCAATGACATTGACTCTCAAATAATCTGCAATACTTCAGAAATGAACAGATATTTACAAATAAAAGAACCAGAAATCATAAACACATCCGTTTTTACTTCACTTCTCTGCTTTAAATAGAAGTTAATCATTCTGTCAATCGCTTATCTTTGCGTACAACACTTGTCTGTTTTCAAAAACTCACGCCATTGTCTGCTGATTTATATATCTCCGGCTACACAAGCCTAGAAAATTTCATTGGGCCCCACTCGACAAAATACGCCACCAATGTTATTTTTCGTGTACTGTGTTCACTTTTGCGCTTAAATTTCAAATCGAGAGTTACAGCTTTATAACTATTGTAAAAATCCTTTCATTTTCTGGAATAAAAAGTATCCCAACTATTCATCCAGAATGTAAGCTATCGGTCCAGCTATACCAGGTGTGAAACCTTAAAACGGCCGCTTTCTAATAGATGGCAGTACGCGCGCATGAGTGTGGTGCTCACTCTCAATTCAAAAGTTATTTTTAGATCTTTAGACGCGTTTATTGTGCGACCGGTTTGCACGGCGGCTTACAACGGAGTGGGGTGATATACATATGTACATAGTTTAAGATACAATTGATTTACTTAAGATTAATTTTTGGCGTTGGCAACGTCATCTAGCGGGAAGCATTGTTGTAGTTGTCGCTGCGGCTACATGAGGCGTGAGCCAACCTTGCCCACCATTTTTTCTCATTGCTTTGATCTTTGTCATTAGTAAACAAAAGACAAAGTCAGCAGTTTCGAACAATAACGTGTCCTTTGATCTCGATTAACATGTCGAATTTTGTGCCAGATAAAGAGCATTTGCGGGGAGCACTGCTATTCCTCTTCAATTGGAAGAAATCTGCCGCCGAAGCGCATAGAATTCTTGTGGAGGTCTATGGCGACAATGCTCTCAGTGAAACTCAGTGCAGAGCGTGGTTTCGGCAATTCAAAGACGGAATTTTTAACGTCACCGATAAGAAGCGCGAAAATCGACCAAAAGTTTTTGAGGACACCGAATTGCAAGGTTTACCTATTGGATGAAGACGACACCCAATCGCAGAAACAACTTGCTGCGCAGTTGAATGTTAGCCGCCAAGCAATTTCGAAACGCCTTCATGCTATGGGAACGATCCAAAAGATCGAGAAGTGGGTGCCACATCAATTGAAAGACCGACAGATGGAACGACGCCAGAACACGTGCGAAATCTTGCTTGATCGGCTCAACAGAAAATCGTTTTTGCATCGAATCGTCACTGGCGATGAAAAATGGATCTTCTTTAAAAACACTAAGCGCATAAATTCGTGGGTGGGCCCCGGCGAACCCTCAACATCGTCTTCTGTGCTAAATCGATTCGGGAAAAAGACTACAGCATTGTCTTTTTTGTTTGGTGAGACCTACGAACTGTTGAAATCTGGTGAAACGATCAATTCTCAACGCTACCAACAGCAAATCATCGAATTGGATCGTGAATTGTGCAAAAAAAGACCGAAATACGCGGATCGGCATGAGGTATTATTTTCCAGCATGACAACGCACCATCACACACAGCAAGATTGGTCCGGGATACGTTGGATGCACTTGGCTGAGAGTTGCTACCCCACCCGCCCTACTCACCAAATCTGGCCCCTTCCGACTACCATTTGTTTGCGTCGATGGGATACGCGCTTGCTGCGCAGCACTTCAATTCTTGTGAAGATGTTGAAAAATGGCTCGAAGGGTGGTCCTTATCCAAAGGGGATGAATTCTTTTGGGGTGGAATCCTCAATCTTCCCCAAAGATGGGAAAAATGTATAGCCAACGAGGGCAATTACTTCGAACAAAATATTCTTCACTTTTCTCCGTTAATGATTGTGTTTTGCTAAATAAAAAAACAGCCGTTTTAAGGTTGCACACCTGGTATATATGCTCGTTTCCGATACCCCGTCAAATATATTTTCAAGTTCAATATTTAAACCTCTCCATTTATATCATGGTACAGATAAATGGATACATGAAAAGTTAGTTTATCCAGTAGGTTTTGATGTTTGTGTCTTAATTTCGTCAAAAACATTTTGACGACGCTCTCATAACCACATGCTTTTGTGGCAATTGTAAATAGGTTACACACGCTGCAAGATGTTTTCGAATAGGTTACCCGTAACCATGTGTTTTCGTGACATTGAAAATGGGGTATTTTCTTTCTTTCAATTCCTTCCTATCGTGGAATTTTCGCAGACTTTTCTACATGCATGCTGAATTTTTTCCTCATAGTTTTCGACAAAAAATTGAATCTATTTAGTTTGGTTTGGTTGGTGCTCCCGAGCCTGTCATTAGTATTCACCTCCAACCCGTTGGTGCTTATCGTTCAATGCGGCGGGGAGTGCGACATGAAATCATTTCCAAGCTTGGCGCTCATTATGGTTGTGCATAATTTAGACGTGACGATTATTAACATTAACATAATACTCAGTCGTATGTGGAGCCACGCACGAATGCAGCAACAGCAATCCATTCAGGTGCGAAAATTTTGAGGGCTTGTTGATAGTCTTCAGGTGCTTGGATTTGAATTGGTAATGGCTACGCTTGCCTGGAAGCATGCGTGCGATGTGTGAAGCGCGCGGCGGCAAACGATAGCGTGATGACTGCAAATTTCTCTACTAATGGTGTGGGTATTTCCGGGGAGAAGGAATTCGGCCGGTATTTTTGATATCGGCGACCACTTCAGGCGTGGTCAAAGCTAATTCAAGTGGCTGAGATGATATAATCCTTGAACGATCGAGTGCTGGCGGTAAATTGAGTTTGGCTACAATTCAGTGGTTAATTTGCATAGTCAGTAGAACGCCACGCCTTTTGATTCGTGGGAACGCGATTCAGAATATTCACATCTTTAATCTGAGGAATTCCATAGCCAGTGTTCCATGTTTCATATATCCTTGATATGCTTGTCGTAAAATATCAAAAGATATTAAATGTTTGGGACACCTAAAGAGTAAGTTCTTCTTTTTGGTGCCAACCGCCCAAGTTTCAGATGATTTAGAAGGGGATTATCCATGGAAGATGTGGCTGGATTTTCTAGTCGGCTCTTTTTCCAAGGAGGTCAAATCGATTGTAAATATATCTTCTGATACGCATACAATTGCCATATACACGAAGAAATTCCTGTTCCTGTTAACGATCGCCAGTTAGACAAAGCTTAGAATTTCAATTGATTTCGACCGTTTGCAACTTTGTATTTGATTCCTTTTTTTCTTCTACATGATGTAGTGAAGTTTTGCAACAATCTTTTACTTTTGCAGTGAAACAAACCAATTAAGGGAGCTATGCAGAATATTTGTGTCTAGAAATATTGCAAAACTTCGTGACTGCTCCAATCAGCACTGAAGTCCCTCTCACCGCATTTGCATACCAAAGGATTGACTCGGCTGTCCAGCATTTGTTCATAATTCATTATGTCCGATCCGGAATTGACTTTTCGTCCACTTGCGACATAGTGATCGGCAGTGGAATCTGAACGAAATAAATTGCCAATTACGGGAGTCCGGAGAGCCTGCTGGGCCCACAACGTCTTGCCAGGGGGTCAACTCCAGCTCGGTGGGAGCTCGTGCAAGAGTAGAAAGCAATTGGAACCACCATGGCCAGCCTTGCTTTTTGCTAATTGAGAACGTTAATCCAGCGTGGATGTAGATTTATTGGTTGGCGCAGACCTGGTCTGCGGTGGTGGCTAATTTTCGCAACGTTTGTGTGGGTTGCGGACACAGCCGCCCAACTTGGAAGAGTCCCAAGGAGCCTAAACGCCTGGAAAGCAGCGTCTTGGAGCACTTCCTTCTCGCTAACTGTTTTCGAAAGTATCCATGCACGTTCTGCCACTCAATGGCTGGGTTAACGGAGATTTGCTTGGCGGGTAATTTGATGATTGGTAGAATGTGCATGGCTACCATTTAGAATGGATTGCCACCGCTTGCTGAGCATCACTCTTGAAGCAGAACATATCATTCGTGCTAAGAGATATTATGCAATGTTAAGAAGGTGGTACATTCGGTAAATGCAGTTCGTTGGCACGTGTCTAACTACTTCGTCATAAACTAGCGATTTTTTGGTGCTAACAGTGTGATGATACCAACTTACCTTGTAATTGCCATTTCTTGGCAGATAGTTACCATAAATTTTTGGAATTACTTGATCAGCAGTACTTGGCGAGTTTTTTATATGCTACAAAAATCATTCATTCATTAATTCCTTTAATTAATGCTTTTGTATGAACACTTTTTGGAAACATAAAAACTAACTTTTTGGTTGTTATATGTGAAAATCAGATTGCAACAAATTAAAGCAAATTTTACAATTGCAATTAAAAAAACGGCTGTACTAAATTTATTAAAAAAATTACCATATCATACAAATAATACAACTTGTTGATCCCTTCTCCTATTCATTAAGTCTGTTAATGGTTCATAATTTTTATCTGAATATATTTTTTCAATTGATTAATTAATTCAATTAATTTAATTTTAATTTTGAATATAAAAATCTAATTTACGCATGTTTCCAATGACTTTGAAAAACAGCTGTATTGAATTTGATAAAAGTTTAATGGCTTTATCGAACGCTTCAACGAGTTTTTTTGGCAAGATATCGTGCGTGACAGAAATGCCTTTGGATGTATCAAACCAAAAAAAACCTGGCAAACAAAATCTAATCAGCTGATGTCATTGCTAACACACTTCAATTGATACCTGAACCCAGTATATACGACTTTTCCATCGTGAAATATCGTTCTAGAAAGAAATGACCGCAAATCGCAACTTTTTTATTATTGTTTTTAATAGTTACGTAGATATTACCGGATTTGTATCCGTGTGGGCCTCAAGGGTGGCACCTCGCTGCTTGTTTATTTTATCAAAAAGACCAAAACGATGTTTGACACTCATTTATTGACAAAATTATTCAGCAATTAATGCCGAACAAACAGCGAGGTCAACACGCGAAACTCCTCAGTAATATCTACATAACTAATAAAAGCAATAATAAGATTAAAAACTCTTTAATAATGAAAATGAGACATTAAAGTAAATGGAATGCGTCAATATTGATCATCTGTTATCTCATTATTTATTATAAATATTTATTATTATTATTTTATATGACTATAGTTTGCAATTATAAAAAAACTCTAATTTTTTTGTTTGATAAGAATTATTTAAAGCATCTTTTAAAGTACTGATTGTTGTATGTACAAATCATACTGGAAAAAAATAAAGAATAAAAGTTGAATTTCTTGCGATTCGCTCCTTAAATTAAAAACATCTGTGTCAAATTTATTTAAAGCCTATCAAATTATAAAAATGATACTAAATTTTAATCGAAACCATGAACACATCATGAGAGTAACTGAAATGATATAATTCGTATTATCAGTATGACTGTTAACGGTTATAATTTTTTTATGATTACTTTTATAAAAATATTAGAAAAATCGTTTTCGTGAGATATCTTGCGTGACACAAATAACCTTGGGTGTGTCAAACCAAACTGACAAAGCGAATTGTACCAAAATCAAATCTGCTTGGGTAATTGCTAGGACGCTTCGATGGACACCTTGACGACGTCCATACGACTTTGCCCTCGTGAGATATCGTTCTAGAAAGAAATGACGATGAACGAACATACATACGTACATACACATAAATACTTATTTCTAGAAATACTTGCTTGAATTATTCCTAAGACCTTAATCCGTAAAGATGTGTGGAAAATTTCGATTTAAATTTTCGGACCATATACAATAAATTTCCTATATACTGAGAAGTTAAATTTTTTTTAACTTGTTGCCTTTTGATTACTTTTGATGACTAAAATACGACCCTATGTGAAAACAATTTTCAGTTTTGAAATTTTCTCAAATAAAATATATTTCTACTATCGTGCTTTTTATGTAGGTTATTGATGGCCATAATGCTGGAAAGAGGAATGTGCAGCAGTCTTAGCATCTCGACGTAAAGTTTGTGCTGTATACCTTTTGTATAAAAACATATTTGAAAATATGGAGAAAATGTTGCCTGTGGCTACGCAAAATATCTCAGAATCCGTAATATTTACTGCATAACGTCTTAATTTACTTGCCGACTTGATGGAATTTTTATGTAGCATGTTTTCAATTTTAATAAAATCTTGAAGCGGCTGCAATTCCGTTTAATAATGCCATAAAGACTCGGAGATGGCTTCATTCTGTTGACATCAACGGCCGTAAATCTATTTCTGCATAAAGACTTCCCATTGACCTCTCTAATGATTGTATCTGATTTTGAATGGAATCGTCAAAACAATTTAACGGCGCTCATTAAAGCGCCTCCACCTTGACTGTGAATCGCGTTGGGGGCGCAATTAAGACAATCCAATCCGCTTTTCTTATTTGAATGGAAATCGTTCGGGCTGGGAAGGTCGTCCGATGAATTTATTGGACATTTGTCACCATAAAAAATCTGACCAACAATGGACGAGGTACGGAGGCTGCCGATACAATTGCACCGCACAATGCCTTCATAAATTGCATGGTGACGGAGCACCCCCCGCGGTTGCTTGGGCGCGAAGAACACTTTTGGCAGATACTGTGGCGGGGCAGCACCACGGAAGGAGAGAATTGTGTAGCTGACTGCACTGAGGACATTTCGGGCGGTAATTATAATCTGGGATTGCAATCGTACTTACTCGCCTCCGAACTGATAGACCATCACTCATTATGCAATGCATTCCATGCATAACTGCGGATTACCTTTTGTTCAATTGGCCAACGCTTGGGGTATTTGCTTTGTCTATTGTTTGTTGAGTAATTGAAAGCTTACCGGAGTTTTTGCAGATTCGCGAAATTAATTACGGAACGGATGATCGTTATCCTTGAAAGTAGATTGCAGTGAAAAATTCTGTTGTTGTGGCCGGCCGAAAGGTGGACTCCTGTAGTCCGTGGAATCTCTGATTTGCTGGGTGTGCCCCTCATGATGGCATTATGCAATAGACTATGTTGGTTGGTTGGTTGATGTGGAAGGTCTTTTTATCAAAAGATGCCTCCACTAGGTCACAATAGCCCCATTGTGACACCACAGGAGATCGAGACGGCGTAAGAACCTAGCTGCTGGATGATGAGAACTATTTACATTCTGCAGCTGATGTTACAATTAGCTACTTCCGTAAAGCTGTCCAGGAAGGACGAGCCTAGGGTTTGCTTGCGTTTCCTGGATAGTCCTGGGCATTCGCACAGAAAATGTTGGATCGTTTTTCCTCTTTTTCTGATCTGCAACTTTGGCAGTGTCGTTGAAAGGAACGCTTAATCTTTCTGCGCGTCTACCAATCTGACCATCTGACGGGGCACGGGACACGGATACGACAAAACTTAAGGTTTCACGGCTCGGTGTGAAGAAAGTGCTTGGTGCGTTTGCAGCTTAGTGCGTGCTTAGTTTTCCTGAATGTCCTACAGGTTTTCATCTTAATATGTGTGTTAAACTACTACGTTTGCTGGAAAATATGAGGAATAAGCTGTGCATCGCCAACTTTCTTGTTATCAAAATTAAACTTTGTTACGGATGTTTCTTATTGTGACCAAAAGGATGATACATCTTTCCTTTCTTGTTAGTGAGCTAGACCATCAATTGAGTCAATCGAAGCACTTAATACCGCTGTTCCGAAAAGAATTCATATGAACGAGTAAATTATGAAAAATGTGTGCCAATTCCTTAACGACAGAATAATTAGGTGCAGGTTTCATCAAAGCTGGAAAAAATGATCACTAAAATGTTTTCACGAAACCGCGTTCTGATGTTGCATCAAGGAGCTGCGAAATTAGAGCAAAAGAGTCACGATTTGTTGCAAAAAACCATACGGGCTCACTTTCATGCTTATCAAATTAAATATGGTTCTATTTTGAAGAAACCTTTGTTGAAAGTAAGACGCACAGAAAAGCGACTCGCGAGGGCTAAGGAAAATCGAGGTTGTTTGGGGTCAAGGTATATAAAGAACACATGGTATAACCTTCCGAGTGTCCACATTGCACATGGCAGTGCAACTGACGATACTTGATGAAGAAAGTTACGACAAGTTGCTAGTGTTTCAGTTTTCTACTGAAAAGGTAATATGTTTGCATATCGAGAAAATTAAGTTGTACGGCAGTAAAGGAATCTGGGAGAGTAAGGCGTTAAATAGTCAGTCGTGACGAAATGTTCAGACATGCGATGTTTCGCACAAACATATGTATATGTTTTTCGTTTATAAATTTTCATTGTTGCCACATTTTTGTAACCACGCTTTCCTTAACGCCACTACATCTGGGAAACGGCAAAATTGCAGTTTTAACTATTCGCTTTCTGCTTTATTCCCTTTCACATTTTTATCACTGCCACTGTTACAATACACTGAAGCAGAAATTGTCGTTCCAAACAGGATTTTCAATTATGATTCTTTGAACTTTGATGGCTCACTTCTGGAAGAACGTCATTTTAAACACAGCGCTGAATCTTTTTCAAAATTTCTAACTATCCCATATCAATTTGGACTTCAGGCTTTTATTTTGGCAGCACCAATTATGCCTGAAAAACCTTCTAATCTTACGTCACTCGCACTGCGTTCGTGCTTAGATTCCCTTCAGCATGCGCAAGATCATACTATGACTTACCTATACGAGGGGTGATCAAAAAGTAATGAGAATCGCAATAAAAGACGGTGATGACAGTTACAAAAATAATTTATTTTTCTACATAGTCTCCTAACAAGGCAATACATTTAGTCCATCTTTTTTCTAAACCCAGGATTTCCTAAAAAAATTGTTTTGTCTTGACCCTCCCAAAACGTCTCAACAGCGGCCATCACTTAACTATTGTCTTCAAATTTCTTGCCTCGGCGGTGTTGCTTGGGACAAGGAAAGAGGTACAAGTCACTGGGAGCTAGATCTGGCGAATAGGGCGGGTGTTCCAGCAGTTCGAATCCCGTTTCTTGAATGGCAGCCATCGCAACTGCGGCTTTGTGAGCCGGAGCGTTGTCTTGGTGAAACAGCACTCCAGCCCGCAGTTTGCCGCGTCTTTTTGCCTTAATGACTTCCTGCAATCTTCGTACTTGGTCCGCGCAGTAAGAGTTCAAAATAGTGGCTCCCTTTTCCGAATATTACTCCATAATTATTCCTTCGGCGTTCCAAAAAACGGACTCCATAATTTTTCCCCGAACTTGACACTTGGAACTTCTTCGGTGTTGGTGAGGAGGCTCGCCTCAAAGTCATCGATTGTTGTTTGGTTTCAGGATCAAAATGGTGGATCCAGGTCCCGTCCATGGTCACGAAACGTGACAGAAATTTTTTCCGATCTGCTTGGAACTTTTGGAGATCCACCCTTGAAATATCGACTCGTTTTTTCTTGTGCTCGTCGGTTAACATTCGCGGTACCCAACGCGCAGAGACCTTTTTCATCTGCAATTCGTCCACAAGGATTGTTCGAACGCTACCGTATGAGATGCCCGTAACCTCAGCGACATGTCTGATGGTCACTTTTTGATCTGCCAACACAACATCTTCGACCTTTTTCACGTTATCTTCAGTGCGGGACGTAGATGGGCGTCCTTCGTGGTGTTCATCTTCAGTGGAAGTCCTTCCCAGCTTAAACTCCTTGGCCCAGCGTGCAACTGTGGAATATGAAGGAGCAGAGTTCCCAAATGTTTCCTCGTAGTCGCTGTGTATGTCTTTGATAGACAAATTTTTTCAAACAGAGGTACTTAATGACTGCTCTAATTTCGTTTTTCTCCATTTTGATGTTATATCTTCGCCGGTTCGTATTCAACTGAATGTCCCTCTCGTGAATCGTAGTCTATTTATATGATTTTTTCATGCTGACCTAGTGAGTCTATAAGCAAGCGAAAAAAAATTTGTTGGATTTTTATGCGGACTGGAAGTAACCGTTTCTCATTACTTTTTGATCACCCCTCGAACACTTTGGGTTGGGGCTGTTACCTAATCACGTGCCTGGACTAACCCCATCAACACATTGTTGCAACGGACGGTTTATCATCTGGAGATATGTTTTTGTTTACTTGTACCTGTTTACCTACAATTTGAATGCAAAGAACCCGCCAAAGGTATACAAAAAATTTCTGTTACCAACTGCCAAGCGCTGGTACACGCTTTTTAATTTTTCTTAAGATCATCAGCTAACAGTAATAAGTTGTCCTTAATCTTTAGTTATTTTCTGATTTTTATTCCACTTTGTCATTCTATATAATTTGTAATATAAATTTTTGCTATTTTCACTAAAGAGTTTTTCAGATAGTTCAGCTTCAGGTAGAACCGCTTTATGTGTATAAGGCTGCTGATCTAAACTTCTGTTGAGTTCTGAGTTTTGGCTATGAGTGAACTCCTTCTGAAATTCTGGTTGATAAGAACTTTTTGGCTTTTCCCAGAATCTACGAGGCCGACCTCCGAATAGGGTGGATTTGCCAGTTTATCTGGGCTACCATCTGAGGGAGTACTTCCTTTTGTTTTGTTCATCGTTTTTATACGGTTTTTCAGGTGCTCTTTTCGCTTCTTTTGGTCACTCTGGGTATTTTATTTCCCCGATATCTATCATATCTAACGAGCTTTGTCTTATCCGTCATCTGGGGAAGTGCCCGATGGAGGGCTAATATAATCCCCAGGCAGATGTAGCATTGAATTGAGAAAATTTTCCATTTTACTAATGAATTTCTTGGTGAATTCCACAGAACGCGTGTTGCCTTGCAGCCTTGCAGCAACCTGCTGCACAAAGGTTACCGCTAATCCGATTAAGCTGTGAACAATCATAAAACTGTCTCCTCAATGGTGAAACATGAGCACATAAAATATTTGTACACTTATTCAGATCGTAGCCGCATTAGAACATATAAGCTGGCGGCGGCCTAAGTAGGCGCCATGTGCGCGCGTACGCATTCCACGTATGCCAACGCACATGATGGATTAAATTCGGTGCTAATGGATTCAGTTCAAGTGCAATGGACGTAAGCCCAAGTCGAGCAACGTCGGTGCCCGCTGAAAGGAGAACCGCTCTTGGTCGGCGAGCGACTGGCCCGCACCAGACATTCTAGACGGCGAACGACCTTGCGACGCGTCAGCACCTCAGCTGTACACCTCCCAGGTGACCAGCGCTGACCGTCTGAATTCCGTTCGTCTGCGATCCATTTCGCATGTCCGAATCGTGTTTTCCGGTAATCGTACACGCCAATAACTGCTTGCCATAACAGTTTGTGAATAAAATCGACGTTTCAAATAAAATTTGAAAAATTATGGCTTTTTGATCATTCAGATCTGTCATGTGTAAAGCCTTTCGTGTTGAACTCAAGTGCTTAGTACTCAGCGCTTTTCTGACATTGGCATGTGAATCCTTGCCTTTTATCTTATACAGAAGCAGTTCCTTATATTCACGCCTGTTTGATTCCATTTATTTTCCTTGCAGTGGTCAAACTCTTGTTACGAGCATTGTTTTTGCTTGACATGTTGTGTCAAACAGAGTGGTGAATATTGATATTCAACTAGTGACATCTATCGCATATTGCAACATCAATTACTATCTGGTTTTGATCCATGAATTTGTCTGAATTGCGTTTTGGATGTAATTTAGAAATGAATGAAAAAATACGTGTTTTTGAACCCGATAATGGTCAAAATCACGAATGGTGGCAGAATTGTGTAGTTTCATGCAAGTGTGGAGGTGGGAAAATCATCTTCGCCATTTCTTACTGACCTGGTATTGCCTTGCGGGATTTTCTCTTGGCAAGGACTCGCCTCACGGACAATTTTGAGATAGTATGCTTTATAGCTTGTTCACATCACTAGATTTTGGTCATTGTGATTTCGAAATCTTGTCAAGTGTTCGCCTCGTCTAGATTTGGCAGTGACAGTTTCGTAAATTTGAATTTGAATTTTAAATTTGGCGCCTCCATCGCAACTCTCATCTCCTGAAATACGTGGCTGTTTGTTCGGTGGCCGCGTATTTCATCCAATTTTTCGGCCCAAAGGGCCAAAAGGAATTCTTCGGCGTCGTCCTGCCACTTAATCTTATTTTTATATTTTCGTTTATTTGACATGATTCGCGCGAATGAAATTCAAATATGTTTGACACTTGTCACTGCTTGTCATACGTCATCTGAATGTGTGTGGTAAAGTGTGGTGAAATTGTTTTTTTGCAGTTCTGCCACACGCAACCATCAGATTTTGATTAGATTTTGTTGAAATCTAGGAGATTTGAGATCGACTAGATTTTGATTTTGGTATGGAAAATCTGGTAGATTTTGGGTTAGATTTCGCGAAATCTCCCGATTTGTCGAAATCGGGTGCGCTGTGAACAAGCTATTATTTTGGCTTTTGGTAGGCTATGTCTTCGGTCACTTGACGCATACTCAGATGTGTTTTTATTTAAAATTTCAATGAGGTATGCTCTACTATTTGTGAGTGGTAATTGGGCATTGCAGGAAGATTTACAAAAACTATTTAATATTTGGTGGCCAATTGAATAACCTCCAATAAAAAATACTACAGATATTTGAAGAAATGTCGAAATTTCGTTCATATTTTTACGACAATCATAGTATTTCCTTACAATGTCTTGAATACAAACTTTCTACGCATGGACTTTACTTGAAAGTCATAAAAGGTCTACATGACACACATGGAATCAATCTCAATTCGCAAACACCACGAACAAACCCCGATCCAACGCATTTCTTCACCTGGTCTGGCAAACTAATGAGGCGCTACCTGTCTTTCCGTCACGGAGCGCTGCGTTCACGGTTACTTTGCTAACGGCAGGCGTTAGTCATTGGGCAATCCGCTCTTGGACGGACAAGTGCGTTTGCTTTTTTTTTTCTTTTTTTTTTTGCAACTCAATACCGCGACAAGGTCGCCAATAATGAATTGGCTCATTCGCCATTGTATCTATTTGCTTGATTAGTGGAAATTCACTAGACGAGACTGCATCGCTTAATGAACTCAGCGGTAATCGAATAACGGTTTGAACTTAGGTGATATTAAAATTGGAATCTCAAGAGAATCTGAATTTTAATTCAGTTATTATACTTAAATTTGAATTCTGCCTCGAATTTCAAAGATGACCTCACCATTTGGTTGCTTGGTTGGTTGTAGTGGCAGCCGTCTTTGTCGAAAAGATGGCTCACTTAGGCCAAGATAGGCCCATTGTGATACCACAAAAAGACGAGGGCGGCACTAGAACCTGTGAGATGACGAGAACTATCCCGATTCTCGCATGAAGCCGGCTATGCAGCCGATATTTAAATCAGCTACTTCCGTGAGGCTGTCCAGGAATGGTGAGCCTAAGGTTTTCATGCGTTTCCTGGACAGTGCCGGGCATTCACACAGAAAGTGTTGGACTATCTCTTCCTCTTCTTCCGATCTGCAACTCCGGCAGAAATCGTTGAAGGGAACGCCCAACCTTTCTGCGTGTCTGCTAATTAGACAGTGCCCTGTCAGTATGGACACGATAGAACTCAAGGTTTCACGACTCGTGTTCCGGAGCTGCTTGGTGCGTCTGGAACTCAGTGCACGCCAAGTTTGCCTGGTTGTCCTGCAGGTTTCCTCCAACAACCAGGCTCTATTTGCAGCCTTGATGTAATGCTGCTTAAATCCTAGCTTTATAGAAGCTAGAGGTTGACTGACTTGGGGTGTGAGTGTATACTCCTGGAGCACAGTGCCAGTTCTCGCTAAGGCATCCGCTTTGCAATTTCCCGGTATATCACTATGTCCCGGTACCCAGTGTAGAGTCACTTCACAGTGAAGTGACATAACGTTCAGATGTGTACGGCATTCCATCACCATCATGGATGAGGTATACACGTTGGATAGTGCTTGGATAGCAGCTTGACTGTCAGAGAAAATATTCAGGTTTCTTGTGGAAATTTTCTGATTTCTCAGCCAGTCTACTGCCTTGTATATTGCAATGACCTCTGCCTCAAAAACACTGCAGTGGTCTGGAAGCCGGAAGGATAGTTTCAGGCCTAGCTGTTCTGAGAAAACACCACAGCCAACTTTTCCGTCCATTTTGGAGCCATCAGTGTAGATGTCGACCGATTCCTGCATCCCACCTCTTTCTATTGCCCAGTCATCCCTGCTTAGGATGACTGACCTGAAACTATGATGAAAGCAGGGAATCGGGGGCGCAAGGTCTACTTTCCCTGGCGTTGGTCCAATCCTCCAAAGTATGGTGGAGTGGCCAACACTTCCCTTTTGCCAGAGATGTAGTGCTTTTAATTGAATCGCAGAGCACTTGGCCTGCTGTCTCGTAAGGAGCTCCGTCGGGAGCCAATTCAATAGCATAAACAGTGCCTTTGTCGGGGTAGTGCGTAAGGCCCCGGTGATTGCAATAGCTGCAATCCTTCTGACCTTGTTTAGCAGGTTTGCATTGGATGTTTTTGCAATAGCTGGCCACCAAACAACTGCGCCATACGGAAGAATTGGTTCCACTATCGCCGTATAGAGCCATGATACGATTTTGGGTTTCAATCCCCACTTTTTCCCAATGACTCTTTTGCAGCAAAAGATTGCGCATGCCGCTTTTCGCGTTCTTTCTTCTATGTTCGCTTTCCACGCGAGCTTGGAGTCCAGGATTAGACCCAAATAATTAACTTGATGAGACGGTATGAGGCTTATCTCATCGAGTTTGGGTGGGAGAAATCGTGGAATTTTGTACCTTTTTGTGAACAGCACAAATTCCGTTTTCTGCGGATTAATCTTCAGACCGCACTCTTTGCCCCACTTGGTAAGAATACTCAGGGCAAAGTTAAGACTTTCAGATAGGGTGTTTACGAATTTACCCGATATTGCTATTGCGACTTTGCAGCCAGTCGCTTCTATTGTTGACAGGAGTTTGTCCACCACTAAGTTCCATAGAAGAGGTGATAGCACCCCACCTTGCGGGGTGCCACTGTACGTCCTCCTTCTTAGGATACTGGCTCCTAGTGTGGAGTTAATGCTCCTGATGCTTAGCAGTTGTACGATAAACCTAATCAGGTTACCATCCACATTGGTTTCCTCGAGTGCCTTCTTAATAGCCTTGTGGCTGATATTGTTGAAGGCCCCTTCGATGTCTATAAAAACCGCCTGCGTGTATTCTTTGACGCTTAGCGACTTTTCAATATAGCTGGTGAGCGAGTGAAGAGCTGTTTCAACCGATCTCCCTTTTGTATATGCGTGCTGCGCATTAGAGAGTGGTTTCAGAGTAGCTCTTAAATGAATCTCTATCAGCCTTTCCAGAGTTTTCAGCAGAAAAGAGGTGAGGCTGATAGGTCTATAGTCCTTAGGTGAGGAGTGGGATATCTTGCCCGCTTTGGGTATGAAGACTATTTTAGCTTCTTTCCACCGCTGTGGAATGTAAGCCATCTGTAGACATGCTTTAAAGATGGCTCTTAGCCATGGAAGCGCTATATTGATTCCCTGCTGGATTTCAACGGGTGATATGTTGTCCATTCCAGGGGATTTAAAAGGTTGAAATGAGCTGATTGCCCAGCGTAGGAGCCTGTCATCTACAGGCACAGCGGCTGACAGGCAGTTCGGGGCCGTATGCGGATCAGCTTCATCAGCCACATCCTCACTGCTCGGGAAGTGCGTGACCATGAGAATGACTAGCGTCTCAGAGCTGGATTTAGTCCAGACCCCATTCGCATCTTTGACAGACCCCAAAAATAAGGGGGAGCTCGTCATAACCTTTCGCAGATGACTGACATCCTTGAGGTGTTTTATTTCTGCACAGAAACTTCTCCACGAGGTGCGTTTGGCTTTTCTGATGGAGCATTTAAACTCCTTCAGTTTCAGTTTATAGGAAGACCAGTCATTGGATTCTTTAGCCCGATTGATGGACTTCCTGCATTCCTTCCGCAGCTGCGCAATGTCACTATTCCACCATGGGGGCTTATATTTCCCTCTAGGCTTCGTTTGACTACATGCAGATCTTGCTGCTTCATTGAAGGCAAATGTAAGGGTCCCAACGGCTTTCTCCAGACCACCTATGTCTTCAATCTTTGGAGGTCGACCTTCTAGTGTAGACTCGAATACTGATTGGTATTTGACCCAATCCATCCTCCTTTTGTTGATGAAGGCTGGATTTTTCGGAGGGTCAAAAGCCAAATCGAACATTATATATAAATGTTCGGAGAACGAGCATTCTTGTGATACATGCCATCCTTTGATAGCGTGATACAAGTGCTCGTTCGTTAGAGTGATATCCAAAAATTTCCTACGGCTTGCCGTAATGAAGGTAGGATCCTCACCTTTGTTAGCTAGGGCTAAGTCATGTAATAAGATAAATTCAAATAGTGACTCACCCCGTTTATTCGTGTCGGTGCTACCCCAGATGCGATGGTGGGCATTGGCGTCCGCTCCGACTATTAAAGGGATGCCTCTTGCAGTGGCTTCGCTTGTGATCCTCTGCAGGCTAGTTGGAGGTGGCAGAACATCATGCGCCATATAGCAGGAGACTGCCCAAAGGGGTTTGGACTGTCTTTCCACTGCTATCGCAACGGTGTCCTGGTCACTGAAATTATACAAGGTTAAAAACTTCAAGCCTTCCTTTACGATTATGCATGCTCTCGGTTTACCTGCTGTGTTGAAGGATACTGACCTCACCATTTGAAGTCAAAACAATTAAAATGCTCCCTTTGTGAAGATTCTATCTAGATTTTGATAACTTATCAGGAATAAGAAATAATTTGCAATGAATCAAATTGCATGGAATCTTTTTCAATTTAATCCCAACTGAGTATCTCCAGAGAACCTAAACTGATGTAACCGTAGACAGGAAACAAAAACCAATACGTCCACACAATTTCGAAAATGAACATATAATCCAGTTAAGATTCCTTCTAGCTTTATCCGTCGACTGCTAAATCTGGCTGAAATATCCTTAAAATTCTAGTTCAAAACCAACCGCGTCAATCACCAAGCTCAATCTGCTAGCGATTACGTCACGATAATTCCAAAGAAGGCACATAACGAGTTAAATCTAAAAATAAACGAGCTTTTTCCCCAATTCAATGATATCAGGACTTCCAACAAAGTCCAAAAAACCCATCAAATTACAAAAACTCAAATCACACAATCGGCTTCACTTCGTATATATAGCTTTTTTGGGTCTCGTTCCGATCATCGTCGGTCGTTTATCCGTGATCTCTAATTCTCAGTTTGAATTTATTGAACTTGTTTGGCTACATCGGGTTATGCCATTTCCCGACCATCATCAGCTGGTAGTTTAATATGACATTATTCAAGTCTAAATGGTTCTGCTGGTTCTCGATGGACAATTGTTAGAAAATTGTTGACTCGTGGTTTTTGGCGTACTTATTATAGTTCTTTGATTTATTTTCAGCGACTCTTAGTGAATTCTCACTTCCAGTGAGGATTTTTTAAGTTTATTTTCTAATTGATCGGCCGCACTGTTTGGTGAACGTAACTACATTAAACAGATTTGGCCGGAAAGATGCAGTCTCACATTTTTTTTGCTCAAGTTTGTAAATAGACCCCTTTTTAAGAGAGCTCTTCAGTTTGTTTAGTGGGCGATGGGAAAACAAACAGTTAAATAAATTATATTTTTAAGAAAATTATCTTGAGGATTGAAGCTTTTTTCGCTACTTTTCCGTGACAGGTAAATCACACAAACCCTATTAATAGGAGCTTTACACTAAACTAGTAGCTAGCGTACTGCCCGACCTATGCTGATAAAAAGGTTCGTGTCAATGATTTAAGGTATCAGCTATCAAATTTGGTTGGTTGGTTGGTTGTCGTGGCAGCTCCGTTTATCTAAATTTAGACAGATCTGAATTTGGTACTAGGGTAGCATACCGCAAAGAAATAAATATGGCGGAAAATGCAAGAACAATCAAAAATCGACCAAAAAAGGCCACAATACGTTTTTTTTATACCGTTTATGTTTTTATTGGTACTATTGAAACACTTCAAGTGTCTTGTTTTATGATTTTCATTCAACTTTTTATGTATATTTTTTGTGACTGCATTCTTTTTAATTATCTTGAAAATACATTCGCCTTTTGTGTTTAATGAACTCGCTTGCTCGAAGCCACTTCATACTTTTTTCTAATCAGTAAAGGCGTCCTTCGTGGATGTTTTTGTACGATGTGCATTCTAAGGATGTAATTTATTCCGAGAATTTGTGCTGTAACTAAGAAAGATAAAAATATTGATGTTCACTTCTGTTGATATTGGGTGTGTTTCTTGAAACTAGCCCGACCGTTTGATTAGTAATTCAGGAAGCGAGTTTTAATCAATATAGTCCTCTGATTTTCGGTATGTTTTCTCCCTAATCACGTTTTCAAATATGTAACTGATATTCACACATTATCTGATCACCATTTTGTTATCAGTTTGCGTAAGCTGTTGTGCTCATGAACCATTTTCTTCATTTCAGTTAAAACGGAATATATTTGTTTCTAGCTTATGTTAGCAACCGAAAATTGCCTCAGTAAACGATTTTTTACGCTTTCTTTGTACAGCTTAATGTCATTTATATCTTTTGTGCCAACCGCACCGTCAATACAATCTTTTCTGAGAGAGACTGGTCGCACCTAATTGGCATTTAGTCAGTGTTTAATCTGCTCAGACTATTTGAAGTAACTAATACACTTAAAACTCGGACAAACTGACTGGCATTATCATTTTGAAAGGCTTACATGATGTTGTACGATCATTGTTTTGGATAATGAAGCACTGGTGCCTAGCAATTAGGATCTTATAATGTAATAATGGATAGTTGAATAATACTTAATTAGTTCAAACAATAATGTCATTCGAGAGGAAATTAAGGAAATTATCCACCCACTATTCCGAAGTAATCGACTTCATCGCCATATAAAATTCTCTACAACACAAATTTTATTTAGCGTGGCTTTTATGTCTGAATAAATTCAATTTTTTGGGGGGCTTATTTAAATTTTTTGGCGGATGGTGAACTATTTTTCATTTGATATTTAAGTATTAAATGGTTGAAATAATTTTGCGATTATTTTTATTTTGCTAAATGGACTTTCTTACCAAATTGTTTCGCACAAACTTTAGGGGGTCAATTTTTTTAAAAATACAACACTAAACATGGCATTTAGTTAAAAAAAATTCAAGTAAGTTATGTTCATTTAATCCTTTAATATAATCGAAAGCATTGAACATTATCGAGCAAAATTTCGAATGATCTCATTTATTTTAATGGAATTTTCCCCTTAGATGTAAATAAGGCCGAGTACTAGTTTTAACCTTCTGCATTGACCAACATTTGATTATCTGCCAAACTTAGAAATCAATGCAAAACATTTAATATTTCATACTCTACGGTCAAAGTAATCAATTTAAAATTCTTTTTGCATAATATGCACAGTGTCCATATCCCACAACACAAACACACAACAAATCGCATTTCGTTTTCTTGGAAAAAAAATTCAATGAAAATAAACAATGTTTTAAGTTTCTCCACTCATTGCCTTGAATTAAACATTTTACCGACAATTAAGCTCCACATGTGTACACATGATTGTTCTTCTTTATGTTCGCTAATTAAAATCAACTATTTTGATTTTCATGTGAGCATTTATTCATAAAACGAGTTTCGAAGACAGCGTAAACAAAAAATTTGCAAATATTTGCAACACTTTCCACATACGAATGCAGTGAAAAGGTAAACGATTTGGCGATTTCAGTTATAATTTGCCAAAACTGAAATCTGCAAACGGGCGATGGTCTGCAATCGTTGCCACGGTGTCACAATTGATGCAATTAAGATAGTTCGGATTTGGAGTCTTTGAAATAAATTTTTCAATGGTGACATGTTTTTTGGACGGATGAAAAGTGAGTGTCCTTAATAAATGTTTTGTTGAGTATTGAAATTCGCTATCCAATATTGTGGAATTTACTAAAGTTGATTTTGATTTCAGAAAAACGGGGAAATAATAGGAACATAAGAAATATTTCACTTCGTCAGTAAGGCCTTTCAAACAATTATAACGTGGGTTTTTCAATTTAAAGGTACTAGTACACAACAAAAATTTAAAAATATCGATTTATTTTTTTGGCATTTTTCAACTCCTCGCACCTTTGGAAATGACCTCTTAAAATATTTTGAAAAAATTCGAACGTTAGAATAGTATAAAACTGTTTTAAGTGAGTGCGCGCCGCCTGTCGCATAGTATCGATTGTGTGTCTTCTTTTTCTAAAATACCGTTTTTTCTCTATTAATTCACAATAGAACACCATATTTTCGTCTGCTTACACGTTTCAGTATTTTTTCTGACGTTTTGTTTACTCGTGTGATGACAAAATGGGTTCTAATAGCAAAGGTACTAAAAAACGAAGCCAAACTTGAAATGCGATTTTCTCGAAATGACGTTTTTTTCAACTGGCCGCTAGTTAATCCCCGGACCTACTCAATCGATTTTAATAAATTTTAGCGCGTTTTATTTATTAATATATTGTGCAAGACAATTCACCCCAATTAGACCAAAAAACAACTCCAAAAAATTTGGCGTGCAAAAAATTACTAATAAGGCCGAAAAAATTACTAATAAGGCCGATTTTTCAAAAAAAGTTCAAAGCTCTGCATTTTTTTTAAAATCATTTTTTTTAAACAGTGGGAAAATGTCACATAAGAGACCTAAGTTTTTAAAACCCTTTTTGAGTTTACCGTTTGCGTGCAAATTTTGAGATTAACTGTCGGCCATGCGATGGGGTATTTTTTGAGGTGTCAACCTTGGCGTCCTCTATAAAATAGCTATATAATGAAAAATTAATAAAAAAAATCTGTACTCTTAAAAGATAGATAAATTGGTGAAAAAATGCATGTTCATATTTAATGAAGCAGCTGAAAAACAAATTCATGAAAATTCGCTATTTTTAAGCCTTTTAATGTGTACCATAAATAAATATCTTATAAATGTCATTTTTGCAATTTCAAAATTTATGCTCAACAAAAGCAGATATGTTATAAGTTGTATCAACATCTTTTGATAAACGATGATAAATGATCCAAATTTACTTTGAAAATCATCTGGCGTTCGCAAGACGTACATGAATGACTACGTGCTTTTAGGATGCGTATAATTGTCCGTCGGAACATGCCTTCTGCTAAACCATTTCTTACCATATTTGTTCTGCCTGAGATAACGACAGTACCTATTTATTGGATTTTTTTGTTTCCCAGCATAAATCACTGCTGTAAAAAAAAGTCTGTCAGACAATCCAACGTTAATGATCTGTCTTAACATACTCAAAACTTTTTACGCCAATCACGTGGACAACTTTGGACAATTTTTTTTTTGTTTAGATCCATAAAAATCGAGTTGTGGAATATACTACTGACACAATGGAGCTCATTATGAGTTAGCAGCTCATGATGAAGTACGATGTAACAAGAACGTGACATACTATGCGTAGCTCATTATGTCTGTCAGTGGAACTGTCACGAAAAGTTTTAAAAGTTTGAGAACAAGTGCAGATAGATAAACTCACGTGTCGCGATCATCAGAAACCAACTTACACAGTCTATCAAAAACACCGATTCGATAATCGCCTTAAAATTCCTCGAAATTCACAATTCACAAGTATATCTGATTCCTGCGTTTTGCCCACAGATGGCACTTGCAACAGTAATATTTTTAGTTCATTGATCTGGTAATGATGTAGCTTCAGCATCATTTCCTAAGGTCACGTCATTCATCCGTTTATTTGGCTTTTTAGCATTTGTAAGTTGATCTTTAGTTATATCGCGAAACTGTGTTCAGTGCAGCAGCGACCAGTGAATATTGGTCCAATTAATCTGAGCGAAATTAAATGGCCAGATATAATTTACATCGTAAATCTTACCGTATCTGTTTTAAACCAGATATTGGGTTACTTGTGACAGTTTCAGCGCTGCAAGAACTTACTTTTCAAATAAAATCCCTATACGTGTAGTTAATACATGTATAAAATGATTGTCAAGAAAATTTCACACTTCAAATGAAGTCCTTTATGGGATGAAATTTTTTGATGTGAAGAATTTATATCCTAAATTCGTAGAGGAGGCTTATCCTTCCTTGCCTAGAGGGGACGACGACTATCAGGTTTTATAGCGTTGACACACTGACCCATCGTCAGTACGAAAACCGTCATCAGCACGAAACTGCAAATGACGGGGTGACACACATGTTTTCGTCATTGGTGCTGTCATTATCATTCGGTTGTTGGTGTCGTTTCGATTTCAAACGGCAATTGTCCGCGATGGCACGTCAGATTTGGTTCGAAGCTGATATAAATAATGTCAAATTCCATACATGGCAAATGGTTTCTCATTATTCTACCCAAACATAGATGGCAGTTTTTCGTACTTATCGAGATAAGTATGGTCTTTTTTCGTGCTTATCTCACCGTCATTATGATGGGGTTTTTTGTGCTGATGATGGTTTTCGTACTGATGATGGGTCAGTGTGTCAACGCTATTAATCACCACATTTGCCGCCAAATTTGCCGAGCGTGTTGTTAGGCGAACCAAATTTTTCCTGTTGAAAAAAGGATCTAGCGGTGTGGTTTGATTATAAAGAGATGCACTTACATAGAAACAGGTTTCTGCTTTAATTTTTAGGAAGAAATTTCTCTTACTTGTGTGAAAAAAGTATTGACCTTCAAATTACGAATAAGACCCTTGAAACTGAGAAAAAACATGTCGAAAAATTGAATTGGAATTTTCGGATCGATTAAAAGAACTTTCCATGAACTGGTAAGTTATTATTACTGCCAAAAAAATTCACATTTTACGGCTAAACAACTGGATCTTTTTAAAGAAATGTTTCCAGTATACATTAATTGCCATTGATGCTCAAAAACTAATAAAATTCCAGTACTGTCCCTTATATCGATATATATACTACTTAAGTACTAAGCAAACACACAAATAATGAGTGCCACTAAAGAGCAATGGAAGCAAATGTTTGGAGGATATTGAGGTAGTTTCAGGCATCACGAGAAATCAGAGCTAATTTATATTTTATGGTCAGTTCCATCTCTCAACGTTGAAAAGTTTGGGTTAACAATTACAATAAATATTTTTCTGGCTATGCGGGATTCACGGTGGCTTCTTCTCGTTGGTACCCATTCCTTCAAAAACGGTGACATTCATCCTGGCGCGATATGGTTAAGAAGGAATTCTAGTACGGTGACCCAAAACCATTGATTTATTGAAATCATGATTTAGCGAACAGAAAATTTGGCAAACGAAGAGTAAAATTGGTTTGGCCTTTGAAATGAAAAAAGGCTCTAACCTTTTATAAATAATGTAAATGTGTTCTAGGATAGCTCTGCGATGTGACCTAATTTTATTGTTTGATTCATAATTTGTATTTCTGGTTACGAAAGTTTCCTTTCCCGTGGAATGTTCGTACTTGGCCGATATTTCTTCTTCATAGGACGCTTCCGCCATGAAACTTCATTCTCTACGAATATTATGGCCTCATCTTCTTTCAATTATCAATCAAATATAAGTGAAATTGAATCACGCGTACCATACCGTACTTCGCTTTCTAATTTTCCATCAAGCACACAAATCAATCATTTTTTGTCGTGTGTCGTCTTTAGCATGAGGAAACACTCAGCGTTCAGTACTCATGCTATTAAAATATTTATTTATTCAAACATTTCAACATAAGACATGAACTACGAGGAACCCAACATCACCGCCGACTGGCGTCTCTGCTTCAGTGCCGATTCTACCAAAAGATAGTGGCGAAGCCTTAAAAAGGTGCGAATGCAAACAAAAAGCCGAATTGCACCTGAGGCTGGATTTTTCGTTCCCAACTGATCACAGGCTCGTTCCCAACATCACCTCCAATCGAATTATGTTAATTAATTGTACATTCTCTGACGACATCCAAGAAATACTGCCCGAGCTTTTCATTGTCATGTCAGGAATCTATCTAAATCACTCGCGCCGTTGTTGTCGAGCATCTTTAATTGCTGCTTCCGAAAAGGTTCTATTGTTTAGCCCATTTCTAATTTCCCCAAAAAAACGTAAGATAAATTATCGAATTAAATCACTGGCAAAAACGCGATAAGTTCGTCCTGTCTGTGCCAATTTACTTTAATCTTCTTTGCTTCGACTGTTAATTGGGCGGCATCTAATTTTGATGGCGGATGCAACAAAAACGCGGGCTTTATGACGTCACCGCTCGACGAGAAGGCAAGGTTCCGCCACTTTCGATTTCGGCAAGGGGCGGATTAATTGTGTTTTCTCAAGGTTAAGTGCTTGCTCGGTGGTTCGACTCTTGGTCAGCTTCCGCCGCGTTGACTTACTTTCACCGGTGGCGTTTCTTGGCGCATTTCCCGGTGCAGCCGAGCTGGCGTGGTGACACCCGTGATGATGGCGAGGAGACATCGGATTACGGCAATCTTAGATCTGGTCGGTGTATCTTGAAGATCGTTCACCTGTCGCCCAAGCCAGTTTTCCTCGACATTGGCAGCGGAACGAGCGAGCACCGCCCAGTCGTTGTTTTTTTGCAATAATTGTTGACTGACTTGACTGGCATTTGAACTTGGTGAAAAGTTTGGTAATCATCTTTTTCGTATGGAAAGCATTTTTAGTTGAATCTTTTTGATATCTGCTTACTCGAAATCCATCTTCAACTACTCAAATTATTTCATCTCCACAATACACACATGTAACCTGTAATTTACCGCAAGCAGTATCAATAAATTATCTGCACGTTCCACCAAAATCACGGTCTGATGTATGAATTTTGTAAGTTGTAAACAGTCTTTTTTTAATTACTAATTCCCCAGACATAATTTCAATTATTTATTGGAAAGTTCACTGGGATGGCATATGATGATGGGAAGTTACCACCCAATTCTTGGAAGACTTTTTTTCGCCGAGTTGATTGAAAATCGACGATGAAAAGGAGGAGGACATCAAACTTATGAGAATCTTGGCAATTTATTAGTTATCGATTCGATGAAAGTTAAATTATGGTTTTGTTTACAATTAATTACCTTTTTCCTGACAGAAAACTGAAAGTAAATTAAATGGGATGGTTAAAAAAATACAAGCAAGTTTGCTTTTGGAATGAAAATCATAGTTTTTTTCAACGTTGGCGAGTGGAAATTTCCATAAAATACCGAGTCGCTCTTGCTTTTCGGCATGTTGGGCTTTTGTCGACTAAAACCGCATCCGCTTCCTACAATTCATTCTCTCCAGCAGTTTTCATGATTGGTCCATTTTTTCTGTACAGAATACCTCGCAGACGGCAGGAATCGGTATAAGGGATAGAACATGATTCGAGAGATTTGGAATCTTTTTGGTTGAACCTATAATTCAAGATAGATATTTATAATTTTATTTCATATTAAATCAATTTTAGCTTGAATTTTTGTGGAGCTGTTGTAATTACTTCGATTTTTTTTCCTGCAGGAGATAGTTTTTTAAAAGTATTATTCAAAAGATATTGAGTTGAATGTGTTTTTTATTTTGTCCGGAAAGATATTGATTGAGAAATCTAGCTGCTTTTTACGGGGGTCTTCTTTTCTTCGTTCAGTTCTAGCAAATACTATAGCTTTATTTTCTCATATTGTAATGATACCCCAGATTGTATCCAGTTTCAAAGTGCCATTTCCATTTTGGTGTAAATTTCTATGTATAAATTCAGCTCCTTCTATAAAAATCCAACATTTCGAATTCGGTTCTTGGGCTACTTCGCCTTTTGGCCCTATGGTAAGGGAGATGTTACTAGTTTTATACGCGCCTTGCTTACTAGTCTAGAGATGATCCTGAGGTTACTTTTTGAAGTTTGATTCCAATTCAGGATGCCATAGAAGCTTAAGGAAAGAATATGCGCATATATAGTTTGGAATTTATTAATGTCCCAGTTCTCAGTGGCAAGTTATTGTAATGGGGTCGATTGTGCGAACCCCAAATTTTGACATTTCTTCACGTTTTAAGGTCTCTTAAATCAAAACCCATCGTTTTAAGAGAGATGGCTGTGTGTGTATGTACGTATGTGCGGAGGTGCGTATGTGTTTTCGGAATGATTTTTCGTCTCGATTATCTCAAGAACCAAAGATCATATTGACGAGTAATTACGTAACTTAAAACTGAATAAGTTTGCAGCAAAATCAGTTTAGCCGTTTTTTATTGAGAACGAAAAAAAACTGAAAAAAGACAATAAATTGCTTAATTTTGCATTTATTAAAACGCACTATTAATTCCTGCAGATCTCAAATACCTTTATAGTAATATTATTATTATTGTCTGTTTTAGCAAAATTTTGAAAAGTGTTTTTAGAAAGGGAGATGTATTTGTGTGTGTGTACGTACTTCTGTACGTACGTGGATGGTTTTTTCTACGAGCATAACTCACGTGAACGAACTCGTATCGACTTTGTTAAAAAGTCAATCGAAGCGTCTTTGCAATTTTAAGAGCTGATTAGTTTTTGGGAAACTTCGGTCGGGGAGATTTGCTGTTTTGCCCGTTTGAAGGTCATTTCTGTCATGCGTTATATCTCGCGAACCAAACGTACGATTTCCTTGAACAAGATGCCAATCGACGCGTTTCAACATTTATGTAATTCTGTCAGGTTTTTAAAAAAAGTCCTGTAGCCGTTTTTTTAATTTAAAAAAAAACGTACAAAAGTTAAGTTTTTTTCATAATCAATAAATTTTTAAGCTAATTTGCGAAATAAAATAATCAAAGTTTACAAAATTTATATACTCCAAGCATTGTTTGTAAAAACATCATCAAAACTTTTTCTCATGATTACGTAAAAAATTAAATTAAAAATTAAAAATCATTAAAAGTCATCATGATTTTCAAGATCATTTCTATCATTCACTATATCTCACGAACCAGATATAATATTTGCATCATTAAGGTGTCAGTTGACGTGTATTGACATCTTTATGAAGTTTTTAACATTATAAACAGAAAATTCGTTTCAGCCGTTTTTTTAATTTAATAGAAGAAAATGGGAAAAATTAGGATTTTTTCATAAAAAATAGTTTTAACCTGATTTGCACAGCACAGTGATACACCAGTTTATAAAATTTATACATTCTTATCAGTTTCTGAAGAGAAACCGGCAAAAATTTTCCTCCATGATTATGAAAAAACTAAATTAAAAATGAACAAGCCGTGAGGTGCGACCCATGAGGTCCACACGGTCAACTTCCCAGTAATATCTAAAAAGATATTGAAAATATTAAACACAATAATAATTATGGATATAATACTACTTCAAATAATACAAAATGTACTTCTCGTAAAAGTTATTGGAATGACTTAATATTAATCGTTTCATCTACGGGAGCGTCCATTGATTGAGTATTCATCGGAGTGGCGACAGATTACAAAGCAGTTTTTTCATAAAAGTTAAAACATGGTGATGTGAAGACTATTGAAAATCTGCTTAAATTTTGCAAATATTAATAAACTTTGATTGACTTTACAACAATGTCTTTAGAATAAGAGATTTAAGGTATTATAATTCGAATGAACCCTTTTTACATGGTGACTTTGAACGATTTTTTATGTTTAATTTAATTTTTTTTGTAATCATGAGAAAAGTTATTGCTGGTTTCTCTACAAAAATTGATAAAATTTTATAAATTCTACAAACATTTATTATTACGATGTGCAAATCAGGTGAAAAATGAATTTTTCTATGAAAAAAACACTACTTTTTTTCAATAAATTTAAAAAACCACTTTAAAGATTTTTTTAACATATAAAAACATCATTAAAATGATAATACGCGTCGATTGACACCTTAATGATGGAAATATTATATTTAGTTCTCGAGATATAATGAATGACGTAAATGACCTTGAACGTTTAATGATTTTTTATTTTTTATTTAATTTTTTTCATAATCATGAAAAAAACTTTTGCTGGTTTTTTTCACAAAAACTATTTGGAGTATATAAATTATATAAACATTGATTACTTAGGTTTAAAAATCAGGTTGAAAATTTTGAGTTTTCGAAAAAAACCTAATTTTTGAACTTTTTTTTTAAAAAATTAAAAAAAACGGCTCTAAGAATTTTTTAAAAAATGTGATAGAATCACATAAATGTTAATACGCGTCGATTGACACCTTGAGCAAGCAAATCGCATGTTTGGTTCGTGAGATATAGCGCATAACATGGTTGACCTTCAAGGGGCGAAAACAGCAAACTTCCCCGACCGAAGTATCCCAAAAACTAATCAGCTCTTGAGATTGCAAAGACGCTTCGATTGACACCTCAACGAACTCGATATGACTTTGTTTACGTGAGTTATGCTCGTAGAAAAAAGTGTTCCGAACGTACATACGTACGTACGTACGTACATACACACACACACATACATCTCCCTTTCTAAAAACACTTTATATATACTCTATAGACCTCAAAACGTAAAGAAATGTTGAAAATTTCAATTTCGATTTTCGAGGCGATTACAGGAACTTCCCATATACTGGGAAGTTAAAAATTCATTCAAAGTTACCATGTAAAGAGGGTTCATACGAATGATAACACTTTATATCTTTTATTCTAAAAAAATTGTTGTAAATTCAATCAAAGTTTTAAAATATTTGCATAATATGAGCAGATTTTTAATAGTTTTTATAGTCATTTAATTAAAAAAACTGCTTAAATTTTGTACACCAACAAAACTTTTCAACACCAAAAAGGTCCCCACCGATTGATCCGCGTGAATATTCAATCTGTCCTCATCGACCAAAAACCTTACGATATCAATGGACCCTCCCGTAGACGATATGATTCCTATTAACTCATTCCTGTTACTGCTATGAAAACCTCTCATTGTTATTACTTAAAGTAGTATTATTTTCAAAATTATTATTGTGTTCAATGTTGTTGATGTTTATGTAGATATTACTGGGAAGTTGACCGTGTGGACCTCAAGGGTCGCAGCTCGCGGCTTGTTCTTTAGATTATATATATGTGGGGTTCATGTAAGTGTCTCGTCTATTACGAGTTCTAGCTTGTTAATAATTCCTGATATCTTTTTCAAATGATTATATTCTCATAAAAACGTAGGTAAAAATCTATCATAATGTTATATCTGCGAGAACACGAAACGCATTTTTCAAGAGCAGTGAAACATATGTGATAATGTCTAATCAATTATGCATTCTACGAAAAGCCTTTTTATCAGCATTAATTTTTTCTGATTCAGCGAGTAAATGGGTCTCGAACATATGCTATAACAACTTATCCATATTTAAAAATTAAGTAGATCATGCGGCGAAGATTAAAGTAGGCGAAAATTCCATTTTGTTTCTATTTCAAGTAGAGTTTGAAATATATTATTTCGTAACTAATGCATTCAACTTGAAGGAAAGTTCCAGCTAATTTACTTATCGCAAATTCGCATTTTTTATAAGTTACATCATCGTTATAATTCAATAATTAATTAATGAGCTAGTCTGGTGAATGAAAGTATCGAAACAAAAGATATGTGAAAAGACGTAGAGCCATCGTCACTGATTTCATGAACATTATCATGGAAGCAGTGATAATGGCTTCTGATGAATGAGTGAATGATAATGTGAATGATAAGCGATCAGTGATGAGGTTTTGTTATGAAAAAAAAGTATTTTTTGATTCGAATCAATAGTGGTCTCGTGCATTAGATTAAACATGGAAGATTTGATTGAAATTGTAATGAATGTAAAATCTCCATGAAAGGATGTAATGGTGTTGTCTTCCCATGTTGTATACGTTCAACCCCAAATTAAGTCCCCAGACAATTTTTATTATGGCATTAATGACTTTAAAATGAAATGAAATAAAAATGAAAATTCTAAAGTACCAGGCCCTAGCGAGAGCTGGCACTGAGCTCCAGGACTATACACTAACACACTAAGTCGGCCATGCAGTGGCCCCCGTCAAGCTAAATTTCAAGCAGTATTATATAAATGCTACAAACAGGGCCTGGTAGCTGGAAGAAACCTGCAGGACAACTAGGCATGCTTGGCACTTACTAAGCTCAAAGCGCACCAAGCAGCTCCTTAACACGAGCCGTGAAACATTCATCATATCCGTACTGCCTCATTGGCAGACATGCAGAAAGACTGGGTGACCCTTTCCACGGTTTCTGCCGCAGGTGAAGATTGGAGGATAAGGAGGAAACGATTCAACATTTTCTGTGCGAATGCCCAGCACTATCCAGGAAACGCATGCAAATTTTAGGCTCGCCTTTCCTGGACAGCCTCATGCAAGTATCCAGTTTAAATATTAGCTGCACAGCCAGCTTCATACTAGAATCGAAATGGTTCTCGTTGCCCCACAGATTCTAGTGCCGTACCTTATCTCTTTGTGATATCACAATGGGCCTATCTTGGCCTAAGTGAGCCGCCTTTTGATTAAGGGCGCTGCCAGTACAATCAAATAACCAACCACAACCACCAGGAAGCTATCCTAAGCTAACGATTCAGTTGTATTTAGGATGATAACACAGAATGGGCAGCCTTTTTTTCGATGGAGTGATTCTATGCTTTCAAATGTAAATAGCTTTTTTAGCTTTGAATAATTTTCGCCTCGAGTGAAAATTATCCAATATATAAGTCTATCTATTTTAAACGGGATCGACTTTCAACATGTGTCTTGTGATTACTGCCTGATACTACTTCAAATCGTTCTAAAATGTCTTGATGGTGTTTTGCAAAAGTCTTATAAGGATGGGTCAAAAAATCTCACTTATAGAACGGAAAATTGTTGCTATTCATTAGTTGCATCATGCCACCAGGAACGGACGCTTCAAGTTCTTTTTAAAAAAAACTGTTTCTTTTCTTCTTCGTGTTGTAAAGGTATTAAAATACCATGTGAAGTTTTACCATCAGAAAATAACTAAGTCTCTATTCCACCACACTCATTCCAATCTTATCTTGACTTATTTTTGTCATCGCTTGTACGTTTTCTCGTACTGTGGCCAATATTGCGCGCAAAATTCATTTCTGGAATTCTGATTATTGTAAAAACCATTTTATTCTATGTAATGAAAAGTATCCAAAACATTGACCTAAGATATAAGGTTTTGCTATGCCAATTTTCATCAAAATTCTTTCAGTAGTTTCCGTCTGAAGCGGGTATTGAAAGACAAAAACAATGTTATTTCTACTAGTTCTAAAAAATTCCCCAAATATATTTTTTCCGAATTACATTCATTGCATAAACATCGATCCCTCTGCAATTTCATTTAAGAATGGAAACTGTTTTCTTATTAACTATTTCTCATTTTACCGTTATTAATAATTTCAAACGAAAAAAAAATGAAATCCTTTATCCAATTAATCAAATTAACCTCGCGCAATGCACTTATCAAACTCACAAAATTGCATAAATGGTGATTGATATGCACAAACATCGGTATGAGTCACTTTTATTCAACTCTTAGACTCACAATGTATATGTGTCAAGTGGTGTCAAATAGCTGCTCATGCCGTAGTAAGATTTGTCGCTAGTAAAAGATGTTTATTAATATGCTCATTAATATGAACTGTGAGTAATGTATCGAGGGTGGAAATATTGTTTTAACATAATACCAGTACAGTGTGTATATGCTGCAAAGCATTCGTGTATTATCTGATTTTCAGCTACATGAATCTTATCATTGTTCCATGGTTACTTTCGAATTTCATTGATTTTTTCCTCGAAAATTCCGTTCGCCAAACTGTTTTAAGTTTTTCTTATATCTTTCAGCCATCGTCACGTCCCGAATCGGATTTCACGCTGGATTTGCCTCGTGCCGAGCAGCTTCGCATCAAAATGGACAAGGAGAAGAAATTCCGACAACGTTGCCGCATCCTGACGACGTTCTTAAGCCTGGTCTTCTTCCTGCTGACGGTGATGGTGGTCAGTTTGATATTGACCCGAGGCAAACGGATGTTTGGAAGCATGCTCTGACCAATGTCCATGTGGAATCTTGCAGCTCCGAACAAAGTTCATCTTCAACATACAAACATTCAAAAAGATAGTCCAGCCGTGCTCGCCACCCAACTTTAGATAAATGATTTTGTTTCTCGGACAGAAGGTGCACAAATATCCAAAAACGGTTCGAGAAACATTCATCTGTCCAGAGTTGCTGGAAGCGGCCTCGTAAATTCTTATAAACTAGTTAAATGTTCTACAGCCACAGTGTTTGTACAACGAATAATGTGCCGTATTGAATCCTGGGGATGTGAGCTAGTGTCCACGTCTCCGGGAATGTTGCATCCTCTATAAATCCGTTCAGTTGAAGCAACAGTCCAGACTCGACGAAATAGGATACAGGACGAATGTAGATCGATACATCTATGCATTACTACTTAACATTTGTATTTTACTGCCACTTTATTTTTACGTTACCAGTTACCAGTATTTTTAATAAATTATTTTTGTGATGTAGCTTCTAAGTTATGACGAAATGACTGTAAACGTGAATATAATAAATCCAGGCGATATCTATGCGTGTTGGAGTTTTTTTTTCTTTAGAAGGAGTGAGACTCAGTGCTTTTTTTTCAAAGATACTGTCAAACACATTCTTCGAAAAATATGGCCAAATGTTTTGCAAATAATATTACTAGCATCTGAGATTTGGGAGAGGAACAGGACTATCAAATGCGTTGAATTTGTGTTAAGAGCAACAAATGATGGAATCTTTCCTAGTTTATTGTTTCTAAATGCAACAAAGCTCATATTTATATTTTGCAATAACTCATACAGGGATTCAGATTATGAATAGCTAGCTAGCTTAATCAAACTGAACATAAATCTAGAGTCTAAAATTTGCAGTAGCAACATATTATGATTCAGAAGTTGAAAGGAGGGAGTCATGGATTGAAAAACTTTTTCGGTTGAAAATTAAACGTTGGTTTACAGTTTCTTTAATCTTTGAAAATTTTGCCAGGCTGTGTAAGTGGTTTGTTGAGAAATCTAAGGCCATTTTCAGACATATATTTTGAGCCCAAATTTTTGGGCCCCGTATCCCAAGACAAAAAATCAGAAGTTTGTTGCCAGTCGCTAGTTACGATTTTCTTTTTATGAGTGGGTAGAGGGTTCGGCTGTGTAATGAAGTTTATTCGTGTATTTTTTTGTATGCTTCTAAGAAGATTTTCCTGTCCAAAACCAAGCCTATACACTGAATAGATTACATCAGGGAATAACTTGACCCATACAATTGATGCCAATTTAATCTTTTTTGTGTTTTTAGAGACGAATAATGGTAATTTAGATAGCCTTACTTCCAAAAAAACGAAAAATCAAAGGTCATTTCCAAAATAAAATGCACCACATAGTACATTTGATGTTTCCTTTGCTGTTCTGTCTGCAATAAAATTATTCACATATTTAGCAGCTTTTCTTCGCTTTCAACAAGAAAATGAACTTACGCCACTTTTTGTCCGCTTAGATATCTTCCGCTACTGAAGTCTAGAAAGAGCTGATGAATTTTATTTTCTAGATTATTTACGCTTGTCAAAATGCAGGAGTCTGCCGCAAGTACAGCAAGTTCGTATAATCTTTCATTTTTTCGAAGCTAAGTTCAAACTATTCACATAGAATGATATAAATAGGATGTCTTCTATTAACTCTAAAAAGACGCATGAATGTTTATGTCAGATAAACGATTATATGAAAATAAAAGCAGGTAGCTTCAATCCAACTGTGAATCTCCAGCAAGAATGTCAGCAGTACAAGTACAGTCGCTCACAGTTTAAATGATATGATATATGACTTGATACAAGGAAACCATTTTCAAATTCGAAAAATATGAGAAGTGGTGAGTTTAAAATTAATTTGATGGTTTTTCTTTTACAATGAAGTAATTTTGTTTTGTTTTTTACAATGCAAATATTAAATAAGATCTTGAACTGAAATATGTTTTTTTTATAAACGGGCGTTTCATATTTTTTGAAATTTTCAAAAGTTTTGCTCGTATCAACTTTTCACATCATGTAAGCTGTGAGCATATGTTGAAAAATTTGGACTTGGGTTTGCTTCTTGAAGGACTTCTGCCGAGAAGGAGAATTTAATTAGTTTATATAGCATTTATATGTCATACTGTGTTGATTGCCTTCCCGATGTCTAGCGTGACCATGCAAACGGATTTCTATTGTCTGAAGGAAGCTGCAAAATAGTCGGTGACGTGATATAGTTGAAGTACAGATGAGTGTCAAATATCTTTGTCTAAATCAAAACTGACTTGGAATAGGACACTTTTCTCAAATACCTTGGATAATGTGGGATGTAAGCTGATAGGATGGACATTTTTAGGACATTAAAATTCTCTACTTTTCTTGAAGACTCTTCCAAACGTTCGGAAAGTAGTCCAGTTTTAAACAAGAATTGAAAATAAAATTTATGCAAACAATTGTTTTTTGGAACCGTTTTACGGATAATGTTTGGGATTTTATCTATACTTGATGATTTAAGATTCAGTGTACTTTCGTTTGCAAAGTCAGTCAAACTACAATTTGAGCCTAGCAAGGGATACTATCCACCAGCTTTTTGACTAAAAGTTCATTAATTTGCTGGCTTAACCATAAGAAGGGACATAATTAGAATAATATTCAGGTGATTTTTGTTTTCGCGGGCAGACCACTCTTCAATGAAATCCTGTGAATTTGAAATAAAAAATCACATCTAATAGTTAATGTACTCTTTAATGTATTCCTTGGTTTGAATTCAGTTCGTCTTAGTAGGCTCAGAAAATTACTACGAAAAATTCAAGCATTATTTCATAGCGAATATTGTTTGCTGAAAGTGTACAAAGATCTGAAGCACGTGAATTTAATATTCCCGCCATTTTTCTAGCAACTGTTGCGTCAATAATATTCAATTGGTCGGAAATAAATTCACCTAGTTATTTACTCATTAATTTGTTAAACTTCTAAACTTCTCGGGAAAAATAGCAATTCATAATATGTACCAATTTATAAAGCTTTTTGTTGGTTCCAATTTATTTTGCCTAGTTATAGGAGTTTCTAAAAAAACTTATTCAAAAACCTCAAAATGCAGCACTGAGTATTTCAATTAAATTTCGATAAGATGAATATAAAATTCGAATTTAAAGGAAATTTATTTCCTGTTAATTGGACTTTATACTCGTAAATTGTGTATAATTTTTATAATTTGTTGACAGTATTCTAATATCAATAAATAATAAGGCAAGAAAATATATTAGATTTTTTTTGTAATTTAATATCAAATCAAGAATCATTATGCAGATGAATTTCATCAAGATTATAAAATAAGTTTCCATCAAGATTAAAAAATAAGTCTGGATCCACCATTACTCATAACCATCTTCATTGCAATTCATTTTGCAACCCTCATGTGAGATACACATATACACTGATAACAAAGAGCTCAGCGTCAACAAACGAATGCATTTTCTTGATAAAGCAAATTCCATTTCGCGTTGAATGAACTATAAATCAAGCTGTAAAAGAAAAATGATAAGAAATTAATTTAGTCGCGGATCAACAACTTTCCCTCAATTTATTGAGCTTATCTTTTATTTTCAAATGATAAAATTGTGCTAGGCTACAAAAATAACAAAAGCTTGGCAATCGTTTGATAACGAGCAACAAAATTTAATTCGATTGCATTTGTTGTCGTTTTATTGTAATTGGGTTTACTCTTGATTATGATCGATTGGTCCGTCAATTGAAAGAATCCTTGAAGTGCAAGGGTCAACCAACAAACGTTGCTAATAAATAAAAACCATGAAAGCTTGAAAGGCTTTTAACATTTTTAAAAGTATACAAACTTTTGGATAATTCAGGCCAAAAAAGGCTTTTTGATTTTATGCAATAGGTATTGAATTTTGTTCTTAAGAGAATTGAAAAGTTTTTAAATATGTATTTCAGAATTTTTTTTAAAATTTTATATTCATTTAATTTTGATTTTATTTTCGTATAATTTTTAACAAGGTTTCCACTGATTGACTCAGAAGCCCGTCACGGAATAACTTCTTTTCTCACTCCACGTGAGTTAAAGAATACGAAGGACAACATTTAAGATTATAATTTTTTGCGATTTTGAATGATTACAGACTCGGATGCAACTGCCCAGCTGGGTTAGATTATAGTTACTTTCATGCTCTTGGCCCGTGAGAAATGGACGATTGAAATGATGTTCGAACAGGTGTAATATGAAGGTGTCAGATTAAATCCGGTCGTTCCAATAGATGTTAGTATCATCATAACTGACGTTACTGGCTGGTATTGTTTGCTTGCGATTGTGGAAAAATATATGTCCTCATAACTCGTGCGATCAACGAATAACATGCCAGGGTTATCTCTATAATCAGGAAACCGCCCAAAGACTAGCCGTTGCATATACTCACAAATTTCGCTTCGATCACAACAAAATCATCTGATATGGATGACATAGATGTGTCAAAAATTTGCATCCTCGTGGCTTACGGTCTGATCGCTTTGGCAGCCAGCCATCTTATCATCTGTAAAATTATTATTAGCTCAACTTAAATCAACTGTCATTGACACTTCGTCGAAATGCAACTTCAACACGTCTGGAATATGTTTTTTTTTTGGCAAAATCATTGCGTGGTCACTTTTTTAATGTAAATTTCAATGCTCGAATAGATTTCGCTTGGACGAAGTAAGCAAGTGTAAACAACAAACCGTTAAAGCTTTTTAGCGTCTGCCACGGTTCTCTTTTCCTAAAACTCTCTTTCTAAATAGACAGCGCTTGCTTGGGGAGTTTTTGAGAAAAGCTTTATCTGTCATTATATGTACTGTCAAAATGGATTGCTTTGTGGGTGAGTGGGAGGTAAGTTTATATTCACCGTTGGATGTAGTTTCGCGGAGAACGCGTGTCAGTAGAGTTGTCGGAATTGTGAACAGTGTGTGAAAAGTGTCAATTAGTGTGGGAAAATGTCTGAGCTACCACAGGTTTTGCAGAAACTATTCAAGTATGTGCTGAACCCTCAATAATTTGTAAACTAAATCCCAAAAACACTTTGCGTCAAAGAGCGGATGAGAGATTCTAGCGTGGTTGGTAAAAGATACAAAGATTCAAGTATCTTAGGGGCGGATGAATCACAATTGTTTATCTGGACCAAGCCTCGTAGATAAGGAGTTTGTACTGCTGCCGATCTTATCTTTGTTTTCGACCGGCGGAATTTATGGTCCCGGGATGATGAGACGTAATCTTTCATTCAATATTTGGTAATAGAATGGCTAGAAACGCTATAAAACTAGTCAGGTGCAAGAGTCGTACTGCCCTCAATTTGGAATGCTCTGCAAAATTCTTGCATTCTGTGTGTCATGCTCGTTTGTGCAGTTTCACCAAAGAAAGCAATCATTGTGGTGCTTGCTCGCTTTCTTGATGTTCAGAAGCCCAGTTGGAAAATGGTGCTGAGGTTACAACAACTGAAAATTAGGGAGAGGAAAATTCCAGTCGAGATCATGATAAAATTCTCAAAATTAATCAATTCAATAATTAAAAACTACTCATCCACTATGGATTACTTTGCAATAATGTTGTTAATAAATATCGCTAGCTCACATAAGTTAACCGTGTCATATATGGTACACTTGAAAAAACAACAACGATTCCTTTTTCAAGCAAAATGTAGAAAATTTGAAATCATGATGATATTATTTCTATACATTTGTACGCAAACATCAATTTTATTGTATACTTCGCCATTTTAGATAGATTTTAGTAAAGAAATTACATGGACTTTTAATAAACTACAGAAAACGTTCAGAAACCAAACGTCCAATATAACTCTTAATTTGAAGGAATTTTTCACTCCAGTCCGGCTTTAGTTCCTTTATCTTATTATAAAAGTACATGTTTATGATTCATACTTTTGAAAACAGCTGAAAGTCTACAATACTTGAAAATGGTTTTACCGAAAGAACGGATACTCTTTTGAAGTTACATGGAAAAACCGCCATGCGAGGCCTCTTGCCTTCAATTTGTATAGCATCCAATTTATTCGCTTTTGAACTATTCCTAATGTGTTAAACGTTGCTTTAAAAATAAAGCAGTAAAATTCCCCTTAAATACTCGTTTCAAACCTAATGATGGAGCTTCACCGTGAAGTTAACTGTATTGTTGTCCGATTCAAAAAGCTAAGTTAGCGCTATCTGTCGGGAAGCAACAAGAACTTATTCAATTATTACGGGGTTTTAATGCCAAATTAAAACTAAAAATTGCCGTCGACATTTTTTCATTCTTTGCAATGTGGGTCAATTCGCAAACAATGTCGACTCTCCGATTGTATTCCAACCTAGTGTGCTCAATCTGGTGAGGCCTGAGAATAGGAATGCTTACCTCGGGAGCATCTGGAGGAAAAGTTCCCAAATTGACGAGGCCTTCGACTGGTTGCATGTCGGAAGCGACTGCGGAGAATGTATTACTCCATTGATCAATCCACTCTGACCCACTCCATTTTTATTCAAAAGTTCTCTAATACAATTTCTGATAAGAAAATTAAAAAAATATTTTCCATAAACATTGATGAAATATTTTAATCTAAAACTTCTGCAACTTGTTCTGAAATAATTCAATGGATGATCTTATACTCGTAGTTTTTGCAAATTTTTATTTTATTTGTTTCTTGTTTTTTCTTGGCATTCAAATGAAGACCAAGGGGGAAGAATGGTACATGTCCATGAAAACTGATTTCGAGAAAAACAGATTTTAAGGCTTGAAAACGTTTTGGTGGGAAGGGTTCTACTAAATACCATGGAAATAAAATATTCACTGTTTATTAATGCCGGTACCGAGACACGGCTACAGAAGCGTGGGCGACTGGACAACAACCATTCTTCCCCCTCCGCGTGGAAACAAACCATTCTTCCCCAGCACCCTGAAACTGTTGTGTGTTACATCTTTCCAACGATACATTTTTCCTTCATGATCACTACATCATCGATTAGTACTCTTAAAAAGGTAACATCTGGTACTTCTACCTCACTTTTCGTCAAAAGTGGACAACAACCATTTCCCCCTCCCTTGGTCTTCAAATATGATCGATTCAAGATAGCACACAATCTGAAGCTGGATTAACAAAGAAAAGTGTTTTTTTCTTATTTATTTATTATGCAATTAAGCAAATAATGGCTTTGTGATAAATTTTACCCAGATTAAAATTAGATTTGTGTTCCAATCTGTTTTCAAATTTATGACCTTTGATAATTATTATCGCATCATTACCTTGAGCAATTTTAAAACTACACAACATTATCTTTTGCTGAAGTTTTTCAGGTGAATTATTTTCCGGTTGGGAAATTGTAGTTGTTCTGTTGATTCTCCTCCATTAGACGAAGCTTACCATCCAAAATTTTATAGAAGGGATACGACGATTTTTCCGAAGAAAGCTTTATTGTACATGTGCGATTTAGTTGCATAACTTGCCGGCCGGCATACAATTCCATTCCAATTAAGTATCCACGGACTTGTGTCGCTGAGTGTCCTCCGCAATGGCCTTGCGGGTATAAAATTGACCTTAAAATTTGGCGCAGACATTCTTTGGGCACGCTGATAAAGTTGGAGGAACGGAACTGGCCAATTTGCGGGAAGTTCAGTCTTCAGAAAAATGTACTTGTGATACGATGAGAATCTTTTGAATTGGGTATTGGCCGAGCAAAATGTTACGGGAACGTACATCATGGTAATTATGATTTATTAGCGCTTCAGTGAATTGGTAAAAGCGGATTATGATTTCTTAGTAATTTGGTGTCTTCAAAAAGGTCTTTCGGAAAATTCCAAATCAATAGGTTTAAAGAAATTCATCAATTTTTCTCGAATTTAGTGAAGAATAATAGTTAATATTTGACTAAAATTTAGAAAGATATTCAATTTTTTTTTGTTTAGGAAAAGCGTATTTTATAAAGTCCTTAAAGAAGCAGTTGCAATGGTAGGACTGGCTCTTTTTCCTCACAAATTTATCAATTTGGCTTCCTTTGCGCAAATGCTTTCTCTTAAATTCTTTTGAAAAAGTTTGAATTTTATCAGAATGATTTTCTAACATTTTGGAGGAGGTCATTTTTCAAGGAAACAAACAAAATTATTGATAACTACATGTAGCGAATGCCTCTAAAGTTTCCCATAATTTCAATGAAAACTGTTTGTCTCCACCTCCAACCAAATTCAGAACGGTTATTGGAGTGCCCATAAATATTTCGTAAAATAACTAATATTTCGCATTTTCATGCTACCCAACCGTCCTCGCCGTGCAGACATGTTGATAGCAACAAGAAAAGGTACATTGAAGTGCTGCGCGAAGCGTGTGCAATTAAGTCGGTGTCAGCGTGGCCCGACCATCGCCCTGAAGTCCAAAAGATGGTAACAAGAAAATTTACCGCGACTAGGTTATCTACTTTACAATTTTTTTACCTCATTCCGTCCGCAGATGGAGTGGACGGCGGCGAAACTGAAAAAACTCGGTACCAAAGTCGAACTGGCTGACATTGGAATGGAGACGCTGCCGAACGGTAAAAAAATTCCACTTCCAAACGTGATCCTGGGAACGTTGGGGAATGTAAGCCATTTATCCAAGAACTGTTCTTGGTTGCTTCATTCTTATTTCCGAGGACTTCATTGAATTACATTTCGTTTTGCTGCAGGACAAGACCAAGAAAACAGTGTGCATCTACGGGCACTTGGACGTGCAGCCAGCGCTGAAGGACGATGGTTGGAACACAGAACCGTTTGAGTTGACCGAAATCGACGGGAAGCTCTTTGCTCGCGGGTCAACCGACGACAAAGGACCTGTTCTCGGATGGATACACGTTATCGAAGCATACCAAGCTCTTGGCATTCCGATCCCGGTTAATATAAAGTTCGTGTTCGAGGGAATGGAGGAGAGCAGCAGCGCGGGTCTTGACGATTTGCTGTTTGCCAGGAAAGGTTCGTATGTTTGAACAGCAGCTCTATCTAAAATTTGATTGAAACGAAAACTGCATTCGTAGTCAGGCTATCTGTCCAGAAAAATCCGTTGAAAACATTCAATGTTTTCATCGAAGGAACGTTACAGTCTTCTTTGATATTTTTATGCATCAAAAGCATTCACTCGTGATGGGGACTACAATGTAATATGTAAAACATCTTGTTGTGTTCGTTTTAGACGATTTCCTCAAGGATGTGGACTATGTTTGCATCTCAGACAATTATTGGCTTGGCAAGGAGCGACCATGTCTTACTTATGGCTTGAGAGGAATTTGCTATTTCCACATCGAGGTCGACTGTGCTTGCAAGGATCTACATAGTGGTGTGTTTGGAGGTTCGGTGTAAGTATCTGATATCGGATTGAGAAAGTAGCTCGACCATCGTTCGGAATTTTACTAAATATTGAAACTTTGTTAGGCATGAAGCGATGGTTGATTTGGTGGCTATGCTGAATACGTTGGTCGACAAAGACGGAAAAATTTTGGTGCCAGGCGTGATGGACACGGTAAGTGAATTTTAAATTTTGTTTGTTCTCGAGCTGAGCGTCAGGATTGGATTAAGTATAAAGGATTTATTTTCAAGAATATGAACTGAACATTTCAGGATTTCCATTCGTTTGGGATGGAAGTCATGTATACATTTGCTTCCTTTTCAATGTAATTTTGAATAGAAAGAGTGCAAAGATACATTACTAAATGTTGTTTTCATTGAATGAGTTCTAACTCTTATTACTTCATACAAATTCATGTCCTGTACAAATATAAATATTCTTTTTATTGCAGGTCGCGCCACTCATGGAAGGTGAGACTGAAATTTACAAGAATATAGATTTTGATGTGCAGGAGTTCAAGTAAGAAGCCTCATCACGTAGTTTTCCCATAAATTCCAAATCATTTTTCAGGAAGGACATCGGCGCTCATAAATTATCACATAACGAGGATAAGACTCATATCTTGATGCATCGCTGGAGGTATCCGACGCTTTCAATTCACGGCATCGAAGGTAAGGGTGCAGTTAAGAGTCCTTGCAACGTAAAATATTCGGACATATGAAATTCTAGGAGCATTCTATGAGCCCGGCCAAAAGACTGTAATCCCACGCAAAGTTACCGGGAAGTTCTCGTTGCGTATCGTTCCCAACCAAACTCCTGACCAAATTGAAAAATGCGTCGTCGAGCATTTGAACAAAAAATGGACCGAACGTGGATCGCCGAATTTAATGAAGGTGATTGTTTAATAGATTTTCAAAAAATTCTTATTGAACGTGTAATTTAAATTAAATTTTTCTAAAATAATGACAGCAATATTTTCACTTAAAACACCTCTCACTTTGATTTAATTTCACATTTAGATCTACATGGCTGGCGGAGGTAAACCCTGGACGGAGAATCCCAACCATCCACACTATGTAGCGGCCAAGATAGCCACCAGGCATGTGTTCAAGGTTGATCCCGATATGACGCGTGAAGGTGGATCGATTCCGGTGACGCTCACTCTTCAGGAAGCAACAGGAAAGAATGTCCTGCTGTTGCCGATGGGCGCTTGTGATGACGGTGCACATTCCCAGAACGAGAAGCTGGATATTAAAAATTATATCGAAGGGGTGAGTGTTTCTCTTAATAGAATGGTATGCCATCATCAAGAAACTATTAAATCCTTCATTGCAGACGAAATTGTTGGGCGCTTATCTATACGAAGTGTCGAAGCTGGCTTAGTTAAATTTGGAATTTTTGATATTTTCCCTTTATGACGAAATAAAGTGTATTTTCTACCAAACATTGTTTGTTTTTCTGATACTTTTTTCGAAAATATTGTTAGCCCTCATGGAGAAAAGAAACCGCATATGAAATGCCGAACAGTAGGCTTCGATGGTTTAAACAGAAAAGTTGACGAAAGCTTTACCATCCAAATGTGTGGAAAGTTGCTCGCAAGTATCTTTAATCTGTTTAGTGCTCGCAACTCGTTAGTACGTCTCTTACCATCATTTGTAAGAAATAGAAATTCAGTAGTCAATGGTGGAACACATTTGTTAATTTTTTGAGTAAACATCGAAGATCTTTTTACAGAGAAGTGTTCAAAATTGGTTAGTTTGAGATTTTTCAATTTGAATTCATTTGTTAGCTGAATGTAAGAATTGGTAAGTTTTGCGATTATTTGACTTCTGTACTTTTCATAATGTTGCATTCGATGTTTAGTTCAATAGTGGTTCTGGTAGTCTTCTGTACCATCCTAATCTAAGATCATTATCAGATTCGGAAGCAAATTTTCATACTTGTCGGCATCAATACGTATTTTTTTTTATTTTGGGAACATCTTATTTGTTTGGCACTTGTATTCGTTATGCACACATTTGGAAACAAACTTCAAACTTAAAATAATGAACTCTTCAAACAAATCTACCAAATATATTTATTGTATTGAAACCATATTTTATAGCTACCTATTCTTGCTTTGTTTTATGTCTTCCTGTTTTTTATTCGGACTATCGACGTATAACGGTTTCCACATTCACCACATTGTTTATTAAAAAGGAGTCAAAAAGAACATAAGTTCCAGGCAGCAAATGTATTGTTTGTAAAAATATGAATGTAAAAATATAAGTATCTGGTAAAGTCGATGAATTTGCCCTGTTTAACTTTTGAAACGATATATTCGTGCTTGCCATGGTTGTAATTGAAATAATTCTATAAATTCCACTCATTTTCTAATTGAGAATGCACAAATTACTACAGATTTTCTTGCACATTTTGTATTAACCTCAATCGGTCACAAACTTTATGTGTCAATAAACGTACAGTGCTGCCAACATGCCGAATCAGCATGAGTGAATGTCAGCAGTTTTTATCGTTTCACTTTGGTTGAAAATTATTACTGCTCATTTTAAATAATCTACAAATAATATTAGTATTAGGTTCACACAACTGCATTTCATGTAAAATCACTGAACCGTACTTGTATTTTATTTCACAATTAACTATTATCAATTTTCAAAAATTCCATATGGAATTAAGGAAATCATTACCTGCATTTTTAAATAGCACGCGATATATAAACGCGCTGTCTTCTAAAGTATTTTTCTTCTTCTTTTTTGTTGATCTACAAATACCTCTGTAACCGTTGCGTGGTACTATAAATTCTTAATTTTGAAAAAAATCTCGAAACATTTTTAGCAAAAGACGAAAGCAATTGGAACAAGTTTAAACCATTTGGGAAAAGATCTAAATTAATCGATAAATGGTGTGTAATTTTCTGGTGATAATAGCTGGCACAACATCCCAAATTGCACTAAGGACTTGAGGTGATGTTAAAGTAATCCCAATTTGTTCGACCAACAAAATATTAGCAGGCGAAGTGGGCACAAGGCAACAGGTAGCAAGAGCAGAATGAACTAATAGCCCGACACAAATCTCACTTCCGGGAACTATTTGTCACCAAGAAGCCTTGAACATGGTACTCGGTGCAAAGGAAGCAAGTGCTCTAACCATTAAGTGAGCCGCATTAATTAAAAATCCCGTTTTCAAAAATTTGTGGTGAAAGTGGTAGCGTGAATCAGATTGTTTCTGATTTTCAGGTGCAGTCACTTCACTGAGATTACAAATTTGTATGTGAAAATTTGGGGCATTTTATGAACCGATATTTTGACATTTTTTCTATGTTTCTTCTCACTTTCCTTGCCAGCAAAAATTGAATTCGAAAATTCAACTAGCGACATCTATTGCATATTGCAACATCGATTACAACCTTGTTTTGATCCGTGATTTTGTCCAATTTACATTCTGGAGGTAATTTAGCAATGTATGAAAAAATACGTAGTTTTGAACTTCATAATAGTCAAAATCACGAATGGAGCCAAAACTATGTAGCTTCGTGGCAGTGTGAAAAATCTATTACTCAACCGGGTTTTGTGTTGCTCAACCAAATTTTAAAAGCATTTTATCGGCATTTTGCACTCTTCAGTGTATTCGATTATCGAAAATGGGATTCAAGACTATTTTTTCGACAAAAGCATCAAAAATTTCAACCTGAAAATATCTTAAATTTTTTTGATATTGCAAACTTCGTTTTGAAATTTTAATTTATTTTTAAAACGTACTGAATGTTTTCTTGACCGTCGGAACTTGGAAATCATTTGATGGTACCGATCGACTCTTGTCTTCCACCAATTCAAGCGTGCATATGTTTTTGAAATTAGGGTGAATTTTAGGATTGTCTTCTTGCCTCTCCTTCATCCATTTCATATTGAAAAGCGCTTTTATAGAACATATGTTTAGCGTCGACTTTCCATTGAGTCAAAATATATTAAAAAAATTAAAGGAAGAAATCGCAATAACACATTTCAGCGTTAGTTATACTTCAAGGCGTCTTAATCTGTGCTATGTCAGGACTTCTTCAAAGATAAAACAGAATTTCGATGTCTTTGCTATTAAAATATGTAAAAGTGTTATTTCGGTGGAGCCTATTCGAAGATAATCAAAGTTGGAAGCAATCTGAAGAAAGTGCTATGATATTTAGAGGCCAGAAAAAGATTTATACTAAATTTAAGATAGTACTTTTCCAGTGTGTAGGTTACCTAGGCATCTCGAAGAAAGGTCTATGTTCGTGATTTTATGTTACTTTGGACGGAATGATGGCTTTTCTTATTCAATACGAGAAACATAAACTTAAAAAAAGGTAAAACTCGGATAACTTATTGAATAATAATAATGGTAATCTTAAATAAATAAAACAGCATATTTCCATTAAAGTGGAGAACTCAGCCATGGGAATTCATTCAACTGCCAGAAAAATACACATTTCATAGCTTTGCTCAAAAATTATTTAAATTATATGTTTTCCACAGAGCCATGGCGGCAATACAAAACACTGCAAAAAAATTACTGAGAAAAGCTATTCAAGCAAAACTTCGGTCAGTGTCCCAGGAATCTCTTTCCCGACAGTCTGCCCGCGTAACGGAACAGGTAATTGGAGTTTCACCCGAGGGTGAAATAGTGATATTTCAATTAGCTACTAGGATCCGCATCAATAAACACTCGTTTGAACTCCTCCAATCGCGTTTCAGGTCCTGGAAATGGAGGCATACAAACGCGCGGAACGAGTGAGCGTGTACTTAAGTACGACGGGCGAGCTCAGCACCATTGAAATGCTGAAAAGGATGTTTGTGGACAGCAAGCTGGTGAGAATTGCAAATTTCCTCGTGATAAGAGGACACGTAGTCAATTTTCAGGATAGATTGCTTCCGATCGCTGCAACTGAGAGGTTTGCATTGTTTTTTTGCAGGTGTTTGTGCCGACTTACGAAGGTGACTTGATGGAAATGGTTCAATTGCGGGGGATGGATGACTACGAGAACCTTCCGGTGACCAAATGGAATATTAAACAACCTCATTTCGCTGAAAAACGGCTGAACGCTATGGAAACAGGTTCGTAGACATCCTTTTCAATAATACATTCGCTTTAGTGAAAGCGTCCATCGAAAAACCGAAGAAGACGAGCATTTGTAAAAGAAATCTGTTGCCTTCATCTTAAAAGGAAATACCGTATGTTACAAGCTAATTCAAGGCAGCCGTATTCATATTTTTCTTTCATAATTTCCCTGAGCAAAAAATTTAGGCAATCCAACATTCAAATCCCCAAAAAATATCTCATGTGTTGAAGAGGAATCTTTTTTCAGGTGGCCTCGATTTAATCCTATTACCCGGAGTGGCTTTTACGACGGAAGGCGGACGATGTGGCCATGGTCGAGGATACTATGACAAATTTTTGAAGAGGCATTTTGAAATGTTTCCTGAGAGGAATGGTAAAAACATGCCCATCAAGAAAAAAGTGGAACATCGGAAAACAGTTTTGATTGGATTGGCTTTGAAAGAGCAAATCGTGTCCAAGGACGAGCTTCCTTTAGAAGAACATGATTTCAAATTGGATTTGGTTTTGTATGATGAATGCTAGATAAGATGATGATACCTCGCACTGACAGCTGCAAAGTCGGATATAATTTCTTTGAGCTATAAAAAAATTAAGACATCAACGTTTGCTTGCGGTTAGTAAGGATTTTGCATCATCTTGGAATATTTTCACTTAAAATAAAGAAACAAAACAAAACATATTAGAAGACTTTTTTTTAGCTAAGTCATCTGAATTCAGGAAACATCAGATGCGATCGCTACCAAGTGTTAGTCGGAAAACAGCTTATTATAGGGGAACGAAACGTGGCAAAGCCTTCACCGAAAGGTTAAGCTCAATTTTTCGGGTCAAATTACGGCCATATAAATGAAGGTAGCCAGTGAAATGGTTCTGTTTCATTTTTCGAATTTAGCTGTTGAAAAAATGCTTGTGCTTCTTGAAGGCTGCTAGTTCAAAAAATTTCTGTAATAAGTTACTTGAGCTGACATTCGTAGATATTTTTTTGGTGTGAATCTGCGGAAGGTGGCATATTCGGCAGAGAAATCGATTTCTAATCTCAGTTGGCATTTTGAATTTGATGCGGAGCTGCAAATAGCTTGTGGCAAAATGTTTCCTGGGACTTGGTTTAAACAAAAATTGTAAGTAGAATTAAGTTTTACATAGCTCCAGTAAGGCTCTTTTTCCATGCACACTTTTCGTTCATAGTTGCATTAAATTATTTCAAATTTAGCATTCTTTCTTTCTTTGTTAACGTTTGACTGGAGGGTTAACTGCGGTATTTCATGTGCACGGCTTATAATATCGAAGAATTTCCTCCTTCTGCAAGATATACTCATTTTTTTCTTTGTTGGGTTACAGGTGGTTGAGTTTTAGTATGAAACGGCTCTAAAGAGTAGTTTAGGCGCAGAAACGAGTGGTAGCCTACGTTGGTTTCCTCCGCACAACCCTCTTTATGGGTGGACGCCGAGAAGTATTTCAACAACTGTGGTAAAAGTCGGTTACAAAAGATAAGGTGAACTTAACAATTTGGTGGACTATAGCAATTTATAAAAATGCTACATTGTTGACTAACTGATTTTTTATTTACATTTTTAATATTAAAATTTCAATATTTATTTTGATTTTGGTAAATATTATTATAGACGATGAAATATATTTATCTTAAATATGCACACATTGGTTTTATGAAGGATTTAATTTGGATGGCAAATTAATTCGAAACGAACTAGAGCTTATAAAGTTCTCAACAGCTGAACTACTAATCTTAACTCTTCATTGTCATGCAAAAACATATATTTCCACATCCTTACACATTTCAAAACGTTACTCTGCAGGATATATTCAGACGATTCAGGATTCTTGATTTCATGGGTAAATTTTAATAGAATCCTTTATCGCCTCATCCATTGCAAAAACTTTATTCAGGGCTTTGTCTAATCAAATAATCTTTTTGCTCATCGCTGCACTCCTCTCCAGCAACAAAGAAATAAAATCGGAGGATGACTGCCAGTGAACTGCGAGTTGCTGTCAAATGTGAAAGGATCTTGTTAAATATTAACCATATTACTTCCCATTTTGCCATCGCTATTTCATTCAAATTTAACCTCATAACATTGAAAGTCCGGATAGCAAATAGACATGTAACAGCTTACTATGTCTGCTACAAGGACATTTCAACGGATGGATTGAACTCGCAAAGCACTGTGAAATGCTTCCGGAAATAATTGAATGAGAAGAAGCAACAAAAAGGATTCTATGGTATCAAATTGTCACCATCATCCAGATTTCACATTTTGCAGGGCTGCAATTCGATTTGTAAGCCTTTGATTATTTTTGAAAAAAAGTTTCGTTGTAAATAGCCTCCTATCTTACTCTTATTATCGGGTCCTTTTGGAAGATTGTTTCTTACAGAATCGATTTTATTCAATTCAATGTTATTTGTTAAACACTCACTCAAAGAGACATGATAACAGGTTCGGGTGAAAGGTTTCATTGTAGGCCGTTATACAAAAATCAAATTGAATCCTTTATTGAGCTCATCGATTCGACATTATTTCGCTAGCAATGCTGCGACAAGTCTATCACTTTTCTCTCTCTAGAGTTAGAAAAGGTTCAAGCGATTTGCTTTGTGATATCCAAGCGGTGTAATAAAAGAAATTGGCGACCTGTTGGATTTGTTTGGTTTTTAGACGCCATCATCAAGGGTGCTTATTTTGTTGAATGAAGTCCTCTTGTATGGTTGTTAGCTTTTTATTGAAAAATGAATGAAAATAAGAAGGTTTTGTTCAAGATATTTTTGCTCACCAGCCATGTGAGTACAATTTCAATTTGGAGAGAAGTTGGGTAGATAACTTTCTCTGGATGCTTTTGAAATATCTACATAAGCAAATGGTTTTGTATTCGCTTTTTATCAATAGTAAGAATCTTATCAAAAGCATATGCTTATGTAAGTGTGTAAACATGCTTTTGAATTTAACGAAGTCGAATAGAGAGCGAAAAGTGTTTTAAAATGTAATGTGCTATGGTAGATAGTTCGTTTGATTGAAAATCGGTTTTTTGAAAGTTTGTAAAATATGTAGTGACAGGAAAATTGAATTTATAAACTAAAAGGTTTCAGCTGAGTAGCCACGTTGTTAGAAGAGTTTATAATTTGTATGTGAAGCTCTTGCAGCATTTTCTATAAACTTACACTGAATTGACTGATTTTAAAAAACGTTTTGAAAACATATAATAGTTAAAAGCAGCTCCATTTGTGCAAATACATTTTCGCAGTTACTCTTAATAAAATTGGATGCGTTATCCTTTTACCAAAAATTAATTAATTAAAAAATAATGAAAGATATTCATACAAATGTTTGCGTGCTTCCATTTCATTTGAATGGTTCGCATCAAAAGGATGAGTTCATCTAACCACATATTATATCCTGTTCACCATATGATACGTGCACTTGCAGACAAGCTGAGTGTTATATCTTCCAATTAAGCTCACACAGACGGAAGTACCGTAAAAGGGATTAATTCCTCATTGAGGATCTACAAAGAAGCATCCACAGATAAATTGGTCGGCAACGACAAGTATCTAATTACTAGCTAGCTACGCTGCTTGCTCCTTTAAGTGCTAAACGGCGTGTCCTGACGATAATGAGGTATAGAGCGAGACCTTTAGAAAGTTTCTTAGTGGCTGCCAGGAAACATTGAAAACGTGCAAGACGAATACTCTTAAGCAAATTGTGGATTCACCATCCACATAAACATCAGCATTGGTAAGGATTTTATGGATGTTCTTTCCACTTGTTTATATTGCATGTCCTTTTACTGCTGAGTCTTTGAATTTTCGTTCTAATAGAGGAACTTTCTAGATTTTTCAAGTGTTGTTAGTTCCATGGAGATATACATATACTTGCGCCTATGATAATTACAGAAACATTTGATGGAAAGAATGTTACGGCAGAGCAGCTACTAAACGGTTTGAGTTTTTTTTGAAGCTACCTAGCTGATAGATTATTGCTGCTTTAAAGTAAGAGCAATACTATGAAATATGTACGTTTAAGAAATGCCTTGACCGTACACATATCCCTTCTTAATTAAAAAATGGCAATTCTAAAAATATTCTTTCATTATATGTTTAGAAGAACGTGACTTCCACAAATAAGCACCATGCAGCATCTGTTGCAGAGTGCTCTATATTTGGTAAATTTAATGCTATGCACTCTCTCTCGTTCATATCATATGAAACGTGACCCCGACATAGTGATGAACATCCTTTCCCAGCCAACGATTAGTGTCCTAGGGCCGGCCCAGACTAAACGACTCAGCTGTACGTGGAGCAATCAGCTCAGCACTGACCATGTAGTTCCAAGAATTTCCGCTAGACGTGCAAAAAGTCCTGCGGATTCAAGTTAGAAGAAGGAACCGTCGAAGAATGGGGAGTTTTAAATTAATAGGGGAATGTTGTGATGTAAAAAGGAGGCAATCTGAAAAATAGGGGATGAACTAGGGAAACAGAGCATGCGTTAGCTGAAGTGTATGGCACGAAAGCACATGTCGAGTGCATATTATACATATGTATAAGAATAGTACATAAAGAATGTAGGTTAGCAGACAGGATAAGGGGTGCATCATGTTTTTTAAAAACTGTCGTAATGTTTGTTTCTTGGAACTGGTTGAAGCTAATATTGTTTCTTACTTGTCAAAGACTTCCATGCACATCAATTTATTAAATTCATTATCCATCAGTAACTTTCGCTTTCTAGTGCACGCTGCATTTTTTAATCATCCATTTAGTATGTATTCAATACATGATAATGTTTCTGCATTGGGATGGAAAAAAATATGAGTTGTTCAGACAGAAAAGAAATTAGTTACCAGCTAGTATTAAACGTAGACCAGGAACCTTAAATATTTCTTAGGAAGCTTATTTACTACAAATTTGCATTGCAGCCAACCACACGCCACAAACATAGCCAATGACATTTTAATCATATTCTGAACTGCCATTGTCAATTTAGTACCCCAGAGGCATATTGTAGATAGTGGTGGAAGTAACTGTTTGGATACAAGACAAAATGAACATCGTTATTTATGTCCTATAAATTATCCTTTTGGCTATTTAAATTCAACAATAACAAGCGTCATTATTTTACTCTGAGTACTTTCTGTGCGCTGGTGGTTCAAAAATCACCTAAAGTTTCCCACGAAACATGAACCCTTTCCACCTGCTTCTAGCGTTTGAGAATTTGCATAGATGATTTCCTACTTGCAACTTTTCTATGTTTCTTTTTATCCTTATTGAAAATATGATAAAAATCATTAGGTACTAAAAAAACAACTATTTTGCATACAATATGCGAAACTCTTTTTTTCCGGTCAGCATTAAACGTGTTCAGAATAATATCGGACATACTTGGAACAAAATCATCCTGTGTTTGATTTCATTATGTTTATTTGAATTTAAGCCTTTTCGAATGTTGCCACGCTATCGATGAATAGTGGCATAAAAAACTTAAAGCAATACTTTTTAACCATAATTTATAATAACATTACTTAATTACACATCAACTGCCAACTATTTCAACCTACCATTGAAATCTGCTTTGCTGGCGAGTCAACACAATCTTAACGATAAAGTCCTGAGCCGCAATAATAATCAATTTCTAATTTTCAATCATCCATCATTGCTCGGCAGTTTGTAAAGTTTAAACTGGAAGGTAAGCAAATAGCTTGTAATAATATTAAGGACTGTGCAACGGGCAACTCCAATCAACTAGCTGAATTTCCAATTACAGAAGGTATCCTGGTTTGCTATCATGCTGGCATAATGTGTTGATGTCAACTTTGTGCCCACTCGTATGTACGCTTCAAAGGATCTCGTGATATAGCCTCTGGCAGGCACTATTTTAGTAGAGTCCTGTCGCAATTGAACGACGACAATATGCACTGCTGGATCACAATAGGAACATGTTCCTGGGAAACTGAGTAAGTCCGGGACGGTATCTAGTTATTACGAGTATTTTCGTAGTTAAGTTCCCAATTGAAGTAGGGAATGTCAACTTTGCATGAATATGTATTTGTCTGAATCAATGGAAGATTCGATGATGTAAGAGAACTGTGAGTAACAAAACGGAGTATCCACCTATCAAGAGGATGTATCTACGGGACTTCAAAAACGATCAAAGAAATCACGGGAGATTAGAATCGTAAGTTGCATAACAAAATCCTTCACGTGGTTCTTTTTGGTGCAGCCTGCATGCTTTTTGGATGCTTAAGAATAGTCCTTAAAATTTTTTGTCTCATTGGTCGCTGCAATCCCAAGAGTTGTTATTTTTTCAAGGTGTAGGTTTTTATAATCTTTATGAAGCTGAGCTGAAACTTTGTGGGAATGTGTCCTCCCTCTTTTTGCCACAAAATCCTTCGTTTCTATAAAACGAAACTATCAATTTCGAGTTCAATGTCATGTCAGTCCAAAAATCAAATTCTCAACAGGACTTTCAATTCGTCTAAAACACTGAATCAGTTTAGCTTTCCAACTTTCATGGTTGCTTATTGTTCCATGTGCTTCTTCAATTCATTCATACGTGGGACAAACATGTTCCAGCGAGTCCCTAAGTCCTGCAATTCTTCAATACTTGCGAAAAGGTGGAACACGTATCAATACATGCATGAGGCGGATCTGTCGTGATGAATGAGCTCACGGAAGCAGGCCAGCTGTTTGGACAGCGAAACAGGCGACAAGGATCAGACTTATTTGTAGGAGCGATTTCAGTGTTTCAGGATGAAAGTGACAATGATGCAGCTCAGCTTCGCTAGTCAATAGTGTCGGATGAAATTTAAGTGGATTCTTGTGACGTGGATGGCATGCTTGTTGGATCGTGATGCTAATAATATCGACATTTCAGGATACGTGACACAAAGATCATGTGAATGAAATATGTGTGAGGGAAGTGAGAAAGTAGACATAGAAAGCGATTTATTTGTTTCTGTTTCAAGTATGGTTTGAGTTTTTAGATGATTTATTAAGTACTTAAGTTGTTCAGAGAGAAAAAAATTGTAAAAGCTTGTCCGTTAAAATTGAAGATTTTTGGACTTTAGTAGCTGTAACTGCACAGACACCACCAATACTAAATCGATTCTGATCATGCTGAGAAACCGTTTGGAATTGAACTGAACACATATTGCCAGTTTTCTTCAGGAGGAAGTGTACGAAACGCCGCGAAGCAGTAGCGACTTGGTATCTTTTGAAGACTTCTACCTCCCACCGTTGGAGAAAAGTAGGAAAAATTCACTCTGTAGATGAAATTATTGAAAAAAATAAATGATTTTTTTCTATCCACATTTATTATACAGAATCAACTTAAAAAAACCTTTCGATAAATCTAGAAATAGTGACATACAGCCAATTTGTCACAGTAAGCCGATTTCATTGAATTTGAATATCCAACAGCAATGTCTGTGCTATTGGCTAATTAAGGAATAGCTCTTAAACTTTTCTGCAATGCAATGTATCGTATTCAATAGCTAAACACCATCTACTAATTCTTAATGGAGTTCTTAGCAAAACTTGTTCAATCCCTAATGACGAGCTCGAAGATAAAAGTTTATTTTATCTACTTTTCAGCTAATTTTCCAAGGCAAGTATATTATTCTGCTTGTTTTAGTGCACTCATCGATTATTTATTTTGCCACTACTATTGGAAAGATAGGAGTTGTTTTTCTGGAAAAGTGAAGGCAATCAGCGATGAGAAGCAAGACAACTAAAAGACAGTTATTTTGATTCTTTTGAATGATGGTAATTCTAATGTGAGTTGAAGGTGATCTAATTAATTTGATAGTAGCTACGAAAAACATTTAGATCTAATATCGTTTAAACAAAGTGTGTAGTGAATCGGCCCTGTGTACTTGAAAATGAATGCAGCACTTTTGGCACTAGACGCATGATAACGATACGTGGCGGCAGCAGGACTGCGAGGAAGGGTTCCATTTTGGAAGTTGGAGTCAGGAAATTTATTGCGAATTCGAATTTGAGACGGATAACGCATACGATGATTCGTGCAATGCGTAAAAATGACCGTAAAGATGTTGGCGTATATATAAACTTTGTAGTTGAAGCAACCTTGAAAGTGTGGTTGAGACATTATTACAGTTAATTTTTTTCTTAAATAAAATATTTTCTACAGGGAAAGCAATATTATGCATTTAGGCGTTATGTTTTTTATATAATGAAATGAAAAACCATTTTACTACTTAAGCCCCACGTTGAGCGCCATTGTAATGGTACAAGAGAAAAAAACAATGAATAACGTGACTAAAGACGAGACTTTTGCCTCGTTGACCTCCAAAAGGTTCAGTCCCAGGACGAGGCAACAAACCCTTTTCAGTCGTACAAACGGACTCCGGTTCATTCCTATCTACATTGGTGACCCTGAATCACATTGCCTGAGATTCAGCTATCCAACGGCCCGATTACAAAATACCAACAAATTTAAATCATCAGTGGAAGCTATGCCTTCTGCATTACTTCATTCAAAAATGTCGCTTGCGTGCGAATAAAAGCTCCAATGAAGAGCTATCTGAAAGAAACAAAATCAAACTACCCTAAAACAATGGATACTTACCCGAACAAACCATCAATGCTATAACAACAAAACCTGACACGTGAGCAAACAAATTCTCAGGCGGCCAAGCAACTCCTCGCCAGGTATATACATACTGATACATCTAGCTGCGTGGGCCCACCCTACACTGGCGTAGCACTTGCGCTACCGCATGTTGCCCTAATGGTTATCTTAGTCAAGATCAATATTTGCTTAAAACTAATCTGGAGGGAGAACTCTCTAGGAAACGCGTCTCTTGCATATTTTTATATTTATATTTATATATTTATATTTATATATTTATTTATAAAAAAAGAAAATATCAAAAATAAACAAAATTATTGAGGAACAAAAATACAATGAAAAAAATTAAAAAAATTATGATGATAATAATAAAATTAATAATAATATTAACAGAAATTATCAATGTTTTCTGAGCTTGTTTCTGTTTTCCAGCCGATTATCAGCCCTCTCCATCGCAACCCCGAGGTTCAGAAAAAGAAAATCAAACATGTATTGAGCACTTACAGTACTTTAAATTCTTTTGTAGTCATTCAATAATTGCATAATTTAATTAGATTGCGTTTTCTTCTTCGGAAAACAACTTTTAACTCATTTGTGCCGTTAAATACCATAAAGGACGTATCACACTTTCCCGAATTTTCAAAAGAGTAAATCAGCAAAAAAGCTTAGATTAATTATCAAAAAATGTAACTTTGAAAATCTGAAAATTTATTTGAATTATTCTAAAAATCATATCTCTCCAACACTTCTTTATTTATAGTAAATTGGCCTCCTTGGAGGCATCAAATATAATATAAATATAAACTGTTATGTTAACATCGATAAAATTAGACTCAATTTTTTTGCAACAAAGAGTAAAGTACATAGTTTTTCGAATGGTTTCAATGTCCTGAAGTCTAATAAACAATCAAAAGCTTCTCTGAAGAGTTAATTATTTACACTACCAAACCAATTATCTACTATAAACTTTCTCATGGATTATTGAACGCGAAGTCGACTCAATTGAACTTGGACAAAATTTCATTTCGACTTTCCTTCAATGTCCGGGAAAATGCAATACAATCCTTGATCACAAGCCCGAGGACATGCAAACTCTGACTGGAAACATGTCAGTGTCTTTGCTAGCAAACTGACTAAACAGCAATCCCAGCAATTTTAATTAAAATCCAGGACTATTGTAAGTTTTTGTTTGGTGTAAAGTTGTCTCTTTTCGCTGAAGTACATAATGCAAACATTAATGCCATCATGATTTGATTGCGACATTTTAATTAGGAATTTACTGGAACCTGTTGAATCGCTTTGAGGCCAATTTCGGTTAAATAAAGTACTTTGAAATAAATTTGCTGGCTATTTAGTCTTAGAACTCGGCCGTGACCATAAAAATGTCCAATCGAGAGTTGCTTTGTTAGTAATGGAAACAGAAGATATTTGTTTAGGTCATTTAAATTAGGAGGCCACACTCCAGGAAAAGATTAGACTAGAATTAATTTGTTTCCGGAATATGAGCTTTGATCAAGCAAATAAATTTTAGAGGACTGATTTGTTTTTAATGTATCTCATCTACGTCTATCTGAATCAAGAAAAGAAAAATATACTAACATCATTTATTCACTATAATAGTTTTGAAATCGTATTTGAGAAAGCTTATTGCATTTCTGAATACACCGTCATTTTTTTCCTATAAAAGTACTCAATACAAGTGTAAAAAAGCTACTTACCTTAATTCTAAATTTTCTATCAAAAGACTTTTCCTTCAAATGATACTGTTTTTCATTCTCGGTTTTTAGTCTCCCATATCGAGGTGGTGTCATCATTCATCTCAATCTTGCATGTCGCGGCTGTGCAAACAATTTCCTTTTCTATCAATATTCTCAGCAAAGTTAGCCTTAAACGGCAAGATAATCAACTGAAACTCAATAATTGATTATCCTATCGGAAAACTTGAATCCACCTAAACATTTGTTATCTTGATGTTGTCATTTCCGATAGGCTAAAGCCGAAAGTACTTCATCCACAGGATATTGGCGGATGTTTTACCATTCGCAATCGATTTCCGTCTTGGAATCAGAAAATCTAGTCAAATAAGGGATGACGAAGAGACGTTGGATTGACGATAATTGGGTTATGATTGGTTGGGATTTTGAAGGCAATACAATTTCTGCGGAAAAAACGAAGTCACTTTCGGAAAATATGGGAAATGTTATTAGCGAAGTCGTTAAGTTAAATTATTTGATCTGATTAAATTTTTTCAATTGACTTTTCTTGGTAATGAACCAAAAATTGTGCAGTAATAGGCCTTAAAATTTCATGTTCAGCTGGGTTGTAATAGAAAATCGCCTCATCTGATGCTACCAATTATTTGTTTACACCAGACATACAATAACTATTATGAATGTAGCAAGGTTCATACAACTACCAACTAAACTACAGATGCTTTGATATCCATAGTATACTACCAATTTTATACCATAGAATACCTAAGAACAATTCTTTACTATCTCAACACAAAATTGTAAGCTTTTCACGCTGTTCTACAATCATGCATTACAATTTGTTTCATTGCAGATATACCACCTAAAAGAAAACTGTTTAAATTAGAAAACGTGTGGCAAACCCTCAAAGTAGAAAATTTTAAAAAGTCGTACAACAGTGGAATTCCACGAATCGTTTGATAGTTTTCGAAGTTTAAAGTAATTAAATAAATTGGTAATATTTGTTACTTCCTTGTGCTATTTGATGAAGAAAAACATTTAGACTGTGAGTGATAAAACATAATAAGAATGGCGCATAGGTATTGTATTCCCCTACCAGTCGCGGGATATAAAGGCGCCTGTTGATCCTAAAAACCTTGCAAAAAATACAAGCATGATTATTATTTTTTGTTCTTGACTAGGTTAGTACTTGATTACTGAATGAAAATTAATACGAGTGCAGTAAATGAAAATTTCTCCAGGCTTGTGTTAATAAGATGAGGGCTATTTAAGCTGTCGAAGAAAGCTACCACATGCCACTAATATAACATACGTGCAAAAATAACATTGAAAAATTAAAAATGTTTATGGTGTAAAAAATTAAACATCCAAAAAAGGTTTGGTTAAGCTATGCAATCTTAAGCTTTGCCATCAACTTTAGGATCATTTTCGTAAGATAAACTAGGTTAATTGTAAAACAGCACTTTGGCCAGTAAAATAAATGGAATAAGTTTTTCTTTCACTAAAATGCAATCATTTTATATTTTGAAATCCAAATAAATTAACTTTAAAAGTATTTGTTAAAGTGAGAATTAATTAGAATTGATTTTATGATTATTTATTTAAAATAGGATGTACGAGTAATAAAAGCTATTTAACCATCACAATTCCAGCAGTTTGGATTGAGGTTGTGAAACAATTGGTAACTAAACCTATTATATTATAATACAGTCTATTTCTATTGTCCACGTATTGTGGACTTAATGGCCGCATTAAGGTACTGTCCATTAGGAGTTTATTGGTTTTTGTGCTTCGTATGAATCAAAGTATTTTTCTAGTGAATCATATACACATTATAAGTACATCAATCAGAATTCGATTTTTTGGGGGGTTAAATATGCTCTTGGTATTACATATTTATATTCAAAAGAGATTACTTATATTATGAATTGTATGTACTTCAGTAAAGTTTTCAATCAAATTTCGCTACAATATTTCAACACAGAGATCTCACCCTGCTGTGTGCTACTCAACTCTCTTTCCTTGAAAAACCTGTAACAATGCTTTATATTAATGCACAATCTGATGCCAAAAAATGACTGACTTTTATAAATAGTCTCGCCATCTGGTGGAGAATTTCCTTAAATATACATGATAAGTACAGAGCTCTCAAAACGTCTAGAACGCAACAGAAGTAAGTAACTTTGTGCCCTCAACTTGTAGGGTCACTCCAACTTTCCAGACACATCTTCGGCAATCTTGTACAGCGTTGCATCTTCAAAGCTTTGCAAAGTGAATAAGTACTTAATGAAGCTTCCAGAAAGGTTAGTTCGTCGGAAAATGTTTGTACCGGTGTTATCGGAATACGTATACATATCTTCCTTTTATTCTCGAATTCAATTTTGAAGTATCTGGAAATGTCTTCTTTTTATCATTAATTGATCTTGTGGAGTATGTGAGTCGTCAAGCGTTTCCTCCTTCTTTTGTGAAATAATTTCGAGCTAGCTTTGTGTTCGGAAAGTGAGTGTTGGCGCGAATATCATTACAAAAATCAACGCAAAGTTTCCAGTTATTGAATCATAAAATTCTACTGAAGCGACCATAAAATCAAGCAGCTCAATTTAAACATCACGAAAAGCTAAAGTCGTCCTTCTACAAATGATGCGAATCCTATTATCATGCCTCTTAGATATAACCTTTTTATAAGAACAAGAAAAACTTAAAATCTTAATCAAAACTTTTGAACATACCCGAGAATTGCTTTTGCTTGAAGACGGTTGAGTCTGTAATGAAAGTGAATGAGGAAAGTTGATTCTTGTGGCGATTTCCGATCAGTTTGGAGTCGTTTCCCTTTTTTCAGATTGTCTAAGTCCAGAATTTACCAGACATTTGTTAACAGAAGACACTGTACCCTATTGTAAAAGGAAATGAGTTTTAAAATCGCTGGCCTAGAGTTATTTTCTTCTCTGAAAAGAAACTTTTCGTAACGATTTGATTCGCTAGGATAGATAACAATTAATGAGTTTTGAGATCTGATATAGCTCTGCTGGATTTTAAGGATTTTTTCGATTGTTTGTGAAATATTGGAAGCGTTTTACAGACAATTGTACAAGCTTGCTTTCAAGCTATTTATATGGACATTTTCTTTTATTTAAAGGTAGATTTCAAATTGAGTTGTTCAGTGCGACAATGACTACCAAGTTATATACATAGTTTCGTTCTGGATCGTTGAAATTGTCTAACCTTGACAAAATGCTTCCTCAAAAGAACATAGCATAAGTCTTCCAATCATATTCTACGTTTTAAAAAAAAGGAATTTTTCCAAAGCCAAAGGAAGAATAATATGGTTGTTTATAATTCCATAAACTTCACTAACTATGGAGTTCAGTGTGTTGTTTCTTCTTGCTCTAAACTGCAAAAATATGTTTAAATATATGATAATATAAAGATTTATGGTTTATCGAAAAGTTACACATATGTGCACTTAAATTACAATCGGTGATAAATGTCCTATGTTTCATTAAAAATACTCGGAGAAAAAAAAATAGTTTGATAAATGTAAAAGGTTTCAGTTCCTGCAGAATACAGAATGGAAACTGGTCATGAACGTCTGGTTTATTTATGCTTGGCATTCACGACCGCCAACTTATGGTTTACCTTCAATATTGAAACGGGTTGGAAAATTGCAATTAGGCATGCCATTGAAACCTACATACATTTTTACATGCATGTACACATATGGGACATTGTTTGAACACGCGAAAACTTTCTATTTGGTTTGTTTCATGTAAGGGACATGCTAGAACATCTTGAATATAATATTGAGAATTTTATAAAAATGTTTGCTAAGTTTAAAGGTTAAAATTATAAACCAATTTCTTTTAATTTATTTCAAAAGATTCATAAGATTTTCGAGAAAAAACTTCGAAACATTTAGGTCAGATGTCAATTTGATCATAAGGACCAATATTGAAATCGTTGACTATAGCATAGCATATGTTTACATCAATGACATGCAGTCAAAATTCTTCATTGTCAGGAGAAGCCTGTTTTGAGGGCAGTATATTCACCCTGATTAAGAGGGGAAAATAGCTCTCATTTGTTTGTAAATTCGTTATAATAAGATATCAAGATACAAAATAGACTATTTATACTTCCACGAAACTATACCATTTTGGCACCTTTCTTGATTTTGACCGTCATCGGAGTAAAAAAAAAACGTATTTTTCCATTCTTTTCCAAATTACATCTGGAGCACAATTTTGACAAAATCAGGGATCAAAACAATATATGCGATAGATGTCACTAGTTGAATATCCACATTCACCACTCTGTTGGACACAACATGTCAAGCAAATACAGTGCTCCTAACAAGAGTTTACCAACTGCAATCAAAATGAATCGAATTCCAACCGGCTTGATTGCTTCTGATATATATCCATCGATTTTTCAACTGATTTTCAACAGAAATAATAACATTCCTGAAATTATTCTTATTAAAAAAAGCTTTTATAGATTATTAGGCATTAATTTATACTACCGAACGTTCACACACATTTTAAGCAGCTTTCAAGAAATTTTAAAATTAAAATGTGGTTTCTCAACAAATTGGTGACCGCTCTTTTACACCCGCGATGATCATCAGTACTGCTTAATGGTTTATCAGAAATCAATGAAACAAAAATAATAATATCTATGTATCTAATTGATAATCAAGATTTAGTTTTTATGAGCCAAACTTTTTTTTTATGATTGAGAAAACTTTAAAATGTCCAAAAAGTTAAAAGTTGAATGTATTGATGCAATTATTTTTAGTTCGAAAAAACTAATTGACTTGCAAAGAATTTGTTTGGACTGAAAATTAAGTGAGGGCCAAGCTCAATTATAATTTTTTCGACATGTTTGGCCTCTCAATACCAATAAGATTTCAAAACGGACTATTTACACGTTCTTTGCTATGTCAAAATAAGTGAAGTTGTAGGAAAAAAACTTCCCTTGGATTCACTCAGGAGCTCAGTTTTTTTTATCAAGTAAGATTGAAATAGTTATAAATCAGTCATTGAGAAAATCTTAGAGAAAATGAACTGGCATCAATTAAACGTTAATTATTTAGCAAAGTGAAGAAAGAATTTAAATAAGTAAGTTTATCATGGGTTAGAACCTCCTGGTCTAGTCGACAACTTTTCGTCTCCTAGTGCGCTTTTGGTTAACGACTTGCTAACACTATTGTTGCACATTAGTGGAGGTTCTTGTTTCCAGGCTTTCGGCCGGTACCATTATTAAATGGGAAGTGTGGTTTTGGCGTGACGGATGGCATCCTCTTCAGGTACTGCCATTAGCCATCCGACAGCACGACCACCGCTGGCTAACCCATGATAAACTTACTAATAAAAGCGACGTGGGCATACATACGAAACAAATTTACGGTCGTTATAATTCGCAGATGTAAATTATAAAAATAGTTGAAATATAGCGAGCTTAATCCATCAACAAGCCAGCGGTGGTCGTGCTTTCGTAACGGATGGCTAATGGCAGCACCTGAAGAGGATGCCATCCGTCACGCCGAAACCACACTTCCCAATTTAAATAATTTAAAAATTCTTGCAACATTTTCCATCAACGTATGTTTCCAGCTAAATATCTGCATAGCAGCAAGTGTGTATCATGAACTGAGTTTCTGAGCAAATAGTCTGACTTGGACCACACAAATCAGCTCCATTAAAACGAAGAAATAACTAGGAATTTATCGATATTTTTACACTTTTCTCGCGGAATTGTCATGAAGCAAAGATGTGAACCAACCGGGCTCGTGAAAATTGATTGGGACTGCAATCTTGTGGTCGACATTGTTACATTATGTACTGTGTAAGCAACGTCGCGTACATCATCTAAACCCCAATTATGTTTCTTCCCGGCGCGCTCAAATTAGTGAGGCCTAAAAATTAACATGATCGAGTGGGTCTTTTCAAGGGCAGCTAGGGAAAGGGCTTTCAAAGGGATAGCATATTCAACTGGTTATGTGTGTAAGGCGAGAAACTCAAGAAATTTTTCGAATCAAAGCTTTGTTTTTCAACATAAATCCTTAATAAAAAATAATAACACTAATTGAATGGCCCAATACCATTTTCCATTCTAAACAGCATCGCTTTGCTGTACAATAAATCAATTCACTCGCCGCTCCAAGCCAAAATGCTAAACAGGTGTGAAAGAAAAATCATGCCTATTTCCTTTTTACTTCTTAAATATTCTCAAATCGTTATCCCTTTTTCAAAGGCAAATCAGAATGTTGAATTTATTGTTTCATATCTTTTTTCGGCTTAACGGTGCGCCGTGGAAACTGCCACTGAAAATCCACTTGCTGTGAAAGGTTTTTCATGTTAGTAGTTCTTTTGTTGTTTTGCCTTGAAGTAGGACGACAGGCAAAGGTCGACGCTACATTATGTCGTCCTCGACAAAATTTGCAAATGGCCTGATATTCTGCAATGTCAGCTGGGGATTGATATGCTTCATAAGACATTCAAATTGCGAAGATAACATTTTTCGAAGTTTAAACAATATGTCACGGATGTGTGATTACAATGTGGCACTCAATTTGCTGTAAATGATGGTTGAAGTGAATGAAATGGATCCGGAGGGATATCGTGAGATATATGTATTTATGTGGAAAATGTTTTGTTTAAGGGTTAGAAATCATGTCGAGCTAATGGAAATGGTTTCGAATAATTTAGATACTGTGCTTTTACTGTGAATCAACGTATTGAGTATTTTCAGATAGTGCCAATATGCCATAAACAATATTCAAAAAGGTCTTGTATGTTTCCAATTATAAATAAGACGCGTCAAGGTGATAGAGACCAGACTTTTTCATAAGTTTTTCATTTGAAACTAAACAAACCAAAGTATCAATTTCAAAGTAAACGTAAAATGTAAGACTGCCATCTTAAAAATTACCGGATTTGCAATTTCCCTGGATGTGTGCTGTGGATATGTTTAGAAATTTTCTATGAGAATCTTCGAAAGTAATTTTTGTGTTATTTTGAGTTTTCACAGAAAACAAAATGACGTTTTTAAATGGCTTCTCATATTTAATTGGGCAATAAATTTAAATAAATATATTATTAATGTTTTGATTTTATTTTAAATTATAGTTCCTTTCATCGACTAATTCAATGAACTATTCGAACGTTGAACTCAATTCAATACAATCTTGTAAAGAATCCTATTCAGAGAAAAAAATGGATTCTAATAAAAACGGAAGCACATTCTTCTCATCAGGCAAAACGACCTAAATGAAATCTCGAACATTAAAATGAGGATAATCGAATAATCATCACTCACATTCTCGAAAGTAATCCATCAGATACATGGCTAGTCGTAATAAATCGCACAAAAGAATAATGAGTCAGCCCCACACATGATGAATAACCACCCCCAGTCCGCAACATCCCTCACGAGCAATATTCTGCGCAACAAAAGTGCTGCTTCTTTTCATTTTCGCCTTTTCAGCGGAAACAGATCCCTCGATGTCTCTAAATGCGTAACATCTTGTCAGGACAGTCACAGCAGGACGTGGGTCATCCCATGTAATACACAGCTCCGAAATGAGATGATCTTCGTAACGAATATAAATTCAGAATCTGTTGGCATTTCGTTCGTACTAAGGATTGTATTGTAGCGTCTATTATCCTGGAATCGACCTGCCTTGATACTTGGAACCAATACTCTTCAACAAAAGGCGCACAGATATCTTCATAAAATAAACTCATAACAATTCATATAGCCACACTCCTGCTAAGGATAAAATGCATTAGGATCATCTGTGAATTATACTTCTGCGTTGTTGTTCATTTTTTATTCATTATCCTATTTTTGAAGGTGGCACGTGCCCAAAAAGTCGCTGCGAGCCAAACTTATAAGTTTCCGGGCGATTAATAATTCAACGAGGAGCCACGTGTTCGTTTTCAAGTTGGTAGTATGCACGATGCTGACAAACAGGACATTTTGCTTTTAGTATCAATTGGTTTGTAAGATTTTGCATTATTTCCTTTATTTTGAAAACACTGCTAGATGTGTACCATTCAATCGAAATGTGTACAACACACTTGTCTTATGAATTGAATATCAATTCTTTTTTGAAGGACATCAACTTTATTTCAGGTTTCGTGATGTTACCTGTATATTGCTCCTAAGTGGCAGTTCGAAATAAGAGCTATAGGAAACAGGAGACAATTTTTGGAATGGATTTGTTTTGATATACGAGTAAATGTATGGGATGTGGTGAGAAGTGTGTCTTATTGCAGCTACAGTTTATTGGATACATCAATTTTTTTAAATGGACTTTCGTAGTACATAATCCTTAATTTTAAAGTACAAGGAAATGAAATTGAAGATTTTTTTATGACACCTATTGACTAAAAGTGAATAGATACATATGAGGGCAATAACTTCAAAGTTCTTGAATTTAAATATTACCAGATCTGTGAATTATTTTCTGATTTTTTTTAATGGAAGCAAACACAATTATTTCAGAAGTAAAAAGGAGAATTTTCCCCTTTAAAATAATTGTCTTCACTAGTTTCACATTTTGCCTATCTTTCTGGCAATTTGTGAATAACGCATAAAAAATTGTTCCTCTTTAGATGAAAACTACTCAGGGACCCATTTTTCGAGTTTCCCAGCTGCTTTAAAATGCTTCTTTTCAAGTTCGTGTCTCTTTGATGAAAACATATGGTAATTGGAAGGAGCCAAATTTTGTCAATAAATCGGATGAGGTAGCTAAGCCTAGCCAAGTGAGTTGATCGTATCCTGAAAAGTCTATACGGTGGATGACGGTGCGTCCTCATGAAGCAAAACAACTTAACATGCCTTTTTGCCCATTATGATCGTTGTTTGTTCAATGCATGGTTCAAATTAATGATCAGTATTGATAGTTTCACGAGTTTTTAGGAGCTGTTAGTCCCTTTTTGATTCCACAATACACAGCATTCTCTTCTGTCCTAATCGATTTGGTTTTGCAGTTGATGTTGATGGTTGGCCTGAAGAAACCTATGATTTTTTTCAATGAAACTTTTCAAAATAAATCCACTTTTTATCACAAATCGATGCAAATAAGACTTTCTTTCGTGGCGTTGATGCGGACTACTCTCATCCCCAGTTAGTCCGGATGATCGAGGTTCTACTGTACATAAATTTCACTCCCGATTATTACCCTTCCCGCCCACTTCTCCTGTTGAATTGCGTGGACAGTTTTTATGGTAAAAGTTTATGCCGACTGTATTATTTTCATTTTAGACATAATTCAATTTTTTTTATCACTGATTTTACCTGTCGTAGAAGGCACAGATAATTTGCCACCATTGCAGATTTGCCATAAAGTTTTCATCGATGAGATATTATGTATTTCAGTCAACACATTGATTTACTCCTTTTCATTCATATCTTTTTGTCCTCGACTCAGTCGTAAATCATGCTGACATATATCATTATATTTCTCGATACCTTCCACACAATGGAATTTTCATAATTTTCTCTGCATGTTAAAGGCAACATATGCTTCCACAGTTTACGAGGAAAGTTTATGTCCTGTGAACACGTAGGTACCACTCACCCACGATTGTATATTTTTATGAGTCCTTAGCCGTGCGCTTTATGTCCGAGTGTGGCCGTGTGGTAAACATATAATATCGGGGAATAAGACCTTTATTAGCTCGATATCCTGGATAAGGCAATGAAGTGGCTTATGGACGTCTGCGCTGATATTATGAATGCTCGACAAGACCCTTGCAAGTGGTGATATTTACGAAATGACCCATTAATGGGGAGAAGCTGCCGCTCGAAGTGGATTGTCTGTAATAACAATTGACGTTGAAGTTTTTGGTGGCGTTTTTAGTATCCTATTTTTAATGTTTGATGAAGACGGTAGTGTGATTACTATTTGATGAGTCTGTGGGCCATTTGCTTTGATTTCACGACTGAAATAGACCTACGTGCAACAGATAGTCATTTACGGATTATTCCCAGTAAGCATCAGGTACGGAAAACTTTTAGGGGGCTATTTAAGACATCTTGATATCTTACTTTAAAAAATTGTCTTTACCAAAAGATTATAATACGAAGGAAAAGAAGTCCATCTAAAAGCAAATATCAACTAAATCCTATAAATTTTTAAAATGTGTCCTCCGATCATTCAATTTTCTGAGCCAATTGTCTCATCTGCCGCTCATCGAGTTGAATACTAAATTCTTTATCAATGTGTCCTTAAATTTCTCCCACCATGTGATTCCTACTAACTTCCAAACGAGATGTGCAGTGTTGTTCTTTTCACCGACACTTATCTGATGATTTCGAAATTGTAGCTGTCGCTATAAATAAAGTTCACGTGCACGCTATACTAATCGGAGGGTTGTGCTCAACGCAAATCCTTCAGGAGGGTGTTTCCACGTTTGCATGTCGAGCGACAATTGAAAAATTGCATGCAAGTGAAACCTCGTTTTCAAGGTGGCATTTCTGAGCAGGTGTTTTATGAACACTTCAAGTACCGAAAAGACAATCGTTCGAAGTTGATCAGTGAAAAATTACCATATTTGGATTTCTATTTTAGATGAAATAGAAGCGCGATTCATGTTTGAAGGATTTAAACACAGTCAAATTAATATGCATTGAAATTCAATGCACAAGTTGAGTTGGCTATAAAATAGACCTGAAAATTATGTGTCCGCCAAGGCATCCACAAACTATTGGGAGCAAAAATAGCTATCAATATTGGCCGCCACCTTAGTCAAATACGATATCGTATCATATTCATTGCATTCCTTTGTAATTGTTGTTTATATGTCTCATAACTTACGATCCTTTTATCTCATCATATCTCTTTCAGTTGCAAATATCGTGTCATGCATACTATCTCAAAGATAGAGCAGTCACTAAATTCTTAACGCGGCGCAGTCATCCGGAATACTCCTCTGCAAAAAGCTGATCAATCCCATTTGTTTGGTTTTCAAACCAAACTATGCAAGTCCTTGAAGGTATGCTAAATAACTGTTCACTTTCCGAGAAGATAAAATAAATTTAAAGGATTGTTGAAGCTTCCGTTCGTTCACACGACGAGAACATTATCTTGCGATGAACGATCCGTGGAATTTAAAATGAATTGAAATATCCTGAGTGAATTGTATTGAATAAATTGAGTTGGAACGCGAATGATTCCATCGTTGTTGTTTTTTGGCTGAACGAAATTGTGACATTAAAAATTTATGCGACCCGCAAGAATGTGTTGAAAAGGAAATCGAAATTTTAAAGACCTTAAAATAAGTTGCAGAGAAAATAACATCGCCTTAAATGGATATTAACCACTTTGAATTTTCGGAATAGAATAAACGACGCTCTAAGCATCTGAAATGGAAGTTGTGAAAAGTGCTGAAAATTTTGCGTTTTTAAAAGCAAAAGAAGATGATACCAAACTTCAAATGGGCTCGTCACCATCATTCCAGATTGCAATGAATATTTAAGCAGGTGGAAGTACACATCAATTTATATTCATGATTACTTGGCATTTTTAAATGGAATTGTTTGAGTATGAATCGAATACGAAAGAAAATGATTCAGGTTTTTTTGAACGTCAATGAACATAAATATCCAATGCGATGTATTGTGTAGTGAAATATAAATAAATACACTATTGTTTCTGGTTTGTACCAGAAGGTGGGCTTTATTATATTTAATTGCAAATGAAATACAATTTAGGTTTTTCTAGATTGACATGCACGCGATCCGCTCTGATCGAGACTTGTACTCAAACTGGACTTACTAGTATAGAGTACAACTTACTTACAGCAAGGAAGTTATTATTGATTTAAAGATATGATAATTGAAATAATATAATACTACAATGTGAGATTGACTTTACGAAATGTAAATAATTGTAAAAAATGTAAATAACTAGCTTTAACTGTCATTAAACTTAGATTTAATGATGCCAATTGCCTTACTTTCTAACACCAGATGCCACTCTTGGTCTGGCGTTGTAGGAATGACACAGCGACAGCAACACACCTAGGCGTCAAAGATGATAAACAAAAAGGAAAATCTTGTCATGATCAGATTCGACCGCCGACTCGTGCGCACAGCAAATCGTAATCTTCTTGCTTTGTTTTTACACGTTTTAGTTAATATGGCATTATAAATAGAAAAATAAACCTGTTAAGATAAATGTAGTGTTTTCATCTATACGGAGTTTAAGGCACTACAGCAAAACCCTTGTTCTAGCAAAGCTGGGCACCAATCAACTGCTAGATTAAATTAACTTTGTCATTTTATGTTAAATACTGATAGCAGAGGTTAATTTTATGCATTGATCATTTTCATTAAAAAAAAAATAGAGATTTATTTGAAATATAGTACCAAAATTGATCGGTCACGGGTACGGAATGCGAATAAACAAAATAACTTAGACAATAGAACAGGGAGACGTCTGTCAACTTTAGATCTAGGCATTTGTATAAAGGCGCGAATTTTAAATTTTCGGCTCGCATTATGTATGTATAATTAAAAAAGGCGTATTTGTACGCAATATTTTAATACAGTTCTGTATCGCAAACCCTTTTGACGTTTAGACAAATCAGTTTTGTAAATTTCACGAAAAATGATGAACTCACAACAATCACAAATAAACATGATCGAAATGATCTTCAAAACAAAATATTTGGAAAGCTATAAAACTTACTGAAGCTATGTTAGAAGACTAAAATGCGTGACAATTGAAAAGGTTGGCTTACATTGTACTTCTGTATTTCAATAAATGTATAATATACTGTGCCACTTACGAAAATATGTAAAGAAAAATAAAATCAAAGAATTACACGCAATCAGACGCAATTAATATTTTTATGTTATGATTTGCTCTCTATTGATATTACTCTGTATCAAGATTAAGTGCAATAAAAAATATAATACTGAACAACATTTCAATATAACCTTGCATAAAAGATGTCTTCAAACATTGCACTACGAATCAACAACACAACAATAAATATCCGCATCTTTGTGATCCATTTTCAGGGAGCGAAGCTTATTCAATTTTGACCTCTACAAGCCAATGTTTTTTAATTGAATTGCAGAATCTTTTAATTAACATGTGCCAGACGAAAGTATGTACACTGCAAAAAAACTACGTTGAAATAGTCTACAAAGAAATTATTCAGAAAGTTAAAACTTTTGATTTCTGAATATCATTTTTGGTATGCAGTGGATGAAACAACTACACAAGGTATTTTGCAAATTTAATTATCGATGTTTTCGATGAAGGAATCCCCATCAATGATTTTTTAATACGTTGAAACGTGTTGCAGAAAAATAATATTACTATTGCAAGATTTGTAAAAGAGTCTTTAAATAATTTTTATATACCCGTGTGTGGCTAGTTTCTGAAGTGCAACGGTTCCAATATCCTGCCATTTTGAAAACTTTAATAATGTTCAAATGGTGGAAACATCATGTTCAAAGCTCAATCAAGGAACTGCAGTTATCGAAATTATTTTATGTACTGTTTTTTTTTGTTTTTCATTTGCGGATCTGTTTTTACATGGAATTAACTATGATCAATGCAGTTTCAAATTTTACTGCTTTTGATCTTTATAAAAGCCACTCTAGTGGCTTCAATGTGCTTCAAGTCTACAGAAATTTGTAGATGAGGTGATTTTGATCGAACAATATTATATCTCTTGGAAAGGAAACCTTCTTTCATAAAGAATTTTTTTGACAAAACCTTCATGCAGATTTTTAGGGGTGAAAAAAACTTTGTAAGAAACAAGAGTTGCTGGATTTATTAAAATCTTAAAATACAGATCGCTTCGTTCCCCACATTACAATTTTTAGAAGCAGTAAGACTTTCCTTAACAAAGCTAGAATTTAATTCAACACAAATTATCACAAGATTGCCTTCACCAGCAACCTGTTCAAAGTTCCCCTGAAAATACAATCTACTTTCTTCGCCCAACTCCGCACACGACTTTAGTATTGCATCCATTATTCAGCGTTAATGACTCCATTCCATTTAAACGTTCAGCTTTTTTTCTTAATCGCGACGACGAACGACGATGGTTGAAATTTCATTGTTAATCTTTCCGAAACTCCAAGAAAATTTCATCCACCAAGGAAGGTCGTCATCCTCTTTCTTCTTGGAAATTTGTTTGGCACCCGAAACGACCACAATATCTTAAGTGTCGTTTCAACGAGCTTTCCCTTCTTTCAGTTTTTCATTACTTCCCCTTGAGCGAGGTTGAAAGCCTGGCGTGGGCCATTTATGAGGCTCTAATACTGGAAAATTTTCTTCTAAACGATTTACCCTTTTCTGTTTGTCAGATAAGCACTATAAATGTTACCAGAGACGATGCACAAGAAAGGGTAGATAAGAGAAATAATTTACAGGGCATCAAGTTTTCAATATTAAATTCTTTTGTTTGGTCGAAGGCGGGAGTTTGCGAAGTGATGATTTGAAATAATAACATGAAAGTTTCCTTACAGAAATCGGTGATGGAAAAGTGGATTTCACTGTGAGGATTTTTTTTTAAAGAAAATCAAATGGTGAATTGAAGTATGAAAGTATCGGAGCCATCATGTGGTTAAACTGGTACTCTCGAATAAGATAACCAAGATGAGCACATCGCTGATATTTCCTTTTCATTTAAAAAAACCAAAACAGTGAAGAAAATTAATTCCCCGAAAAATCACACTGCACCAAGTCCTTATTCCACCTGCATTGATGAAATTAAATCGATTAAAGATGATGTAACAGATATTTTTGTGAAATTGATTAATTTGAAAAAAACTCGACAGTACTACTGATTTTCGGACGAGCCGAAATTGACTGAAAGAGTAATAGACCAATTTCAATTTTAGATTGTTTGAGCAAAATCTAAGAAAAAAATTAAAATTCACGAGTTAAAAATTTCAGTTATCGTAAGACATTTCGGGTAGAAAATTGTTTGGATTCTAATCACAAGAGTACAAGAAATTCTATTACGGATTTAATAAGATTTATCATCACGCATATGAATGAAGGTTACAATGTTGCTGAAATTTTTGTTGGCTTCAATAAGTAGGCTCGAAGAATATAGAATTGTGGTTAAATTAAATGATGATTGCCTAGTTAACGCAATTTATCGATGAATAGATTTCAAATAACAACAATTGTAGAAGTCAAAAGCAAAACTGCTCAAATTTGTATAGGGTTTCGAAAGTCTCCATACTTGGACTCTTGCTATTCTTCCCTTATACCCATTTCCCAAAAAGTGCAGGATTTGCTGCGAAAGTAAGATGACTCGTTCTCCGTAACTCTGGAAAAATTAATCTTTAAATTGAAGGAAACGTAAATATTGACCTGGGTAAAAACTGACTTTGGGTACCATAAAACAAACTAGATGGACGTCCAAACCGCAAGTGTTCAGAATCGATGATTTCGACTTACTACTACAAAAATTGTGTTTAGCAACAATGCATTAACCAATAAAGCAAAAGCCAATTCCATTGTAATCGGATGGAACGAAGATTTTAAACTAACTTTTTGTTCTCTATAAAGCAATGACAATATATTTTCTTAAAAATTAATCAAAGAAAAGCATCGAAATAAATACCTTCGTCGTCGTTAATACCTTCTCTAACTTTTCTACATAAAATGTTGACTCTTATGTTAATAGTTTTCTCCCTTCAATTGAAACGTAAAAATTGATAAATCATCGATAGATTTCACTTTATTCGTTACTTTGCATGCAAATTTTTGAATCAAAAGTAAACATCATACATGTTTGGTAGAATTTTATCAATCATATATTTGTATAAAGTGAGAAATCAAATTGAGAATCAAAATTTCGAGTTAGACTTCAATTCAAGAACGACGGTTTCTCTGAATTCTGTGTAAAGATTCGCTGATATTTCAAATCCAAAATATTTATGATTAATTTCAATAAGCTGTTGAGTCAATATTGAACTCTAAAGTTTCTTTACTTTCACACAAAGAATATTTTTACAGTTAATCTAGCTTTCGATCCATTTATGAAATACAAAACCAAATTAAAAATTACACACTTAAGACTAAAGAGTATGTCTGTTAATATAAAACAATGCATAAAATTATAGAAAAAATGTTGAAGTTTAACCTTTAAAATTTGTTCGACCAGCTTTATAATTTCGTTGAATCCAACAATGGATTTTATTTTTTCGATTTTTTTAATTTTATCAAAAAATACGTATTTCAGCCAAGGTCTTTTAAAAACCAAACAGACAATAAGGAAAAACACTTGACTTCAACTTATTTAAAATAATTTTATCAGAAAAGCTGCCTCACATAGCCAATTAGCATTATAATTTAAAGAACAGTGTTGTTTTTCAAGCATTCATGCCCACGTTGGGCGCACATGGCAATATTAAAATTTTATGATGTTATCTAAAATACGAAAATTGCTACATTATAACAATTCAAATAAAGACTTTCACTAAGATCTGCGATACACTAATATTTTCGAAAATGAAAGAATAGACATAAATTTGAACAAAATATAGAAGCCTGAACGCAGCCTTAACTGCTCAATCAAATAAACTTTAGTTCGTGTTCTAGATAAAGCAGTATTAACAAAAGTGCTAAGAATTTGCGTTGAAAATTCAATTTGGACAAGATAAGCACCAATTGGGTTGACAATTAACATTTTAATGCCGTTTTTATTTACTAAATAAATACTTGCGTTTTAATTCATATACAATTCTTTCTACATATCCTTACGGGCGACTTAAAGTATACTTGGAACACGGGTGAGAAGGTTTTTTCACTCCTCTAACTATTGGCTTACATACATGAGCCACTAGCTAACATAATAACCCATGGAGAACTTATTTGCTTTATAGACACAATGAGAACTTCTCTTTTTTGCAGTCAGATTTGGACTATGCAAAAAAATTATAGTGACTACGTTGCATTTTTTTAGCACAAATCTTTCATCATTATAAAATATCATTGTATTAAAAAAAAATCCAAATAGGTTTAAATGCAAGAATAAAAGACCAATCGAAACAAAAAAATCTGCTTTATATTGCAAATTATTAAACGTATCCCATGTCCAATATTTACTCAACAACCGTAAAAAAACCTTAGCAACTCCTTTAAAACTATTCAAACAATTATTTTGCCGGAATGTTTTCTGCAAAGAATCGCAAGAATTTTCGATTCAACTGACAAGATTACTAATCCCAACCAATGTTTTCTAGAAATTCTCGATATAAAGTAAGTCTTAATTAGTTTTAGTTTCAATATTTGAAAAGTTTTCATTAAAATGTTGTTTTGTGGTATTTTTCATTAGTCTTGGGTTCCATTACCATTTTTATCTGATAGTTAAGTCGTCAGCACTAAAAGTTCTTGATTAACTGGCTTGCATCAATGTAAAATTTACGCGAGTAAGTGTTAACAGCGAATTGAATCGTGGCATCTAATAAAAATGACGATTTTTTTTTTGAGGTCTACTTGGACCTTTTTTAGCTGGGAGTCCTTTCTTAATATCAAGAGTTTCGACCATTTCATTTGCATCCACATTTGTCTATTGTCAAAAATTTTCCGAGCGCATTTCTGTTTAAAAAAATTTAAGTGACCAGCAATTAGCATAGATTCCAATTTGGTGCTCCTACGTGTCTGACGCTTCGTGCTGCTATCCAGTTCGCCAGTTTTTGAATTGTCTCTGCATCTTCTAAACATTTCTGGAATTATGAAAAAATTGTTAAAATTTTAGACATTTATACATATGTACATAAGTCATACGTGTTGATAAATGACAGCGGCCATTGCAGCTCGTCTGAAACATGTTTCTTTTGACTTTATAAAACATGTTCAGAAATTTGAATGAATATTTTAACTATTTCACAGAAATCCACGCCGATAGCTGACATTTTTATTAACGGTAACTCTTGCTCCCGCCACACAGTGTGTACTTGCATACGTTTAGGCTGGCGTTTTACTGCATTTCTGCTCCTGCCAATCCGGAGTTGACGCACTGACAGCTCTGCACATAGGGGCATCACTACTTGTCTAAATACCCGCCAGACGTCGCTACGAATACTTCGATGCTCCAATGATTGAGCAAAATTATTTGTGCACAAGTCATTCGACCCCACGAACAGCTGATTGTCATAAGGGGTTAGTGTATCCAAAGACAGTGCGGAGCGGACAAAGAAAAGCTTTTTCTGTTGGTTGTTGCAGTTTGCCCAGTCCGCTGTCAAAATTGGTGGTGCCTTTCAGAAGTGTCAAGTCGCACGCGAGGTGTGGACGCGTTTTCTTTTTCTCCTGTCGCATCGAATCGAGAATCGGCGAGCACCAAGAGTTGGAGGTGTCAGCTTCACCTGGTGTGAATCGTTTCCGCGAGCAATTTTCTGAGCCGACTTGCATGTTTTTTCACAGTGATTTTCTAATTTGGAAAATGGTGGGCACTGCTGCGTCATAACTAGGCGTAAATTGCGTAATTAATTACATGAGACACGTGAGCGGGCGTACCAGCGGGAGTTTGTTTTGACGGGAGTTCTGTGTGTAGTTTGTTTACCTGTGGGGTTTGCCCGATTTGTTTGCATGTTTTCTTAAAGTTGTCGAAGGTGTGGGAACAAGAAACCACGTGACAGTGATCTGTGAAGTGCTGGTGCTCTTAAGAATTACTGTGCAGTGGGTGGTTGGTTCGCGACAGTGTCTTCGCTTGATTCTGTGACGTACCCGAGAAAGGGCAGTCATATGATCCACCAAACAGGAGGCTCTACTATATCTTCCTGTTGTTGCATTGACTTCGACCGGTGACACTATAGGTGGGTGAAGCGTCATCTCAATCGCGTTGCTGTATGCTCTAGTTACCTAAGATTCTGATTGGCATCACTTGCGACTTTGGTTAAACAAATAGAAAAGCTATATCATTATAAACCATCTTTATTTCATTTATTCACCAGCTCAAATAGATATCAAACTACTGTGCCAAGCGCTGAGGAGGCTTCCTCTTATTTGAAAAAGCGACAGTTGGCATTCGCAAGAACCACTTTTCGAAACGTCTTCAACACGATCGGCCGCCTGAAAAGGGTCTGGCATTGAAGAAGAACAGCTGCCAAGACGCCCCAGAAGATTGTTTGCATCGTTGAAATGCTCACATGGCTCGCGGGGTCAAAAATCCCACTTTCGCGATAGTGACGCCAAAGAAAAGTATTGGAATGCGAGAAATTCACAGTTTTGTTGCGTTACGCACTCGCCTCTTTTTCCGGCGAGGGTGATATCACACTCCGATGAGGTCTGATTGATAAGACGTAATTTTATCAACCAGAAGTGTTGGCCTGCACTTCAAATTGTTGACGGGAAATTGGTTTGGGTTTTGGCAAATATTTTGTTTGAAAAAATTATGGTTGGAAGACTTCTCTATAACTCAAAAAATAAGGATAAATGGTTTCTATGTTTCGTAATTTTGCCTGCAAAATAAAAAAAACTGTAAGATGTACCCTGTCTTTTAATAACAATAAATAATGCGGCGAATATTTGGTTACTTCATTTGCAATTTTTATTTTCATGATTGGAAAGTATGTTTCTCCTTAAAATCATTTTCGTTTATTGAAATTTATAATGTGTTTAACAATTAAGAACTACGGTCTTCGCTCACATAATTTGCCCTTATATTCAGGAATTCATAGCTCTGCTCGTAAGTTATTTTTTAAGAGTGAAACACGAGTATTTATCTTTGAAATGATTTATCAGAAAACCTTTGTTTTGGCTTTCATTTTTCAGTACGGTTTTGTTTTAAACTAGTCTTTTTAATGAATGAATAAATTCAACAACGTGTCAATGTGAAAGTAATGTCCTGCCAGTGATCATGTGATAAGGTGGGCGTGAACAAGTTCTAAGCGCTAGTGATCTAAATTTTGAAGCAGTTACGATTTGAGGTATGTTGTTTCATGGTTGCATGAAAAAAGTGTATGATTCACATGTTATTACACATTTACCGCATTTAAACATTCAATTATTAGTTTGCTTTCCCAATTTTTCTTGTAAATAAAATGGTGCAGTCAGGTAATAACGCACTAATAGGCTATTTACACTGCCGCGAAACTACATTCGTGATTTTGATCATTCTCTGGTTCAAAACATCTATTTTCTCATAGGTTTCCAAATTATCTTCGGAATGCAATTTGGACACAGGTCAAAACAAGCTAGTATTTGATTTTCTCATATGTAAAAGATGTCGCTAGTAGATATTTGCTATTCACCACACTATTTGACACAATATGTAAAGCAAATATAGTGCTTCCAACAAGACTTCCACTGCAAGAAAAATAAATCGATATTTAAACAGGCGTGAATGCACACCATTGCTTCAAACATATTTTAATGACCTTTTTTCTTTGTTTTTCAAGGGAAATAATAAGATTTCTGAGTATATCTTTTTTCATAAAAGCTTTTATAAATATTTTGGCATCCATATTTTACGACCCGAACTGTTTAACATGTGAATCTGACAAACAAAATCATCTCGACGTAATGTAAACGGTCCGAGGCATTTTGAAATGCGTCAATCATGAATACATATTTTCGTTTGCAATATAAATAGGCTATCAATCATAAATACGCATTAAGAATGAAGAAAAATCCAATATATATCGCAAATTTATTGATCATGTATAAGTAAGGTCTTTCGACCTGGAAAGATCATCGAAAAGGATCTGCCGAGTCTATTGATTCATGTTGACTCTTGACGATTTTGCATGCATTGCCATCATTTAAGAATAACAACTTCAAGCATCCTTTGATGCAACAGGACATATTTAGGATTGTGTTACAAACAAAAAGCATCAATTATCACACTTTATTAATTTATCAGTTCTCTAACATTATCAAGATACATACAGTTTTTCCAATTTCCCGAATCGATCATTGATTCAAAAATAAACGTAATTATCAATACACAAATTCTTTGAACGCCAGTTACGTTCGATTACATTTGTTTTCGTCGAAAGCTAACTTTGAAATCACTTTTGTGCTCTCTAATTGAAATGCCAGCATTCGTTTCATCTATTCTGCGAATGTAATCATCCCTTGTTCTACTCACCAGCCCTTCCTTCAACTGAAACATTGCATGAAGTTACACTTTAGATACGCCCGCCGTTGTGGGCTCAATGAGAAAACTGTGGGAGTTGTAGACTGTTGGAAAATTAGGCAGTTGATAGATTGTTTTGATTGATAATTGCAGATAAACAACAGAAATAGTGACTAAAAATTCAGTGCCTTATTTAAAACAAGAATGACTGCTATTTCTTCAGGTTAATTTGATCTAAATTAAATTTCGTACAATATTACATTTGTTTAAAGTTTATCACAAAGTCTTGGAGACGAGAGAAAAACACATCTTTTAAATTTAATTTATTTTATTAAAACCGTTGTAGTTTCAAAATCCTAATTTAAATGATCTACAAAATGTGCAGCAAACTGTAATTCCTAACTTTATTCTGAATCTAAAACAGGGGTAAAAATCAACATAATTAACTATAAAATCGCAAATATTTTGGCACATGTTTCGTATTTTTAGGTTAGATTCCTTTCGGTATGAGCACGAAAACCCACGCTGGGCGCTGATCTGAATTTTTTTTAAAAATTTACAATGTTGTGATGAAATCTGATCACCAAAGTTAAAAAGATAGAATTCAAACGAGATTAAAAAGCGCTTTCATTTTATTTTTTTGATACTGATTGCTTAGTTTTGTAATTTATTGACACTTTTCGTACAACATTTAAGTAATTATTTTTATTCAAAGCAAAATTTGGTTCCGCACACTTCATTCGGAAACTCTAGTTTAATTTTGAATACGTTTTCTAAAATCAAAATGTTTGGCATGATAAACTCAGTGTGTTGCTTTTTTTCATTTACTCACGTAAAACATAATTAGATTTGAATTAATTAATTAAGGCTCGACAAAAATTCACAATGCAAACTCAAGACAATTTTAAAATAAATTGAAGAATACTGTCTCCAATTTTTGTATCGTTTAAAGTTTTTATTGCGGTTGCAAATAGCACACATGTAACTCTATAAGTAAAGGAAATGCCACATTTTACATTGCCAAAATTCGGGTAATATTCAGGGTCAAGAATTCGAGAAAAATGCGAGAAAAGCGTGTACGGACGATATTTTTATAATTTAAAAATTAGTTGAAAAATTTTGCAACCTCGCAAATACATCCTTACTTTAATACAAAAGCTTGACAGAAAAGTTCAAAATTTTTGAAAAAATCCTTAAAATTCCCGAGAATTTTTTCGTATTTTTTGATTTTAATGACAATTTTGGCACGAATTATTTCAAAAATTCCGACGAAAACAAAGCCAAAATTATGTTTGAAGTTTTCAAGGAAATTTTCATAAATTGCGAACAACTAAATAAATTTATGCCTCTGTTTCAAATGTATATTATGGTACTCAAAACGTCAGCGATGAAGGAGAAAAAATATTGGGTCTAAATTTCAAAGCGTTGAAACAATATTTCAAAAAAAGTGGTAAAATTTTGTTGTTTAAGACAAGTTTTATTGATTAAAGACAGTATCAAAACTTCTAAGCCCTAAAATTTTCGTACGAGGGATTCTGAGCTTAGCACTGGACTACAAAGGAGTTTTTACTTTTGTCGAAATTTCGTCGAATCGTTTTTATTCCATTTTATTTTTGGAACAATTGATTCCTTCTTATTTGCAATTTCATTTTTTTTTTGTGAAGCATGTACAATAGTAATGTTATTTAATGTTTATCATTTAAACAGCGCTTGATTATCACTTTCAATCAATTCGGTTTGTTTTCGTTGTCGTATTCTGTAGAAGTTCTCCGTGTGTCCTCTTTTTAAGAGATTTTAACAAAATCGTCTCCTTAAGAAAAGTCCATTTTGGAAATGTTCGAAATAAGAATTGCTTGCAAGTAAAAACTATGTAACAACTCTCATCTTTTCTTCACATTTTAAAATTCCCTAAAGATTGCATGCAAAGTGATTGTTTCATTCCTTATCAATTTGTTTCGCTATTCTCTTAACAATCACATTTTTATTGCGTTCTTTTACCTCACTCGTCCTCTTAATAAAATCTTCTTCGACTTTTGAATCGATTTCCGATGAAAATAAATGCATCGTCAACTTTTTATGACGGTGAATTAAATCCGTCCCGGACCGCAATCGGATAAAATTTTCTAGATATTCATGACCAGCAATTTGTCGTGGCTGGCGTTCGCGATTTGTTCCCGCCTAATTGGTGGCCATGTTGATTGTGGAGTGCAGAAACTCATTAACGAGAGCGGTTTCCATTTTCATGGAAAATTCAGATTGGTGAGTTTCAGTGGACTGTATTTCAATTCGATGTGCCAGAAGCTAAATGTGAACTTTGTGAGGTTGAATTTGTATGCTGCAAAATCATCGAAATTGTTTTTACCAACTTTTCTATGACTTTCAGAAAAAATCACTCCAATGAGTTTCCCATTGACTAATGGCATATATCAACCGTTTGAATTTATAGCTGTTGCCCACCAATCGTTTCGACTTTTTTTCTGATACGAGTTTAAATATTTTCATTTTTAATTACTCTTTTGCTAATTGCATGGGTCAAAGTATTCTTTGCTTACACATTTGCCTCTGCAAACTGTAAATAAGCACTTGAATCGTAATAGTTCAATTCGCAGAGTACCTTCTAGTATGCGATTGATACCAAAATAGCCTCGAATTCCATCACGTCGGGAAATGCTTGATAACCAGAGAAATAGGTTCGACTTCCTGTTCCTCGCAAACTGATGTACCCAGCTATATCATCTGCTGGTCCGACTACATCATCGACTTCAGCTGAGTGCCTCACAAATACGAACCGAAGACTGATAAGGTTCCTTGACTGCTCGTTTCGTTGTTTGTACATCATAAGCCTTGATAACGAGGAGGCTTTCTCGTGAAGCAGAAAAGATATTCTGAAATTGTGCATTTTTCGGGGTTGCACGCCACCCACGGCATCTAGCACTCGGCCTTGGATATTTTCCGCGTAATCATTGCGTAGGTGGGGTTCACTGGGTTAAACCTAGACTTAATCACATGCCAAAGTATTGTTGCGTTTTTGTTGAGACTCTTTCAAAAATTAAATGGAAAAAATTGTATGTTGATGCGGGAAAGTGTCAGACATTCAAACAAAAAGATCTTCATAAATTTTGATGGAATAGTCAAATAATGCGACGGTGTAAATGTTTTTGGAAGGCATTTAGATAGAACATTACGATACGAAAATAAACTTTACTTTTGCTTGGAATTCAAGATAATGGCAATTTTAAAACGCTTTGAATTTTTTTCGCAAAAGTTGCCATTACTTTCTCATAGTTAACATTTGTTTTCATTAGTGACTGATGATTGAAATATGAACAACCCAGAATCCATTCAGTTCAATTAAATCAGTATTGAAATGTATATTTTCCACTTTTAAAAATTCAAAATGCATATTTCACAGTCTTGTGAAGGCGCAAGAGCTGTTTTCGACAAACTCACCATGAATTTCCAATTTATCGAATTTAGCCAACAATTTACAACAATTGTAAAACAATAATCACACAAACCGATTTGTTATTGAATGTTGTCACTATAGGCAGCGTAAAAATATCACTTGTAGTTTTGTAGCCTTTTACTAAGAATGCCATTATAAATTAGGTCAAATATACATGTTTTTCCTTCCGGAAATTGTACGTCCTACTAGCACTGAAGAAGACATCTAAGAGTCAGTTTTATTTCAGATTGAACAATTAATTTATAGAAGAAATTAAATATTTCTGACGTCATGCTCACTTAAAAGTCTTTTGATTCCAAAAAGGTTGGCTGCGAATTAACTAAAATCATTTTGTCAACCCATGAAAACCCAGAGCCTCATCAAGTTTTCTCACCTGGTCTCCTAACTCAAGTTGAGAAAAAAAAGTCGCAATGAAAAAGAATGACCCTAAATGGGTGTCAACTCAAGCGGAATTCAAAATGAATGACAAAGAAATCCGGTTCATCCTTGGAAGGTTGTTATCGCATCAGGACTTATTCTTGTGTAAATACGTGAATCCTTCGCGGAAGAAGATGGTGGCATCTGCCAGAACAGAATTACGGTCGTGACGAAAGATACTGGTTTAATGTTAATGGCTTGAGTTGGTGCTTCTAATCTTTGACACAATTACAGCATGTGCACGAAGGATTTTCAGCGGGTCCATATTTTTCAAAAGGAAATATGTGAAGAGTATCAAGATAAATTCATTATTTATCAAACATCGATTAAAACCATTTAAGGATAATATTGACGATACTGACAAAAATGTAACAATGATGCATAGTTCCTTTAAGTTCTCTCCTAAATTTTTGTAAAATGAGGGTTGAGTTGAACATGAAAATGTTTGACTAGCATGTGTAGTAAGGAAATGAGTTCTGTCCAAACCTATGCAATTTAAATGTTTTTATGAGTGTCAGCCGATATGTCTGCCACAACTATTTTCAAAGAAAATAAGAGTATGTACTCTTCGTAGACCATCGAGCTTTAACTGATTTTTTCAGATAAAATTAGATCGCGTTTGTGGCAATTCTAGATTTCCAAATAAAGCACTAGATATTCCCAAAAAGCGATAACGCAAACGTATTCTTGTTCGGCAACACATTCAACTGATGATTGAATTAGGATGAAATCCTTATCGTCTACCTTCAATTCGAGAAATTTCTATTTCAAAAGTACTGGGCAGCAGTTTCATGCATACAACCATCCAACAATTCGTGAAAATTACAAACTTGAAACCGAAAATAAAGTCTTTTTAAAAATTTCTCATTAAATCTTCCTTTTTCATCCTATGCCTTCCCTTTTTTTAATTTCCAACAAATCAACAATTGAGGGGTGTTTTCTTATTAACACGAACATTATCCAAGCCCATCGACCAAATCCGACTTCTGGTCTGATTCGCTTCTTTGGATGTGTCAACAGGCTAATACCAAAAGGAAAAATTGAAGAAGAAAAACATTCACCCTTAAGGTGTTTTTTCGCGAAACAATTCTGATACGATCTTTAATTATGTTCTCACTCCAAGCGCTGCAAAAATAAACAGATAAGATGAAGAAGGACTTTATTATTATTTTGTTGGCTTCTATGCTCGCGAAATTTGAAGGATGGAATGAATTTGTCATTTTATTTTTAAAATGATGTAAGATAAATTCAGGCTGAGGGCAGTTTTGGAAGTAGTTTAGAACAGCCAGGATAAAGCTAAAGTAAAATAAAGTTTGGTTTTCAATCAGGAGTATGTATAAAATTTTAATTATTTTTTGAATAATTGGAAAGCGGAAAAAGCTTTTTAAATTGTAATACCAATGGCACATTTTTGTCAACTGGAAAAAGCTGACAATGCTTTTTCAAATTATAAAATGTGAAATGGTGAACGTTTGTTATCAAATTTTTAACATTTTTCGGTTTTCATTTGGAAGCCAAATTGGCAATTGATGATAAACAAACAAATCTGAATGCAATAAAATATTGCTTCATTCAATGCATTAGAATTTTTTATCCTTTGCTGATTAAATAAAATTATTCAAAGACTAAATACTTGAAAAATTAGAGTAGGAGGACCTTTTACATCCTACTTAATTCTCTAAATTTTAAAAAGGGAACAAAAATTCAAAACTCTTTCCATAATGTAAACGGAACAGTGAATAAACAGAAAATTCAATATCCGAAAAATGCGTTGAGCCAATATTGAAAACTCATCCATCCTGCTAATTAAAGGCTGTGTAAGGATATTCGTTAAGGCAACGCACAATATCTTGGATTAATCTTCAAAAGAAATCAAATTTCAGCCACAATCCATTAATTGGAGTTTCACTACTTTTCAGACCTGATACATAATTCCTGTTTAAATCCTGTTTGTCTTAAAGCTACCTTCACTTCAGTATGCGTAGGCGTTTCCATTTGAAGCTCAAAGAAAATAAAAATGAAGAAAATGTTCGCTGATGTTCAACCCCGTAATCGCTTACCAACAACTCATCATAATACGAATGTTCTCCGTTGCCAATTTCGAGTGTTAAAGCGTTAAGTAGTCCGACTTGAAGGGGATTAGGAGCGGCAGGAAAACTTCTGAAGCGAAAAAAAGTATTTTTCGAAACATTCATTAGCTTTTTCATTGAATTCAGGATAAAAGATAAGCTGCATAAAGTGAGAAAAAGTTTTTCTTGGCTTGTCAGCCTTTCATGAACATGTTACCAGTTCTTTTTGGATTGCATGAAAAATCCTTGATAACACTTAACTCATCATCACGCAGTCAAATTTTCTGTGTTAATCTGAATGGAAAGCGCCTCTATAAACTGCCTAATTTTAATTACGAACCGCAGAAATATTTCCAAGGCAGATATAACTTAAATAATGGCATAAATGTAAGCAGATTGTTCTATTATTATCTATTCTAACCATAAAATTTCTTTCGAAAAAAAATCGTGGAAAACTTTTACTAAATCGTTTCCGTGGCAACGCCTAGGTCCTTTTTTCATTAGCAAACTTTTTGCGAAACTTTTCTGATTTATATCGTTCAAGATTTGCACTTGGAAAATTTCTTCTAATTTTGTTATAAATAGTAACGACAAAAAATAATCTGACGATTTAAGTACGAGAAAAAAATATGTTAATTTCATCAGAAATAAATAAATTCATTACTAGAACTGATCCAAAGGCACAACGCCTTCAGGCTGCAATTCTAGAGTTACTTAATCACTGTTAAGGGTACATATCAGAAACAGAATCAAATTAAAACTATGCTTTCCAAAAATTTTATCAGAAATCTTTGTTTCGAAGCCAAATTGGACTTCGACAATTGAGACAACCCAAAGTCAAGATTCATGTCGGGTCAAACGAGCGAAACTAATTCACTAATTTACGCATCTTTATATGATTTAAGTGATAATAATTCACATGTGATGTTTCCTTGACATGACTAACTTTTGGCATAAATTAAAAGAGGATGCTTGTCCTTCTATTAGCGAAGATGTGTTTTCCTCCTCATTTATTCATTGCTTTATCAAACATAGCTCGTTGAATAGTTGACTTCGGAAAATATTAGAGATACATCTTATCCAATTTATAACGAGTTAAAGCTTTGAAGACATTTTTAAAAAAATTCTATTATTTGAGTTTCTTGAACATTTTTTTTGAATGAGCTTCCCAACTGATTTTTCTGAACATCTTTCCCCAAAAATCAATAGTCTTACAAAGTAGCAACAATTATGCAAACTAAAAATATTGAACGTTGAAGCAAAAATAAAATTAGTTGGACCGTTTAATCAAAAAGTATAGGGAGGGAGTTTAAAATGAATGATTTAAGGAGGGGAAATCACAATAGACCGATCAAAACATCGACTTTTTCATCGCAGAAATCAAATTTTTAGCTATTCAAGAGTATGCTCAAAAGTTTGAGATCGATATTCGAAGTCCTTCTTATATTTTCGAGACAAGAAACGAAGCGCGCTTGAATATACCGCACGGCCTGTTGAATGGGGTGATCGCAGACTAGCTGGGCGGGACCACGAAGCTGTCTTTCTATGAATATATTTTACTTTGTATGTATTGGGGCAGGCATGTCAAACAAGAAAATGTATTTTTCCTTGTATCCTGTGTATATAGAAGTAATACACAAGTCACTTGAATTCTCAGTTTTTGGTAATTTGTTTTTAAATGCGTTTTTCCGGCTGGCGTACATTGTAGCTCAGCGAATTTTTAGCCTATCTTCAAAAACCAAAGATTGTTTGAATTTTTACTAAATAAGCGTCTCAGGGAACATGAAATATAGGTAAAAAAATTAGTTTAGAGTTTTTTTTATGTCATAAGCACGAAAAAAATTTAAGTTTTTTTTCAAACGCGCTTCAAATTTTCAATTTTCCAAGTTTTTACTAAAATTCAGGTTTCTTGAGGAATTATACATATACATAGATGTATGAAAAATTTCCTTGGATTGTTTTCACATTAAAATTGTGGACTCCAGAATGCACGGTAATGACGATGGACCTTCATGAAAAACAGCTACTAACGTTGCGAAATTTTATTGTTAATAATCATTTGAAAAATTATGAGATGTAATTCAAAATATTAATAAAGCTATTAATAAAGAACTGAATCTTCCTCTTAAAAAAATCCATCCTAATGATGTAAAAATCTATCCTCTTTAGAATTTGACGCCAGTGAAGAAGAGTCAGATTCACGTTATGGTGCAGGCTGGACTATGTGCTCAAGAGATCAGTGCAAAAATCAGAAGATCCAGAAAAGTGATCAGAAATTTTATATACCTTTTCAAGAAATACGGTAGAAACCGTAAAGTTAAACCAAACAAAAAACTTATTCCACCCAAAAACGTACAACTTTAATTGAAACGAAGAGAACTGGTTGTGGATCTCCGGAATTAGCCACAGTTTAAGATTGCTGGTGACGCCCAAAAGGGTTCGTCCAATTCTTTGTGAAGATCCCAACTTGCAATACAGGAAAATTGTTGTTAAGACTCCGTTAACAAAAATACAAATGAGCGAGCAGGACTGGCATTCGCACGTAGCCACATGGACTGGATAAAAGAATGGAATCTAGTTGCTTTTAGTGACGAGAAGAAGTTTAATCTGGATGGCCCGGAGACTTTAAAATATTATTGGCATGACCTAAGAGTTGAAAAGCGAATAACAATGAGTCGGAACATTGGCGGAAGCAACGTAATCCTATGGGCTCCTTTTTTCACAACTGTAAATCTCGTCTCGCATGAATTACAACGCGTATAAATGCCGAATTGTTTATGGATTTTTTTGGAAGAAGAATTAGTTTGCATAGTAATAGAATCCTTACCAGAAAACTTGTGTTTTCAACAGGATAATGCTTCAATATACAGAGCTACCGCTATAAAAAGATGGTTTGAAGCTTCTTATATCGAAGTTTTGGTGTAGCCATCGCACTCCCCAGATCTTAGCCCGACTGACAATTTATGGGACCTCCTTGCAAGAGATGTGTACAAAAATGGAAGGCACTTCAATAATGTGCTAGAACTAAATCACGCTATAGCCTCTGCCTGGAATTCAATTACTCATAAGACCCTTAAAAAACTTATTAATTTTATGCCATTTTTCAGATTATTACTGATAAAGGAGACAATGCTAGATAATAAAAAAATCAAAAAAATCTGTATTAAAAACGATTAATTTAAAAACCAAATTTTAGAAAGTGCTGATGAAATCCTCACATGCAGTTTTTAAAATACTGATTGTTTTTTTATGTTTCAAAGTAATGTAGATAATTTTACTCGTTTTATGTGGTTTTCATTTCTAAATCAATATAATATACTTTCTGCATAACTGGATCACGTTATTTTGCTTTTTAAGGAAAATATTGGCAAGCGGCTTATCAAAATTCCACCACTGTGTGAATAAACCTTTATTTTGAATGATTTAGATCCTTTACGGGAACTGCAAGACTTCTGTTTACTTTGAAACACCGTTTAAGTTTATTTAGAGGATGTTTTAGCAGTAAAACATTAATTTCAAATGCAAAATTTTTATGCAAATTTATACAATTAGCGTATGTGCAAAAAAATAATGGAAAAGTACAATTTTGATTGATTTTTTTACGAATCCCTGAAAATCTCTAAAGTTTTCAAATTTATATGTTTTAAATATGTTCGGCCATAAATTTATCGAAAACACCCAAGCTAAAACTAGTTTCTCATAGACCATATTGAATTCAATCACTGCAGGACATTCTAAATCCTCCAGGCCCATATTTCTTCGATGCCATCCACTGTAAACGCACCATGCTTCACCAAGGATGTTATCGTTTCATGGAGAACCAATTCAATGGCTACAACTTTTTTTTTATTTATACGAAAAGCATAGAAGTAATCGCTTCGAGTGGCAACTTTCACTGACACGTAAGCGTCGTCTAGAGCCTCCGGCAACACACCAGCTTAAAGTGTTGTTCGGGTCACAGTTTACGCCCTTTTGATGGAGAGCCTCATAATTGACTAACACTGTACGTGACACGTAATTTATCCTGCAATGTGTGATAAGTTGATTGATGCTTTAAGAAAAGCGTATTTATTTTTGAGAAATGCAATTGACAGCAATGAAATTACAAGGAGATTGATTTATTGGTTCTTCTGAAGAGGACAATAAAAGACTTTTAGGAAAAAACTTTCAATGGGATTATAAATGTTTAATATAAGTTTTTTGACTTAATCATTAATTTTTTTGGAAAGTTTGCAAAGAATTTTTTTAAAGTGGCTGGATAAATTATATTTTTTCCTAGGCCGCATAAGCCGTAATACAAGATAATGAATTTTAAATAAAACATGAGGTCATCTTTCACGATGAATTTTTATGCGACTTTCGCGTTGAATTTTCTTCATACTGCCATTGTGTCAAGTAATTTTGAAGTGTTCCTCAAAAGCACATGAATACCGTTGTGTACAATACGTTGCTACTATACATTGCATTCAAACAAAGGATAATTGCTGCAATTACCCTAGTCCCCGCCAACGTTAACTACAATTAATTTAAACGCCTGAGACTCAGGCCATCTATTATCGCCTCCTTGGTATCCTTCCAAATACGGCTACTGGTTCGCGTGAGAACTCCCAAGGAGCAATAACTGACCCAGTTAACGTTGCAATGACACTGCACAGTGCAACTCTGCTTGGGTCCTTGGCCTCATTGCTCCGGTGCCCCCAATTGCAGGGTTCAAGACATGGACGCGTTCCAAGTGGAGCAGCATTCATAGCGTGGCTGCAAGACGCAGGTAGTTAGTCCTGTCAACGATCGTTATCGTCTGTTATGTGAAGGAGCGACCACCAACACAATCGATTCCTATATGACGTAGCTGCAAGGATTCGCGCGCTATGCAATGTTCAAAGTCACACACGATACACGAGACACGAGCTGTGCATGACAGCGCCTTGGTTTTTGCATAAGCGAGCCCCACCCTTGAGTTGAGTAATTCAAGGACTAGCGTATGACTATTGAAATTGTATACCCAAATAGTGTTTGGCAACGAAGCTAGAGATGCTAGATTGGCTAAGTCAATCCATTCTGAATTTATAGCCACTGAGTGGGGATGCCTCTTCTTGGACGGCAAATGAAGACTGGAATGGAAAGTATGGAAAACATTTCTTGTTAAAAGCTCACCAGTTGGGTGAACATTAAATGAAAATTCAATAATGCTGAGTGGATCATTTTCAAAAAAGCACTGAACATAAGTGTCCTCCGATTCAACCGTAAAATTTGTTGGGAGCAATTATCTGCAGCATTCTTCCTCAAATAAATTCGTAAAATTTGCTGATTCATGTATAGACATAAAAATTGAAACCCTAATATAATCTGACGTTGAACAATATTACTGTCCTTTCAAGGGTGTAAAATTGACAAAAGCAAGAAGCTTAAAATAATTTGACATATCTTTCGAGTATCATAAAGAAAACGCTTGTGTTCTAGGGAATCCCGGATATTGTTGCAAGTTAGTTTTGGCAATAAACTTTGTCGTCTACTGAGAAAACAATATTGACCATGTAGAAGGGATGCTATAGTTATACAATATAATATAATATATAAACATACTGGGTGATCGATTAATTATAATCGTCTACGGTTATCCAGATAGATTTAATACATATTACTTGAGAAGATTCTTAAATAAGGATTTCAACTTCAATGTGACAAAAAAATTATTACAATGAATTCTAACTTGCAATGCAATCCGGGCAAAAACCGTAAGGACGATTGTAAGATTCATCTATAAAATTGTAGAGAATGAAAATTATGGTGGTCAATGAGTGATCCGTAATGAAACTTCTTTTTCAATTGGAATTAAAATAAAAAAATCGTCTGTCACTTTCATTTTGAAAGGGTTTTTAATCTTTGTTTGTATATTTACGCAAAACTAAAAGATTATAAGAAAAATAAAAGTTGAAATTCCTACAATGGTTCATTATATTTCAATCGAAACTTATCAATCTTACGGCTTTGATCTACGGACATCCTTTGAATAAAACTAGTAAAGAGTAAAGTTAAAGAAATTTTCATCCGATTTTGCACAATTAAATCATAGAATTCGTTCAAGAGAACATAAATAAATTTTTGTTCTACAGTTTTGAGATGTTTATTCATATCCTCGTCAGTACTTGTAAAACCACTTCTTGCAAAACCACTTCGCATTTGTTGGTGTTTCTCAGCAAATCTCGCATCGACCACAACGAATTGTTGATGCAAATGGTGAAGCAATCTCAACTGAAAAAATAGATCCTTGTTATTTTGGTTCCGTTTTTCAAGTGCTACTACAAAAAAACAATTTCTCTGCTGTCTACAATCGCTGCCACTAAACTCCCCCGCAGTCTGACCCCAGTGAAAACTTAACAAAATACATTCATTCGAACATTTGCTCCTTGACTACTCCGATTTGGAGGCGAGCCAACAAGCATTGTTTCGCGCAGCAGATGCTCCAATTATGGTGGAAATGCCGGAAAATTTATTACAGAATGTTTGGCTCAAGCACATTCGCCACAAAGAGTTTTGTTAAATATGCCAAACATGATGTGAAATTAGCAAGCGAAAAAATCAAAGTACAAATTAATACAACATGCCGAACACAATTCAATAAAATTACACGTCAATTATCAAAGGATAATTTTCTCCAATTTTCTGAAATTTATGACCTGACAATTAGAACTGCTTGGAAGGTGATCTTCTAGTGGAAGCCATAAATTCAGAGTACATGCACATACTATATTCTAAGTTGAAAACTCCGCTCAAAATGTAACTTTTTTCAAGCATATTAAATATTCATAGATCCTGTTGCACCGGCAGGAAATTTCTACATGTCGGCAGCTACCCTGAGAATCGAAATGCAGAGCCTGTGGTCCAACTATTGATTTTGCACAAATTTCTGGTCCGGGATGATGCTGATGTTGTCTGCTTTGCTGAGTGCATTCAGGACTATGTGAGCATCGAGGCGATAGTAGTGAACTTATAAGTCCTGATATCTGCACTAATACTCGTCCAGATGTTTTTTGGCATCCCGCTTTACTCTTTAAACTTATTTTTTAAACTAACGAGACTTTAGATAGTTTATCATTAGAACTGAAACATCCGTGGCAACGCTGCTCCTTTTTGTGTCTGTATCCAGTCGCGAAAGCAGTTGAAAATAATTTTCCAGTTTGTAGATGTTGACGTTATCGCTATGGCATGTGTATATTTTCCTGAATATTAAAAGTATGTATGCAAATTTATGAACGAAAATTCCCTAGGATGAGGTAACTAAAAGTCAAATTATTTCTTAGGGTAAAACTTTGTTTAGTTGCTCAGCAAAGTTGATTCTATATCTATACAATAGTTATGTATAATTTTCATTTTTTCCACTTGATTTTGGCCATTGCTGGATAATCCCACACGGACTTTACTTGAGATGAAAAGCGTGAGGATTGAAATTATTGAGGGCATCATTTGTTTCTACGCGGAGACCAAAATTATAGACTATACATATATTAGATCACAAAACCAAAGGTTTTCTTTTCAGACACTTTAATGGTCACGGTTCACCCTCGTCCACACAAGAGTAAACAATACGCAAAGAACAAGTGATTTGAAGCTCTCATAATTCACTGGAAAAATAATATGTGAAAATTACCTATATGGACAATTTTCCTTCCTATTTGCCTGCTGCCAATCGTACCCGCCTTTTGGCTCAGGAATCAAATCGTAGTCGTTCCTGCCGTTCCACTTCTATATATGTATTTACTTCTCGGATCTTGTTACGGCATTTAAGGTATTTGGTTCGTGAACTTTAATTTGAATTCGTTTCGTTCTGCCGCGTTATGATAGTTCGCGATCATAATCAGCTGGTTGTTAAAACTGAGATTTTCCGATGGACAATTTTTTACTGAATGTTCTTGGATTGAAAGTACTTGAGTACAAAACACGGTGACCTCGTATCAATATTTTGCCAGCCAAGGATCCGTCCTCATGGACACGAGTCGTACTTGATGATGATGAAATCAGTTTTATTTCTTCATTCTACAATGAAACAATTGCGAATCATTCAAAACCCTGGTTTCAGCGCATGAAATACATCAATCCGATCCAAAATGAGTATCTAGTTCTTGTAAATGTTTACACGAAAATTTATAAGCGCGCTTGTATCCTTTCCTGGAAAAGAATATATCATAAATATTATTCAAGTGGCAGCTGCAACTTTCTGTCAAAACTTCTTCTATTTGTGTGAAAAGGAAATAATTGAAAATGCATTCCTTCAAATAGTTTCAATCTAATTAAAATCTTCTTCTATCCATATTTGTCAATAGTTGCCTATTAAATATTTCATCCGAACATTAAGTCAAACTTTCAAATAAATCAAGAATGAGGGAACATTGGAGGCAATTTGAAATGTGAACTCAATTATAAAGTTTGCTTTTAAGGCATTATTAATGATGGCTACCTTCTACAGGTAGTTAAGCGTTCTACAACATACCAGGGGGAAACAATGTATGATACATGTAGCAATGTTTAATTGTTGTATGTTGATTGCACTAGGAAACAGTATCGATTGAATATCCAATAGAATAATGATAGGGCGATAGACACCAATACTAAACTTCAACTCAATAAAATAATTTTCACTGAAATCTGTGCAATCTGATGCGCTTGCTATAATTCTTTGATTCACCCTAGTCTGCCATCCAAATAAATTCTACAGCAATGGCAAATTCCAGAATGATTCCTTTGACTATTTCTGTATAACACTCTTAATTGTCAATTGCAGACAAAAACTTTCGATATTATGTGAAATATGAGCTTCAGGAAAGTTTTTCACGGAACGGTTCTTAATTGAAAAAGTCCTGAGACTCACTCTTTCCTTTAGCAAGATGTTATTGGACGTACAGCTTAGATGCCCAAAAGAAAATTGGCAGCATAAGACTATCAAGATAGTATAATCTACTGTGGCTTGCAGCATTTTATGTGGAAGATAAGAGTTGGGTAACAATAGCCAAAAAGTTGGAAACTTATTTGATTTTCGGGAGTTGCCTGAAGAATGTTAAATGAAAATAAAATAAAAGTTGTAAAAGATACAAAACCAGCTGGAAACACTTGTGGTAAAGTGGAGCTATCATATATTGACGTAAGGTCAGCATATGGCTCATAAGTAATTCTGGACTTTGAAGTTATCCTTAATTGCACCACTAAAATATAAATAGGGAAAAACTTAGTCGGGGAAGCAACTGCATCGCAAAACTGACGGTATGGTGAGAACTATGGTAGCAAATACTTTTGCTGGTTTTAAAGCTGACATACTCGGACTCAGAAAACCTGTTACTTTATTCGTCTTCACTCCTATTGTAATTATTATTCACCATGGTAAACTAAAAATCACATACAACACTTAATTTCACTGAAATCACACTAGGCAGCAGGCGGTCTCTATCACTCGTGTTCTACGATGGGATACTTGTTGAGCCAGTGAATTAATTATTGGGTTGAGTATAAGCATATGTACATATATTTAAAATAATTATGCTTATGCATTGTGCCGTGCTACGCTGGATTCTCATTGGAAACCTACTGGCGTCTTTATGTCTCGTGGTTTGAGAAGAAATTCATGACATATGCACTCTTTCAAACATATCAGCGTTTGTATGTTTATACGATGCAAATGCAAAGTATATACTATCTTTGAGTGATCATGCAATATATATATATATATATATATATAGCACATTGTTGCATTCTCCACGGGCGTAGCCGTAAGACCATCAGTCGACGGCCTTATCATTTTGACCTCCATCCAAATACCACCCACCGAGACCGAAACTTTGAGGAGTTTTCACATTAAAACCACGATACTGTAAAAAATATTCAAAAATCTGCTAAAATTATGCAAATATTATAAACTTTGGTTGGCTTAACAACAATGTTCTTAGAATAAAGGTAATCAGGTAATATCATTCATATGAACACTTTTTACATGGTGACTTCGAATAATTTTTTATTTTTAATTAAAGTTTTTTTTTTGTAGTCATGGGGAAAGGTTTTGCTGGTTCTTCTTCAAAAATTGATAGAATTATAAATTTTATAAACATTTATTACTGTGTTGTGCAAATCAATAATTTTTTGTAATTCTTGTTTATTTGAATTGAAAAAACGGCTCCAACGATTTTTTTATAATATTTAAAAACATCACAAAAATGCTAAGACGCGTCGAGAGACATAGTGAATGACTTAAGGGGTTACATAGGCCTTGTATTTTCAAAAAATTGATCAAACTTTTTTATTTCTTATGAAAGTATAGTACTGCAAGAGTATTCACACCAAATTTCGAAAAAATCCGAGCGATATTACCGGAGTTACAGAGATTTGAATACCACGCGGTCGGCACGTGCGCTCTGCCTTACCTAGCGTATTATACGCATGCAGCGCGGTTCTACCGCGTAAATTCACCTCCTTTCTGTTTCATCAAACAACACAACATCAAAAGGATGCTCTGAACGTCGCGAATGAGACGAACGAATTATTGTATGGACCTGGGATCGACGACTCGATGTAAGTCGCTAAAAAATAACTTTAATTCATTAAATCGCGGTAAAGAAAACTTAAGACGCGTTTTTTCCCGAAACTTTGTTTTTCCGTGCGGTAGGCACGATTTCTCGAGAACGAATCGACCGATTTTGCTGAAATTTTGCACCATTCCTCTTTATAGTGTTGACTCGTGCTTAAACGAAGGGATTTTCATTCGGTCGACTCGTTTTTGTTTTATACGAAACAAATATTTTAAAAACCATGAAAATCGGAAAAATGCTGAAAAATATGAGACGAAAATTCATTCAAATCCATGCCAAAACTTTAAATTTGATTTTTTTTCACTTCCTTCGTTCAAGCACGAGCCAAGGGTATAAATTTTTCGAATTTTTGATTTGAGATGAATCTGCACCGAAATATTCTGCCTACCGCGAAAAAAGGTTGGACGAGGAAAACTGCAGGAAAATTGACAATTTTCAATGTTTTTAGCTGATTTTTTGTTCTTGAAATGCTAAATTTCTATGTAGGTAAATTTTAGATAAAATAGATTTTTGGTTTTTACAATACAACTTTTTGAAAAAGTTGTTATTTTTTTCAAATGACCTTGAAATTTACAATGATTTTTAATAATTTTTTTATTTTTAATTTAATTTTTCTTATTGTTTATGAAAAAACCTTAATTTTTTGCACCTTTTTTTAATAAATTAAAAAATGGCCCTACTATTTTTTTAAAAATTTGATAGAATCACACAAATATCAATACGCATCGATTGGCACCTCAACGATGCAACGGCCCAAGTTGCCAACTATTGTGGTTTCGGGGGAGTCGCAACATCGGCGAATAAAATAAAGTTTCAGTCCTGGCGTATGGAACGTGAATTATGTCAATAGATCTGGCAGGGCGTTTTGTAATACGATACTCTAACCAATCAGAGAGGCTAGAGTTGAATTGATGGTGGCGAAAGCCGAAACAGAAAACACTCACCTAAGAGGAGTCGGCGGGGTTGCAAAGTAGGAAGTTGTAGCAACGAAAGTCACTCTTCATATGCCATATACATATGTAATTTTAAATTTAAAGATAAGGAAACGAGAGAATTTGGGCTGTGCTGATTCAATCATAGATTCCAAATATTGATAGTGTGGTGACCATACTTGCGAGCAATATTTAAGGATGGGTATAGGTTGACGGCGGAAGAAATGTCAGTAAACATCTGAGAGTGCATTAATACGAACCTGGAAACACGAGAGGCACGTGCGGCTATAGCCACAATGTGAGGCTAAAATTTAAGTTTCTGATCGAAAATCACTCCCAGATATTTTATTTCAAAAACAGCCGGAAAAACAGTGGAATATCGTGCAACGTATAGATATGATCATTTGGACTGGGTTTTAATGAGAAAGACATTTTGTGGCATTTCAAGACATTAAGGAAGAAAAAATTAGTTTGAATCCAAGAATCAATCGCGTCCAGATCCCTATGAGGAGCAATACGATCCTCTTCCGAGTGAATAACTCGGTAAATTTTTAATTCATCAGCATAAAGAAGACACTGAGACGCTATGACTGAGGGGAGGTCATTTATGTAGAGTAAGAAAAGAAGAGGACCTAGAATAGATCCTTGAGGAACACCGGAGGTAGGGTGGAAGAGAGAGGAATATGTTTCACATAGACTAACACGGCATGAACGCGAAGTGATATAGGATTCAAGCCAGGAGAGTAATGGTCCAAACATTAGCGTATTAGCGATTCCGGTTGAAATTTTAAGATCCTGACTTGCTCACCGAGTTGTAGGTGAAGGAATGAACGCAAAATCCAAATTGGATACATTGGAGTTCGCCAGAGTGCACTATTCACTTTTCATATGTGATAAACATATATGTATGTTATTAATTCATATTCACATATTTCTCTTGATAACTCAACCTTTCTTTCCAAGGTAAATACTATGAAACATTTAATATTTCTTCAAATTTAACTCGTTTAAATTTCCCTTGAGTGCAACTTCGTCTGCAATAAAACTAAGCAGCCTGCTAATTTCACATCCACACCTCTGGCAACATACACATTTAAATCTTAGCATCCTGGCTAGGATTTGCCATATTGTTCTCGTGATTGTTAACTTCCCAGTATATGGGAAGTTCTTGTAATCGCCTCGAAAATCGAAATTGAAATTTTCAACATTTCTTTACGTTTTGAGGTCTATAGAGTATATATAAAGTGTTTTTAGAAAGGGAGATGTATGTGTGTGTGTGTATGTATGTACGTACGTACGTATGTACGCTCGTGGACACTTTTTTCTACGACCATAACTCACGTAAAAAAAGTCGTATCGACTTCGTTGAGGTGTCAATCGAAGCGTCTTTGCAATTTTACGAGCTGATTAGTTTTTGGAAAACTTCGGTCGGGGGGGTTTGTTGTTTTTCCCCTTTTAAAGGTCATTTCTGTCATGCGTTATATCTCGCGAACCAATCGTACGATTTTTTAAACAAGGTGTCAATCAACGCGTATTAACATTTATGTGATTCTATCAAATTTTTAAAAAAATTCTTCGAGTCGTTTTTTAATTTTTTTAAAAAAAAGTGCAAAAAATTAGCCTTTTTTTCAAAAACACAAAATTTTTAACCTGATTTTCAAACCTAAGTAATCAATGTTTATATAATTTATATACTCCAAATGATCTTGTAGAAAAACCAGCAAAAGTTTTTTTCATGATTACAAAAAAAATTAAATAAAAACTAAACCATCATTAAACGTTCAAGGTCATTCATTATATCTCGAAAACTAAATATAATCTTTCCATCATTAAGATGTCAATCGTCGCGTATTATCATTTTGATGATATTTTTATATATTAAAAAAATCGTTAAAGCTGTTTTTCTAATTTTTAAAAAAAAATTGGAAAAGATGTATTTTTTTAATAAAAAAAATTATTTTTAACCTGATTGGCACATCGTAATAATAAATGTTTATAGAATTTATAAACTTTTATCAATTTTTGTAAAGAAACCAGCTAAAACTTTTCTCATGATTACAAACAAAAATTAAATTGATTAAAAAATCATTGTTGTAAAGTCAATCAAAGTTTATTAATATTTGCAAAATTTGAGCAGATTTTCAAAAGTCTTCACAGCACCATGTTTTAACTTTAATGAAAAAAACAGCTTTGTAACCTGTCCCCCCTCCGATTGATCCGCGTGAATAATCAATCAAACCAATGCACCAAAATCCTTACGTAATCAATTGACGCTCGCGTAGATGTTATGATTAATATTAAGTCATTCCAATAACTTTTATGAGAGGTACATTTTTATTATTTGAAGTAGTATTATTTCCATAATTATTATTGTGTTTAATATTTTTAATATCTACATATGTAGATATTACTGCCAAGTTGACCGTGTGGACCTCATGGGTCGCACCTCACGGCTTGTTTCAATTGGTGGTCATCATGCACATATTTTTTTTCGATCCCGTTCACAATATTAACTCGCAGCTTTGGATTTTCAAAGATGACGCAATGCTGCTGGGTGACTACTTTAGCAATACCATCGCGTTCTGAATTCAGGGCCATTTTTGCAACCGAAAGGCACGAGATCCAATTCAATGATCTGTACTTTGTGGTATCGCTTTTACTACAAAATTATAAACTCATGAAATGAATCGATACAAAGAATTAACAAGCGTTAATCAAGTCAAGGATCCCCCGGCGAATTGGTAAATATACAAGGTGCGCAACAATCTTTTCCTACAAAACTACACCTTAAATCTTTTCAAATTTTGTATCAAACGGAAGGATACATAATTTCTAACTTAACATTTATTTACCAAAGAATTATTCTGAGGTGGCATAGGAACTATTATGCAAAAATACAGGCAAAATGAGTTGTGGGGTGCGCAACAACCCTTTTTTCAGAATATTTTAAGTCTATTTCTTTAAAAATTTAACATAGTCTCTCACCTTTAAGTAACCAAAAACCTAGAAAATAAGTTTCATTACAGCCAAAAAAACTGCAAACTTGTTAATCACAAACCCTTAGTGTTTCAATCTCTGCAGGCAAAATTCACTCAAAGTGATTACGTCGGAAACAGTGAAAACTGAACAAAAAGCCCCACCTTAATTCGTGTATCTTTCGGGTGCAAGAACCATTGCAACATGCCATCAAACACAATTGCTTCCACCACTATCCCGACTTGTGCGCCCATTCATAATGGCTGGGTATGAAACTTTTCATTGCACCACGACAAATCCTTGACATGGAATTTATGCAGAAAGCATTCATTCCTGTGACAACGATGACAAATCGCCAGCAGCTATAACTGGAACGGAATGAAAAGGACATCATTCTTTCAATGATGAAACAACTACACTTCAAGTGACACACTTTATGCAAACACCTTTCAAAATAATTCAGGGATTTTGTTTTACTGTCGAGACAGGAATAAAGTCTGGAAATCTCTCGATCGTGGTTGTGCCATCTGATAGGGACTAAGGAGGATCTGAAGGATGTTAAGATTGAAATCAAATGTTTCTGTTGTATTTTATTTATGGCTGTAATGCAAGTAGTAGTATTTTATTTAATATCTCTTTGCTTCAATAACGATAACAATTATGTTAATTTTGAACATTATTGAAGTATTCATTTGAGCTGAATTTCAAGCTTTTTTCTAAACAATGGGAAATATTAACTAGGCGCTGATGAACTTATGCACCAATTTCTTTCATTGATGGTTTTTGTGGAGACTTTGATCAAAAAATAAGCACATTTAAATAGATACATTTCGACGTTGAACTAAATTATTGGATAGGATAAATTCGAATCCTTTAGGTTACTGTTTCAGAATAAAATTGAAACTGAAAGTCCGAATCAAATTTTTGATTCATCCATCCACCGTTTTTTATATGTTTTTGCCTCTGTTTCCAAAAGTTTTACAGTGAAACTCATGATCCTTGACATGCAAACACGAAAAAAGCAATTTTATGATATTGGCTTTCAAAATTACGTTTTTTAAATCTTTGAAAAAACAAAAACAAGTAAGAAACAAAGCAAGATCCTTGTTCATATCTTATCAAAATTAAAAATCAAATGCCTTTATTCCTAAAAAGAATCCATCAAATCAGGAGCAAAAGCACATCAACAAAAAATTTCCATGAACTACTTTCGCTTCGTATCCTTGCTAAATTTTAACTAACTCAATTTCCTTTGGAAATAAACAGTCTTGGCGTTGAATTCGTGGAAAAAGATAAAAGCAAAACGGCAAAAAACTGTCGCAGTAAGCAATTTGCCAAGGTTGTGAATAATAGGAAGCAATTCAAAAGGATTTTAACGAAATTCCCATCAGTACTGGATACAGTACCAAAGTCGTGGACTGCGGATTTTATGTTCAAATATTATTTTGGATATTCTCCCTGGATTGTTTCAAAAGAAAGTGTTGCTTTGCATAACAGTGAGTGAAGAATGACTTTGCAAGGAGAGTAATTTATTTGCATTGAAAGGATGTCGGAAAATTTTCGGGTTGGCATTTGAAAAAATAAATATGAATTTTAGGACTTCAAAGTTATTATTTTATGCAGGATTTATTTGAAATCAAATTGTTCAAGTATGAACATCCAACAACAGAAAGAAGAAGAAAAGGGAAAGAAGCGATTTAAGAACAACGTGGTATTGAAAATTATATAAAAATGAGAATCAGAGAAGAGAAAAAGAGAATCACGTTTCCAAAAATGGAAATATAACGAAAAATTTGAAGTGTCATTATGGGAAAAAATTAACACTATGATGGCGTCCTTAAAAATAAATAAAAGTTTGCTTTGGACTTGTAAGATTTGTCAGCAAAAATTAATCATACCGACAAAAAGAATTTGCTATAGTTTTATCTCATGATATAAAATGAAGAGCAGGAAACACTTTCCCATAAACTTTTATTAAAATATTGCAAATAACTTATAAACTACAATTCAAACAAAACATTGACTCTTGTTTTTAATGAGTACGCTATAGAGAAAATCTGTGACGTGAACTTCTCGGATATAGCACCACCATCAGACTGCTAAGATCTCTTCCAGCAATGCGGTTACAAATTCCTAAATTTCCTTTAAAAAAACCACATATCACAAAATTCCCACCATAAACTGAAATAATAAACGTGACATCGCTACAATCTATTTTTGCATGGCTCATTAATAAAAAAATGCATTAAATTAAATTCATACACCACGTTGCGCAGCGATATCTTTTTTAAAAGCAATATACAATTTTTGGTGCCACGAAACAAGCAGGATTTAAATATTTTATGTGACACGTCATGCCTTCCTTTTATCGTTGCTCGCCAGCTAAAAGGACGCTGTGGGACTTGTTAGTCAGCATAGTGTATGATGCTACTTGATTTTTGAGCACATCCTTTAAATCCTGACTGCTTTTTACAAGAGAGAACGAAGCCATTTGAAAAGGACCCGCGATGAAAACATACACTTCGGGTAATGCTGCAGATAAGCAAGCATTTACAGGAGTTTATCTTGCATTCAATATAGACAGCCGTGCGTGGATGAGTCCTTTTTTAGGATAATAAGCTAATATGTGAAGTAACAATGGTCGGGTGAAAACATTATTGAATCGTTTATTTATTTTTACTTGAGTAAACGTGGCATTCAAGTGAATTTGAGATAAGCCGATGAAGTGTGCGCCCTTGAATTAAAGTAATATGAGGGCTGAAAAAAGAACACTCAAACAAACCAATCCCTCTGGTCGGTTACACTTCTACTAGATGACCAACCTAAGCAGGATATGCCAGGTAATACAACCTCATTCTACCCTTCCACAAACTACCGTGTGCGATATCGAATATGTGAGAAACTAGGCCTTCCTTGCTTTCATTTGATTTTCTTTTGTTTACGAGTCTATATTTTGATGGAAGTTCTCCAACTTTTTTTTTCGTCGTTGGGAGATGGAAATCTTCAAAAGATACCGAGTTGCTCCTGCTTCTCGGCATGTCGGATTTCTATCGACTAAACCACCTCCGTTTCCTCCAAAAAATCTTTACTCCATAATTCATTGCTTGTACTGTCCGTGTGCAATTTATTTCCTGAAAGCTTGTTCATTTAAATAGTACTTCCCAGACGATGTATATCGGTATAAGGGATAGTACCAGTATCTCAAAAGTTTTATTCAGAGTTCAATATATTCAGAGTTCAATATATCTTTTGTTTTACTTCACTGATAAAGAAATGTTTCCTAGTTAGTTAGGACATCAGTTGAATTACACCAGTTTCAAGTTATGGAAACATGAAGCAATATAATTCTACTTGCAGTAAGATAGATACTCTTCTAGTGAGTTATTACTTTTCAATTAATTTCAAATTAAAGGACACTTGCAGAACTAAGATACCCAAAAATAAAACAATTTGCATTGCAAATACACTTTGCATGGAAGTTTTGAAACATTTCTATTCGGAAAATAACCGAATCGAGCAGACAGTCAAAAGTAATTTGTCGCTGAGGTCTTAATCGAATTTAAAACCTTGAAATTTGCATATTTTCATAATGAATCGCCCAATAAATAGAACGAGTCGTTAATGACCTTTCGAGTTTCCTCATGAATATAAAAAAGAATCCTTAGGTGAATTGGAGTTTATGCTCAACCTAAAGGATGAAGTCAAACTTCTTTTTTCTACCTCATATCAATGATAAATGATTATTCGTCCATCACGGTATTCTCTTGATAAACTTTTCTAGCAAATCGCACCCCGGTTCCATTTTCTACGGCAAAGTGCGGCTAAAATTATGATAATAGAGTCCTCGCACTGATATTCTTATGGCGACGTCATGCTGAAAACAGATTTATGTGCGGTCTCGTGAAAAGAATCACAATTCCACGAATTTTGTAGAGCAGGGACAGGTGAATCCTGCTTTTCGTTTCGCTGCGTTGTTGTGGCATTCGAGCAAGCATTTAAACGCAATGCAGGAAAAATAAAATGAAAAACAGATATGGATATAAAGCAGTTTTCTATTTCCGACCCCAACATTCCCAATTCGGTGAAGTGGTCCCGCAGTTTCGTGCCGCCCCTCCTGTTGCTTCAAGGCGTTCCTAATGTTAAGTACATATTCAGGCAAAGTTCCCTAAGCACTTCTGAAGAATGGCAAAATCTTTTCGAGCAGTTCTTGTGCTAGCTAAGGAGATTGTTATGACAAGAGGATGGCGGCAATTTGTCCTGCCGATTCGCTTTAAGATGTATTGTATGGAAATTGAGAAGGCCACACGTTTTCAAAAGCAGCAAATGGAAGAGACGGAAATGATTGGAACTGTCGAAGGACGAGCGTATTTGCAAATCGGGGAAAAATCATCTGCTTAACTTTTAAGGATATGCAGCCTGTGAAGGCGGTAATGCTGCGACGATGATTTGAATTTTTCGAGTGTGGATTGACGACATTGCTGAGTGTCACATTAAAGCGATTTAAGGGAATCTACTTGAATTATTATTCTCCATATTTTTTATAGAAATCCATCAAAGCCAGCTTCTTCAGCATACTGAGAACATTGTCCTTAAAATATTGTGGAACATTAGGGTATTATGAGGTCGATTCAGTTTTCTTTAACGTCGCATTCCAATCGAATACTCGTTCTGCATATTGATTTATCTTGTGTTTGTTATTTTCCTGTGTACTTCGAAAAATATAAGCTAAACCTTTCAAAAAGAAAAGATTCATTTGAGGTTCATCAACTTAATTTATAGTGCAAAGCAAGAGGACTGTCTCAGTACTTTTAATCTTTGTCACAACTTAAAATAATAGCAACCATTCAACCCATTCATCACTGGTGAAGTCCTCATGTAGTGGACGAAACAATTTGTTTGAAATTATTTAAAAATAAAGAAGAACAAGCCATGAGGTGCGACCCATAAGGTCCACACGGTCAACTTCCCAGTAATATCTACATAGATATTAAAAATATTAAACACAATAAAAGTTATGGAAATAATACTACTTCAAATAATAAAAATGTACCTCTCATAAAAATTATTGGAATGATTTAATATTAATCGTAACATCTACGCGAGCGTCAATTGATTACGTAAGGATTTTGGTGCATTGGTTTGATTGATTATTCACGCGGATCAATCGGAGGGTGGACAGGTTACAAAGCAGTTTTTTCATTAAAGTTAAACATGGTGCTGTGAAGACTATTGAAAATCTGCTCAAATTTTGCAAATATTATTAAACTTTGATTGACTATACAACAATGCTGATCATTTTCAAGGGATTTTCGGCCCACCCGTAACGTCACCCGTAAGGTTACTTACAACTAATACTTCCCCGGCGCCACTTGACCAAGACTCGTACATAACTAAGGATGATATCGCTAAAGCTATTAAACAACTTGATCCCAACAAATCCCCGGGCCCAGATTTGCTTCCTCCTAAATTTTTGATACAGTGCTCGGAGCAACTCATACAGCCGCTTTACGTAATCTTCAACAAATCCTTAACGCAAGGTATTTTCCCATCCATTTGGAAGACCTCCCACTTAACGCCAATTTTCAAAAACGGCGATAAACGTTCAATTGAAAATTATAGAGGCATCGCAATTTTGTCCGCCATTCCTAAACTGTTTGAAAAAATTATATCAGAAAAACTAGTCCCTGTAGTCGAACCCCGGCTTAATGAGCAGCAACATGGATTTCGAAAAGGCCGCTCAACCACTACCAACTTGATGATCTTCACGTCGAATGTTCTCTGTGAAATGGAGAAAGGGCACCAAACTGACGTAGTCTACACCGACTTTAGCAAAGCCTTTGACCGAGTTGACCATAATATTCTGATTTCAAAACTTGCCAATTTCGGCATTTCATGCTCCATGATCAGCTGGCTTGCATCCTACCTTCGGAATAGAATCCAGTTTGTGAAATTTCAGGGTTTCCTCTCAAAAAAGATTTTTGCCTCTTCTGGAGTACCGCAAGGTAGTCATCTTGGTCCACTTCTCTTCAACATTTTTATATCTGACCTATCGGAAATCTTAGACAATATACCTCATTTGCTCTATGCTGACGATCTTAAAATGTACCACGTAATCAAAACTCAATCCGATGCAAATTTCATTCAATCTAAACTTGAATCATTGGAGCAATGGTGCAACCAGAACAAGCTTATTCTTAATGCTGAGAAATGCCAGGTTATGAGCTTACACCGTAAAAATACTATTAACAACTATACTTATCATCTAAACAGCGTCCAGCTTAAACAAGTTAAGAACGTTAATGACTTGGGTGTTATCCTAGACAGTAAGCTGCGTTTTAACTTACATTACGATAACATTCTGGCCAGAGCCTACAAGCAACTCGGTTTCATAAAAAGACGTGCAAAGGAATTCAAGAATATATGGGTCACTAAAACCCTTTATACTGCTTTCGTTCGTCCTTTACTTGAGTACGCCTGCGTCATCTGGGACCCAATATTCACCATTCACAGTACCCGTTTCGAATCTATTCAGAAACAGTTTCTACTTTTTGCATTACGAGATTTATTCAATCCCAACGACTTCAACATTCTCCCCTCGTACGAATATCGACTTAATCTTATAAACCTATCAGCCCTTTCGTCTAGAAGAATTATGTTATCTTCTTGTTTCGTTTTTGACATATTAAGGGGTGTAACTAATGTTAATTTAATATCGAGAAAGATTACACTCAACAATACAGTTAGACAAACTAGACACACTCGCCTACTTACTGAAAACCTACACCAAACGAACTACGCTACCAATGAACCCTTCAACAGATGTTGCAAAATTTTTAACAGCGTCAGCAAACATTACTCTCCATCCATATCCAAATACACTTTTAAAAACAACCTGTCCAATGCGCTTAAGTAAAATAAAATTATTTTTTTCTCTTTTACAAAATAAAATGAATTAAATAAGTTTGATAATGTATTGTATTTGTAACTGCCTTGTTTGGCGAAATAAATAAATAAACAATGTCTTTAGAATAAGAGATTTAAGGTATAATGATTCGAATAAACCCTTTTTACATGGTGACTTTGAATGATTTTTTATTTTTAATTTAATTTGGTTGTAATCATGAAAAAAGTTTTTGCTGGCTTCTCTACAAAAATTGATAAAATTTTATAAATTCTATAAACATTTATTATTACGATGTGCAAATCAGGTTAAAAATGGATTTTTTTATGAAAAAAACACTACTTTTCTAAAAAAATTTAATAAATCGTAAAAAACGCTTTAAAGATATTTAAAATATAAAAACATCATCAAAATGTTGATACGCGTCGATTGACACCTTAATGATGGAAAGATTATATTTGGTTCTCGAGATATAATGAATGACGTAAATGACTTTAAACGTTTAATGATTTTTTATTTTTTATTTAATTTTTTTTTTGTAAACATAAAAAAAATATTGCTGATTTTTTCACAAGAACTATTTGGAGTATATAAATAATATAAACATTGATTACTTAGGTTTGAAAATCAGGTTAAAAATTTTGTGTTTTTGAAAAAAAACCTAATGTTTTGCACTTTTTTTTTAAAAATTAAAAAAACGGATCCAACGATTTTTTAAAAAATTTGATAGATTCATAAAAATGTTAATACCCGTCCATTGACACCTTAATGATGAAAATCGCATGTTCGGTTCATTCGCATAACATGGTTGACCTTCAAGGGGTGAAAACAGCAAACCCCCCGACCGAAGTGTCCCAAAAACTAATCAGCTCTTAAAATTGCAAAGACGCTTCGATTGACACCTCAACGAAGTCGATACAACTTTGTTTACGTGAGTTATGCTCGTAGAAAAACTGCCCGCGAACGCACGTACGTACGTACGTACATACACACACACACACATACATACATACTTCTTTCTAAAAACACTTTATATATACTCTATAGACCTCAAAACGTAAAGAAAAGTTGAAAATTTCAATTTCGATTTTCGAGGCGATTACAAGAACTTCCCATATACTGGGAAGTTAATAAAAGGAAAATTTGTGGGTGTTTCAATTTTATAAATAGCAACCAAACTGTGTTTAAAATTGAAAACAATAAATATTCATTCCAAATGTATCATCACCGCAAATTAGAAGATTCGTAATTTTGAAAATATCCACCATCAAACCCAAATCAATTCTTATAATTATTGACGTCAACCATCGCTAAAACCTGTAAAAAATAATCATAATTGTATCGAAATATGTATTAGCATCTGTGTTATCAAAATGTCGATTAAACTAAAAGCAAAGCACTATAATTCAATCCACAATGTATTGCAGATGATCGATTAAATATTGTCGCAATAAATGCTCATCGTAAGGAGCAGCAGCGGAGTTTTAGAAGGGGATGAAAATTAATATGAACCTGACTTTGATAACCAATCTATCATACACAGGTAACGATTATGGAATGTTGGAACTATTCTACTGATACGTGGAAAAATAAAGATAAAAATAATGACGCTTCCATTGCCGGCATTGAGAATGAATTTCCTTTTTATAATTATCGATAATCTTCATGGAAATATTTCCATTCATATACATCAATCAAAATAAATATTGTAAGCAAATGGAATCGTAACAAATGCTCTTGGACAAATTGAGATTAATAACGTGTTAATTATTTTGGCAGCTGCTAGTTCACCTCCGAAAGTAAGTCAATTTTCAATTAAAGCAACAAAGCAAGCATGAATCATTGAGCCATCCTATTAAGAAGGGACGCAAAAGGACATGCGATTATCAATACTCACCCAAATCTACATCCATTATGCGACAATAGAAACGATCCTTAAACCCCACTTTGTCAGCATTCATCAACATAAAATCCGCTTCCATTAGTCCATGTTGCGATGCTATTCCACCAAAATTATTGGATCAACAGGAGGCGCTGGCCTACGCATTTCGGAACAAATTGAATCAGTACTAAACTCGGCGCTTATCAGGACCTCGCACAAAAGGTAGACCATAGATAAAACGTCAATACGACTACAGGCTACGATCATAATCACTCATACAAGGACAAATCAGGCCACAAAAGAGGCTCCACCAGTGGATTAACCTTCCCAGAAGCATGAACATGAGTATCTGGACTTTATGGCCCATAAAGGTATCGCGTATCTTTTATGTACAAGCACGACACCCAAATCTGGAAGCAATCCATTGTCGACATTTTAATGATAGGACAAATTAAATGGGATGCGCAACACTGCCATATTCGTAGGACTTTCTTGAATTTTGCGTAGGACAACGAGCTCAATGTTGTGTAGGAATCCCATGAGAAAATTGGGATCGTAAAAGTGTCTGCCGGCATTTCAATGCTCCAGCATGTTTGGCTGCTCCTTTGATTCGGTCGACTGTATGTGATTTCTTGGATTTTATCGCTATGGGCATCATTTTTGTAAGGAAGGTGCAAATGAAATGCTTTGTTTGGCAAGACACAAGCAAGGATAATAGAGCAAAGGCTAACCTGATTTGAATAAGTTAAGGTGGATTGAATGTTTACGTATCTTTTTGATGTTTAAAAGGTAGCTAAGGATACAGCTATGTATACGAATTACATTCTAATTATATTTCATGTGTCTTGCAATCCTAATTTCTTAAGATAATACTGCACGATGATAAATACATAAAATAAATAAGTGTAAAAACTTCCCCTTATACTAATCAAGGCATGTGCTCAATGTTTCCAGACAAATATGCCAATAAAGTCTCTCATGAAAAGCACTTTGCTTGATTTCAAAGGGAATACTTGCATCTCAAGGTATACGAAAAAATCATGACAATTTAAGCAGTCATGTGTCTTCCATATTAACTTTTTTTTGCTTACATCCTTTAAAAAAATCAACAAAATCATACAAAAATTAAACCTCAAAATTTCAAGACTAGCTTATGTTTTCAGATTTTTAATGAATATTCAATTGATGAACTTATATTAAAAAATAAAAATAGGACCTACTTGATGTTGAAAGCCACGATCCCACACGATCCTTCGTATGAAAATATAAGCACTGAGTATATAATTACGACAGTTTTATTTAAAAAACTGGACCAAACCAATAATCTCATAACCGGCATCTTCTTGAAATATTCCCCAAAGATAATCATCCCGAATTACAGGAGCTGATGCAATGCAACTAAAGCTCATAAATCTGAAGAGTCCTCTTTCCTACCATGATGGCTCTATGACAGGCGTTCAACGCAGAACACTATGAAAAACGGAAAAATCAAAACATCATAAAATATTAAGGACCCATGACGGAAGTAAAATGACCTGGAAAATATCATCGGATCTCGAACTCTTCGATTCTGTTAAAGTGATGGTACATAAGCCTAAAAATACTGTTTACCTGGCGAAAGTTCATGGGGGAAAGGATAAACCTTGCTGAATTGCTTAAAATGCTCAATATAACTTTGGAAGTGATGTAAATGGACCGGTTCCTATATGGAAGCGGAAGAGAATAAGAGATGGTACACGAAATTTTCAGGAAAAATAACATAACAAGCAGAAAGAAACGTAAGAGTAGTCAAGTTAAAAAAATTTATTCCATGAAGCTTATGGGAAAGGTGGATGATATCAGAAAAACATCTACGAAATTTCTAGTGGTTTTTGCATGGTAGCTTGTCGTAAGGATAATGTTCATTGCTATGCAGATTACATTTCGTCGTCAAAGCTAAACAACAGTTATATTTTAAATGAACTTACGTGAAATTCGGTACTTGTTTTCTAAATCTTTGCAAGAACACTCATGAGGTGATGAATAGATTTACATTGAAGTAATATAGCTACTCGAAAGAGTCCTTCATGATAATAAAATACTCTACATCGAGACTATATAGACAAATCTATAATCTATGTCTATTTATGTCAGATCTAAGTAATTTGATAGTAATTTTCGAAGATTCAATCATAAATTAAATTTAATTGCCCAGAAAGTTTGAAACAATTCATGCTTATAATTTAATTCACAAAACATATCCCCTTTGAAATAGAAAATCTAATCAGTTTTTATAGTTTCCCATGCAAAATCCAATTAAGAATAAATTTCATTCACCGATTTCCTTTTTTTCAATATTCTCAAACTTTTGTTGATAAACTGAATTAGTTAACCATTCATTTCAAATTAACTTTAGGATCCGTAAATTGGGGTGAAAAAGGGTATTCCAATTGAATGGATATTCAATGTAAACTGTATAAAGTGTGTCAGATGATGTTAATCCTGACATGTCGTCGAGAAATAAACGTTACCCATTATTTGGAAAAGAAATTGTCAAACAATGATTGCGAAAAACTATTGGGGTACCTCAAAAAACTCGTTTCAGTGATTAAAGAAATGATTTTTCGAAAAAATCCTCAAATTCTTTTTCTAGAAGTCTGCCACTCTATGACAGAGGCACCAACTGCTGTTGATTTTCTTAATTTTTTTAACTGAAAATATTTACTCCTTTAAAAAAATACGATCAAGTCATTTATTACACGGTTCAAAATTTAGGATGAATCAAAAATAATTTTGGTATTCGTATAAGTCCATTAATCAATGGTACAAATTCATAATCACCTCTAAGATATATTTTCGTATCCAAAGAGTAAGATCTTATTTTTCAAAAACGGTTTGCCTATTTTCTGGCGGATCTGGCGCCAATATCTCTTCATTCTCTCTCACTTTGGATTTATTTATACATAATGTCAATCAAATCCAAGTATTATTCATATCTATCAATTCTTTTTTTTTGTCGTGATGTAGATTTGAACCACCGTTGTCAGATTAAAAGCCTGGAACTCTATGTCTTCATCCATGGTAAAAATCATGATGGGAAAGTGGACCACATAAATGGAAACTGAAACAATAAATAGTATTTAAATGTGATAACATATAAAGTCTACTCAGGATTCGTATGGAACGTATCTTTTATTTTCATAAAATGTATTGTTGTTCATACCCATTGATACAATTTAAGCATGATTTTTATGCAATTTACGTTTTGATTTTCATATTTTTATACGATGTTATATTTATATTTGTTATGTTATATTTAGTTCAAGTTATCAATTCATATCAATTGCTGTATTAAAATTTATCCTAAAATTTTAAACAGTGAACTTGTTCAACTGAACTTATTACTTAATTTTAAGGAAAAATGTTAATTTAAAACCGCAAAATACCATGTCATCTCACTATTGCAATCCTTCTCAAATCACCAAGAGGTCTTTAAAGTTTTTGTCTATCGATAACAGATGATACAAATTCTGTGGAAATGGTTTCTATCGGCTTGGAAACTTAATGTAAATGTTTCCTGGAAATCGAGTTATGGAAACTTTCCTTTGCTTTTCTTTTGAACTCATTGATATGCTTACCCTGCAGGCAGAATATATATGTATATATGCAAAGCGGATCTGACACCAATAATCGATTATTTGAAGCTATTAAAAGGTTTTTTTAGCTATGGAACTGTATCTTTTACTCTTAGTATCTGAGGTTTATTAGATACGTTTTAAAACGTTCCCTATTATGATATGATCATATTAAATTAAACGTTCAATACAAATGGTTTCAAAGTGAAACGTTTCTTTAACAAGGATGCAAAGGAACTTAATTGAAATAAAAATGGATTAATTAATGAGAAATACTTGGATGAAGCCATAAAATTCACAAGTGTATTAAACAGGAATTATGTTCTTCAACCCAAACATTCTGTTTATGATTTTCTGTTATTTTTTTATCGATATAAATAACTATAAAACTTAAGAAAGATTTCAAAACTCGTACGATACCAAACTTTGTAAAATATCGTCTATAAATCATTCATAATCCTTACTAAATAAAAAATCGTTCGAAAAATATGATTTAATAACCTATTTTCCAAGCAAAAATAAATCTGCTTGGCTAGAAACTACTCGACACTATTATCATATTGCATATGTGTTCAGGATATTTTATTATTTATTCTTCTCACAATACTGAGCACCTGTTACAAAGTCAATTTTCCCAGCACTAACTGACCATCGTATCAACATGCAAAGTAAAATGTTTTCTTGAACGACCAGTCATGGTTATTTCATTTGAATGGATAATCTAGTAAATAATATTTTCCGACCTGGCATAGAAGATATCCGTATTTGCATTTCTAAAGATAGAAGTTATTCAAAGTAATTGAAAAGGTGTAAGGCCAATAGAATAACTACAGCTGATGTTTTTCAAAATTATTCTTCGCTGAACCATACAATCAAGAACAGAAAAAAGTTGTCCAAATAAGTAACTGAATAGCAGAAATAATAGCATATTACAAACTTTCACCCACAAAATTACTTCAAGCAACATTTTTAAGAGAGAGAAAAATATTATTTTCAGTCGTTTCGGGCACAAAACCGTTTATTGCTTTGTTCGTATGCAGTCTTTTTACACTTATTTTCTATGTAAAACTTGAACCATATTTTATTTCAAAATAATATCATTCTGCTCACCTGATACAAACTTTCAATCGATTTCTATTAAATAACTGAATTCATAAATTAACTAATGAATCATGTGCGAATCAAGTCAAATACTCGAAACGATTATGTTTGTACATAGTGTTTCACAACGCTAGGCTCAAATAGACCTACTGGCGTCTTTTTGTCTCGCCATTTGTGCAGTCATACGACTCTAAGACACCTCCTACGAAAATGTTGAGTTGCATGAATGAATGGATGCTTATATTATTCTTATTATATTTTATTTGAAACCAAAAAATTAAATGATTTATTGAAGTTTCGCAAGTAAACACTTTGTGTTTCAAAATAGTTTTATCTTCATTTACACCACTCTCATTTCCGCCACCTCAATTGGTGAGGGGATTTTCGTGTATACATCTCGATACATCAAATGTATCTTAATACTAAAAAAATAAGAAAAAAGTTATTAAGTATTATTATTTCAAAGAAATTTTTGCTTGAATCATAAAACACAGTCTTATTTGTCATTAAACTGTCAAAGGATGAGAACGATAAACATCTACTTTGTTTGTCGGTCTCCATTCTGCTCTGAACAAATCCTTTCAATGATATTTATTGTGAATCGAATGCCGAGATTGCTTCGTCCCAGAAAATCCTTTGCCTATGTATATCAATGCTTTGAAGTGCCAATTGTATAGGACAAATTGAGTTGATTTGAACAACAGAAAGGGTGCTTAAGTCGGTTGAAGCAGTCAAGTTTTATGACATCCGTAAAGTGAAACTGATCAAGAAAAGGAAAATTTGGATTAGCCAAATCTGGAAATCTGTTCAATAGGGAATTGAATAGAAGCAAAATGGATTGAGTGGTGCAAAAGGTTATGGCAGTAGATACTATATTTCGATGAACTTAAGATACTATGATGAAAGTTTGATACTAATGGGACAGACACGTAAAAGGATTCTAATGGGTGTTGAAATTTGAGTCAGGCAAATTTCCGAATAAGTTTATAATAAATCACTTTCGCATGGTGAATGTGTCTTTGCTGCATTGTGAATAATAGTTTGATTATTATTGTTTTTACTAGTAAGTACTAAAATATTTTTGTTGAAACATCAATATTTTTGTGCCCATATTTGGAGCGCTTGAAAAATCAGTATTGCATTTTCCTAGTTTTTCTTGCAGCACGTAGTTTTCCAGAGCACAAATAATTTTACCTAGGAAAACGTAAACATTTTCCCCATCAGAATCATTGTTATTTAACTTTCCGTAGGTTTTTGAAAATAAATCTTTTGCGTGAATAGTTTTTAATAATAATCTTATATGAAATAAAGACAATGATACCAAATGAACTAGTTTCTACAGTAATAAAAAAAATCACTAAACAAAGACAAATGTTTGTGTTGCAATAATTTGAGTGCAAATAAGGCTCCTGGCACAGTTCGAAGCCAACGAACTTTCGTCTCATTGCCTCTAAGGGATATTCAGTTCTATAATCAAAGCAACGGACATTGGTCGTGCATACAATTTATGTTCGCTCTTTCCAAAACTAGAAGTGTGGTGACTGCTGGCAGGCCAGCTCAGTTTGGCGTGTTATGTTGCAAGTCAAATTTCATTACTCAATTACCATAATGCCCGATTAAGAAAATATTGTCTTCAAACAACAACAATCAACAAAAATTATTGTATCGAATTTCGATGCTAGAGCTCTTATTTGAAGTCGTGCATACCAGATTAAAATCATGCTCATGTCCTCCCCAAGAACACAAAAATTAACTGCTTAATCCTAAAACCAAAGTATCTGATTGAAGCTACAGAGGTTTGACCCAAGAGCATACAATCTCTCGAGCAATCGTGCCTCTCTCGTGAGAAGACGAACGTCAATGGACTGCACCAATATGAAACTTGTAGCCTGGGCCCATCTTATCATGACCTAACGCTCGCGTTGTCGCACATTATGCTCGACTAGGCCCACAACTAATTTCAGTCGGGTTTGTAATTTCTTCCTAAAATCAAATAAAAATGAGGTTCTCAGAAAATTCACTGACTTAAATTCGACATTTTCATACAAATAAATTTATTTTTTGTATTTTTTTTACAAGATTTTTTTTTCTTGCATGATACACCTCCACACTCAAACGGAACTTGGCAAGCGATTGAAGAATCGTACAAAAATAATTGATCCGCAAGAGTAGATAGGTATGAATGCGGGTTACTGTTAATTAGCGCGATGTACTCGACATAAAACACTCAACGCTCATGCACAGTAGAAGCTGCAGTTGGAAGGCATACGTTGGGCGGCTTGCAAGTCACATATCAGACTCCGGCGCTTCCAATTAAACCCAACTGACCTGTTGCTACGCTCAACTGCCGGTAACTGCGAATCCTGCACATTGGAATTCCAAGACTACGACTGCGGGGTCATTCCCGGTGTACTTTAAGTGATTGATTTCGACTGGAAAAAAGCCCTTTTACAATGCTTTCTGAATATGTTCCCCTGTAATATGAGTGATGATTTTTTTATACCATGAACAATTGTTCTTACAGTAGAAATACCTTCTTGCTGCAGTATTGATAATTTCAAATATAATAAAGATATTATTTTTCTGCAGTAAACATAGAGATTTTCCATGTATATTAGGTAATTTTTAGGCGTGGACGTCTTTTTCGCGATATCGCTTGTAATAATCTACTCCAATGGAACTGTTTGTGTTAACAATAGAGGATTTCCTGTAAACACATAAACTGCTAATTGCTTTTTCATCACATTCCTAGCAACAGGCTCATTGTAGTCTTTGAAATAAGATGATGCTCGATTTTACTTTGTTGCGTTACAAAAAAAGCAGAGACCTATAATATTTCTTAGCATCCAGGTCAGAAAAATTATGTATTATGATCAAGTGCCATAATCTACCTTAATGCAGGCATTTGTTCCAAACGTCTTAAAAGATACATACATACTAGGCACTTTCTGAGCAATATTCTTTACACATTCTCCTGAGATTTGGACAACATCTACTATAGTAAAAGGGTACTAAATCCAAACCAAACGAATAGAAGCCATTAGCAATAATTTTCTTTCTTTATCGTACAAAAAAAACAGGCTACCAAGAATTATTGGCACTAACCTTATTTTATTTCCCCCGTGTAAAACCATTTCTTGCCAAGAAAATCAGAAGAAACCTACTGCTTTTTATGCTTCGTGTATTTTTCATTCTGAGCACTAGGAAAATTCTTCATGCTAACAGTGAAAGTTAAGCGCCTCCTTTTTATATCTAATCACGGCTCAACTGCAAAGGATTATGTTATTTTATCGGCGAAAAGTAAGAAGGAGTGTGAGGAGCAAGCGTGATATATTCATCCTTTTGTTGGTTACCTTTTTACATGCAAATCACGTTCTGTGCGATCCGGTGGTTTTCTATAGATATCATACTTTGCTCAGAATGATATGTTTAACGTAATAGAATTTTGCAGACGCTACTTGTGTTTTGTTGTTGAAGAATTTTGAAAAGTTTAGTATTCATATAGCAACTATGAAGAATTATTGTGTTAAATAAATTTAAAGGAAAAAATATAAAAACTGAACTCGTGCTAAACATAGTTGAAGGCGTTTTTTGTACCTACAATATCCTTTTTTAATCAAATTAAGTGATATTTGTATAATTATTGCTTCCGAAAAAAGGATGGTTGCAATCAGCCTTTTTTGTAATCCAATGCATCGAAAGTTAAATAAAACAGTGAGCCAATAAAGTGTATTCACTCTATTTTTCGTAAAACAATTCAACTCTTTTCCTAAACTGAACCCTAACCTTACTTTAAGTGGATTATACAATCATTTAATCGCGCAGCATTTTTGAGCTTCACCGAGAAAATTTGTGGCCCATGATTTTCGGTCGTCGGGTTAAACCACGCTCATATGCATTCCACAATTTTCACATCGATATGAAAACGATAATCAGAAATATAAATAGAAGCATTGAAAACACTTTGCAAACAAACTATGAACTACATTTAGATTACAACCGTACTTATGCAAAGAGATGCAACTATGTTAACCGAGTGCTCGACAAATGCATTTGAAACTATTCATGAAAAATGAGTTCATAAATAATTTCATTTTATGCAAACAAAGACAACTTTTTGCAGCAATTGCTTACTTTGATTTTTGTTTTATAATCAAAATTATGGATTTATTCAATGCAGATAAAAAGTACAGTGTTGAATCGTTTTTTGTATGTAAAATCGCCCACGCTGGGCGCTGATTTTCAATGAGCTAAGGTTTTGATTAAAGTGGATAAAATGTTTTGTTGGAGCGACCCATACATTTTGATCATAATTTTCATTACTATTAAAACGCTGTTGTGAAGTTTTAGAAACACAAATCATTTAATACTAATGAAATTTATACCCCACTTTGTTTGTGTTTTCTACCAAGATTGTAGCCATTTTGATTATTTTCTCAATGCGAAATCTCACAGTGTCAATTATTAAAGTCAATCATTTTTCGACTCTAACTAAATCAAAGTATAATAATTTACAAATTTATTTCAAATTCATCATTTCCGTTGCCTTTGGCAACTATATCTACAAAGCATTTCCGATAAACAACCTTCGAGTAAATTGGAAACCGTCGGTCTTAAACATAATCTCGAAAGGATTTTTTTGTATATCAAACTTTTTCTATGATATTCAAAGCTGTCATTTACAATCAAACAAAATGAAAACCTTTTAAATTACTCGAAAGATTATCAATAAAATTGCTATTGCATGACGATATTATTTTTCAGTGATCTTGATTATAAAAAAATACTCTGTATTATAAAATGTAATTATGTGAGTTTTAGGTGATATTTTATAAAGGATCGTTGAGCAGTTAGATTTTGTGAGTTTTAAGTGACATTTTATGAAGACGCTTCATTATAAAATATGACCAAATGCTCAAAAATTACAATTTTAAACGTTTTGCAATTGCTTTAATCAAAACCAATGAAAAATAATCTCTCCATGCAGAACAATTTCGTTTGCTACATTTTCAAATCATTCATGGTATCAAGGCATCCTAGCAAAGATTTCATTTAAAAAAAAACCTTTCAAAATTACTTTAAAAATTAACAATATTCAATACAGCCAAAAATTGTTCATCGGAAATGATTTGCAGATATATAGGTGACATATGCAACAGAAAAGATAAGTTTGAAATAAATATTTAAAAGTTTTAACTGAATTATTATGTATATTGTGCAATGCACAAAAGGTATCCTGAAAACTGATTGATTTGAGGAACTTACTTTTAAAACGTAACATTTCCAAAAATTCAAAAAGGAGTCAGGTGTTAACTTTCAATGTTTTTAGCTGTTTGCCGTTACTAATGCCATGGTTTTCAGAAGAAAACATTCATTTTCTTTGTATCTATATATGTAACTTCTTGGGAGGTAAAAATGTTTGCATCAATCCAAGCAAAAAATGTCAACATCCTGGTAACGAGGTGATGGTATGGGTTTAAGTAGGCTAATACAAGACACGATTGCTTTTTACATCCACAACTTGCATACCTAGTGAGATTTATTCAATAGGCCTAGAAGGCCTGAAAATTAAACTATATTGTCCTTATTGATGCACCACTTAATCTCATCTTTTTTATGTTGTTATTTTCAAGCTGAACCTTCAAATATGCAAATTTTGTCACGTTTTCGAAGTTAAAGTTGTCCATTGGCAAATTTTGTTTGATTGACGCAAAATCAGCTGAAATTGGACTTTGTGTTGATCATCATCTGAACCAGCTTCACAGCTATTCCGAGTTCAAGCAATATTCTGTATAGTATACTTCGAACTTCATGACATTTTGTTGGAAGTCTATGAAGACCCGGTTCACACAAATATTGTACTCTAAGCGTCGAAGCCCTTCTTTTACTGAGACTAATATGAATAAGTTTCCAAAAACATATCTCCTTAAAAACGATACCAGCAACTCCTTGCTATATCATTTGATAGTATGTTTTTAGAAACTTTACCAAGATAAAGCTATTTCTTATCATTGCCAAGAATTTACTTTTATGTATTCAATTTCAAATATTATGTTTCATTAAAATGCACTCATAATTCTTTTCTTTTCTTCCAGACACAAAACAACATTCAGCTGCATCATATCCTTAGTCAAACAAAACATATCTCTTCATTATCAGTACTACCACACTATCAACACGTGTATTGCATCCCATTAGATTCAAATCCTTGATGCGAAAAGAAAATATTCTGAATATTCAGCGAAATGTGAAAAGCCTTCTGAAGTAGTTCACTTGATGAAACGACGTGTCATTTGGAAGGCACACACGTTCAAAAACTGCACAAACAAACAAACCAGCATATTGGAAAGTCTAAGGTATACACACTTTCCATAGAGATCCTTACATAAATCCATGCAGAATATTGCTGACAGCCATCCCTTACTGGTTGTCATGGCAAAACTACTCTATACTACTGCTGCCGCACCGTAATCAAAAGAACAGCTTGAAAAGACGGAGAATATATTTAGACTAGAGAAGCAGATAGCAGGAAGATTTTACTATCAGGGCGCGCTTCCTGTGCATCCTGCCGAGGAATATGTTAAAGCACAAGAGGCAACCGAAACCGGTAAGTAAGAAGGACAACGGCGGGAATAATGTAGAACTGCTTCACAGGCTTAATAAACTAGCATCTGTAGAAAAACTGGGCGTAGTGAAAAGTGATTTTGCCCTGCAGCACTTTTGCGTGGCGTAGATACAATTTCGTTAACTCATAGATAGCTTCTTGGGATGCTTGATTACTTGCAACTTAGTGTCGACAGACAGTTGAGCGGAAAGGAATTGAAAGCAACAGTAGTAGCTTTTTCGGATTGAGAGTCAATTTGTGTCATTTGTGATCCTTTCGAGTTTCCTACTTGATTGAATTCGCGTCAGTAAATCAGTATCTAAAATAACTTCCTTCATACTTTCTTTCAGAAAAATACAACGTCAAAATTCACCGCAGAGTAATTTTTCATATAGTACAATCCAAAATATAATTCTAAAATACCACCAATCATTTTTTAAGCCGATATGGTTGTAAGAATTTAAAGGGTTGCATAGGTCTTGAAAGCAAAAAAAATATTTTTTTCAAAAAATTGTATTTTAAAATCCAAAAATCTATTTTATTTAAAATTTACACTCATATAATTTTAGCATTTCAAGAAGTTGCACAAAAAATTTCAGCTAAAAACATTGTAAATTGTCAATTTCCCTGCAGTTTTCCTCGTCCAACTTTTTTTGCGGCAGGCAGGATATTTGGGTACAGGTTCATCTCAAATCAAAAATTCAAAAAATTCCATATATTTTATGCCCTTGGCTTGTGCTTGAACGAAGGAATTCAAAAAAATGAAATTTAAAGTTTTGGAATGGATGGATGAATTTTTTTCTCATATTTTTTAACATTTTTTCCGATTCTCATCGTTTTTAAAATATTTTTTTCGTATAAAACAAAAACGAGTTGACCGAATGAAAATCCCTTCGTTCAAGCATGAGTCAACACTATAAAGAGGAATGGTGCAAAGTTTCAGCAAAATCGGTTGATTCGTTCTCGAGAAATCGTGCCTACCGCACGGAAAAACAAAGTTCCGAGAAAAACGTGTTTAAAGTTTTTTTTACCGCGATTTAATGAATTAAAGTTATTTTCTGGTGACTTACATCGAGTCGTCGATTCCTAGTCCGTACAATATTTCATTCGCGACGTTCAAAGAATGCTTTTGATGTTGTGATGTTTGATGAAAAAGAAAGGAGCTGATTTTACGCGGTAGAACCGCGCCGCATGCGTATAATACGCTAAGTAAAACAGAGGGCACCACGCGGTATTCAAATCTCTATAACTCCGGTAATATTGCTCAAATCTACTTCTTTGGTATGAATACTCTTGAAGTTTAATACTTTCATATGAAATAAAAAAAATTTGATCAATTTTTTGAAAATACAAGACTTAAATGTAACCTCTTAAACTAGAGTTCAAGCTTACCCATTGTTCTTTTTGGAAAATTTCAGTAACTTTGTATTTGATTTAATTCAACTATTTTGACTCTGCGTTGATATTTATGTGCTCGCTATCAATAAAACTTTCTTATATAAAAACCTACATGTCATCTTAAGAAAATTGCAAACGAATACTAAAAAAGGTAATCAAGCAGCACCAAATGCGGCGAGATTACGTGCTTGTAGCTGGCTTCCCAATAAGAATGGAAAGTAGATTATATTACTCTCAATGTAAATCGTAAATAAAAATTATAGCCACGAATGCACTCATTTAGTTATGCACATCCAGTTTAGACTTCACCAGATTATGCAACGAATCCTGTTGAAATCTTGCACACAAAGCAAACTAGATACTTTCCACGATACTAAGTAATATCTAAAGCAATTTAGGGAGACATAAATATTCATGTCGTGTAGAGCGACTTTGGAAATTCATGAAAGATACTAATTTTGTGTTCTTGAGTTTGCATAGTGTCGTCGTTACCGTCATTGTTGTTACTTTTTTCGGTGTAGAAGCATAAATTAGAAAAGATTTTAAATTAAGTTTCATATCTACCGAAGAAGGTATAGTAGTTTTTTCGACTTCAGCTAAATTTTGTGACTTTCCATGCAGTTGATCTTCTAACAAATTCATAGCGAAAACATAAATTCGGGTCATCAACTAGGACTGCAAAATGCATGAAATTATGTTGCACTTTTGCATTTTTCGAAGATCTAGCCTTTGTATTGACAAAATATTTTGTGTTGCTGTAGTATGATTTAAAAAAAACGGAGTGTGTCCTTTCTACTCCTAATCGTTCAAATATAGTATTCTATCACTCAAGCACATAAAAAATCTAAACTCCTTTCACTTATGCATGGCTTTATTTTGTGATTTAACGCAGACCCTATCCAACAGGACTTTCCTCTAAAGTTTTCTCAGGTTGGAGCTGTGCAACAATTATTGATAGCAAAACATGTAAATTAATCGAATATTTCATTAATCGAATTCTTGTAATCGATGTTCGATTAAATCAACCAAAAATAATTGATTGATAATTAATTTGATTAATCGAAAACAGGGTAATTTTTTTGAAGCGGCAATCAGAATCGGAGGAAAGTGGTATCATCCACAAATTGACATTCATAATTCACAACATCGTACATGAAATTAAAATTATCAAAAATTTGAGGACCACATTAAAATATATTATTTTGCATGACAAAAGTTAACATTGGGATATTGGGATATTTCAACTGAAAAAAGTAGACTCTTTAGATGTTTGGTAATTGTTACTGTTATATAATTTGAGTTTTGTAAATATTATTAAAAAAGCAAGAACCTAACCTAAGAAATCTTTGTAAAAATTGGTTCGAACCTATTCGAATATTTCGAAATATTTTGTCTGATATCTTTTTTATGAGTCATGGCGCCATTTGTCTGTACAAATTCAGAAATAAAAGGAAATTTTCAAAAAAAAATAGATTATGATTTTAGGAGCCGATTCAAACTCACTTGTTTCAACAATTAAGATGCGTATATTCACTGTTGGAATCCCTTAAAATCCCATTTTTCAAAAAACTGCAGTTACACTGTTTTCTGGTTGAATTTTAAGAAGCATGGCATTTAACAGGTTCATACGAAGCAGGAAGTTCTTGAATGGTTTCTTGGTAGATATTTTCTTTCTTGTCTCCTAAATAAATATGTCACACTTTTTTAAAGGCAGTGTCAACTCTCTTGTCTTTCTGTATTCCGTTTTGATCTTAAATTAATGTACTTCATCAACTCTCGTTTTAATTTACAAAAGCTCGTTGAGAATCTTAAAAATTACAGGCATGCCACGAGAATCCTATCTTCGCAGGTGTCCTAAATCAAAATCATATTTTTCATACGTTAACAAAGTCTTTCTCAAATACGGAACGAAATTAGACTGCTCGGACTCTAGCATCCCTGGTACCGACTTGACTCCAAAAAAGGCTTCATGACACCAAAGAAATTATCCTTTCTCAAATGTAATTGCAATTTTTTGAGCTGATGTTGAAGGAAGAACCAATGAGAATCATCCACTTCATTGATTTCCAATTGTCTATAATATTTTCGTTACTCTTATAGAACCCCGTACTAAATTAAATTTAAACCTGTTTATTCAATTTTCAATGTAGCTTTCAATATTTTTCATGGACCGAACACTTATTCAAAATATTCACTTTAAAACCTCTTCTGGTGAAAATATTATCTTTAAATTCTTTAACTGAATTTCATTTTTAAGAAATTTAGAGGCTAATTGCAAATTAAATGCTTCATTTCATGGTTTTTAAATCATCTTTTGATCAAAAATATTCCCCAGCAAAACTTGCAAAACCAAATTAAATAATCTTATATTGAAGCTTGTTTTCCAATCTCAATATCCTTTCAAAAGAAGGTGGAAGAGAACTCGGAAAATATTCATTTTCAATTTTCTAGACAAAAATGAAAGGTCATGAGCAAAACTCAGTCATTCCAGCAAAAAGAAAAGGATACTCGACCATTTCAGAGTTCGTAATGAGCTTATTTTCCAGTAGTTGAGGCATTACATTCAAATTGTATCTTTGACGAGTATCTTTCTATCTGTAGTGCTCGTGAATCGCATCGAAGTTTGTCTTGGTTGTAATTTCAAATGGAGAGCATTTTTTTCTTGAATAACAAAACTCGTTCAACAAATTTAATGAAAAGAATTCTGGAAAAAATTGGATACTTGCAAATTCTGATTTGTTATGTGAGTATTGATCCAACAAAAATTGTAGAACAGTTAGTTGAATTTGTTCCTCCTAGGTGGGAAACATTTCTTTCTGTTTTTCCATTTTTCAATGATGCTTATCAGCTTCGGAACATATCCGAAATTAGTTAGAGATTCAAAATACATAATTGAAATGGGTATTCATTTTTTCACCTTCGAAACATCAAATCTGATATGAACGATTTCTCAATTCCAAATGTTTTCAGAAAATCCTCACAGATGAAATGAATAACCCCTTATCTGGGAAACCCTACTAAATTAGTCGGCTCTCAGGCTGCTTCACTTTTCCCAGACACTTACATGTTTTGGTGTGACATCCCATAAAATATTCGTTTAAATATGCTTCGTCTTTTTACTTTCCCATTTTCATGGTGAATCCATATCAATATATTTCTCTTCCTTATGAGGAACTGACAGATATCCTTTAGCACTTGCGATTAGTATCAATTGATTGTTCGACAATGTGTCGGCAAACATTACCATTCGTCCTTCTTGAAATCTCATGCTTGATGAATTTTTGGGATACTTCAGCTAAGAAAAATAGGTTCTTAAAGTATTTGGTAGCTGTTACTGTTGTGTAATTTTGGCATCAAATTTGATTTTGCATATATGATTAAAAAGGCAAGTGTTAATCTAGGTAATCCTTGTAAAAAATGGTTTAATTGAATCCGTTCTAATATTTTGAAACTTTTATATCTTCTCTAAGTCATGATGCCATTTAATTGCAGAAATTCAGCAAATAAAGGAATTTTTCAAAATGTAGGACGCTGGTTGGGCCAATGCGCGGAAGAGACAATGATTTGAATGATGCACTGAAATTAGCCTCAGTTTCATTTAAAATCTGCTATTTCTAAACTAAGAGCTATCATGGAAATACAGTTTGAAATATTTTAACTGAACAATTTAAAGAGCGTCACCGTTTCCAACCCTTAAATTAAGTTCTCAAACGCCGAAGAGCAAACAAAATTTCATCCAAGCGCGTTTTTGTGTTGCATAGATAAATATGAGGAAAATACACAATTAGCTTTTCCACGCTCAAAATCAAAGATTGATTTCCACCACGTGCCCATCCTTCATCCTCTTCCCCACTTCCATGACTCCTTGTCTTCCTCAACGACGACGACGCTATCTTCTAAAGTAATATTTCGTGGAAAATTCGCATGCTTGAAAATTTCCCAGAACACGAGAATAATTGCAAACCGTTAAAGTGCAATTTTGCGCTCGGTACAAGTGCATGCGAACGAAATGTGAAAATGTTGAGACGTTGTGTGCAAAATAATTGAAAATGAGTGAAATTGTGCTTTATGCAACTTTGCAATATGTTGTGTTTAAGAAAACGATAGTTCGATCCGTGGGTGTGTATAAACAATTGTTTCTGCTGTTGTTCGATTGCATTTCGATTTCGTAAACATGCAAAAGTAGACAGACAGTATAGCGAATTTATTGCTAAGATATTGATGTAATGCATGTTCCAGAGTATCTGTTGATAGCAAACAATTTGTTGGATGCAAGATAAATTTGAATGTTGTTATTTTGAAAAGACCTGAGATACATATTTAGATTTAAGGGTTATTTAATAAAAACATTGAAGGCTGCAATGCTTGCTTAAAAACATCGCAATGAAATTTTACATATCGCATGTACATACATACATATAAAATATCGCCGTAGAAACAAGCAATAAAATTTTAATGTATAATGATTTGATTATATTTAGAAGTCTTTTAGTAATTGTTGATTGTTAATATTTTCATACGTTTTATGTTTTTGGCTTATTACATTATCAAATATGTTGAGGATACTATAATTTAGTGCAATAACTTCCATTCTACGAGAGCTGTTTAAAAATTAACGATTGCAATGGATAAATTTCTGAATATTCACATCGTTTTGTGAAAAAATAGAGGTTTTATTTAATGCCGGCTTCCCACGGCGCGTGATTTCACGGGCCATACCGCGACAAGTCACAAAAACAAGCAAGAGTCTCGCATTGGAATTGCCAACTCTTGTAGATATGATACGCCAAAACGTGCCACTTTGAGCGACATCCTTCCCACGGTCTGTTGGAGTGACCTGGGGCGTGATTGTATACACCATGGAAAGCTGGCACAAAGATTATTTATTTTGGAATAGTAAATTAGTGGGAAGTTTGAATATGCAATAAGTTTCGGTTTTCCATAGTAAAATTGAAATGAAAATTATGTATATATATAATAGTGTGTTTCAGAAAAACGTATCGCCAAAAAACTTGAACCGTTTAGATTGAACTTTTTCAAATACAAAGGAATACATTTTTTGCAATTATATTATACTGATATCAATATGAAATCCAGTCACCGTTATTATCAATTATCGCCTGGCATCTTTATGTGCAACTCTGACTAAATTTCTGTGCGTATTTCATTGTAAAACCTTGCCATATCCTCTTGAAGGCCGGCATGAGCTGCCATTTTTTATTAATGACCACAAGTTTTCTATTCGGTGCACGTCTGCACTTTGTGATGACCAATCCACAGTTGTGACTCCGTTTTCTTCTTTTTAGCTGGTACAGAGATTACTCCGATGTTTAGGATGGCTGTCCTCTTGAAGAATCCAATCATAATTGTGGGCTCCATAAAAGCCCTCAGCAGATTTAAGCAAACTATTTTAATAAAGTTTTATCAGTAATTCAACATTCAGGGATCTTATAGGAACGATTAGCTTCCCGAATCACCTTTCCGAGAAACATCCGTAGACGTGCACCTTTGCCGGGTTTTTCGCAAGTGTACTTCTACTTTTGATGCCAGATTTTTGCAACCTCTATTATATTGTACTAGTTTATACACTAACTCCTTTGTTCAGTCCACTAACTCCTTTGTTCCTGTCTCGCATTTCGTAGACTTAGTGCCGGGTTCTACTCAAACAAGCTACAGATGACTTTATTTTGTCTTTTAGAGGCCGCTCTCTAACAACCTCTAACTGGCTAAGCGTCTATATTACCAGACTCTTTAAAACTCCGAACGAAATGCTTTTACCCCTGTAAATAATCAGTGATATGATAAGTGTACCGGTTTGAATTTAATAGAACTTTGTCTGACCAATCGAACATATGACATCTTGCAGACGTTGTTTTTTTGTGAAGTCTCAAAAGTTACTTTTTATCTTCAAAATGTAGTCTTCCACTTGTTTTCACCGGTTTTTTCCTAATTTGGTAGCTGCTGCTAATCTGGCAGGTAAAATTAAGATACATAGACTTGTTCCAAGTACTTGAAAGTGTTTTACTGTTTCAAAGAACATCATTTGCTCATCTTGGACTGTTTTTACTGCTTCAACAACAATTTTCAGTTTGTTAACATCATGGACTATGCTATATTAATTTTTGAACACCTCCCTATTTCACCTAACTCTCAATTAATTTTTAAACTTGTGGCGTGCTCCTATAGCTATTCTCGTTATAAGTGATTGAAGCGCTGCTTCTAACTAGGGTGAAGTTTGCCGCAATAACACGAATTAAAAAGAGGTGCGAAACGCATGAATGACGAATTCTGTTTTTTGTCACACAACCTTTAAAGACGTGGAGACGTGCGGGTAAGGAAGTGGGCTCAGGAATCAGCTGTGTTAAGTCGTTTTACGCATGTGCGGATTTTAGAATTGGCAGACGTTGCACTCGCAGTCAGCAAAATGTTTCACGCACTCAAATAAGAGTCTCATACACTTGACGAAGCGCTTCACGAATCGAGGCTTAACGGTTTCAAGCAAGACTGGTAAGCCAAGTCTTACATGCTTAAGTGACAATAAATCAACAAGAGAACTGTCAAGTTGACAATGAATTTTAGCGAATTCGATCGATACCTTGTCGAAAAAATGCATCGATATGTCAACTTATTTCTTGACTTGTAAGCCTGGTAAAGGAACCATATAATTTTTGGCGTAATGTTTCTTTTTTAAAAGAATGAAGCTAAATTTATTTAAAACAATATTTAAAAAAGTAATCGTTTGCCTAATATATGAAAATTACTTCTTTAGTGTAGAAGTTTCGCTCGAATTATCAAGAAAAGTGTTTTCGATACTAGAAAAGGCGATTCAGTTGAATATTTCAACATTTCAAAGATTCCTAAGTCTCAGCTATGAGTGGAGACAAAAAATGACTTCGTTTCTTCGACAAAAACAACCTGAAATTTAATCAATTTAAACTTTAAAATCTTACTCAACGCTTTCCGCCTCAATCTCTAAATCCACCATCGCCAGAAAAACACTAAGTACTTCTCGCATTAGCACCGAGTAAAACCGAACAGAAACCTATTTTCTTCTTTTATTGCTTCTCTGAATGTCGCAAACAGAACAGCAAAACGTAGAAATTATCACTGATTATTGCTACTGAAACATTTTGCATTCAATTCAACACGCTCAAATCACATTATAAATTTCATTGCTATTTCTACTCCCTATGAAATTCAACTTTAACGTTTTGGCAAAGCATCGCTGCATCTTGCTGATGGTAAAATCTGCTTTTCCATTCCGAATTTTCCAGCAGTCAAGCGTACGCAGATGAGAGCCAACTGTTTGTTTTCATCGTCCATAGAATCCCTTAACAAAACGATTGAAACATGCAGCTGGCATTCCTTGTACCGTAAATGGATGTTCATTTCTTTGCAACACCACTTTTTGAAAGGAAGGATAAAATAAATGGTTCTCGGTGGAAATTTTTACGAAAATTATTTAAAAATGTGCTCCGGATTTCTTTGGAGTTTTCCGTTTGCTGTTTTTCAACACGCTAGCGGATAGTTAGGAGAGAAATCTTGTTAAGCTCAAGGATAGTGAATAGTGAGGTGTGAATGTAACCGTTCCGAAAGGTTAAAACAATTGCCTGAAATAATAATGAATTTTCCGGCAAACAGGATCAAAATAATATTTTTGCCGGGGAAATTCCGTAGATTTATTATTTGCTGGCGCTAAAGTTGGATTCGTTTTTCCGATAAATTTTGTAGACGTAACCATTTTTTCCATCTGCAAATCACCATTAAAACTGGAAAAGCTGAAATTAAATATGGTCATAAATTTTCATTAACTCTGCTAAAGCAATTAACAGAAAAATACAATTGTTTTTAGATTTGTGATCTTCTACCGAAAATTTATAGAAAAGAAATTCAGAATTTTCAACTGGGTAGCATCTACTTCCTTAAAAATATAATGCGCCAAAATATGGACAGTAGCACTCTGCTTAATGGCTGCATGTAAAGTGTTGGGTCATATTATTGGCAATTGTTTAGCCACCATACTGACAATATTGTCATCAAGCCGCAATATTGATCACTTTTAATCTCTCCACGAAAATGATTAAAATTGATGCTTCCAACTAACCATAATCACTCATCGGCACCTATTGTTGTGGACATTACATCATCATTCGTGTTATTGGAAAGTGGCTCTGTGAAATACTGTACTTACTTATACTTCAAGCTGGATTCGACCAATTTTCCGACTAAATTTTACCAGTTTTGTACTCTCATTATTGTTCACTCTTGCAAATGACGCAAACATATTGAAGAGCTTCTTTTAGGCTATTTAATTCAGTCCCACATATCAATATTTTCCTGATGGCTTGCTACTTCCCATGCATCCCTACTTTTAGCAATCAGCAACCGATGCCAATTAAATTGGACATCAGGGAAATGTGCATGCAGGACTGTGCTAGGCCAAAAATTGTACAAGTATCATAGAACACTTCGTAATATCGATCAGGACACAATCAGCTACTGATGCAACGGTTCCAATTCTCGCTTAATTAATTTTCTGTGTTGTTCCAAGTTTCTATTGAATAATTTATTCCGCATGTAAATTTAATACAAAAGAAAGAAGCAGTCTATAAAAAAGGTAACTTGTTTAAATGAAATATAACGAGGCTTCTCATGTTAAATTGTTGAACAACCTTTGCAAAACTGTAACCAATATCACTTTTTAGCTTCACTGTGAATTGCAACCTCATCGTGAGTTTCAAGTAAAAAAGAAAGAGTTCTCCTATCTTGCCTTTTAAACTCAAGTTAAAAGAATTTGAAACGAACCTAGCGACGACATGCATTCTTAGCGAATATGTTGCACCAATCTTTCTTGATATTAAGATAAAAAACCAGATGAAGCGTACCTTCTTGCAAAAAAACATGTAAGGGCATACAATTCTCGTTGCAGGGATCTGCCTCACATGCACTCCCTCGGCCTACAGAGAGATCACGTTCCTTCTCAAAGGAACTTTTCCCGCATATTAGAAAAATGATGTTCTCCTGAAATCCAAAAAAAAACTTTAATGGAAGCAGTAGTCTAAGTTAAACGTTTCTCGATCATAGCTTCAAGAAAGAAGAATAGGATGCTGGTAATATTTCTAGTACAACTACAACACCAGAAACTGATCAGAACTCCATCCGAAACAGCAAGTTTTTTCTTCAGGAAAGGATTCAATAAAATTGATCACAGTGCTTCCATTGGCAGCAGTTTGGGCACATCGCGTGTAACTCCGCCCATGGAGCACAGTGTGTCAAATGTAACAAAGAACATCCAACCGAAAAATGGGGTTGCTTTACAGCCACCGCCAATGTTTTTTGTTCGTTAATTGCAACGCCTTTGATGTACCAGCTAGCTTTAGGTTCAACCAGTTTGTAAAACAGAAGAAAAGACAAATAGGACAAGAGACACTTCTTGACAGCCACACTTGAGACTTCTACTAGGAAATATGCATCATTCGTGAATGTTTTCAAGGCGACCCATTTTATGAAGTTCTTGAACATTGTGAACATGCACCGTTCTTGCAGTCTTACATCCTTTTCAATATAATCAGTTATTCATACTGAATGAAAAAAGATCTTTAACAATAATTTGGTCACGTTGGACAAGAAGGTAAAAACTGCATCCCGCGTTTCTGAACGTTTCTTTCTCCGGGAGAGAAATTTTGAGCGCATGTCGATTTGGCTCTCGAAATTTGTGGTATTAAATTCAGTAGTCGTAATTTCCTGGCCCCGATGCTTCACTACTTCATTGCCTACAAAGGGGTAAATTGGAAAAGCTTCGAGAAAGAAGTCTCCAACTGCTCTACAGATAATGATCTATTTGTTAATTAAGCTGATCTTCAGGAACTTGCGTCTGGTCTCTTTCTCCCTCTTTCTCTTTTTATTTCTGTCTCTCTTTATTTCTCACTTTCTGGATTATTCATCTTACTTGCCTTGCTTTTTGATAACTGCCTAATCGCTGGGTTACACTAATCCTAGAAGATTCATTGCATTCCAAAATACAAAAACTTATTTAATGAACCTCCTTCGATAGGTCGTGAGACTGTCGCATAGTTCTTAAACTGTTCGATGTACTAACTCTCAATCAAATGGACATTTTCTCTTCACTTCCGAAAAATTAATCTGATTAGCATATATCCCCTCCATGGCAGCACATTTTCCAAAATGACCTTGCACAAATTTTCCAACTCAGCTTTTTATCTAATCTGTGCCTTGCTGGCAACGCCTCAACAAAGTCGCAAATCACCCCAACTTGCGCGAAAAATACGACGTTAATTCTTTCGCACTCACGCGATACATACTGGCTTCCGGCATTTCGCATCAGTTGACGAAATATCTCTTCGTGGTATTGTCAACAAGAGTGCGGGAATCAAATGGGAGTGAATGCGATCGCGATTGAACACAGAGTTCGTGATCGAACTGCCAACAAGGATAGTGTGTGCTAGACACCTAGTTAATCTCTTGAATTCAGCGCGATTGCTCTAAAAACGGTCACTAGAAAATGAATTGATTTGAAGAATAATGACGATGGTACAGGGTTACTTAGCTCAAATTTGGTTTTGAAGTGTTATCAGAATGGAATTTATTGCACGAAATTTTTGTATCATATTGTAGTTACATCTTTTAAACAACAGTAGATACTTTTTGCACCAAATTTATCTGAAATAATTTGCAAAATTCATTCGATTTCTTAATTAATTTCATTTAAATATAATTTCTTCACATTTTAGCAAACCACACGAGACTATCTAGTTTCCTTTCACCACTTTTATCATAAACTATTAATCTATAATCTGTGCTTATTCCTGACTTGGTCTATTCTTCTTTCTTTCTATGTGCGTTTGAATATTAAAAATCACGAATTCGCCAATCTGTGCCTTACAAAAAAATACACACCAATTCGTGTGTCAATTATCAAACTATCCACCAAAATATCTGCCTAAAACGCATCCGCACTGGAACAGATACGGTGGGGGCTTAAGAAAATCTGTTGGGGACTCATTAACATAACAGTTCCACGGGTAAGATTTTCTTTTATATTTTTGTTGTCCTTTTCGAATTTCGTTTGGAGATTTATTTGTCGTCTGTATTTTTCATGTTTAATATTGTTTTTAATTTTGATTTGTCGCTGAATTTCCTTTTTAATTTGTTATTTTTTTAAAGGTAGTCTGAAAATCTAGACTTTGATGTTTGACAATATTTGAGTTTGATACTTTGTTTGGAACGTTTCACGTTAAGTGTTGTGCCTACGCCAACGGCTACGTTTTGATTTGAAAACAAATAACATATTTGGATATGGTTTTCAAAAAATTTAAAAAACTTATACAGGTATCTACATAAATAGCATTTTAAAATATTTACTTTAAGTTGGATAAATGAAATTTATTGTGATAATTGTTGTAAGTGGTGGTTATGGCTTTGTTGATATTGTGGCCCTTGATGGCTTTTGTTAAATGGTTTGGCTTCTGTATTTCAGCATTAATAGCGCCTGTTTCAGCCAGATGAAACATGTTTATATGTAAATTTAACATATCAACGATTACTTGACATTTTTATTTGATCAAAACATAAATTCTAGGAAAGATTATTTATAAAAGGTTCAAATGTGTGAACAAAACACCTCAACTTTTTTTTATGTATTATTTGCTTGATTTTTCAGGACAATAAATTGCTATTTTCCCAGAAACAGCTTTTATAATCATATAAAACCGTGAACCAACCCCGTAACTAATGGCTCCTGTAAAGTGCTAAAAGAAAATTAATTTTTATGTATCCTTTAAACGCCAGTCACCCTGCAGCTATAACCACTGTAATTAAGTATCTATAAAGTGAATGTCTGTCGGCGACACTTCCGCGAAAATTAATTTGTTTTATTGAAAAAAGAAGGAGGGAGCTTATGTGTCACTGGTACGTACCACCATCATCCTCTTGGGGATTTAACGGCTAATAAATGTATATTGTAGCGAGCCATTTTATTATGAAAGCTGATTGAATTTAAAAGTATCTCTTGAATCAGGTCGCTCGGTTTTATGGGAGGGTCGTTTCAATGCGCAAACATAATTCATTTTAAAAAATTGCAATAGAGGTGGAAGTGATAGTAGTTTGGTGACGATAAAATTTTAAAAAAATGCAGAAAAACTTAAAATGATTTTAGAATCGCCTTGATTTTAGGTTCACTGTCTCAGTTCTAGCATTGATTGGTTGCCTACCAGGTGTGTCCTCAATTTTCTCATTTATAAACATTCACCGAAACAAGCTACGCACATTATTGTCCATATAGTTGAACACACCCATCCAGTGTCGCATCATCCCGTAAAGGATCGACCTATTTAATTTTCGAACTAGTTGGTTTCTCGAAAAGCTTTGTATCGCCTTCAGGGGTTGCAATCATCAATTCAGGTTCCCCTGGGCGCCATTTAAGCGGATTATTTATCTTCGCTGTAACCACATTGGGTGGGAATTAACTTCTTGGCAAAGAGTCAATTAAATTGGGTTTATCAAATATCCGGGTTGGAATCACCACAATTTGATTCACTCGAAATTGTGTATACATATTAAATTGTGGGTCATTTTTGTAAAGGAGCAAAATTGTCAGATGGTGTTTGAAGCACGTTAACGATACATGAAATCCAAAATTTTTATATGAGCAAAGTTAATTTTCCATCACACATAGTCGCTTTGTGTGATTTTCCGACAATTTCCACAGCAATTTTATTCTCCTATCGAATAATGTGAATTTTCTGAAGTTCTGCAAGATATTTTCTATCAAAAACTGTCGAAAGGCAATAATAAAACTGCCCACAATCTAATATTTTTAAATAACTTTAAATAGCTCAACATCGCAACTTCTCTCCACGAAATCCGTCAGCATTGTGAAACTTTACTTCTGTGTAAACATTTATCTTTTACAACATTCAAAGTCACAACAATGCCGCGTGCCGTGATAAAAGGCAATTTGAGGTGTGTGTAAACATTTTGGTGAGTTTGCACCTATAAAACGCGACGGCAAACTCCAGACATTAATTGTGGAAATTGTGGACATGAGCAAACCACATGAAAGACGGAAGCAACCAACATTCGAAGGTGTAACCGAAGACATTATTGCGCTCGTCAAGATTGTTTGCTTGCCAGTTTGATTTGTAAATAAAGTCGGTTAGGGAATGTGGGGGAGTGAAGAAGATAACTTTATTAATTTTTATCAGGTTTCGCTGTCCTTGGGTTGATGATATGTCTTTTTTAAGAGAAAATGTTCTTTAATTCTTTAGTTTGGATAATATAAGAAACACATTTTCAAAAATAGTGCAGTGTTTTTGGATTCAAACTTGAGTGTGATGTTTTCAGCTTCAGTTTTAAACCATTTCAAACACATTACAAACATCCATCAGCAGTCATCAATTTAATATTTTAAGATGTTCCATATTTAAAAGCACTCTCTTTCCGTCTTCCTCAACGTATTTCACTCCTGTTCTATTCTAAGCACCTCTGATCTAATTATTCATTGAATAAAAGTGCGGCTGGTAATCCAACTTCATTTTCCCCTTAGTAATTCTTCACTAGTTGACCCCACTTAACGAACAACTTGCTATCCAGGACGAGGCTTACTCTAAGCTAATAATAGAGGTTTATTAGTTGTAGTATAACAATGGTCGGAGGCTTCCCATAATTCGATGAACATCTATCTCAATAAAGATGACCGATTATTATTATTCACTAAAGGGATGCTATTTTGGGTAGAACCTATTTTGCCGAGAGTCTATTATTAGTTGCATCAACACACAACAGGATTTTGTTTAATAATTAAATGCCCATGATGTGCTGAAATCCGGAAGTTTCCGGGAATGCTATGTATTCTCTTAAGTTTATATTACTTTTTTTAATACTTTCTCAAGATTTCAAACTGTAATTAAATTTCCATAGAACGAATCGCTTGGAGAATGGATTCAGCATCGAATAATGTATCTATTTTTCAAGCTATTGACCTTTTGTTTAAGCTTTAAAAAAATATTTCAATTAGGTATTCTTCAAAGAAATAAGTTTCTAAGTAAAAAACAAAAACATGTTAAAGTAGTGCAAATTCATAATGAAAACTGGGAAGTTAATAAATAAATTTCATACAGCATGAGTTGAAAAATAGCAACTGTTACAATTAGTAATAAAGGAAATAAGTTTAGCAGAAATTCCAAAGCGAATCCTTGACTTGCAGGACCAAGATCTCGTGACACAACTAAAATTTAGATCAAACTGTGGAATTTTTGAATTTTAGAGAGAGAAAAGGATTTCATATTTTACAAACGGTTGAGTGAAAATGATCAGAACTTTGTGAAATTCCACCAAAATATTTAATAATATTCATAATGGAACTTTCACTCCAGATTTGGCATTGTGTTGCTCTACAATTTTCAAGACCATGAAATTCAAATTTGAATCTCCTACAGACTAAGCCCTAAGTCATCACGAGTAATACGTAAGCATCGTTTAAGAATACATAATGAGTCTCCTCGATGGATGTTTGTTGTGCCTTGGTGAAACAGAAATTGAACATAAATTGGAGAAAATACGAATGCTTAGCGATCACCATTAATGCTAACGTTGATTCCATCTTCCGATTTGAAAAAAAGGACCGATTATGTCGCCGACAAGCTAACCGCACCAAATAGTGACTTGTTTCGGATGTAATGGGATTTCCAAAGTCTCTTGAGGATTATTCTTGTACCAAAAAGGGAAATTTTATCTATGTGCGAACATATTAAGCCAAAATGGAGCCTCATCGCTGAAAATGATTTAACGGTATAAATGGAGTCCAAGTTTCAACTCATTTTCGCCCCGTTTGCCAAACGCACGACGCAAGCCATAATACAATGGCTTCAATTCCTGCAAAAATTGGATCTTATAGGGCTTTATTCAAAGATTTTTCCTCCATGTTTTCCATTTACAACTTGGCCAATGTCCATCCACGAACGGAAGCCAAATATGTAGTTGAGAACGGCGTTGAATTGATAAATTTGGATTCTCAGTCAGACTATCCTCTACAGTAGTGATAGTTGTCTCGTTACGCACTGTACAAGCGCGTGTGGGATGAACATTGTCCCATAGAGTATACGTGGACATAAATCTTTCTATCGAATTGAGTATCAACTGCTCTGGTAGACAATTATCAGCACCATAAATTGGACGAAGAGCTTTGTAAATTTGGCGCACAGAATGCAAGTTTTGGAAATTAATTTCCACTAATTTGAGACGATGTTCGAGTGTAAATCTTTGCATGGTGATTTGCCAAATTGAATGAAACAAACTGTCAAAATGACAGCGAAACTTGACAGCTATAATAAGAGATATCCCTATCAATAGTTATATACCTCTAAAAAACATCCTTTGCATCCACGTAGATAGTAAAGTTATTTATTTTTGTAATTTTCGCAACGGCGAATTTAACGAACCCTTTTTACATATTGATTTGATCCAAATTTTAAAAAATAATATAAAAGGGAGTGAACTATGTTATACATTATTTTAAAAAGAGCTGGCAGAACTCTAGATTTGAATGTTATATTCAATTGATAAACAATTTAGACTAAACTGAATTTCCCATCGATAAATTTTTTTTAAAAAAAACGAGGAAATATGGGAACCATTTCAACAACTAGTGCAGACATTTTTTTTATTTTTCTCTAATTTTATTTGTTTTATTCTTGGTTGCTAAATCAGCAGAAGAGTTTGGAAATTGTTTACTCCCTTTACATATCACCCACTCAAAGTGAAAAAGGTCGTTTGTCAAAATACTAAAAAAGTTTTGAATATTTTGCATATAACCTATTTATATTACCTCTATTTTTCTCAAAAAGCTATTGAAAATATTTGAGTGTGGAAACGTAAGGCTACCAAAGCTCTGCAAACTTGTTCACGATTTGCAAGAAGGAGAAGCTGTGGCGCCCGATAAACGATCCCCCTGTTTCAGGTTTTAGCTTATAATATTCTCATTATAACAGCTTATAAAGAATAACGCAGTGCAAGTCCATCGTATAAAAATTTTCCGTGGAAGACATAGCTATTAAGATACAGAAAGACCCAATTTTCACTTTCTTTTATGGAGCCTTCGCCTCCACCAACTCAATTCAAGATCATCGGCAGATCCTTTCTTTATCAGAGGAAAATTCATTTGCTACACACTCGATGACTTTGCACAGAAGGGATGTTGGCTGACGCGAATCGTTTATTGGGCTGAAAAATGTATTTCTCACGTGACTTTTCTCTCTTTGGGACGCAGTAGCTCCCGCCAGAAGTTGTGATTGCAACAAACGATATCACAAACGGCTCATGTTAAAATTATCTTAAAGTAAAATTAAAATGCGTTTTGCGGTTAAAGTCAGAACAAAGAATTTATGGAACAAATAACATGATTTCGAGTGCTTTTTAGCTTATAACTTTGTTTACATTGCTACCACATGCAAATAGTCTGTTTACAAGCTGCTAAAAATCAAATTTTATACAGTTATGCTATGCATAGCATTTTTCAAATTGCACAAATCCAACCAGGATAGAAATTGATAAACCAAGCTTTCCCCTATTTACTAATATTAAGTAAGCTATTACTAAAAAAATTGAAATTTTCAATAAATCATCAGTTAAGAAAGGAATCGGAAAGCTATCGAAAAGTAAATAAATTTTCATCGATGTGTTTATGAATTTTTCGTTTGACAGTGAAAGTCAAAGCAGATCAAGTGAATCTTTTACAAAAGTTAAAATTGTTTATTCACTACTGCAAAAGTTTCATCTCGTGTTGTAGAGCTGCACCAATTTTGAGCTATGGTTTATAAGCGACTTTTATAAGTTTAAGTTTCTGACTTGCAAGCTTTCAAAAAATTTTATTTTTTTAAATAAATTTAGATTAAACAATTATTATGGGCAATCTACTGGATCGATTTTGATGAAAATTTGTTAGCTGTTTTATGATGTTGTAAAGATTTTTCAAGCAAAATATAAAGGTCCTAACTGCATTTTAAGTGGCAAAAAAAATTAAATAAAAAAAGGCTTTTTTCCCCCTGTTTTTTATATTTATTGCAATATGCGACAAGAGTTGAATGTTTGAGGATTTTTAACTAATCTTATCTTATAGAAAATTTTATTACGCAACTTTTATTGTCACACAACGTTGACCTAAAATGAACCATTTTCAAGTTAGGAGTGAGGCAAGCAGAAAAAAAAAAAATTTTTAAACATTTCGATTTTTTGTTTAATGTTCCCGACTTTTTTGAGAAGGAGCATGAATCAATTATTGTTATACGAGTTATTCCCCAACTTTTCCTGCAAAAATCAGCGTGCCCCCGCAACTTCCATCTGAAAACAGATCCGCCCTGGTCTATTTGTATGCATTCAATAAATAAATTGAATGAATATCAAATCCACGCTCAGTGAAATCACAGAAGTTTAAAAAGAACATTAAACCACTTTGAAGAATGTATCGGAAGTCGTTTTTTTTACTGAACAAAATCTTCTAGCAATCTTATAATTTCAAAAAAATGTATTGGAAGTCCTAAAATCACTCAGCACAAATAAAATTACGTGACAGTTTGTTTGTTGGAAAGATATCGCATATTTTTATTCATCTATTCTGAGTTTTTACGGTTTAATACAAACGAAATCGAGTTTAATGGGTTTTCATTGAATATTCACATTACTCGCATTTTTCCTGAATAGTAGCAAAAATTTGAATTGCATAGAAGATAAACATGCTAGTAGCTTCGTAATTAAACTTTTAATTGCTTCAACTCTGTTTCGCTCCACCAGTTGGAGTATATTTGATTATGAAGGCATAATCAAAATCACAGCAAAATCCACCCCAATCTCCTCTAAAAAATAATCAGCTTTCTACTCATCCACATTGAACTATCTCAAGCACACAATTTAAATGCGCATCTCACACTCACGGTTACATAGTCAAATTCGAATATTCAGATGCGAGTATCTTTGAAACGCGGCCGTGGGAGCAATTCGAAAGATAGTGGCGTTGGTAGTTGCTTCTGGGGCTTATCATTAGATAGCTTTTCCATTTCCCTTCCAATTTGCTGTTGACAAACCTGCGATATGATTTATCAGCTCCCGTCTCAGAGGCCCGGCAGCACTCGAGTACTCGAGTAGTTTTCCCATTTTCTTCGGCTAACGCGCTCTCGCTAGTTAGCGTCTTTAATTGGTGTCGGGCAGGTCCCAAAGTCGTCAAGTGCAGTTTGCCAAGGACCTTGAATCGTTCAGATTGCAGCCTTGAGATCCTACACCGTCAAGTCGAGTTTGTGTTGTCTCGAACGGTTCCAAACTAAGTTTCAGTCGAAAGTAGTTTGTTATTCTGTTGTGGTTACATTCAAATACCTTTGTAGTACCGCTTTATCATAACAACAGTGCGTGCATGAGTCAATTGAATTTCGTATCAATAGAATGCGATACCACCCCATAACAAAGTTTCTAAAATTTATAGAGAGTCAAGTGAACCACTTAATAAGTCTTCCAGTGCCTGCAAAAGTTCTACCGTCTATGTTGGCTCAGTGAATGATTTCGTGCAAAAAGGAGCAAGTGCTCCGTTTCAGTGAAGTCTAGGGATGAAGGATCGGAAAAGATCCTCCGTCAGTTCAACGCTAACCAAATTTTTCATATTAAATGTGCGAGACTTGTTGAAAGCGCAACATGGATGCACCGATGGGGTACGTACAATGCTTCAGAGTGTATCTCAGGAAAAGGACTTTTGGTTTCAATAATAGGAACTCCCTTGCGGAGTGTTGGTTGAAATAAGTTCGTTACAGTTGCTTGTTCAGATACGCTTTACTATCAAAGTGATTTGAAAGTTTTGTATCCTAAGAAGTCAAGTCAAATTTGCAAACTTCTATGCGATCTTGCCTTTTGAATTCATCAGAAGTAATTGTCTACCTTTCCGTATTCTGGATTATATCCACATTGAATAGAAAATTTGTCTGAAAAGTCAATGACATATTTCCCTAGCAGATAAGTTAACACTTTGACTAGCTTCAAATGAATTTCGTTTAGTGCACAAATAGATAAGAAAATTATCTTAAAATTCAAGTGGAAACTTTGAGAGCGAAAATTATCGATCGTCTTAAGGTTGAGTAATCAAAAGTAGATTAGATACAGCATAAAAGTTTCCCTTGCTCGCTTTTTGGGAAAATTAATTTATTTTCTTAGCTGGAAATATAGGATAGGATAGGATTATTCAATAAAGGTCAAGTTTTTATAATTGAAAATTTTAAAAAAGTTGAAAAAATTTCGTAAGATTAGATTAAAATCAAAGCCTGGCTCTCAATAAATAAATTGCACTTTTCGAATAAATTGTCTCTTAAATTGAACCCTTTTCAAGGGGAATTTTATTAAAGATGTTTCTTATCCGGGTTCTATGAAGCAGACTGAATCGATAAATTCTGCAGGATCTCAAACGTGCGATTATAACTGCATATTAAAAACACTCAAGCTAATTGACTAGCTGCATCCTGTTCTTGGAATCCTCTTCATTCCTATCTTTTCCTTTCGTAATTCCATCTGATTAAATGGATTAATTCATTTGGATCTCATCTCTACGTCCTTTGAAGACGAAGGACGGTGCCCAGCATGCTATCCCCAAACGCCTCACATTTATCTACTGAATTTTCTTTCAAGCTTTCCTTTCATTTCCGCTTCATTGTTTTCAATGTGTTCGTTGTGCACGTGTGTAGGTTGTCGTATCATTTCTCCTGGAACATTTATTATTATTATTGATATTACGAATTCCGCAGCAATTACACAAATAACTGACATGCTTCTCCGGGTGTGTATTTTTTCAGCATACTCCTCGTAGCTGGATCGAGACCAATTTCCAAAAGCGGGAATGTGTAAAGTTCGTACCCAGTCCAAAGGACGAGACAAGGTAAGTTCTAAAACAAGCAGATAAAAGATACTGCCAAGGTGTCATAGGATGTGCCGAGATGAATTTGTGATGTGTCTGACGCGACTCATAATTTAATTTAATTTACGGTGTGACGAAGTGTCGTGGCCATTATTTTGCCAATTGCCTACAAAATTCATCTACAACGTATTTACATGGAACGTCAACTGTGAGATGGATTCAACGAATGTTTCCAGAACAGTGACAATGCTGAATTTTTCAATTAGGTGTAAGGAAAACATTAGATATTCGTGGATGTTAAATTCAAACGGAACTTACGCTGAAAGTAGCTTATCTTATTCATTTTGATGAACTGAAGTCGTAGAGCTATGAATCGTATTCTCTGCAGTTGAATAGATCTCGTTGAATTCCCTAGACTCCTTATATCTTTCTCATTCAATTTAGGATTCCATGTGTTTCATTTGAATGGTTTAACCACAGACATAGCAATACAAACTATGCAATTAATTTCCTCAGGCATTGGTTTATGATAAAAAAGGACCTCCGTACAAAAGGAGTAAATTCCTAACAATAAATTTCCAGCTTTCCCATTCGTAGCGTACGTGCGTGGAAATACTGGGCGTATTAAATACATCCATCGAAAAACAACATTGATATTTGTTAAAATTCAAATCAAATGAATTATCAAGATATTTTTGATTGAATGACTCTGTCAGATATTAATCTTTTTATTAGCGATTATAACTCTTGTTAATGTCTTTCCTAACGAGCCATTAGTGAGACACTTTATCAGGATGAACTCTCGAAAAACAGGGCAAATGACTGCGCTTTATGAGATATGATTTTTGAATAGAAGATAAATCAACTTAAATGACAAGAATGGAATCAGAAATGAGTTGTTGATTACATTGACATAAAGTAAAATAAGATAATGAAATAATAGCACAATCGATTGCAGCATTTTTTGGTGTCTCAAATTGTTTTGAACTGTAAACCTGCTTTGATTTGATTGTACCTAAGCCTAGAATTTTCCTCGAGACAGGATAACATGTTGATGCCCAATTCAAACTCATATGTCATCATATTCAAGCGACGTTCGTAAAATAATATTACCGGGCTGATTGTTTTACAATGTCAACACGTTAAAAGGAGTAGAAACCCAACAGATTCATATGCTGAAACGTACGTGTACTTTGCTTTGAAACTACTGATGACCGTTTTTTTTTAGCATAGTGGTTTGTTTATTTAAGGCAGAAAACATATTTCTAGCGCTTGTTTATTTAATTATATGATAATATGAGAAACTGTCTTCGACGAATATTTCATACATGGTATTTCCCTTTCAATTTAGGCGTATTTCGAATCAAGTCGGTTATTTTCTGATTCAAATCGGGGAATTTCCAAATCAAATTGGCACTCTTCTAAATTGATTCCGAACTTTTCCAACTCAATTCATTAAAAGGCACCAATTTGATTTGGAAAATTTGAATGAAATTAAATTAATAAAAAATTATCGTCCACTTAAGCGATAATTTCACTTTAACTCGATTTTTTTCTGCTTTCCAAACTGTACAGAAATAAATTTTCAACATTTTTCGGATGGGTTCAAGCGTATGGTGATATATTTTGCCCTGAAAGTGTAATACCACATCTGTGGTAATATGTCAAGCACGTTACTGTTTCCAATGTCAAAATAACAAGCACTTCCAACAGGAATCTGCCTTAAATTTTTGAAGAATCCTGCCACACTGTGAGCAATCCAAAACGTTTTATGATAAATATATATAAATTTTCATCTAGAAACCATGGAAAATTTCGTACAGTCCCTTTATTTTTGTGGCTTGTCAGAATACATTTTCCAATCGAACGTTCAAAAACAATAGGTCTGGCAATTTTATTGATCATGTGTCCATATCATCGTTATCACAAGAAAAACAATATGTCATTTTCTTAACTTGGTCAGTCACACAATCTTCTATGATTTTTCTTTTCCCGAAGGTACCCAAAAAGATACGACTAAATTGAAAATAGATTCTTTAATATACCAAATTAGTAGTTTTTCCGTTCGCTAAAACAAATCACATTAAAGAATATCATCCCATTTTGTGTTTCTTGTGGAAATCCCAATAGGATATTTGCGGTTCCCAATGATACGCGAAAAATCAAAATACCACAATTCATTCAGACAAAAATATGGCAATTCATTCTTCGAATCGATTTGGATTGATGCTGAATGATTTTCAGATTGGCTGCTAGAAAATATTTTTCCAAATTTCTTAGATGATTTTACTAATGCAACACCTACGCGTACAAGGATTCAATAAAACCCTGTCACATTGAATGGATTTTTCTCCTAAGTTATTCGAGCGGAATAAATAATCGGAATAAATCAGTTGCAGGCATTAATCGCAAATAAATCGTCTGGGGCATCCCCTAATTTATTAGATGTCATTACTCGGTCATTTAATTATTGGTCAATTACAGATGTTGCTGCGGTCAATCACGGCAACTGCACCCGCAAATAGCGGGGATAGAAAGTGGGCTGCAAGGTGATCTCTGGGTGCCCCAGAAGCATACACGCGCTCAGCCAACAGATGCTTACGGCACAATCGAGTTCCAAGGAGGAGCCCATCCAACCAAAGCTCAAGTGAGTAAAATTTCAGTGAAATCGATTCACGCTTTTCCCTTTTATGGAAGTTTCAAGACGTATTAATTAAAGCATTGATGTTTAGTGGGTTCGGAAAAAATTCCAATTGAATAGTTGTCTGTTGAATTTATTATATTTTGTAGATGTTTAAATTTATTTTCTCAAATTTTAATGTTTAAAATGGTTTTACAAGTAGTCTGAGAAGTTTTTAGTCCCAATACATGAACTATTTGAAATTTAAATAAAAAATATATATTAAAAAATATCATGGAAGTTTTATGACAATATCCTTGGAAAACAGTAAGAATCGAGTATAAATTTTTTTTATTGTAAACTAGATTTAAAAACATCATGCCTCTGCTACTGTAAAGTCTCATCAACATGCGCCTTAAATATCCTTGATTATCAACTGGGGAAAAAACCTAGAAACTATCATAGCAAAAGATTCAAATTCAAAAACCACCCACCGTCAGAATTGATGCTTTTCCGTAAATAACAAATATGAAAATAAATCTTAATTATTTTCCATTCACAGTATGTCCGTTTATCTTTTGATACTCGTCCTGAATTACTAGTTCAATTGTTTACCAAAGAATGGAATCTAGAGTTACCGAAACTACTTATCACAGTGCAAGGCGGAAAGGCGAATTTCGAGCTACAGCCAAAGTTGAAGAAGGTAAAAATAGCATTTAATTAACTTTTGTTGACCGAAGCAATAATAAATAAATTACAGGAAATCCGTAAGGGTCTTTTGAAAGCTGCAAAAACTACAGGAGCATGGATATTCACCGGGGGAACTAACACAGGTACAATTCGTACGATTTTTATAAATTTAAAGTAAAATAATTGATTTTGTACACCAATTGAAACTTCATTTAAATTGAATTGGAATTTTACTATGTCCTTGAAGGGAACCATAAAAAAATAGAAACCATTCCTCTAGTTCTTCAATTTCTGGTTTGGAAATGCATTCGAATCAAAATGTTATTATTATTTTAAACAGCTGCTTTAATGAGTGAAAGGAGAATGGTTGTCTCACTTGAAATTCTGTCTCTTTATAAATGGGGAACCAGTGTGCGTGATATGTTAAGTTAGAATCTTAGGTGCGTGTGCTTGAAGCGAAGGCGGCAACAGCGATGATAAGATCTCTTATAGAACATTCAAATTAACAGAAAATTCATGACCATAATGCAAAAAATTATTTACTTAAATTTGCATATGAAGTTAGTAGTGGGTGAATAATGGGACCCAAAGAAATTAACATTGTGGAGGGTCGGTGGAGGTTTTTGGACTAAAGTTTTTATTTTTTATTTCAAAAATCGTTGATCCTACGAAAAACATATTTGTGAAATGTTTCTATAGTACTAAGTTTTTTTTGTCTTTTTGATTGATTTTTTTTTGTAAAATCTGTAATATTTGAACTACAATGCCTTTCGACTGGTTTTCCATTGCATATCAAAAACTTTTGACCTTATGGAGAAAACCCTGCAATCACGTTATAAAACGTTATGTTATTTATCAAACTTACTTTGTTTTATTGTACAATTTTCTGGTGTACAGCGTGCTTAATGTCGCCTTACGGTTTCAATAAAAGATAGATTCTTGTCAAGCTGCTGTTTCAGAAACATTTTTGTATTGAAAAATAAGCAACTTAAATAGTCTTTTATATCAGCTAGAATATGATTCTGCGTGAAACAGTACGGTTTTTTTACTAAATGAAAAGATTTGAATACAATATTATCCTTGCTTCATCTTTTCCAAGAAAGATTCACTCGGGCTTAAATTGTATTTGACCCACAAATATTTTGTTGGCTGAACAGTCAAAATGATAGTAGGTTGTGCTATAACTTTACCTATACCTCGGGATAGTTGCAATAATAATATTTAAAAACAGCTTTAAAAACTACTTGCATAAATGTAAAAACTTAAGTATCTCTCCTTCGGCTAGATAAACTGTACCTCCTCATAACATATAGATTTTCTATGAGGTTTTTAATTACCTTATACTTTATTGGAAGCTTATTTCGAACTACTTATTGGAACATGCTAGATCATAAAATACAACGTTTGAATTTTAATTGACTGGATTGAAACCATGCCGGCATGTGAATTTCACAACCTATTCCGAATGGAAAGACATGTAGCTGGCTTCCATTTAATTTAAGTTTGCAAATGTATTCCGCTCAATTAATCTCTTCTCTGCCAATGAATCCACACCATTGAGAATAATTAATCATTCCAAGAAAATCCTTCGATTCCGTACTTCGGTCCAACATAAATCTAATTAAGATTTCAGATTCATTACGATATATGTCTGTGTGTGTGGGAATCCACAAACGTCCTGCCGCATTTTAGAGCCTAATGAATAAAAGTAATTTGCTGAAATTTCTCGCTTTTCTCTTCGTGCTTGCTTGCTTTCAACAATAGACCATTTTTCCAGCATGCTCTCAGGGTGGTAATAAATTTCACAATTAATTGGGACGAACAGAGAATGAAAACAGCAACTTTTCACACATGCAGTCATGTATTTTTCAGATAAGAATCCTTTAAGGACTCTCCGGTATGAATCAAGTGCGTGAAACTTTTGAAAAGATTGTTTCAGCTGCGCAGAGCAAGGATGTTTCTTCGGTGCTTGTCGGATTTAATTAGTTTATGGTCGAGTAATTAGTGAAATTGAATATTACGAAGATTTGAGGAGTATCGATTGTAGTCGTCATACATCTTGCAGGAATAAAAGGGTCCATGTGTGAATTTGTGTTTGTTATAAATTCATTGAAAGATTTATGGTATCGAACGATATGTGACCTTGAATAATGAGAAAAAGAAAGCATGAAATATGCTGCAACATATAAGTTGAGTAAAATCTTAGGTTTTTATAGTTATTAAGAACATTTTGGACCATACTTAATCTGTGCTGCCTTCAATTGGAAAACCACATTGTAGGTCAAATGTCGAGCTAAATTAACCCATTCATAAAATGAGCGATGCTGGCAATTTTCCGAATCCGCTTTAGCCTGATGACTGAACAAATCTCACTGTGCCTTAAAAAATATCCTTCCGATTTTGTCCATCGCAAATTGGATGCTGGAAATTTAATTCGTAAATATTCTGTTTTTCCGACAGACTAACTTTTAATGTTTGTGTTTTTCATTGTTTTTCCATAATTGAATGTTTCGGTATGCATTTATAAATTCGATAAATTCATTTTTTCCTGTTGGAATTTCCGGACACTCCATTTAGAGATTTAACTGTTCAGCGGATTCCTATGGTGGTTTTATTTTTAAAATGGAATTTCTGCAAATGCATTTGAATTTGCAACATGTGGTGCAATCATGTCTCATCCAATTTATAAATGCCATTCCTTTATGAATAGTTTACATTGAAAAGCCCATTTTCTCCTTTTACAATAAATGATGGTAAAATTTAATTTTGAATACGAAATATCTGTTTCAGCGATAGTAGGTATTTTATTTGAATTTATTCATGCATCCTCGATCACAGAAATTGTAATATTGAAATGTCAATAAATCAATTGATTAATTTTGCAATTAATAATGACATTCAAATCACCACTTGCAAATGATTTACTGGTAATGAAATTATCAAATCTTAAAGCGACTAAAAATTTCAAATAAAGCTATAAAGAGTTTATGGTTGTGCGTCGGTTGCAATAAAAAGTATCAGCAAATTAAACTGATTGTCACACTTATGAAATAAAATTAATAAAATTATACACTATTTATTTGTTTTTTATGTACAATTGTTTACACGGTGCTATGCAATCGCAAAATAAAACATTTAATTTTCTTATTTTCACTTTCCAGAAAAATTAGATATTTTGAGTTGTGACACTGTTCTTGCTGAGGTGCGATATATTCCTTTATCTTTTTTCGAAAATTTTCACCAAAAACACAAGTAGGAATTGCTTTCGCAACCATAGGTTTCGTGTTTCACATCTCCGTTTCGTAATCGCTGAAGTAATATAATGCAAAATTAATAAAGCCACAACTAAATACAAGGCAGAAAAACGGGCGTGCTATTATTTTATTACGCTTGTATATAAAGATGTTCATCTATGACTGATGGGGCTGGGCTTCAATAGCCCCAAAAAGAGAGTCGCCATTGGCTGTGTCCATGAGTTTTTAATGAGGCAACGTCTATTAATTATTTAAGGCTTTTTTGGAAACGGGAATCCAAAATCCTTACGGGAAGAATGTTAGATGGAGTTCAAGGCTTTTCTTGCGAAGATGTCCTTTTTTTATTTTATTCATTACATATATGTTACATACCGATTTCGTCAACTGAAGGCTAGTTTCTCAATCAACATCAGTATAAATTTCTTGGAGGTAGGTAGGTTGTAGTGGTCACTATTTTATACCGAGGTCACTCATTTGTGTCTTGATAACCCCATTGTAATACCAAAATGAAATGGGTACGGCACTGGAAAAACAGCTCTGGGGTGCTGAAAACCATTCGAAATTTTCTAATAAAGCTAGTGGTGCTGCTGACATTCATTTGACTAATGCCGTGAGTCTACCCACAAAAAGAGATTCGAGAGACTTCAAGTTTTTTTGAAAGTGCCCTTTTTATCTTTTCTCCTGACCTGCAACTTCAATGGAGCTAGTGACTTCTCAATAAAAATACTAAGAGCTTCTCGTTGTTCATTGCTGCGCTCACTTAAATTTGTAACCTGCTTGGTGTACACCGAAAATCTTGAGCTGCTTAGCTAAACGTCCTTTGGCGAGAATGGCTCGGTAGGTCCAATGCGTGAGTACCTGCACGTACCTTGGCCGATTACAAATGTCGTGTCTGAAGTCATCGTCTAGCTTTGTACCGGGCCAATATTCAATTTTAGCAGATTTCTTGAGCATTGATCTACGCGGGTTATAAACTTGAGATGGTTGAAAAACCAACTAGCATCCAACAGTTTGTTGAAAGGTCCAGAATTCCTTCAAGAATGGGTTTATACATCCGAAAAAGAGCAGTCTTTCTCATCTTCCAGTTAATAGGTGAGATGATTCTGACACTCCTGCTTCTGTTGACGACAGCTCGCACCAAGCTTTCTTCAGCCATCTTACTGAACGCGTCTTGCCTTTTGTAGTGTTAGGCCGCTTTGGAGCCTGCGATCAACAGTACGAATAGTTCTACCAACAATGTTTATAAGCCTGCCTTTATCTAAAGGCTTTACAAGGCCCGTCATTTTCATTCATGGGGTGTAGAATGTTCACCTGGATGAAGCTGATTGACGGGAAGTTATTCAGCTCTTTCAGAACCTTGAAGGCTGCTTTTCTGCCCTTATAGAGTATATAATCATGTTTCTATCTGAAGCTACAAAGATCTAATTCCATCTATAGATCTGCTCTGTGGCGGTTTAACGAAACACTACCTGAAGAAGATGCCAGCTCTCACAACAAAACCACATATTCTACATTTATCATAACGACATCAGGCTTCTTTTTGGCAAAGGAAATTCGTTTGTGCCAAATATGTTGTTTAATTTATAACCAACAAAAACGCATAGTTGAGTTATCCGACCTCTTAGGAGCTACATAATAAATTGGAAAGTAAACTCATACTAAACTGCTGAATTATTTCGTTACTCTACTTAACAACTTCTTTAATTTCAACTTCTTATTCAAAAAAATAATCTAAATTACACAATCCATCCCCGGGAAAACAAAGTCATTCTCCCAATTTACAACATCCATAATATAAAACAGCCAATTTGCTTCTCGCGTAATCAAACACCAATCACAAAAGAATTCCTGCAAGGAAGTGTAAGTTTCCTAATTAAAAAAATTTTTTTTCAGCTTTCGAGAGATTTGCAAAACAACCCAAGGAACTCGTGTGTGTCTCACGCTACCCTTCCTATCAAGCTGTTACGTTTATTCGTTATCCGCGCTAAACGACTTCCTTTCTATTAACTGCTACCCATTTTTCACGTTCTTGTCGCCGGGCTTATTTTGCTTCTTTTCTGAATTGTAAATAACAATGTTTATAAAGCGTTGATGAAAAGGAGACAAATGAACAGAAAACTGAGTGAAAAGACATTGTTGCCAGGAAAAACATCACAGCAACCTCTCCCTCTGAGCTTCGAAGATATAAAAGGTGATACCCAAGAACATGTGAACCTACTGTTGTACCATCCCATTCGTTTGTGCTTCATCTCTTGTGTCTCGATATCAAATTTCTCGTGTCACAATAAATAAGCATTCTCCGAACAGCGACAAAACACAATTATATTAAGCGCCGCTGAGGCAAATAACTGAGTTTTCCCCATTTTCCTGGGAATCACCTCAAAAGAAAGACGAGCGGCTATATTTCATTTTCATACTTCCCAACACAGAAGGTATTCGATACCGGGAGCGAAAAAAAGCGACGACAGGATTCACTTTAACTGCTTCATCCTCAGGTAATGTACAAAGTCTACGGTGGAGATGCTGATGACAACAAGGATGTGGGCGAAGTAGGGAGCAGCTCTGTCGGATTTATTCCACAGACTATGAAATCTCAACAACACTGCGAGACTCATCAAACGAAACATTCTCAAGTGAAACCCGTACTAGTTTCAGGATTAATCGTGACGGGAATAGGAGTCCTTGCCCTTATTGATCCAAGAGACATTTATTTGACTTGTCCTCTGTTTGCATTAAGTGGGCTGTTTGGTAAGCAATTATGAAGCATAACATGTTGTCACTGGTGTCCTTTTGGCCACTTTGATTTTATTTGTAATAGGGCCTTTTATTGATTCTTGACTCATGTAGATGCCGAATAAAACAAATACCTCTGCCCTTAGTGAACAGTTAGCTCCTGATTTGATTTCATTTTACCTTGCTCTACTCTTCTAGAGCTCAAACCTTGGAGGGCAGGACGAAGTCTCTCGTGCAAATATTGTCTACTACCCTCTTACCCCACCGTATGATTTATCCAGCATTTTCTGCTAGGACATTGTGTTTTTCAATTAACGAAGTCAACAGGAAAAAATATTATGCTTCTCGTTACAGGTGTTACAAAACAAGTGGGCGACGCGCTTCTGCTCGAAGGACAACAGCGCACCGGGCGGGTTGTCAGCATCGGTATTGCACCGTGGGGCATCGTTGAACGGAACCATGAACTGTTGGGCCACAACAGGGAGGTTCCATGCCATAGTATCAGCTCACCGAGGTAAGATGTTTTTTTTTTGAATGTCAGGGGATGTTTTGGCGCTGTATAAGTCAAGACGATGCGCTATGTTGTGAAGGAATTAGTTTAGGGTGAATTTGACACACACAAAAGTTCAAGTTAAACTTATTTTCAAAAAAATGAACACTTGAAATTTTGGGCCTAATGAAATATGAAATATTATGAAATTTGGTAAAAAAATTGTCAATCAAATGCGAAAAATGGTTTTTTCGTGCTACATTTTAACAACTGTTCGTTTTTTTTACTTCAATGCAAATATTCTCCGTTTTTTAAGATCAAATAAAATATTTATAAACCCTGTCAGTTACACAAGCCACTTCAGACTTATATCATGAATTGAGGAAATTGCAGCAAAATCGACTCACAAAATCAAAGTTTTCTAGAAATTTTCAAAATGGTCCTAAAATTTTGCATGCTGATGTGTTTCCTTAAACTGATGTGTTTCCTTAGACAGGATATTTATTGTTTTATTTTTGTACATACGTTTTTCAAGCACCAGTTGTACAGTTCAGTAGTGGTCAAATGTCCTGGCGAAGGGCACAACTGGTGCTTGAAATACTATGTACAAAAATAAAATAATAAATATCCCGTCTAAGGAAACACAACAGTTTTGTAATTACTTATTATAAGTGAAAATTTCCTTGCATGATGATGCACGACATTCACCCAATATCAAATGCCTTAATTGAAGACCATTTCTAACGCTATCTGACGTTAGTTTAAATATTAAATAACACAAAACAAATCATCAATCATGTGTGTAGGAAATTTTGCAAATCAATGATTTCGGAAATGATATTTGTCGTTTCAAATTCCTTCGAGAATTTAGAACTGTTTGAAAATATCGTATGCGCAAACCTCAGTTTCATTCAATGAAGTTAAATAATTTCATTCAATTCTTTCTTCGATGAAATTTTCAATGAGCATTGAATATTCATTAACCGTGATATAACAGAGTCCAATGTTCATTTGACTTAAGACCCCTTAGATTACGTTTTTCAAAAAAAAAACATTTTTTCCAATAGAAAGAAAAGAGATATCATTTTTAATTTTTACATATTTTAATTGATACTTTGGATGTACAAAAATATTTTTTAAAGATTTTTTTAATGTTTTTTACCCATATTTTTTTATAAAAAAGCGGCAGACGTGATTTCAGGTGACTGGATCATCTGGCGAAAAAACAAAACGCCAAATTAATCCTTGTTGAAGTGCCTATGTCGATGATACCAATCGTAATAATTCCGCTACCGACTATAGCCATAAATGTGTACAACAACATATATAAAAATCAGAATAATCGGTTGAGTATTTTTTTAAATGATGTCCACCAGCTTAAAAAACATGAATTCGAGAAAATCGCGTTTACTTTTTTCACGACATTTTTTTTTAAAAAAACACCCAGGCATAGCAGAGTAGAGGTATATTTTACTCTGCTATGCCTGGGCCATAAAAAATTCCTTCCTCTTTTTCACACACCTCCTGACTAGCTAATTGTGCATCTCTGCGAGATGTTCTGATTTTTTGAAAAATTGTAACCTAAAAGATCCCTTAAGTACCATGACAATCGAAACATACCTGTGTTCACTCCAAAAAATGCTTTGTATGTGTAATAAAAAGTGCTGACAAATTTTACAACGATGCGGGTTTTAAACCTCAATATCCATAATATGGATTGCATTTTTTTTTAATTATTTGTAATAACAGAAAATTTCACTGCGGGAAGCAATTCTCAATGATGCAATACAATTTTATAACTCGTATCTTATCATCATAGAATCGAAAATATTTCTTTATTGAAGCAACCTTAAGATATGAGCTTGCTCATCGCACAATTCTTCACTTCTCAGTTATCCTGTTTCTTTTGTGTGTGTCAACCTTAATATGGAAATGGTATTTGCAATAGAAAGAAAATCATTCTATGTAATTTTTCTCAACAGTCATAAATATATTTTCGATTTCCTGTCAAATATTACTCTGCACATATTATTGGAAAATATATTAATTTGTCTGCATGTTTTCCCTTCCAGATCCAAACTGGCTGTCCTCAACAATCGACATGCCTACTTCCTTCTGGTGGACAACGGCACAATGGCCAAATACGGAGCCGAATTAATTCTACGACGAAAACTGGAAAAGTTCATCTCCAACTTGAAATTGCATCCGTGTAGGTAGCCAACTGCAAAAAATCGAGGAAGGCACTTGCATGAAAAGACTCCCCATGAAAATATCTTTCGTACAGGAAAATTCGCAGGCAAGTCAGCAGGACGAAAGTTGGACGTTCGTCGTGCAAAAAAAATGACAAATTTGAGAGAACTCTATTTTAGTTGCTTGGCTCCCGTTCGTATGAAGTCCATTTCGTTCTACGACTTCCTTTTGCAGTCAAACTTGGAAAAGTTCAGTAACTGCTAGCCGAAATACAGCTGCTTCTTCCGGTCTGGGCAAGCAATCTTGTGAGATCCTTTCGGAAGAAGCTCGACTCATAGATTTCAGCTATCCAAAGATGTTTTGCCGACATCGTAGAACATTTACAGAACATTGAAAGCAAACGTTGCACGTCCTTTTACGGTGAGCTCCATCCTGAACAATATAATCCCATTGGGAGATTCTGCAGCCTTTACGTTGCAAATGTTTCGAACGAAACTGTCTGTCCAATGTAGCAACTTACTTGCCCACTAATGCATATTCCGGAATATAGTTCTTGCCGAAAGCTCCCTCCTAAACCTTTAGTGGCCATTTTCTAAAGGGACTTAGCAACAGGTCGACCGGATTAGGGTGGAATCCATTCAACCGACTTTTCCATGTCATGCACGCATATTGAGAGTTTCATCCTGTTCCTCGTCCTCGCGGTTTAGTTGCTAATTTCAATCCTCATGTTCGCAGTTACCCATTCGAGCACACCAGTAGTGTGTCTGGTCATCGAAGGAGGCACAAATACAATCCGTGCGGTTTTGGAATACGTCACAGACACACCACCCGTTCCTGTCGTCATTTGCGATGGATCAGGACGAGCTGCCGACATTATTGCGTTTGTACACAAGTGAGTATTGAAATTGTTGAGCAGCTTTTGTGGTAAAGTGCTTTTGAATGATAAGGATTGAGAAGGGACTCGTTGAAACAGAAAACAGACATCGTATGCACGGTATCTTCTGCTGAAACCAAGCTAGCATGGATTGTGATTGTGGTTTACTGCGGAAACCCATGTAGTTTTACATAGCGAACCACATGCAAATACACCGCATAGTTCGCTTTTATTTGATCTTTTAATGCTGACTGTAAGAACATACTAAAGTTGGTTTGTCACTGCACGAAATTGTTATCCTTTTCCGATTTTATTGTATTTATGTCCCAGCCATATTTTCTTTACTGATTTTACTCTTACAGATATGCTGTTGATGGTGAGGAGCAGCCGGTCCTGGAGTCGATGCGAGATTATCTAATTAGCACAATACAAAAGACATTCGATGTTGGCTACGAACAAGCCGACAAACTATATCACGAACTTTTACAATGCACTAGGAATAAGAATTTGGTAAGAAGAAATTGAAAAGATACTTTAAAATGTCCTAAATTCTGTAATCAATACAAAACGTGCATCTTTTCCCAATAGATAACAGTATTTCGAATACAGGAGAAAGCTGACGGCGAACCCCAAGAGTTGGATCAGACAATATTGACGGCCTTATTTAAGTCGCAGCATCTTAGTCCCCCGGAACAGTTAAGCTTAGCTCTAACGTGGAATCGCGTAGATATCGCCCGGAGTGAAATCTTTGTCTACGGACAGGAGTGGCCGCCAGGTGAGTCCACCTGAAATTTATAGCTGCCAGTTTGCTTCCTGTGTGGAAACATCCATCACTTGCATATGTGAATTGTTTGAGGCAGCCCAGCAAGGACATGGACGTAACTTCGTGCTTTTCTGTTTGCAGGTGCTCTGGACGAGGCAATGATGCAGGCGCTAGAGCACGACCGTATCGATTTTGTTAAATTGCTTTTAGAAAACGGTGTTTCCATGAAGAAGTTTTTGACAATACCGCGATTAGAAGAATTGTATAATACAAAACACGGACCAGCTAACACATTAGGGTAAGCTTGGATTGACAACCGTCGTCCTGTTAACAACCATTTCAACACCTCATTAGCCTCTCAGCTCCACACTTAATTGCTACGAATGATCCGTATCCTTCTTTCCTATAGGTACATTCTTAGAGACGTAAGACCACACATACCAAAAGGATACGTTTACACGTTGCACGATATAGGACTAGTCATAAACAAATTGATGGGCGGTGCTTACAGGTAATGTAACCACAAGTTTTATCTATTGTTACCAAGGATTCTGGCAAATTGTTGTTATCATTTGTGGCCGGTCCCTGGCATCCGTTTGGTGAAGAGTAGAAGCCCAACATAAATTTGTTGGACTTTTTATTGCTGCAATTAATTCAAGGTACATTAAGTTTTCATGAGTAGGCAGTTATTACTGATGGACTGAATGTGCAGTCAATTGGGAAACTCGTTTGGAAAAGGATATGTAGATAAATGTTTTACGTTTGTCGTGAACACTGCAGCCTTAGACGAGATTTGATTTTTACTGTTCGGATAATGTGTAGATAATTGAATTTGAAGTTTTTATGACAGGATAATGTACTTGGTCAGGAAGCTTAACCAGTAATGACTTTGTTTTAAAGCTAAACTAAGGATGATATTAAAAATATGTTGCAAAACGTTGATATTAAACCCACAGAAGAAGTTACGATTATGAAATATATATTGGTTATAAAATCGTGTAAATTACAAACGATTGTTCATTCTGAGCTATGATTGAAACCTATTCAGCGGTCATAAAAATATATCACGACGAGATAACCTAGGCAAAATAGTATTTCGACAACGAAAACATTTCAAATTTCTTGAATCAAAATATATTTTTAACGTTAATGCACTTTATATACAAACTAAATAAGTGTGTCTTAGATTTAACCCCTGAAATTATTTTACCTATATCAAAATCTTCCCATAAATACTTTATTTGAAAAATCTTACATCTTGTTGTTCTAATCTCTCATGTTTTCTAAAATCCCTCATGTCTCATGAATCAGCTAAGATTTGTTTAAATAATAGCAAGTACTTTCCCAAAAAGCTGTTCAAGAGCAGTTTATATAACCTGGGGATAAGAAATCCATTAAAAAGATGAAATTTCATGTTTGGTAGAAATAAGTCTTCTGGAAAGATTGCATTTTTTGTGCTAGAAGAGTTTGAAAAATTATCAGAAAATCTATTCAATCAAGGATGGTTATTTATGCAAACAATCTTTACGGAACACTATGAGACCCCTTTTAAGTGCTTTTAAAAAAAAAATTGCGTATAAAATGTAATGGATTTCAATTTTTGATCGGCGTCTAATCTAAACCGCACATACACCCTGAGTTGAGCATCGGTTGTAATGAATACGGAATATTGAATTAAAAAAATTCAACAAGACCACAGTGCATATAATATACTGTGGGAAACTGGCGTTTGGGAAATATAGCTTGAGAACAGAACTAAGAGAGATTTATGAAAGATCACTACCCAACAGACTACCAAAATTCTAGTGTTAATCAGAGCAAAGCATATATTCGCGAAAGCTGGTATTAGCTACCCAGGCGTTGAAAATTGATAGTCAACTTTTTATTCTAAGCTTAATGAATAGTCATACATAAACCATGAACAAGTCTTTCGTCTGCTTCATCTCACAAATGTTCAGTCCGAGACGAGACAAATAGTGCAGACAAATTCGTTTGGTTATCCGAAGACAAGAGGCGCGATGACTGCTGGCAGGCCCGTTCAATTGGACGGGTACGCGGCCATAGTTCGTTGTCTCAATTTTTCTCCAAATTTCATTTCATCAATTAGTCATCATAAATGCTCGAATTATCGAATAGCGATAAAACAAAACTAAAAAAAGTATCATCTCGTGATCTACTTTCTCTGGTGTTCGTCCATCCTTTCGTAGTATGGTGAAGTGGCTTATATTTCCTTCTTTTCAGAGATGTATACTTTTCCATCGAATCGCAGAGCACTTAGCCTGCTGTCTCGTAAGGAGCTCAATTGGAAACCAGTTCAATAGCATAAAAATAGCTTTTACGGGGAAACTCGTAGGGCTCCAGTGATTGCAATCCTTTTGACCATTAAGCGGTGAAACGGTTTCTTATTTATTCAAAAACACTACTTCACAAATATCGCTAATTGATACCGGGAAATTCGTGAATGCTGCTTAATTTAATTTACAAACAATAAGCCCAGGGGTATTATCAAATACCTAATGAGAAAATTTGATAGGGCTTTTTATGCCCCGGATATCTTTTTCAGATGCAAGAGGTAAATTTCCCTAATAAAAGCATGTCAACCGGATATGCCAAGAATTCCAATTTTTCCGGATTATAGAGTTTCCGCTGAAATGGAGCTCAGACAAACTAGATTCGACTGAAATTTACAATTGCTCGAGATATTATGTGCAATCACTTTGAAAAAAAAAATCATTTCGAGAAATGCGTAAAGTTTAAGAATATATTTTGCAAATCAATAATTAAATTTTAGTAAACCATTAAGTCTTAATAATTTGAGGACAATATGACGGTATTCTCAAGCTAGCCTACTTAGGAAAAAAAGTAAACTTTAATAATATTAAAATGTTTAACGATCACAGTAATGCTTCCGCCTAAAATTGGATTGTATTATGGTCAAATTTTTGAAAATATTGCGAAAAATATTCTTACCATATATATTGCCAACTTTGTCTTGATTGTAGACCAAAATCTAACCTAATTATTCAAATAGAAATACTAGATACAATTAAATAAACTGGAAAGCTCTTTTTCTAAGTAGAATAGTGAGATAATATTGACTTCATTAATAATCTCAAAAGTCAAATATTTACGTTTCCCATTTCATAAATATCAACGTAAGTAAGGTTACATTCCTTTTTGTTCGGAGCTGAAGCCAAAAACGATGTTGATACAATGCATAGCTTGCTGGCTTGATGAAACCATTTCATAGTCCACAACCCTTTCACAAAGTCGAAACCAAAACAAGAACACGTGTTCTACTATTCCTATTAGTTTAGACAGCATCAACATCACTACCTGCATTATAAGAGCAGAAAATTTTGTTTGAGTATTCCAACGTGTTACCGACTTAAGACCTTAAAATGTATCTACGATTTGAATATTTTATGGGATCAAAGTGATAACAGCAAAGCAATAATATTTTCAGACTCAATTTTCGGGGGTGAAAAATAATTCCTGAGAAAATTATTTCAAATCCAACTGAATCATTTTTTAAATTTGTAAGTTCCAATTAAATGATTTCATTTATAAATGATTACCATCTTTTTATATAACTTTAAAAGTGAATCATGTTCATGGCTGCTTCTTCCAAAATGATGCTAATACCATTTTCATATTTACACGGTTATGTCATGGATTTTGAGGTTTTTGGAAGGATATATTGATAATCTCCTCACAAATTCAAAATTTTGAAATTTTGCATAATTCCGTGCAGTATATGTACTCGTATATCTACTTGTAGTTACAATTTATGCTGTTTTCATGAAGCAATTTACGTATTTTTAAAGTCAAACTAAAGACTCGTACCTCTAGGGTTTCATTAGCATTTCCTAGTTGTCAAGCATAGTTTATGTTACGATCCATCAGAAATTGAATAATCCTCATCGCCTCCACTTTTACCTGAACCACTAAATCAATCCGTTTGCATCTAAAGCTAAAGCTGACCCCATTGGCTTTCTCGTTTACAGATCCTACTATACACGCCGGAAATTTCGGCCTATTTATGCCAAAGTGATGAACAGCTATGCAAACGCCCACCGAAAATCATCAACGTTTCAACGATTCGGGGGTGCAAACTCCATGAGCCTGGTCACCGGACTTTTGCCCTTTACTTCCGAAATGGCGCTTTTTGAATTCCCGTTTAATGAACTACTGGTGAGTAGATATGCCGTGACTGAATTGCATCAGTAGATTCAGTAAATAGCCGGAATCATTATTATCCCGAACAAATAATCAGCATGTCCTCCCGCAACACCACCCCAGCCCCACATTGCTGGGAAGCTATAACAATCCTTCCCTTGGCAAATAAACGCCTCTCCATGCAAATACCCTTGAATGGAAGGTCCTTCTGCACTACGAGAGCTGCTCGCAACGAGCATCATTGACAAAGTGCCATAACAGCTTCACAATGGGGTGTTTCCGTCTTAATCCTTTTTCGCGGTGTCGTTTCAGATGTGGGCCGTGCTTACAAAGCGGCAACAAATGGCCTTGTTAATGTGGACTCACGGCGAAGAAGCTTTAGCCAAGTCACTTGTTGCGTGCAAGCTTTATAAGGCAATGGCCCACGAGGCTGCAGAGGACGACCTCGACACGGAGATTTACGACGAGCTAAGGAACTATGCTAAGGAGTTCGAAACGAGAGGTTCGTTTTTCAAACGACTTCACGATGCTACAGTCGTAATTGCATAATTACGTCCTTTCCGATTCATTTGTGTAGGATTGAAGCTACTCGACTTTTGCTATCGCCAGGATGGAGAGAAGGCGCAAAGGCTTCTTACTTGCGAGCTGCACTCGTGGTCAAGTCAAAGCTGCTTGTCCTTGGCGGTGGCGGCCAACCATCGAGCCCTGCTGGCGCATCCTTGCAGTCAAGTGATTTTGGCGGACTTGTGGATGGGAGGACTGCGAACTAGGAAGAATACAAATTTTAAGGTAAGTCACATCCTTCTAATCTTTGTGCGTCAATTAAATTTCAGCAGATATTCCTATTCCTGATTATTGTGTTGTTTTAAGCAAAAAGAAAGCGTCATGCTATAAAATTTTCTACAAAATAAAATTAGTTCAAAATTCTAAGACATTTAACCCTTGCCGCAAAATAGCAATAATTAAAAAAATGAGAAAAAAGCCGTTTCTTATTCAATTTTTTTACCATTTTAAATAAACTTAGGACCTTTTTAGTTCGTTTATTATTATTTATTACGCAACTTTCATTCTCACACAACTTTTCTCTGGAATGAACCATTTTAAAGTTAGTAGTGAGACATGCAGGAAAAACGTTTTTTTTTTAAATTTTTAAACATTTCAATTTTTTTTAATGTTCCCGACTTTTTTGAGAGAAAGCATAGATCAATTATTGTTATACGAGTTATTCCACAACTTTTCCTGTAAAAATCAGCGTGCCCCCTCTCAACGGCCAAATGTAGTCCTTTTTCTACAGATCCGTTCTTGTCTACTTATCCAAAATGGAATTGAGCTCTGTATAATAATATCAAATATCCATAGCGCTTACAAAACTTTACGTTGACTCCTTCGAGCCCTCTTAACATTCTCCATCAATTCCTTTAAAAAACATGAATTCACACTTTCACCTCGTACATACCAAACCAAATGCGAACTAAAGGAACTTGCACTTTCCATAGAATTCATTCGCAGGACAGCAATCCCAGTAAAATTGTTCAAGGATGCACGGAAAAATACTCTAGAAAATGAAATTTGCGAGCATTTGAAAAGGCGGGCGGTAAGTGAATGTTCAGGTCTTTGATATCTGAAAGCTGGAAAATGTTATTTTCATGCCTGGGATCTGAACAGGTTTTCAATGTGACCCAAGTATGTGACTGTCGTTCAGGATGAAGTTGTCGTGAAATACACTTCAATTTAGATTATCCTTGATTCAATTGATTCTTGACATGATACGCGTAAATGTTGGATATATTGCTGCTAGATTCGACCAAGAATAGAATTGAGGTGGATCAAGTGTAGTTTTTGGGTAGATCTGATAATAAAAAAAATTGAGTTCATCGAATTATCTTATAATATGTTTTCTCATAAGTTATTGAAGAAAAGGTTCATCAAAAAAGGACCGCAAAATATTTTCGAAGTCATTCATAAAAAATAGCTTAGGATACGGTCCTACCAAGTCGACACGCCTTCAACTATAACCAACCAAAACATAATACCCGGAAAAAAATCCACAAAAAACGTTAAGTAAGTTCCATGACACAATTTTCAAATAAAATTTTTCTGAAAAAAATAGTTAAGTATGCATTACATGAGCTGAAAATGCCCGAAACACATTACTAAATGGCTTCATTGTTTAAGAATTTATATTGTATGATTCTAGCCGTATTTAGTTTCATATATAAAACAAAATTCAAAGAGTAATATCCATACCATGATAATCTTAGTTTTATTTATCATATCTGCGAGCAGAGTGAACTATTAAAAATCTTTCATCGTTAGTTCATTCTCGTTTGTTAAATTAATTAATTCATTAACCGTTTATTGAAATTTCGTAAATAATTAATCCTGAACCATCGATCCTTTGTAGATTTAATCATTTTGTCCAGCTTATATCTTATCTAGGGCGACACGTGAATGATATCGTTTGAAGCAAGATGCATTGACTATTATTTATCCGAATTATTCGGTTGTTCATGTGAACCATCATCACATAAGGATGATCATTTACTCGTTGTGACTCTCATATCAGCCCCTGATATAACAATGTTTGCCAGGCGTGGAAGCGGTGATGATTCAAGGAATTCAAAGCGATCCTTAAAACGGCGGTTACGCCCGATTGAAGTGTCATCTGCGGCAACCCAAAAAAATCCAGCGTGTTTTTTGGATGTCCACAAATTGAAAATGGGAAAGCTGACACTATAAAAATATCTATAAAAAAAATATAGGGAAATTTTCATTAACAACTTTGTGCGGACTATGTGCTTCGTTCTCTAAGAATGACCCAAAACCAGCAACAAAAATTAAAAAAGAAGCATATGTCGAAACTCAAAGTATTATTTTGCCAAAGAAGGACTGAATCACATACCCATTGCAGTGATGGCAAAATTTTTTGATCATAATCATGAAATGCTCCTATATCACATTCATGTCTTACCTGATCCTCATTTGAAGAAGAAAAAAGTTAGTAATAAATGAGAATTTTGCATGCGAAACGAATGTATGTTGTGCCCAACAATTATACTATATAAAAGGAGCATTTAGTTTTAAGGACATCAAGAATAAGCTTGTGAGATTCAAAAATAAATTATTACATCGTAATAGAATAACAACAACAAGCAATGTTTGGTCGTACTAGATCATTAGAGACAGTCCCTAGAAGAATGACAGCATCTGTCATTGGGAAGAAAAACAAATGAACGAGACTTACGTGCCGTGGACGTCTGATGCTGAGGGATTTTAAAAGAACGCCATCCTTCATCATTCGTAAACGATAATAATAAACGAGATGATTATAAATTATTATTGACATAAACAGATATTTTTGTTGGCGCTCGAACTTACGCAAAGACTTCTTGATTATTCTTTATACTGATGTTTATTTTTCGAAAATCGATTGAAAACTAATTGAAACAATTTCAAAGCTATCTGGTAAAATATTTTCACAATGAAAAACCCATCAATTAAAATATTACAAATTTTTTGGCTGAAAGTTCTTGTTGTGTACATGAAAAAATTGTTTTAATTTTCGTTGTTAGTCGATATTATTTTTGTGATTATAAATGCTGGAAAAAAATTTCCAACAATTTATCTTACAAAAAAAATTGATCCGAAAATAAGAAAACACAACGAAAACACATAAACAAATTTTTGATATTATTTTCTGACTAATAAATAATCATAAAATACACTTGCAGTGTTTTTTAACTTAATTGTTTCGTTTCTTCTGAGATTTAAATTTAATTTTGTACTTTCAGGAACAACTGTGAAAAATATCCTTATACTCAAGTTGATTTATTTTTCTTACGGTCAATTTTCATACTTGTTATCCTAATTTTCAAAACATGGATCCAACTATGCTCCATTTTCTGAACTCTTTTTGTGTGTTAAAGAGAAAAAGTGTGACCTATTTCTTGTTAAGTCCTTTGCTTTTCCTTAAGAGAAATTCAACTGATAGTTTCAATTTGAATGCAACTATTTTCATTTTATTTTCGAGTGAATTCTGAAGCATTCTTACGTGCATTTTACATGATGTCAAGCATCGTTTCAACTTGCACTCCATTTAATATTAAATTGAATACAGTATGAGTAGCTGAATGCCATTCGCATTTGTATTCAGCCTTTTATCTGGAGGAATATCCTCAGAACTCTGTATTAATTTAGTCCTTTCAGTCCTTATTGTATGAATAGCAGATTTAACGCACACTTGTACCGAAGCTTACTTCGAACTAGTTGCATTCATAGTTGGTCTTTGTTGCTAAATAACGAAGCTTAATAACAATGGACAGCTTCCACAGATTCTCTGCAGGTGAATGGATTTCGCTCGCCAGGACGGCAGAAGAATGGTCCACGTAGTCATGATTGTGTCCTAGGCATCTAGACGCAATGCACTGAGTACTGTGAGTGCATTCAGAAAAAGCATGTCATGCTTAATTGCGTACTGAAAAAAACAGCAACATAATCAGCTTTGTCATAATTTTCGTCGAATTGTAAAAATTACCAATGTCAACCGAGTTTTACCCTAGAATATGGAACATGATACCACTCTATCCTTAAAGAGAAAATTGCCGCGTGGGAACCATCATCCGGCTGTGCTCAAGCTGGCCAGGCTTGAGACAACCATCAATAGTCTGCCGGATGATATCCTTTTTGAGATATTCAAACACATTCCCTGTTTAGAGCTCTACTTCTCAGTGGCGCTGGTTTCGAAACGATGGCGCGACATTAGCCTGCACCCTTCATTTTGGAGACGGATTCATATACGAGTAAGTTTGTCCCTCCATTGTATCCATGACGAATTGATGACTTGGTTCTTCCTTTTGCGAAGGATACCAAGCAACGTAGCGAAGATGTGTGCCAACTCTTGAAGCATGCCAACTATCTGGTTAACGAACTGTATATCTACAATAGGTCCGATTGTGATGCGATTCTGAATCAAGTAACGAAAAAAAAGAATATTGCTGCAACAAGTTAATATAAGAATTTTGATTGTGTCTCTTGCAGGCATCCAAGTACAATAAGAACATTACAGTTTTGTCCTTATCGCGTTGCGAAGGAAAATCTCGAAACAGATTTATCAGCTCACAGATTATTAAGTCGGTCATTACTAGGCTACCCAAATTGAGAAATCTCCGCCTCTACGAAACGACCTTTCGTTCAATTAAGTTTTTCGAAATTTTCGGAAGTCGAAAATTTATGATGTCACGGAGCAGAAGTAAGACACACTCAATGTGCTGAGCAACATGTCCCATAAATAGCGTCCCAGAATAAGACCCGAATATAATTTATTATGTCCTTCATAGGCGTAGCAAATCAGTTTCGAGTGCGTCAAAGCTTAATTCTTCGTAGTGTGCCCAAGTTCTTTGAAAACGGGATCCGTAAATTAGCTAAGCTTGAAAGACACTTAGTGACGCAATTTATCTGACATTGAATACATTTTTCGAACTTCATACTAAATACACAAGTAATACTTTAGAACTAGGCAAGAAAAGTAATGTTAAGAGCGAGCCTATTACATACACAGGGATTCTTACCTACAAGCAACTCGAGGCGTACGCAAGGAATTTGAACACTTCGGGTAAAGTGACCTTCAACAATGGCAGCGAATATACGATAAGAAGTAATTGAAAATTAGGCTTGGCACCAACTAATATACCAGCCATTCCCCCAAAAAAAATTATACATACACTATTTAATGAATCCTTCTTTCAGGAGTAAGAGAGATCTTACACTCGACCAAATTCAATCCGAATTCCATTGTTCGAACATTGGAAGCTAACCCGTTCTTGCATTGAGCTAACAAACATCCAGATGTTGTAGGATACAGAGTCTAAAGATTTTTTTATTTATTTTTTATACGTTTTGTACTGTCATGTGTTAAGCGAATTATTGTATTGTTTCGAGAAAACAGAATGTGGCAAACTACTGCCCTTTAAAAAAAATAAACTTGAACGCAAAATTATGGAAGATTCGTAGATTTTCTTTGCTGAAATCGAAGGATGTTTGACTTGCACGACAAACGTGATGGCACTTCCTCTATTTATTTATTCAAAAGATTTCTGTCCAGTTACGAGAATTTTATATTGTTCTTGCTATAATAATAAATTTTCAGTTTCAAAAAATGGCCCAGAGATCAACACTTCTTCACTTCTCGGCACGTCATTAAGGAGGCAGTACCGGTTATAATTTAAAAAAAATCAATTTTTCAATTTCTAATACCTTCAGAAATCACGTCTCAAAATTTTATCAAGATATTCTCAAAAATAAAGAAGTTACGGTAGTTTAAGCGCGCACACCTTTTTCGATTGGTAAGCCATATTTTCGGTAATCGAAACTTTAAACGCATTTTTCTCGAAATGGCGTTTTTCAAACTGCGGACACATTCTCCGGACTGGCCGAACCGATTTAAGTCAAAACTGGTATGCTACTGTATTCAAGTTCTTATGTGGTAATCTAGCAGAATATAAGCCAAAAATCAATCCCAAAAAATTTGGCAATCGAAACAAAGTGAAAAAAGCGAGAGAGAAAATTCAAACAACCATTATTATTTTTTTTGATCATTTTTCAAAATATTTTGGTAATTACCACGTAAAAGACATTCCTTTTTTAAAATGCGGTTTGGTTTTTTTATTTCAAATCCTTCATTCCTGAAATTATCTGTCCGCAGTGAGACGAGGTATTTTTCGAGACATCAACTTTGGCGCCCTCTATAAATAAGTAGGAAAATAAAAAAAAAATTCAAAATAGTTTTTTTGTTATCTTCGAAGTGTTTGTTTTACCCATTTAAATTTTAAAATGTATAAACAATGAAGAAGCTGCAAAATAAAATATTGAAAATTAGTCTGTTTTTTAGCATTCTAATCGGTACTACCCCGTCAACAATTAACTCGAATAACCAACTTGTTGATAACGTTAGTAATGTAAATACAGTTCAGTTCTTATTGGAAAAGGGACTATTGGGTTTATCCAAAGCATATAGTTCTCCCCCAACCATAACCCCATTCATCGAAAAGAGATGAAGGGTCACTTAGCTATACCTTGATTTGTTGAAAAGAAGGTCAAGCAAGCAAACGTTATCGTCCTCGAAGCGGGATATTAACTAAGGAGAGTTCTTGCTATACTTATTCAACATCAGATCATATTTATAATGAGGCCCCTTTTAAATAAGCATGAACTCTACTAGGACAGTTTTTTGATTAGTTGTATACAGATTTTCTACTTCACCATAAGAAAGCGCCCTAAAAGATACATACATGGTGTCGTTGGCTCTGTGAGATCGATTATCGAAAATGAATCATACTGACGAATATTAGTTTTATTATATGGGATAAAATCAAATATAAGATACATTTTCCTGGTAATCTAGATTAAAACATTGTAAAAAACATCAATTCTAACAAAATACTGACTCTCATTATCAACGAAAGAAAGTGGAGAAAAATCTGTGGCGTGGTTCTTTCAGGTCCATCGGAATGTTGATGTAGATAAAAGAGTTGGATATTGTCGAAATGAACTTTATTGTTCAATATAGGCAAGTCCTGCAGTTTTAAATTGCTTACTGTGAATACGCGTCACTAGTCTCTTCGCCATTGAAGATGCTTATAACACTACGATTCTATAATCGCATCTTAATGACTTACAGGTTTCTTTACAGATTTCCCCACCTTAACCGCAAATTGTTTTGTTGTTATGTCTTCTCTTAAAGTTCCCAAGCCAACCAACACTTGTATGAAAATTCATATAGTCGAGAAATTTTTCGAATTGGCTTGCCTTTTCCCGTACAAATGCGCTCTTAATAGGTATATTATCACCTGGGCAACTAAGGGACCATTTAAAAATGTATTTTTCGACATCAGAAAATTCGTTATGTTTTCATCCTATTTTCCCAAGACAAGATATTTTTTCCTTCTTTTGTTTAAATTGTAGAAAATATACATACCTATTGGATTTTTATACTCAGTCGCAGTTTCGTATTTCCTCTTTCCGCAACTTCAACAGCTTCGATGAGCTTAATTTTCCGCTCCAATGTAAGGGTAGTTAGTGTCCCTCGTTTTGCAGCTTGACCTGTTTTGAAAAAGAAACCCTCCAAAAATGCGCACCTCAGAAGGGCTGAAAACTGTGCTGATGAATACGACTATTATACGTTGAGGAAGAGCAAACAGACAAAAACAAAAAAGGAAAGTCAACTTACCGTTTTGTTCGTGTTGTTCACAGAATTTTCTTTTTGCAAGAAATTCAAGCTAAAATGTTTTACGGTTGGAAAATTCGACTTATTGAGTTCGCTGCATATTCCGATTGGAATTTTCATTTCGAGTTTAGTCTTCAGTTGGAATAAATGAGTTTAACCTAATATAAATTCATCTAAACGAGGTCGGGAAATTGAATACAATTTAAGATAACGAGGATATCGATTGAAGGAGTATCTACTATATGATCAAATACATTAGCATCTTCAGTGCTACACAGCGAATTGTTGTTATTTATCGTTTTGGCTGAAGCCAAAATCCATAATCAAACCGTAAATATTCACAGAGAAAACGAAAAATCGATTGCACCTTTTTTCCATTGCAGGATATACGACTATATCCCATAATCCCATTGGACGGTGCGTGATTTCCCATAATTTTTCAGAGATTAAAGGATAAACTTGTCCAATTTTTCGCAAACAATGAATAGCATAGCGTCATAACTGTGTTGGGCAATTGATCCTTAATCTGAGAAAATAATTTGAATAAGAGGACTGTAAATAAATTTAAACCATTTCATGCTATGGCAATGATGGTTGAATTATCCGGCAGCAAAAAAGCAAAGTAAAACCATATGACAAATCTCGAAACATTAATACTTCAGTTATTGAACTTTTGGAAAAAAATTTATATTTAATACACGAGCTGAAATTCAAAATGCATCGCAAAACAGTAGAAGCAAACTTTGTCTTTATTTATTGCGTAAAATTTTCATAAAAAACAAGATTAAGGGAGCGTTAACCCTGGAGAAAATATCCATATGTGACCATATACTAAAAAAATTCTATTAGTCTTGAGTATAAACTACTACACGAGCAGGCTAATAAAAGTTTTTCGCGATTTGGTGCACGTTTGAATGTACGTGTAACGATTTTTGACCTTTTTTCGATTGAAAAAAGTGTTCTAGAATCATCATTTTGCTCTAATTGCTCTAATCTTAGGCCCGTACAGTAGTTAAATAGTTAATAAGCATGTGTGTACAATTTCAAGTAAATTGGATGAATATTTTTTCACAAATCTACGACACGCACACAAAAAGTATGTTTCGGGGGAAACGCGTTTAAAGTTTCTTTGGTTTACAAGAATTTTCTCGTCTTTTTCGACTTGAAAGCATTTTCAATTACAATTTTTGATGTTTACATGTGGAACTCGAATATTCACTAATTTAGACTATGTAATATAACTTGTATGTATTATTAGAGAGTATAATAGTCGAAAAGTTACATAGCGGCATATGTTCGGGCACTTGAACGTCCCTTTAGCTCCAAAAAGTATAGTAAGACGGAGGGGATACGAGCGCTGTAGAATGGTAACCAGTTTAGATATCGATATAAAAATTTTGTACAGATATTTTTAAGGTACTTTTCTGACGAAAAAAAATTATTTGAATTTTTTTAAGAATAAGTGAAATTCCAATTCAGTCAGAAAATTAAAAGAACAATTTGAACTTTTGCCTTTCGAAGGAAAGTATTTCATTTTTGCATTTTTGAATTGTTTAAGGATTTGGAAGACAAAAATCATTCAAATAAATTACGTGTCTGTGTTCAAGAGACATTAGTGCTTCGGTATTGCACCAGCAACCAGTTCAACAAGAATCCACCTTTGCGCGGAAAAATGGTTGCCTATTTAGGCAGCGCTCTTTTGCTCTTTAAGGAGGAACACCACTAGAGGATTTTCGAGGAATCAAAAAAAGTTTTTTGCTCTAAAGTATACCTTATCATCATAGAAATCACGTAGTAAAGTTTCATATAGTTGAAAAATCTGTAAGAGTTCGAAATTTTAAATTAGCGCGGTGTTTGCCCACGCTGTTGGTATTGAAATTTAGAACAACTTTAAATATAAATATCTCAAAACTAAACACGTGCTCTGTTAGTTGCACGTTAGCAGAGAACGCTGAAGTACGTATTTTGCAGATTTGAGGTATATCAAATTAACTCATGGTTTTTCAATAACTTAAACTTTAAACGCGTTTATCTCGGAACAACGTTTTTCAAACTGGCCGGACTCCTTTCTCAAACAATTTTTGTTTGATTTACTTGAAATTTTTACAGTATGTTCAAAAGTAGTGTCTCTATGGAAGTACGTAGGATTTTTTTATGTTGCATATTTCAATTGTTATTAACAATTTTCAAACGTTTTTTTACGTTTTTTTTACATATTTTTTTCAAAATGACGCCATTTTGTCAAAAATCTATTTAAAACAAAAATCCTACGTAGTTCTCTGGCTGTTATTATGCTCTATCGGCAATCATTTGTTTAAAAAACATAACCCTAACATTTCAGGAGAAACGGTCCGGCCGCGAAGCCATGAAAAATAAGGCGTTTTTAAAGAAATGCTAGGGAGCCGCCATTTTGTTTTATAAAGTTCTGAAATTCAAAGAGGATGTCAAATACTTGTACAATATAGATCTTTCTACCAAACTTCGATATGTTGTTTAGTTTTTGAGAAACAAATTCCCAAAAAATGACTTCTTTTTTTTACTTCTACAGTGGTGTTCCCCCTAAAGTGAGAATTTCTCCCACTGAAAGACTACTTATGAATTATCTGTCGAAATTCATTGATTTATAAGTAATATAAATTTTCAAATAACATATTATTGTCGCACCTCTTTCGAATAAAGAATTCATATGATGAAAATAACTGGCAACAGTGGACTTAACAGGGAAATTTTCACTGGTGTATCTTTTCAATATAATTTACACCTTCCAAAAAACAACAACATATATAAATGTTATGAAACATAGTCAAATCTTTAAAGCGTTTATATTCAGCTTTGTATTATTTTTTCAGGTTATTTTAGGATTACTTTGTCCACCTTTTATCAAAAAACTTGATTTCAAATCAAAAGAAGAACTGCAATCTATGCCACAGACTGAAGAGGAACATTTAGAAAATCAAAACTTAGATTATGAGGATATAGATCGGAACCATCCTGATGCCGAGGTAAGTTACTTTTTTCTCAGTCATTTCAAACGAACTGCAAATATTTCAAATCATTGCCTGTGATCGATTGAACAGTTTCTCTTAACACTTTACTGTATCTGAAAATTGATAGATTTTCACTGCTAACAAATAAAGAAAAAAATATTGAATTAATTGTTAAAACATTTCAAAAAATTGATTAAAATCCAAAATAAAAATCAATACTCAAATCAACTCCCTAATAATTTAGAATGCCTTAGATAAAGCGAAACGTTCACTTTCGCTTCGAACCAGAAAAGGACAGAGCAATCCTACAGCCCAGGTAGATAAATTTAGGAAGGAGTTAAATATTTCAATTAGTGTGTCCTTAACAATCGTAAAGCAATATTGTATTGTTGTTTATACTATCGCTATGTCTGTATAGAAAGCTGATCCAGAATGGTGTGTTTTTTTGTTCAAATTCAGCATTAATTTTGGTATTGGCATAAATTTTGTTATTTATCTAAATTAAACATCTAATTTCCGCAGTCAATTTTCATTTTAGCTATTTCGAATTACTTATTATAAATGCTTCGAAATTAAAAAAACTACCGCACATTTGACTTATTTATTTGTTACAACTAACAACTGTAGGTATTTGTTAGAATTTTGATGATATTTGTATTGTGAAACTAAAAACATTATATTCAAAAAAAATTTTATCAATTCTTGATAAAATGGTGATGTTTATTATATTATGATTATCTTATTTACGAATTGCGTGCTAGAAAATTATTTACAATTTATATATTTTTGCGTGTATAATCTGTAACTTTGCATGACGTCAACAATTACCACGAAACGCTCCTCAGATGTTGAAAAGAATATCAGAATAGTGGTAAGGTCATGTAAAGCATTGTATATAACACATTGTCCGTAATGTTGATAGTGTCTATCAATGTCCTCAATAATATGCTGCTAATTAAAATCTTCATATCTATATTACACAAATAATTCCAGAATACATAATACCCACGCTAAATTTCGGCGGACTATACAATAAAAGAATTTCAACTGTTATCTAACAATTTCAGGCATTGCTAGCGGATACATACTCGTTGCGAGACACAAAAGTTCAGGAAAACGGCAAAGTAAGTACAACGAAATTCGTTCAGATCCTTTTTTTTAGTTTAAATTTTTCACATAAGAACTCACATTCCACTGAAACATTGAATCACGTGAGAAGTAGTATTGAGTTGCCAGATGATGAAAACTACACCAAGAACACAAATGGATCAAAGATTGAAACGAAGAAGTTGCGACACTTGCGTAAAAAATTTCATAGGTGCAGTTTTAATTGGAAGGATTGCTAGAGTCCTAGAGTTTATTATCATGGAAAAATGAACTTATATAACGATGCCGCTTGAAACTTTTAATTGGTGCACCACTTCTACTAATATTTTCAATGAAACAAACTTTCGGAAAATCAAAATAAATAAAAATGAAAATAGGTTATTTTCGAAAACGAAAATAAGTTGTTTTCGCTTTCATTTATTTCCATTTTTTAAACACATTATTCCGAATCAGAACGCAATTTCGACACTCCAATTGATGATTTTCACAACCATAGCAAAATAAGAACGAAGAATTTTTATAGGTTTTCTATAAAAATGGATGAATTTCTTCAAAAAAATCCATAGAACTTTTAATATTTTCCATATTTTACTGGTTTCCTTAATCGAGTGTATGGTTAAAAAATGTTTAAAAAAATTCTCTATACGACGCTCGATAGTAACGAGATGCAAACGATAGTTTCTCGATCTTCCAATCAATTTCAATGATAAAATATTTGACACGAGTACCTCCACGAGTGTTTGTAAGAGGATATTCTAGTCAAGCGGTCAAAAACGATTGAATTTTTTTTTGAATCGCGATTTTCGCAGATAATTGTACAAAATGTAAATTCACAAAAAACTGATTGGTTTTAATGAAAATGTTTTTCAATGTTATAATCACGATGCTTTGAAGTTGAGCTTTCACGAAAATGTTGCTCCATTGTGGACAAGATTCTGCTCCTTTGAAAAGATTAAAACAGAAAATGAAAATTCGGTTTTCAAAGTAAATTTTTCGCTGTCGCCTGATTCCAAAAATACTTAAAAAAAAAAGAATTAATTTTAATTCTTAACAAATTTGCGCTACTTTCCATGTCAAATGACGTTTTGAGTTTGTTTTGTATCTAGTCAGCCTAAAAATCCTTGCCGTTTTCAAGGTAATTTTGAATACATAAAATAAACAATTTATTTTATTATCAATCAATAAAAAAATTACCTTCACTATCTCCAATCTCTGCCCTTAGTGGTAATTTTTGGATTCCATCGGAATAAAACTTGTCGCATTTTGAATTAAAAAATGTATTTAAGCTGATTTGGACATCTTCTTCGTTTTGAAATACTTTTGCACCTCAAAAACACTGCAGGCTTCTAAACAAATGAAAATCCCATGGAACAAAGTCTTGGAAATATGCTGGATGAGACATAATTTCCCAGTCAAATATTCAATTGTTCCAGGGTGACTTCTGCAATATGTGGTCGGGCGTTCATTTTGATCAGTTTCCTAGTTTGCTCGCTACTTAAACTGGAAAGGTTATTAGTTTTTCTGAAGCATAACTTTTAGGCTAATAATTTATTTACATCGCCACGATATCACAAAATTTTGTCACCATTCGTGGTTTTGACCATCATCAGGTTTAAAAACACATATTTTCCATAAATTTCCAAATTACCTCCAAAACGTAATTTAACCAAAATCACGAACCAAAACAAGATTGTAATCGATGTTACAGTATGCAATAGATGTCGCTAGTTGATATTTTCGAATTCACCACTCTGTTTGACGCAACATGTCAAGAAAATACAGTACTCCTAGCAAGAGTCTGTTGCATGAAAAATAAATCGAATTCAGACAGGCGTGGATGAAACGATCTGCTTTAAATGTATTTTCATTGACTTTTTATTTGGCTTCCAAGAGAAATAATGACATTTCTAGGATTATCTTTTTCCTTAAAAGCTTTTTTAAATATTTAGGCTGCCATATTTTGGACATGTGTATCTGACAAACAGAACCATCTCAACCCAGTGTAAACGTTATGAAGCATTTCGAAATGCGTGAATCATAAATACGTATTTTTGAGGCAATGTAAATAAACTTAAATTTTTCGAAGTACTTAAAACCTAGAAGCTGAAAGGGAAAAGCATGTATGCAATCATTGAACTTGTGAAAGAAATCCATTTGCAGATCGTTTAAGGAACTTTGATGTCAAAATATGAGAATTTTTATATTCGTATTTTGGGAGCAATACAAGCACCAGAAAGTGGTGCCACCAGGCAACACAATTTTTTACTTTGATAGTCCCAAAGCTACGCTCTGTTACATCATTTGTACGCTCCGCATTGTAGAAATAAGAGCCATGAACATGTTGTGTTCAAGTTGCTGCAAAATCTTCTCCGATCGGATATTCATCTGACGATTAAAACTCCAGCGTAACTTAGTTCGCTACATCAACAATTCCACCAACACCTTATTTAATAAAGCAAAGTGAAATTACTCCACCAATTTCGTTTCAGTCTTTGATTTGGCCCCGTCTAATATTCTGTAGTGAATACCATATTATTATTCTACCCAATAATCACCCGAATCACCTTACATAATTAACAGGTCGGTCTCACGGGAGTCGAGGCATCAAAAAAAGTTAGTCCTCCAAAAAGTGCTAGTGGTAGCGTAGTGTTTGCTAGTTGTATTCCGTAGAGTCCTCCTGTCTTTAGACACCCCCATTTGCCACCATTTCATAGTCAATTTTCTTTCCCGTGCAGGTTTCACTTTCCGACTCAGATCCATCGCAATACCGCGAATTCCTCAACATGTCGGACTACGAAATCAAACAACATCAACCACTTCGCCTGAAAAAGAAAATCTACGAATTTTACACGGCGCCCATCACTAAATTCTGGGCGGATTCGGTGAGTACCTAAACTTATCAGTTTTCACATTTCTCCTTCACCTATCGGAAAATGGTTTCCGCTCCCATCGCGGGTCCAGTAACAATTTCGATTGCTTATCCTTGCAGATGGCCTATGTTTTCTTCTTGCTGATGTTCACGTATACGGTCCTGGTGAAAATGGAGGCAACCCCTCGATGGCAGGAAGTCTACTCGATAGCCTACATAACTACTTTGGGCTGTGAGAAAATTAGGGAAATTATATCGTCCGAACCGGTGGCAATATCGTAAGTAGGCATCTCATGATCTCGGGAGTCGAACACGTCCTTGGACATGACAGGACATCGATTCCCATTTCGAGCATCAAATGGTCATTCTCAGGCCAATGTATCATTGGAAACGTGAATCGTTAAAGTACTGTGCAGGAATTGTGTCCACCACAATATTTTTCAAGAGTTTTCTGCAGAAAATGTGGGAATTCTTTCGGAGTATCTTTTGCCATCTTTCTTTAAATGTTTGGACATGATGCCACATCTCGGACCAACACTTCCGCTTTGCACTCCATCCACTCGTCCTTTATGTTCATCTTTGAAATGTTATCCTTTCAGACATAAGTTTGCGGTGTGGGCCTGGAATATGTGGAATCCTTGCGATGCCGCAGCCATAATCCTGTTCATGATTGGCCTGTCGCTACGTTTCCGTCCCAATACAATGGACATCGGCCGAGTAATATATTGTGTGGACAGCATCTACTGGTATCTTCGGATACTCAACATATTAGGCGTTAACAAATATTTAGGTGCGTATATTGAGTGTACACGCAGCACTCCATGTGAGAAATGAGAATTGATTCGCTTCGGCACTTTCCAATCCATTTCTGCAATGACTGTCAAGTTTTCCTTCCGCTTTTGCAGGTCCGCTCGTAACAATGATGGGGAAAATGGTGAAAAATATGATTTATTTCGTGGTCTTATTGGCTGTTGTGTTAATGAGCTTTGGAGTCAGTCGACAAGCAATTTTGTTTCCGAACAATGACCCGGATTGGAGATTGATTCGAGATGTAAGTAGAGCACATATTGATTTCAGTTAATCCTCTAGAACCACGAAAACTGGGACGACGAGGCAGACAAATAAATTAAGTGATTTAATGCTGACAAGTACGAACCACCTAAAATTCAACCGAAAACGGTTGAAGTTTGTGAATAACCTGTCAAGGTTCAAGCAAATTGATGCGTATTTACCTGCTTTTTCATAGGTATACTACCAACCATACTTCATGTTGTATGGTGAGGTGTTTGCTGACGACATCGATCCGCCTTGTGGGGAGGATCCATCCCAACCTGCTTGCGTCACCGGTATGATTATTTGCGGCAATTTTCGAGACACTATTTATGATTAAATGGTTTTTTTTCAACAGGTCATTGGGTCACTCCCATCACCATGTCCATGTATCTCTTGATCGCCAACATCCTGCTCATCAATTTGCTGATCGCCGTTTTCAACAACATTTTCATTGAAGTGAACGCCGTGTCTCACCAGGTACCGTCCTTGAATAGTTGACAAAAAATTTAAATTAACGAATAATGAGTCCAGAGATAGTAATCTAATGTCTGAACGATTGAACTTAACCACGTCCATATTTTGCCCGTACTGCTAGAACTCCTACCAAAATTCAACATTCACACTGAAACTTTTGCTGTTCTTTTAGTTCTTTCAATTTATTTATGTTTGCTTATTTTACTTGCGTGCGCCTGAATTTTTGCTTCTTATTTATTTTTTGGTTAATCACTGCTATCTTCCGAACACAACCACGAATTAGGTTTGGATGTTTCAACGCTTCACGGTCGTGATGGAGTACCAACTGAAACCTGTACTGCCACCGCCATTGATAGCCTTTAGTCACTTTTATTCAATGCTCAAATATTTTATTAGGAAGGCCAAAGGTAAACAATTTTGTTAGTAGTTCAACTTATTAACGCTCGAACGAAAATTGATTGAACTTTCTCTAGGTCTCGAGGTGCCACGTGACAATGGACTGAAGTTGTTTCTGGAGAAGGACGATTTGGAACGCTTGTACGATTTTGAAGAGGAATGCATAGAAGGATATTTTCGTGAGCAGGTATGAATAGCATCTTCCTTGTCACTCTTCACTATGCTAGGCTAAAATATCCCCATCAGGATAAAATACCAGTCAGAATCTTTCAGCCAATTTAAGTTACCTTGGTTTAAACAACAGCTCAATCTATGTTTTTTTTTGTATTTTAGGAAATTTTCCTTCACCAATCAACAGAAGAGCGCATCAAAACGACCACCGAACGCGTTGAAAATATGTCCCAGAAAATTGAAGACATCAACCAAAAGGAAAACCTTCAATCAGCCACGGTTCAGGTAGTTGTTCTACATTTGTGCGCCATCAAAAACTTACAACCATGTTGTGTTGTTTTGGACGATTTCAGAATATTGACTTTAGGCTCAGGAAAGTCGAGGAGTCGGCCGATCAAATCCTTTCCCATTTGGCCGTCATCCATCGATTCATGTCGCAGCACACACAGGAAAACCTTCAAATCTCTTCGTCAACGTCCAACATTCCCGTGGAATTAAGGCATCGAACAGTTTCTGAAGCAGAAGACATGAACATTTACCAGGTAACTAGAGTTTATTGAATTGCTAAATACAGTAAAGCCCCGTCAATGCGGATGCCGCTAGTCAGGACATCTAGTTAATCCAAACAACATTAAATTTTGAATTTTAATCACGATGATGTTTCATTTTGATGATCCTATATTAGTTCAAAGGTTTAAATCTAAGGTATACACATATAATAGTATTAAAGCTAAAATTAAGCATGGAAACGATCGATTTTTTTCGTTTTATCCATTTAAAACTTGTGCTATAGGCATTTTAGGGAAAATTTCGTCTCCTCCAGACACTCGATGATCCGAACAGGATTTGGTTTCATCTAGTCCGGATGAATGATACTCTATTGTACGAACAAAGATGCTGTTGGATGTTTAGCATACTAAAGTTTCTCCCCTGCTGAAAAGTAAAACACCCAAATTTAGCTCAAACGTAAAGTTTCGAAAATTAAAAAGTACTGTGGTCCAAATTTTTGCCCACATAAAGGCAAAAATTTAAATATGAGCAATTTTGAATATAACTTTAAAGTGGGTATTGACAATTGTATCGTATTTTTTTTCTTTCAGACGAATCGGGGTAAATTCAATCGATCTCTAACTGAAGTGCGTCCTGATGCGTACATTTTTGACGATGGAACTCGCGTCGAAGTTGTTCCCGTTCCAGAGGAGAGCGAAACAATCAAATCACATGAAATGATTATTGAGCCACTACAAACTCGCAAGGTATCCGTTCAGTCGGAGGACTCAGACATATATCCCCCACCGACAACGCCACGTCCCCCGACCGTGGAAAGTTTTAAGAAACCACCCTTCTTGAATGTTCGCCAAGAGACTACAACGAGTACAGAGAGCAAGGACACACTCACTCCGCTGGCCAACAGCGATGATCAAACCTTGGTTGGGGGCGAGGCTGGTTCCGAGGAGGATATAATGGATTTGAATTTTGAGAGTAAGGGTTTTGGTTATCATACAGTTTGAATATTGTCACTAACAAAATGTTAATGTTGAAATAAAAAATTTCAATGATTTACAGCGGCAAAACAGCGTGCGATCCGCCATCGGACGATGTCTGCTCTTTATCGACGCAACTCGGAAAGCTGTTCCAATCACGATCTGAATCGATCCCAGATGAGTCTCAACGCATTGTTCCTATCGCGACGCCAAATCAGTATCACCCAATCTGAACCGGACAGTGGAAACGAGCCAAACGCTCCAGGATCAGGTAAGCTTTCTGTTTCATTTACTAATGGCTACGTTCGTGGTTAATCCTTGAAGTTGAGTTTCATTCCGTCACCATGAAATGCTTCCATCGCTTGCACACACACATAGTTGTTCGGAATAGTTGCACCGATCACTTAGAAACTATTCCAGCAAAGGATCAAGGCAGGCAAATTCATGGTCTTGAGTACCGAAAGCCATGGTGGCTCAATGCAAATGAGACTTGAAAGGGAGCCCAGGATTGGTAGCCATTGAACGCAATCACGTATGTCCAGCCGAATAACCACCTAGTTTGCATGATTTTAGCGAAACCAGTCATCCCAGTGAAACCATCACGCAATTTGCTTCTTCAATTTCATACTGAGTACACATCCATTACTGATGAACTGGAAAGTGTTTGTCAAATGATCGCCTCACCAACAGCATCATTAACAGGTTCAGTTGGCGCATGATACCTATTTCAATGTCCACCAGGATCACTTATTTCATTGTTCACTAACTCTCTATTTTTTTTTTTGTTCTACCCGTTTCCTTTGGTTTGAATCGCCTAGGTCCTATGGATCGGCCAAAGAACTTAAACGAGCTGTCCAAAGCAGAATTCGCTGCGTTACTGGAGAAGCAGCACTTGGTGGAGTGTGAGGAGCATGATTATGTGATTTTGCAGGACCTGTTCCAAGAGAGATCGGTCGACACGGACGATTCAGCTGAGGTAATACACGAGGTTTTTGGTTCAAATTGGATTCCATTAGGTTCACATTTTAAATGTCGAATATCGCCACTTACAGATGGTTTTCTACAACTGTCGTCGTAATACGTGACCTGTAATCTACCATCTTCCAATATGCACACCATTTGTTGTTAGTTTGTCAGCAAATTCCTTCCTAAAATCCCGTTTCACCATTTTCGAAGTAATGGTACTGTCGAGTTTTTCTCAATGTCTCTCGTCAATAGTAGTTACCAACTTGAGACATTTAGCAAAAAAATTTGGAGACTAAAATATCCTAAATGATGACCGCGATTTCCACTCAAAGGACGAGTTGAATTCCACAGCCATACTTGACTTAACAGACTCACATGAAAATATTTACGCTTTTCGTTCAGGTTTCGGGCTTCGACTTCAGCCAAAGGAACCCATTGCGTCGTGAAACGGCCATAGAACTGTCCCCGTCCAAGTTAGGTACGGCTCAGAAGAATGAGGCTAGTGGCCAAGAGTCGGTACTAAGAACGCGGCACCTATCAGCGGATTGCCCACCAGCCCGAACGCAACGTTCACCGCACAACTATATGCGCACCACCAGCGAATTCCTGAACCCATCGCAGCCCGAGAGCACCATCATATTCCGCAAGTCAAGCGAAAGCTTGCAGAAGAACTCTAGCACCGAAACAGATTACTCCGCCCATCCTTACAAGGTGATCAAACAAAGTTCCAACGACACCACGAACTCCATGACGGGATCCTTTAACATCGACAATGCGTCGCTAGCGAACGACATGTCGCTCGATGGTGAGACCAGCAACACCACAGTAATTGACGCCATGACGACAACGCCACGACTCGGAGGAGCTGACTTAAGGACATCGCTGACCTCGGAGCCTTCAATTCCATCGAGTCGAGCAGCAGTTTTGAAGAAGCAATTCAGCGTCGACCAGAGCAAATATTCGCCGCAACGGGCGGCTACCGAGCCCGACATCAAGGACGTAACGCCCAAAATCACAACAACACCCGGAACAGGCTCAATACTTAAAAGTTCACTAAAACCGCCAACGACCTCAATGAAATCCGGACTGGATGTCCTCAAGGAGAGCAGCTCGAGTACCGACGAGCCGAAGGACGAACGCACAAATATTCCAACCATAAGTACAAACCTCGTCCAGGACGAAATAGCCAAGCTCTCGTCGAACATCAAGAGTAGCACTGATTCGGAGAAGGATCCGCCGTACAATGAAACAATGTGCTGATCCTTGACGGCAATGATTTCGTGTTCGAAGCAACAACAGCAACAAATCAATATCGTCAATGGTTATGATTTCGTGGCTGGATACGCTTTTTATATCAAATTGTATTATAGAATCTAAGCAAAGTGTATTTCGTCTGATCCTGTTAGGTTTTTAAATTTTACATAGTGAATTGTATATGTTGTATTTATGCAATAATTATTTTCTAAGGGAAATTTTACATGATCGTTATCGTCTCTAAGATAGAGCGTACCCAAGCCCAAAACAATATACCTAAAGTAGTCCTTAAATAGTCGCAACGTGTTTATGGAAATCGAAGCAACATTATTGTTCGTGTAGGTAGGACGCACGATCCTTGCACGTAGCTCTACTTACGAGCTTGGCAGGATCGGTTAGTTTGTGATGATTAGATTAATTGTTGGTAAGGCTACATTGCGAGTGGCTGAGAATAAAGTACACTGTTTATTGAACCATTTCTTCGAGATGGTTTCGTTGAAGAAGAGCAGAACAGAATACCAGAATGCAGAAAATATCCGGAAGTTTCGAAGTCACTAGAACATTGTAGATCCTAATCAAATGCCATCCTTCAGGCACGCTGCGCTTCATTAAAAACCCCAAAATTCTGTGTTGCTTTTCTTGAACGACTTGCCAAGACGAGGTACACATTCGTGATTTTGTTTTTATTTAGACATTGCCTCAAAAAATAACATATTCAAGTTATCGTGGTACTTCGTGTTAGTTTTCTTGTTTCTTTGACCTATCTAAGTCTTTTTAAATAACTTACCTAAAATGTACTTATTAAATCGCTTTCACATAAGAGTATTTTATTAAAAAAAATAAGCGTCAGGATGTGTACTTAAATCAAATTACCAAAACAAAATTGAACAGAATCAAATTTAATGTTAAAAATGTAAAAATGAAAATGATTAAAAAATGCAAAAAAATGGATTAGGCAAAAACAACTCCGCCTCAATTGACATTTTATTTTTGTATATTTATTTAAAATTATTTAATTTTTTTTTAAATAAAAATAAAAATTACGACTGTCGGTGAGCAGCAAAAAATTTAATATTTTCTAATAAAAATGAAATAAAGTTAAAATATTTTCACTAATTATTTTGCATGTCAGAAATCTTAAAACCAACAAATAATTAGATCAATCTTTATTCTCGGCCACTCAATAAGAATATCTGTCATTGTCACATAGCACAGGGAACAGTTATTTTTCTTAGTCAATGTTAGTGTTTTGTAAAATTTAAAAGTAAGTTACCGTTACATACACGATAAACTAGTTCTTTAAGAATATCTCTAGCATATCTATTAAGAAAGCAACATGTCCTTAACTAAAATAACATGTTCAAAGTGAGTACATATTTCGGTTTGCACTTGATTCTGTTGTCTCCTTTTTACAAAATGGATGATCGCCAAAAAATATTTAAATAAAAAAGCACATGTTATTCCCACACATATCACAGCAGAGTGTTAAAGTAATGTTTTTATTCTCGAGTTTTTTCATAAATTTTACTTAAATATTTGAAATATTCTGATATTGATGAAATTTCTGTTCCTATTGTATGATTCAATGATAGAAGATAATGGTAAAAACTATTCGGAATCAAAAGCAATTTGAAAGTCAAACGAAATTCTAAAGATTCTTAAATAACGTTGCTTTTCTCACACTAATAAATCCAATTGATGCAATTTTTTTCATTCGATGATATCTACATTTTGTGATAAAAAAGGATCCATATGAAAATTCGTAGTATTTTTTATAGCTCACCACATTCAGTAGTTGCACTTCCAGCTCTATATTATTTTCGATTCATTCTTGCTTAAAATCAGTACTTATGAGAAAAAATTCAAATTATTTTGAACAAGATTTTCATTTAATAGTGTTGGAAAGTTAATATTAGAAGCTATTTATGAATACAATTCGGGTATCCATTTTAAATATGTTAATTCGGAACATTTTATAAAATTATGACTTAGAATCAAATGCGTAAGGGCCATATATTTATTTGTATTTGAAAACTGAATTTGTATAGTTAAACTGCCTTTCTAACATTTCCTCTCAATAAAAAGTTTCGTCCTTTTTTGGTTGATAAAGACTTAACTCCACTATACCTAATCACTTGATGCATGGTTGATGTTTTGCAGCGTTTGTCCGTTTGTTTACTACTCCGAAAGATTCTTTTTTGCCGGCAAGTATTCTAGATTGATGCATGCAATTTGAACACAATTTTTTAGTGATGCAGTATTACTTCATATTTCAAGACAATTTTTCACTTTTCTGATGTCCTTAATCTGAAATTCTTTGCTCAGTGGCATCTTCAATTCGACAAACGATACAATCACATATGCTTGTGATTTGTTATTGTTATTATATTTTTTCGGTTTGTGTATGCTACTTTTGCTGCGCTCATGTAAGTTGTACAACCACCACAGCTGTTTCTATTCCTTATGAGGCTTATTAGCCTTCACAATTAAATTTTCCACCTTTTTCTGCCTTTCGAACGCTCTGCGTATTAATTGATGCATTACACATGCTACTAAACCTATTTTTATACTACTGACACAGTAGAGCTCATAATAAGCTATGTTTTCATAAGGTAAGAACACACTACGTGTAGATCATTGTGACTGACAGCTGAACTTTCATTAAAACTTTGAAAATTTGAAAAACAAGTGCAGATAGTTTACATTTACGAGCAGCAAACACCGGATTCACAGCTACAGAGTCTTTGAAAAGCACCGCTGCGACTACTTCCTTACAATTGTTCGAAATTCACTGACAAATTTCGAGTTGACAGGTCAAATTGCATCTAGTTCATATGCTGTGCACATAGATGGCATTCGCAATAGACTTTTTTTGCCTCATTGAACTACAAAAGATGTAACTTCTACTTGATTGCTGCCAGTTCATAATTAGCCAAATTTAGCTCATAATGAGTCAGGTTTAGCTGATTATGAACCAGATTTATCTGATTTTGAGACAGATTTAGCTCATTATGAAGTAAATTTTGCTCATAACGAGATGGCAGCTCATTTCGAGCTCATCTCTGTAGGTAGTATTATTCATGATTAGGACTTGAAAATATGAAATTATGTTAAACAGGTCTGATTGCTGATTTGCTGGATATAACGTCAAATTCGCCCCATTTTCTAGTCACGAAATAATCATTCAATACTTTCGCATATGTAGTAGCTCATTTAAACTTTAACTAGGCCTTCATTTCCATGAAATTTAAATTTATTGACAGGTATGCAGTGAAATTAAGTTTCAAATCGATGTATTTCCCTTCAGAATATCCCATCGTAAAGCACTTTCATGGAATCAAAAATTTCATGATGTTGGCAAATTTCACCTAAATTCTGCTAAAATAGACTGAAATAAAATGACGCTTGGCTTATAATTGTGGAAAACTGTCCTTCAACGCAGCTATAGAAGAACTAAACGTTTAAAACGTGTAAATTTTCGCAGAAATATATACCACCAACACATCCATTTTTAGCGCATTAATGACCGCGTTAATTCCGTCAGACTTTAGGTGCAGATGCAGCTCCAGCAAGAACTCCTTTTTAACGCTTAATTCAAACATATCCTTCGAATCATACTATTTGATTTTTCTTAAATGTTCTCGGGTAGGTAAAATAAATATCGGAAAAAATTTGAAATTGTAAATATAAACTTATCAATTGTCCGCACTATCTTATCCACAGAGAATAGTATCTCTTAATCCTGGAACGTACTTTAAGTATAATTAGGAATGTTTAACGACTATAAACTAAGTGAAAAAATCATTAGGAATATTCATTTCATGTGATGCGAATTTCTGCCTGAGCTTCAGAATCCAGCCAAAAAGCTAGAATTTTAACTGATTTCTAGAACTTAATGGAAGATTTGTGTGTTTCAAGAAAGGGAACTAAAAAAAATTAATCGAAAAATCTATAAACGAGGGCTTTAAAATGTCACAAAAAATAGACAATATGTTTTATGATCGAATAAAATCCATAAAATGTTTTTAAAAAATTCACAAACAGTCAAACATTATTCAAAACGATGTTTTTCACCAATTAATATTTAAAAAAATATTTAAAGAAATCGATTATGCAAATAAAATTGGCACACGTTTGCCCTTAGTTATAAATTGAATGTGATCACACTCATTTATCCTGTAGAATTTTGCTCCTTGGCAATAAAACAAGAGACTTAATATTGTATTGCACTACTTTGATACAAAATTGAATCGAATGAAAATTCTGAAATATTTATATTGGCATTGAAATTATTATCAGATTTTATACGGAATGTTAGATATACGCAAGAATGGACAGAAATTAATGCATTGTTAGAACATTTGAAGAAGATATCAATTCAATGAGTAGCTAAATAAATAAATAAATAAAGAGAATCATGGTATGGATGAAATTTTAGAATCATCTATAAAAACTAAAAAATATACGGACATGGTACTAACTGAAATTTGCATTTGATTGGAAATAATTGATTGAGTGTTGAGGAACGTTGGTCCAAGTGTTTTCAGCAGGTGCTGGCTCGATTTGGGCTGATGCACCTTTAGTGATGATAGTACAGAATTTTTCCAACAAGACATCATCTAAAATATACACAAATTGTAATGTCTTAAAGATGAAAATAAGTAGCTGGAAGTCAAAAAAACATACGGTCCGGTAGGGTAAATGGAAACAAATGACATAGCTGCCCTCGTGGTGATTATGATAAACTCAAATGCTAGTGATTGTCGACTTGGCAACACTCGAAAGACGTTAAGAGAGCTCCCGCGCTTCTCAGTCTGCTGATGGAAGTGTCATGATTGTTTGAATTTGACATTGTGAAAAAAGTTGCATATCGACGTTTGGTGAGCTCAAGTTTTCCTCTGCAGCACATAAAAAACGCAAAGTAAATGATTACAACTATTTCAATTTGTTATGTGGGATCTTATTGAAAGACTATACTTATTATTTTGATTCTCTCTGTTTTAATTGATGTGTAAGTTTGATGTTTTCAATACCCTCATAGATATTTACCTCTGGGGTAATTGGAAATAACAAAACAACTGCCCTTTGCGGGGCGATAAACCACACATTTAGTTGTGAATTATAATTTTTGTATGTACTATACTCAAATTTGGTATGTCTTTGTGCGATTTATTCAGTAAATTTTCTTAGATACCGTTTGGACGACGGTTGGTTCACATAGTCTTTGCAGGATGCCGAGAACTTATCAAAAGAAGAAAGCCACCTCCTCCTTACACAACAGATAGCTTAGAAGCAGCTGTGTTTTATGTGATAAACGAGAAGAAGACATACAGAGAAGCACAAGCCACCTATAACGTTCCTATCACCGTTATATATAATTGAATTAAAGGTAGAAAGACTGATATCATTAGAATTGGAGCAGGCCTTTCAACTGATTTATCGAAGGAAGTCGAGGAATGTCTTGTGAAATGCCTGATTGCCCGTTCAAAGATGGGATTCCTTTGCGACAAGCAAGAACAAAAAACATTAGTCCAAAAATTTACCAAGCGTAACGACCTTCAAACAAGGTGAAGATAAGTATCATGCCTTTATGCGCAGGAATCTTCGATCTCTTTGAAAAAGCCTGAACACTTGCAAAAGGTAAGAAAACATGCAGGAGAACCATTTATAGTGTATAGCTTTTTTGATACCGCCAAGAAGGTCTATTATACCTTCGGAATATATGAAGAAGGCCAAGTCAAGTCTAATATTGAATGCGGACGAAACAGGTTCTGCAGGTGATCCTTCACGCCTTAGAGCCATAGGAGAAAAGGGAAAAATACTTCAACGTGTCTCGGACGGCGCAGGTCGTAAATCAACTACGGTGCTAGCATGTGTGTCTGCCAGTGGTGCAACCCTACCTGCTCTTTTAAGCCGCAACATCTGGCGCGTTACCGAAAGCGAAGAGAATACTCAGCATAGTTAAAGATCCGAAAATTCTGATAAACAAAGTTGCATTTCAGCTTGAATTAAGCGCTCGTAGACAACGGATTTTCCAGAATTGATGAGATTATTCCTTCTGATAATGATGATATCAACGTAGTCCTAGATTTGAGTCTAAGCAAAACGAGAGCAAAGACAAGAATTTGGTAGAGATTTTCTCAATGCGCATATCAAAGAACACAGTTGATTCTGAAAGCTTTGTGTAGAAAGCAGCAACAGGAACGCGCTTGAAACACCACACATATATGCAAAAGAAACTGAAGAAACCGACCGACAAAGAAAAGAAAACGAGAGATGATGGTGGCAATGAAGAAGAACAGCTTGATCCAAGAAACCTGGCATCGGATGATAATGAAGACCTTGATGCTTATCTTGAAGATCTTGGAAGCCAACAGTTGGGAGAGGCGACCTATACGAATCCCACTAACGCTAATATCCAATCTGAACTGTATCTTTTGGTTGAATTAGTTGGAGGTGTCCGACAAAAAACTCAGTTCCATTATTTGTATCGGGTTGATGAAGTATCCCAATCGAATGCGGTTGAAGTATCCGGCCTGAACGTAAGCAATTCTAAATTTATTATTGTGGACAACGACCAGTTTTCAATTAACGTGGAGCAGGTCAAAGTCATTCTACCAAGTCCAAATATGGAAAAAGATGGACGCAAAACAGTCTTCAACTTGCAAGGAAGCGTGAACGTGAAAGAAATTTAGCTGTTTCCATTTGTTAATTTGATTGATATTGTGACTTTGTTCCGAGTCATCATTTTTCTGTGCAAAGTTAGTTTAAAATACAGTATATTGAATTCTATTTGTCTACTTATTCCACTCGAAAGTTAAATTAAAAGTCAAAGATGAGAGTTCGACGTCTGTGAAATATGGACTGAGGTAATCGGAAACTGCCACTTGGGGTAATTGGAAACATGCCGCTAACTTCACAAAAGTCTGTCTAGGACTTTTAGTGCCTCCAAAATGAACGTGCCTGCCACGCGTTGTCCTCTCCATCAACATAGTGAAGAAATCGCTGTTTCCCCCTGTTACCCCCTTGTCTCTGGGGTCAGCAATAGAAATAGAGTCAAAATTTCCAATCTATAGCATTCAGACGGAGAGTAGTTTTGGACACAATTGACAAAATTTCATCTGGAAAATAAACCAATGGGTACGAAATAAAATCAATGCAAAACATTGGAATTTTGTTTACAATTACCCCACCTGACCCTTCGTCTTATAATTTGTTCACATCGCACTCGATTTCGACAAATCGGGAGATTTCGCGAAATCTAACCCAAAATCTACCAGATTTTCCATACTAAAATCAAAATCTAGTCGATCTCAAATCTCCTAGATTTCAACAAAATCTACTCAAAATCTGGTGGTTGCGTGTGGCAGAACTGCAAGAAAATTTTCAACCACACTTTACCACACTCGTTCGGATGACACATGACAAGCAGTGACAAGTGTCAAACATATGAGAATTTCATTCACGCTGTCTCCTTTTCCATTGAAGATCGTGACACCGCGTGTGTAGGTTGTTTCTCGAACGTTCTAGAAAGAATTTGTAGTAGCTTTAAGCCTCACAAAAACTGAGAACTTATTAAATCCATTTCTGGTGGCGTATTGGAGTGATCTTTGCTAGCCGCTCCTGATTAAGGTATTCCAGTTAAATAACTTAAAACTAGGTAGCCAAACCAGCCAAGGCACGGAGGAAAGTCCCGCAAAATGGCGGCCAACAGGCCGCCCGATCAAATGGACCTCGTGGAAATCGAAGTACCAATAGCCGACAAGGATTCCTCAAAACGGAAAAAAAGCTCAACAGCCCATGAACATCCGAAAAAGATGACCACTATGGAAACGCACGCAAGTACAATAAGAAATGTTGATTTCAGTGTAGGTAACAAATACGAATCAGGAGGCCAACCTAAAGCTATCGCTAGCAGTGCAATAATTGAGACAGACAATGACCCCCCTAAACGTGATCCAAAAATAATGAACAGTTATAGTGAAGTAAAAAGAAACAGCTATGCAGTCATAGTTGAAAGAAAAATTGAAAATGAAAGGAAAAGGCTAGATGAACTATCTTTTCTAATGATAATAAGGAAAATTAAAAACATCAAACCCATAAAAGCGAACAGTGTAGGCTTTGGTAGGATAAAAGTGTTCTTTAAAACCCATTTAGAAGCAAATGATTTCATTACAAACCCTAACCTCAAAACTTATGACCTAAGTGCTTTCATTCCAAATAATCTATTATATAGATATGGAGTTATTAGAAACATTTCAGAGGATATAAACCTGGATGAACTCAGGAATTACGCAATTCCGTGCAATTGGGAAGGAGAAGAACTGAAAAACGTCAAAATAATAAATACTCAAAGAATGATGACCAGAAACAGAGAAAAACCGGAAGAGTTCATCAACACGAGAACAGTTAAAGTCACGTTCGACGCCATAAAATTTGACTTTATAAAAATCAAAGTGGACTACTTCCTGTTTAGAACCAGGCAGTGCACCAAATGTGGTAGACTAGGTCACACAAGTAACTTCTGCAGAAGTACCAAACCTAGATGCCTGAAATGTGGCAATGATATGTGTACAGGCAACTGCAATATAATTTACTGCATATTGTGCAAAAGCTCAGAACATGATGCTAAGTTCAAATCATGCCCAGTTAGGACCCATCATGAAACTATAAATGAGATTAGTGCGAAACTAAACATTTCTAACAGAGAGGCAAGAGATCTATGCACAAATAACCGATTTGCCCCCCTAGAGAATGTAAACGACTACGAAGCAGATTTTCCAAGAATAAAGAACAGACACATCACAAACTTCAGAAACCCCAGAGTTGACGCCAACAAAACAATCACCAAGTGGAAATACGCAAATGTAGTGTTGAATAATACCAAGAATGCTGATAACAACATAGACAAAAACACCGATGAAACCACACCTTCCTACCAACACTTCAGTCACACTCATCCGACGGAAATAGAAAAATTAACAAAAATTTTACACAATTTTGAGAACAACATCAACAAAGGCACTACAAACATAAACATAGGCTCAATAGTTCAAGAAATCATTCAAACTCTTCAAATAAGTAAACAACAAAACAACAGTTTAACAACTAAACACTCTCCTGACCAGACAGCTGAAACAACACTAACCAGATAGCATGCCTAACATACTCCAATTTTACATTGAAGGCTTAGCTAAAAATAAAATAAATCTAGAAACCTCTCTAATCAATAACAATATTGACATTGCCCTTCTTCAAGAAACCTACGAAGTTAAGGTTGATGATAACGTTAAAATTAACGGGTACAACTTTGTCCACAAAAATCGACAAGATAAAAAAGGTGGCGGTGTCACTATACTGGTTAAAAACACGATAAAATTTAAACAAATTACTACAAACTCTGAAAACATAGAAGCAATTGCGATAAAAACTCTAAACTTAGATACAAACACAGTCTTCATATCAATTTATGCCCCACCAAAAATCACTCCAGAAACTTTCAAAACAGAACTTGAACAACTTTTCGAAAACACGAACCAGGCGGTTAATACCTTAATTGGTGGAGACTTCAATGCGAGGAATACTAAATGTTTTGACAGCCTGTGTAACAAGAAAGGAAAAACCCTGTATAGTATCATCAAACAACACAAATTCAATATCTTAAATGGCAACACATCGACTTTTGCCCAGAATCGCGGTAAAGGCATCATAGGCAAATCAACACCTGATATAACACTTACAAACTTCAATGCAAATGAGTCATGCTGGAAACTCCTAAACGATGACATAAGCAAAAGCAGGCACGAACCAATCCTCATTAATATAAAAAATCACAAACTTAAAGAGAAAACAGCTCTAGCTAACAAAAATATTCTAAAAACCATAGAAACGACAAAGTTCAATAATAATCTAAAAGAAATGTCAAAAGAGCTCGCATCAATTATTAACAACAATACAAGGCTCAAAAACGAATACAACCACAACCCAAAATACTGGTGGAACGAAGAACTGAAAGCCCTCTGGATAAAAAAAGGTAATGCCTTGAAATGGTTTAAAACCGCGAGAAACTGGAAAAATTGGATTAGATTATGCAAAATCAGGGACAGCTGGAAAGAACTTGTGAGAAAAAGCAAACATGAAGCCTGGAAAAATAAACTCATGGACATTTCACAAAAAGGAAAGATCAGAGATTTCTGGAACCTAGTCAGTTGCCTTAAAAACAAAAAGGCCAACACCAGCATAAGGCACTGGGAAAATGAGGATAATGACAAATTTCTAAAAACCATCGAAGCAAAACATCTTCCGCAAACTGTAACTGTCACAGTCTGTAATAACCAAGAAGCAAAGCGGATGGAAGAATTCTCACGAGAAGACCTAGACAAAGTTCTAGATGCCAGCAGGAAAAAAACAGCGCCAGGCACTGACAATATTTCGTATGAGATGCTGAGCAGTTTCAGTTCTGATAATAGAAACTCACTCCTTGAAGCAATAAATGTAGCAGTCAACAAGACCCAAGTGCTTGAAAATTTCAGAGAAATCAAAATTGTCCCGATCCCTAAAGCTGGTACAAATAGAAACGAAATTCAAAATTACAGACCAATCTCCTTAATCAGCACGCTCCTAAAAACAATCAACAAACTCATCAAAAACAAAATTGAGCTGTCGCTTGTGAACACTCATAAAATACCAAAAAACAGCTTCGCATACCAAAAATCAAAATCAGCCAGCATATGCATAAACAAAGTAAATACCATTTTAGAAAAAGCCAAAAACAATAGACTGAAAACAATGATGCTAAGTCTCGACGTGTCAAACGCATATGAGAGGGTTGACCTTAACATCTTAGGTAGAAAACTGAAAAAGCAAAAAATTGAGGTCAAATTCATCGAGTGGATTAAGGAAATTTTCGCAAGGAGAATCCTGAAATTAGGAAACGCACAAACAACTGTTTATAATGGCCTCCCTCAAGGTGATGTGCTCAGCCCTACCCTATTTAACATATACACAACAGATTTTCACAACCTAGCTGACACCAACACGGAGATAATCCAGTATGCAGACGACTTCCTCATTATATGCACTGGCTCAAATAATATAGAGACTTTCAACAGGATTCAAGAAAAACTGAAGAGTTTCATGAAAATATGTGACAATCTAAAACTCCCGTTAAATTTAGGCAAAAGCATTGCTTTCCAACCGTCCACCAAAAAAGACTGGCCTAACAAAATTTCTCACTCGGGCACGGAAATCAACTGGACTAACAGCTTTAAGTACCTCGGTAAATTCCTTAACAAAAACGGAACTATCAAAGACGATCTGATAGAAAAGGAAGCTAAGCTTAAATCCAACCTGAACATACCCAAATTAGTGGCGGGCATCAAATGTGGTATTCACCCGAACAAAGCGATCAACCTCTATAAAGCCTTCCCCAGAGCAAAACTAGAAGCGAATATCACAACGATGACGTCAGCCCCCAAATACTTCTTCAATAAAATCGACAACTTAAAAGCCCAAACACTCAAAAGATGCCTTGGTCTCCCAAACAACACAGAAAACCTGGTTACCTTATCAATAGCAAAAGAATTACCAACTCAACAGAGAGCAGAACTGCTGACCATCAAAGAAATTTTTAAAATGGTGTATAATAACAAAAGCAATTTTAAAGAGCTCACAAAAACGAAATCCAACTATGGACTAACTCTCAAAAAATTCGACCATTTCCTCTCAGATCACAATATAGTATATTGCAAAACAAATGCGCCAAATCTCAAGGTAACAGTTCAGGAAACCAGCCCGTTCAACCCTAAAAACATTACCAATAATAATGTCAACTTGGACGTTATACTGGAAAATTTCTGCTTAGACAACGCCAGCGGTGGAAAGAGCATCACTTTGACAGACGCCAGCAGAAACGACTTTGGCACAGGAGCAGCTTTTATCTCACTGACAAACAATAATAAGAAGTCCTTCTCCTTAAATCACCACACATCAGTCATAAATGCAGAACTGAACGGAATCTACCAAGCAATCAAACATAACATCACTGAAAACTACAAACACATCATAATACTCACAGACTCAAATGCAAGCTGCAAAGAATTGAAGAACAACACCAGCAACAAAAGGATAGTTTGTAAAATCATGCACAAAATAACAGCCACAAAAGAAACAAATTTTGAAATAATATGGTTCCCTGGGCACAAAGGCTGCTCTAAGTTCAAGGAAGTAGACAGGCTAGCTAAGGATGCAACTCTGAATGGAACAACAACCGCAACTCCCAAAGAAACGGATGAGATTCTTACTGAAATAGAAAACGAAATAAAGTCCACATGGGATAATAAAATCAAAGAAAAAATGCACGATTACAACAATATCCCCTGGTATCATTCAAACCTTCACTTCCTCAAGAAAACATGGTTTAAAAACAGTAAACTCCCACCTAGAATTATCAAATGTATAAATAGAATCCTCACTAATAGAGCCTACACTAACGATCGGCTTAACAAAATAAAAATAAAAAACTCGAACTTATGTGAAACCTGTAACACCAAAGATGACATTAACCATAAAATCTTCCACTGCAGCGAACACTCAAGTGCCAGACTAAACTTTGAAATCTTTAGAAAGTGCTTCAACATAAACGACATCTGTGCCAAAAACAATAGCAAATACCTAGAAGAGCTAGGCAAGTTCATAGAACTAACAAAAATTGACATTTAAACCAACAAAACAAGCTGACAGATCTCAACTCCAAGTGATTATAGCTATACATGGTAAAAACATCCTCTAAGCAGTGATAATCAAGTGAAACTAATAAGTAACATAGCCATAGTGCAAAAGTGAACCCGATGGCTAGTACGTATAACGTCAATACAGCCAACCACAGATCCTCCATTTAGGATCTATCTCAACACAAGAGTTGAGACTAGTTTAAAAAAAAAAAAAAGTCTCCTTTTTGGTAGCGGGCAATATCCCTCAATTTACTGGCTACAAGCCCATCTAATAACTTCAAGCGCTCACTCAATATAATTTCATTCAATAAAACACCTTCCATTATTTTATCCATTTTAATATGCACTATTTATTCACTTCTGTCAAATTTACGAAATTGTCACTGCCAAATCTAGACGAGGCGATGTGAACACTTGACAAGATTTCGAAATCACAATGACCAAAATCTAGCGATGTAAACAAGCTATTAATGACATCATGAACGCTTTGTCCAGGGACAAGATAACAAACGTTAGATATCGCTAGCCAAAAAATCATGTGGCAGCCCCAATATCATCATCGCGGGAAGTCAGTACCATGTGTAAAAACTAACGAAATGTATGTGTGTGATTACTTTCCTTAGCATCAGAGGTTCGACGCCATTGTGACGCGATAAGCATGAAATAAAAACTTAAGTATAAATGGTAGAAAAGATATTGTTTATTCAGTACTTTGCAAGTGAGGTGTTGAAATACAACTCAGACACTACATTCATACCTATGCTTATCATGCTTGCGACCAAATATATTTGAGTGCCTTCGTCCTTCATCTTACTGCCTATAATCAATCCACATACCAAATACACTTTACAATTCAAAATATAACTCCACTCGACGAGCCTCAGTGGAATCCTATTTTCGAATAAAGTCACAAAGAGTTTGTATTCATTGTTCCTGCGAGTAGTTTGCCATTACGCTAAGTAATTTTTGCTTCAGATGAAGGATGTGCTCAAGACTTTTTTTTCTTAATTGGCCGAAATAAGTGGTGAATTTATCTACACATTACCAACCAAATTTTTAAAATCTTTTGGTTCACGCCATTTTTAGTCAAATCAAAACTGCACCTTAACAAGTGTGCTATGATTTATTTGGAATTTACAAATACGATGATTCGTTTGCCTCTTGAGTTTACTTATCATGAAACGGCAAGAAAGGAGGCACCCCTTAGCTTCCAGAAAAATTTATAGTGGATCTTGTTCGAACGATTTAAGTATCCAAAATTTTGGACGTATTTCAAACTGTTACTAAGCACTTATTTAAGTTAAAGCAAGATACTGGAATTATCCTTGGGAATGAAGATGGTTCTTAGCCGGAATCGGTGATAGCTTCGAAACAACGTTGATAGCACTACCAACAAGCTTTGGGTATCAACGGAAAACCTCTTATTTACTCACAATAACAGTTTTTTTCACTGATACTAAAACTCATCACTAAAAGCTTTTTGTCGCCAAAACCTGAAATCTCTGTAAACTGGTTGTCTTGGGATTTCGTTGAAAACCGGCATTTCTTCAATGCTACTGTCTGTTGTCGTTTGTAGCGCGAGTGATACGGATCCCACCCTACGTAACACCTTGCACCACAGCTGCCTCATTACAATTACATCCAGTGATTGCGTCACACCTCAATGGTCCAGTCGTCGTGGCTAGTGCGTCACGATGAGGAGGGAAGCCCCAAATAGTCAACTCACTGATTCGGGCTCCTGCAAGTTATTTGATGGAAAGCAAAAGAAACACAGTAGCCGGTGGTCAAGATTGTGGTAGCATGACGACCGTAAGTCGTCAGTATCTGTATCTTCGGAATGCGCCAAAGATGATGCGTCTAGACAAGGTTGAATGGATTTATGCAAGCCCAACGGATTAGTTCCAGGCATCCAGTTGAAAGATCAGCACGAACCTCAGCTGCGACAGCTTCTTTCGCTTTTCGTCCGTCGAAACAGCCAGGAATCTCAGGATTAGGTTGAAGCTTCCCAAACGCGGAATAGGATGAAATGTTTTATCGCTCCGAAAAGTGTCGTTTTTGCCGTGATGTATCTCAGATGAACTTGAAAATGTTTTCGGTTACGTCCATAGTGGTTTGTGTGTTGTGCATGTTAAGCGTCGTTGTAGACGCTTTCAACCTATCGCCGAACCCAAATTTCACCTTCAGGCAACCAGACATCCCGATCCCGGAACGCATGCGAAAGTACACGCCTTCTTATTTTGGATACAGTCTGGTGCTAAGGCAGTCCAGGTGAGTCTCAGTTACTTTTGCAGAAATGACCCTTAAAGTCGTTACATCGAAGGACACTTGTCCGCACGGACTATAGACCTTTCATAAAATAACTAAGAAATGGAAACGACGACACTAATTTTCTCATATTTTGCAACAACTCGTTGCTGATATTATCGAAAATAGAAGAACTGGTTTCCCAAGATAGAATCCAAAATGTTCGTGATTCTAGATTGGTCAACAGTTATGCCAGTGTTGTGGTCTATGGAAATATATTCTTTTTCCACGCAGGGAAATCTTTACATATGATGAATCAAAGTGAAAAACCAACAAAATTGACTTTTAAAATTATTCATGCATAATTTATCATCAATTAATCACATGTGGAAATTGTTTCACAAATCTGTAAATGAGAAAAAAATAATCAAGATTATGTTTCGTGGTTCAGAAAAGTGTTCATTTAGAATGAACAAGTGAACGGTAGATATTTTATTAGCAAGTAATCATCATCTTGTGGTCAACAGTAAATTAAATCTATAAAAACAGGTTCTACTACTTACCAGGTTATCATAAGATAAATATAAGTGACTATTTAATTACTTTTAATTAAACTAAAATGAAATTAAAATCCCAAGAAACATTTAGATTTCAGCCTTGGATATACCAAGTCGTGCCATAAATATTGATAAAAGATGTTTCAACTATAATAATGAAACAACGAGTTGGAGTTAAAAAATTTTTTTAACCATTTATTGTAAAACTAACACGCTACATAACAAAGAAGAAATTATTCAAAATAGCCGCCTTTTGCTTGAATACAGCGCCGAAGTCTGTCAGGCCACTGGTCTATTGATTCTCGCACGACTTCCATCGTGAAATTGTCCACAGTTTTTTTTCAACGCCATTTCTAACGACTCCAGGTTGTGGTGGCGTTATCTACCGACCATACCCTCTAATACTGACCACAATTTGTAGTCGAGAGGACTAAGGTCTGGACTGGCTGATGGTCACAAATTAATGCTGATAAACTCTGGCACATGGTTCCCCAGCCACTCTTGTGTGGTTTTCGCCTTGTGGGCAAGCGCAGAGTCTTGTTGGAAAACCCAATCTATATCTTCAAACATGGTTCGGCTTAGGGGCTCCACTACCTTCATTAAGATATCCGACTGATAGTTTTTGGCAGCTGTTTTGACGCCTTTTTCACAGAAAACCCTTCACTGATGCTGGATAATGTCCTCGTTCAACCCTCGGGATCTTTTTTGTAGCCTCCTTAGAAGACCGTATTTATATCATTTTGTTTGTTGAAGCATTCCTCCACGGTAAAGATTTTCTCGTCGCTAAGAAGTATTCTCTTGTACTGCCATTTACCGTATCTCGATAACAGCTGTTGAAGTACGTGTAGTACGTAAGGATTTTTTGATTAATTGTTTATTTTCAATTTTATAAACAATTAACGGTTAAATTTTTTGTTAAAAATCGTTTTTTTCCCTTCAAAACAGCGTCATTATGGTAAAAAGTAATTTAAAAAAAAAAACCTACGTACTTCACTAGCTATTAGTATGCACTTCAAGGAAAAATTTAGTTCTTTGTTCTAGGAGCGACCGTTCGGCAGAAAAGTTACCGGTAACTTTTTAAAAGTGGATCACACAACAGCCGAATACAGGATCCTGTGGCCGCCATTTTGGGGGAAACAAATTTGTGTACATTTTGAGTGGTACTTATTTATTACGAAAAACCCTGAAAAAAGAGGGTCTCTAGAGTAGTGTTACCCCTTAACGTACCTTCGTCTGTTCAATTTGTCAAAATTTTAGTAACACTTCTTTCAAAATTTGTCTTCATTACTTTTGCGAACAAAATAGGTTTTAAAAATTCTTAACATGTATGCAAACAAAACAAAAATTCGTCACATGATTTTCACGGAAAAAAATAGTTCAAATATTCTCATCCAAAACTTCTTGCGTGAATTTCACTTGACGGGCGGAAATTGTGTAAGAGTTTTTGTGAAAGTATTCTCAAAAGAATGAATATAAATCTTTTCATAAGTATAAAATAAATCAAATTTTTAATATCATATGGCAAACCTCCGTGAAAATTGTTCGAATCACATAGAATAGTCAGTTAAGAAATTCTTAAGAATTGTTTTTATTCAAACCATTCATTTCTCAAATTTATTTTACAAAAATTGAGAGTAACAATTATGCAGATTTGTGTCTCAAAATAACGTATATCTTGAAATTAAGGAATCGCTTAACAAATATTGTTTGACGACAATTTTTTACATTCTTCCTCCTTTTTCAATCATGTACTGACGTTCTTAAATTAAAAAAAACAGTCAATACAAATTGGCAATGCTAAGCTTTAACCTCAACTTAAGGCGTTACACCATAATAGAAATTACGAAACAATTTATTTTTATTGGCTTAAAAAATCTTTTTTGAACCTTCTAGAATAAGGGACAAATGGTTTTATATCTGCCAGAAATCGTTTTCATTGAAATTTCGAGCTCTTTCTCGGCCTCTTCCGGCTGCTCTGAAACGACTTCCTGCGGTAAATACGACACCTGCTCGTCGGGTACAGCATTATGTCTTCTAACGTCTCTAATACACTAATAGATGTTGTTGGAAACATTTTCAAGGATGCTGAACACAAAGTATGTTAGTACAGCGTCCTTTGATGTTGAGAGAAGACGTAAAGTAAAGAAAAGTCAAAACTTTAAATGCGTTTTACTCGAAACACGTTTTTTCAAATCGGCACGCAACATAACTCAAACAATTTTTTTTCCACTTCAAATTATTATCACATCTTTAAAACAACATTCCGCATAGAAATACGTAGTCGATTTTCTATAAGTAAGTATTTTGATTTTTTGAGTACAAATAAGTGCCCGTTTTCTGGTAGTAAAATGAACTTTTTTTCAAATGTTCGCCAATTTAACAAAAATTAATATTTTCAAAATCCCCTTCGTATTGCTATAGCTTTACAAATGTAGTTTAGTTTTTTTTTATATTTTGTTTAAGACTAATTTTTTGTGCACTTCTACTGCGTGCCGCGAAGCTCCTCAAAAAAAACAGTTCCGCAGACACGGCTGTTGGGCAGCCATTTTGTAATATTTTCCAATAAACAATTTTTTTTACTTTTCCTTCCACTTGAAAAATCGCTAAAAAAACGTTACATTTTCGCTCTTTACTGTGGTGTAACCCTTAAATTGGTTCTAGCGCATTTAACTTTGTTTCGTATAAAGAAGCACGGTACGAGATTTGGATCACAGTCTTACAGCTTTCCAAACTTGTAATAAATAATTGTTTTTGGACTGACTGAAAAGCTCGACATCATCACTTCGGGCCCCACATTGGACGCAATTGTAATGAATGAATGTTGTTAAAAAACGACCGCTAAAGTTGAAGGTAACTTTTTCACTTTCGTTTCGTTGACCTTACAGCCGTTTAATCCTGGGACGAGGCAATATACGTTTCGTGTCATGCTGACAAGTATATATATGTATATTCGATCGATCAAAGACAAAAGGGTGCGGTGACTGCTGGCAGACCTGCCAGCCAGTTCAATTCCATATATCTTAGGTTGTTTCCCTAATTTTGCTCCAAAGACTCATTACCTGCGATTCAAACACTTTATGCCGGAATTGAGAAATACATACAAACCCAAAATATTCAAAACCAAAACCAAATCAACAAACCTTCTGGTGAGTTGAGTTCTTCCTTTTTCCCGAGAATCGCATGGAGTTTTCTGCACTGTCATAATTTTGATAAAAAATAAATAGACAGTAAGTATGCATTTTTTTGCTGAGCCACTCCATTATCACAAAATGATCATCCAAAAAATCGACAACTCATGAACTAATCGGAGTGACAGTAGATACTAAAAATAAAAAGTGGTCTAAGTGCGACCCTTGAGGCCCACACGACTAACTTCCCAGTGGGGTGAATAAAATGCTTTAATTTGCTTTTATTATTAATTACTATTATTAATAATTACTATTATTAAACGTTATTATTCCAAATTAATATAATTACTATTATTATTTTTATCAATTTTTTATCGAACCATAAAAGATTGGGTAGAGGAAGACGTCTCCACCACCTGGTCATCCTCTACCAAAGCCTCGGCAACCTCGTCCTCGTCATCTTTCTTGTCCTCAACTTCGTCCTCAACCTCGTTCTTCATTTCGGCTTCGAAATCCACAACTATTATTGAGGATATTTAATTATTATTTACAATAATCATTCGTTATTAAGAATGTTTGATCGTTACTGAATAATTATAATTGACTTTATATATACAATATCAAATTATAACTAATATTTTTGATTGTTATTTACAATATTAAATTATTTATAACAATATACAATTATTAACTGCATTAGCGTCTCTACTCCCATTCACCCAAACCTGATAATATAAGTTTGGAATTTCATAAATTAATCTTTATTTTTTTTAAATAACATTTTTTACAAATTTGATCACAATTTTGCTAAAACGCACAATACTAACAACATTACTATGAAGGTATTTGGTATCTGCACGAATTAATAGTGCGTTTTAACAGTTTAAAAATAAGTAATTTTTAGTCGTTTTTTCAGTTTTTCATCCTAAATAAAAACGGCTTAACCGATTTTGCTGAAAAGTCATTCAGTTCTAAGTTACGTAATTACGCGTCGTTCAAAACCAGTCCCACGTCAATCCGATCTTTGGTTCTCGAAATAATCGAGACGAAAAATAGTTCCGAACGCACATACGTACATACGTACATGCGTACATACACACTCACAGACATCTCTTTAAGAACGATGGATTTGGATTCTAGAGACCTTAAAACGTGGAGATATGTCAAAATTTGGGATTCGCAATATCGACCCCATTACAATAACTTCCCATAGGGAACTGGGAAGTTAAATATTAGATGGATTCCAAAATATTAAAAATGTCGCCAGATTGCGCACTGTATTTAATTTACGCTACTTTCAATCAAAAGTGAAGTATTTTCTTTGATGAGTCTGAACCATGAATGTGGTCACGTTAAATCCTTTTATGTGCAATCACGTGCCTTAACTTTACAGTGAAAGATATATCGTCGATTGCATTTCAAACCAAAGTACTCAACAAGTGGTACCTACCATCTAAACATTTTCATTAAACAGCTAAAGACATGCTCTAAAGAATGAATATTTGCTGTTATTGGAGAGGCTAAATCTATATATAGCTCATAAAGAGTGACATTTCCTCAAACAGTTAATTACTCCTGAAAATTTTATGGTTTTGAGTATTTTCCACAATAAATTTTATTCCACAAAAACTTTTGCCAAGTTTGACATGAAAACCTTTTGATCGATTTTTTCGACTTATTTCACAAATGTTCCAATGAATTTTTAACGGAGGTAAATTTTTTTCTAGAATTTCTCGAGCTTTGTAGATCTTACCCAGCCCAACATAGATTTTTTAAAAAATTGTTGTAAAATGTTCTATTTTTTGAAGAAGCTTTTCCTGGAATTCATTTCAATTCTGTTTGAACTATTTCCTTAAACCTTTGCTTAGAGCTTCAACTATTAATTTGTTTTGCAGATACGTATAATTGACTTTTTTCTGAAAATCGTAGGAGATTTTATTACAATAATTCTTAACATTTTTCCGCCATCTAATCTATTATCAACTCGGAGTAGCCAACCGAAATTAAGATGACGAGTTGATTAGAATCAAAAAAGCAATGCAATTATTGCATCATTATTTCCACTGAAATTTCTAAAGTTTTATAAATATTGCATTTTTAGGCATTGCATTCAGGCGTGCGGTGAAATTGAAAACACATGCCGTGTTTAATTTCAAAGCAACTAAACAGTCGATGATCCTTGCTTGCCAGCTTTCTGTCTCTCCGCTCTCTTCTGATTAAGAGTTTGTTGTGGGAATGAAAATATTTGGACAACATCTCCTCACAGGGCACCTTGAGGCAGATATACTTCATACGTCTATCAGTGCCAATCAATATATAAATATCGCTTCAGAGTATGACCACTGTAGTGTAATACAAGCCACAACAAACAAAACAATATTCATACATTGCCATATGATAGCCCGGCACGAGTCAAAACATTGTGAGTCAGGCTTTGTGGGTATATCCCGAGTCCAATTACAAACAATTAGAGCGACTCAGCAAAACAATTGAAGACCAACAATGTGCACTGCGGACGGGTTCAGCATGGCATAACAATGAAAACAAATGTGAGGTTGATGGCATTTTATTGCTTACATCTGTAGTAAGGTTCTTGAGGCCAATAAACTACACTTTATTGCTTGCACTTGCATTTTTGACCATGGGAAAATATTGGAAATAGATTTAGGTCAGGAATATGTAAAAAAATATTTGATTAGTTAGTAAGTTGTACATAGGGAATATTTTAGTATAAAAGAAATGATAATCAACGAATAAATTAACATTCATACTAGAGAACTTGGACTGCCTACATCGGCACCCTATTCTTTTGAATTGTTCATTGCGGCGCTTGCGCTGTGTTAGAAATATAGGCAGCTCACGCATGCCAACAGCTTTGGCACTAGACGCCGATATTTAGGTGAGTCCCTCTTTCCGCTTAATAAAAACAATAGCCCCTAACAAAGTATATTTCACCACATTGAAATGGGATTTGAACCGTCGTATGTGTGGCCAGATGCCTAACACTCTACGCCAGCATTCATGATAGATTTTACTTATATATGCGTCTTTATATTAAATGTACTATCGTATGTCACATATTATGCAGTCGAAGCTAATTCACATAGGTGCTATACTAAAGCCCGTTTATAACGATTGATGTTTCATGTTAGAAAAATGAAAACGGAAACTCCAACAGCTTAAGCGCATTCCAGCAAAATGCTACAGCGTTTTAAATCACCTTAATATATCGACGCATTATTGTAAATTAATTGCAGGACACTTGGATTTGCAGGGTCGTATTGCGTAAGTAATAACAGATCGTACACCTCAATAATTTCGAAGTAGGAAAAAAAATAATTTTCTTGGTTATTCTAGTCTGTTTTCGAAAGCAAACTGTCGGACTTCATTAATGTCTCGTTTTTTTTCATTTCAGTCTTTACGTAGGATCTCCACGTGCTCAATCTAGTCTGCCATTACAGCTTGATATCAAGGAACCAGGAGTCATCTATAAATGTTCATTCACAAAAAGAACCTGCAGTCCTTTCAATTTCGATACCAACGGTAACATTGTCGCTGAGCCGAACGAGTACACATGGGACTCCCAGAACAAGGATCACCAATGGTTGGGTGCGACCATGGATGGTGGACCAAGTGATCGAGATCGTATGGTTGTGTGCGCACCTAAATTTTTTGCAAACAGCACTAGTCCAGAAGGATATCTCATTCACGGAGTGTGCTATGTAGCTGAAAGTACGTTGGAAGATCAACCCGCAGGAGTACGAAGGATATCGCCTCTTCGTTTGAAAAGTAAGTTTAGAAGTTTAAGAATGTCCTTGTTATTGTATACCGATTGATTGATATGCACAGCACATCCTTCGCTAATGTGCATTTGTTCTCTTATCTGAAAAATAAATAATATTTCCGCCCGAATGCAAATTAACTTGTCACATCCTTTGCCCTGCACCCACTAATAGGTGATCAATCGCGAGAAATCAATGGTGACTCTTATTTCTATAATGCTTATGCTGAAATGGGATTCAGCCTTCACAACGTAGAAAGCAAAGATGAAATTATTTTTGGTGCACCAGGACTTGCAACATGGAAAGGTAAATTGATATTGCAAACCATATCCCCATGTGAACATGTTAAAACCTCCATCGCACAGGATCAATGGTCCGAAACCGTGTAAAGGATTTTCGCGATCAAGATGTCAGTCGTAGTCGACGCGATACTCATTCCAACAGAAGTAAACGCGAGTTCAAGGAGTACATTAATGAGGTCCTACAGCCTGAACTATGGGGACAGCACAACGATTCATATTTTGGCTACGCTGTGAGCTCTGGCTACTTCCACGGTCCGAATTCCACTGAATTGTTATATTTGGCAACTGCACCACAGTCTGATTCTAAGGATGGAGAGGTGACACTAGGAACCTTTGGAGGACAGCTAAGGTCACTCCTTTTTTTGCAGGCTTACTTATTCTCAATCGAAAAAAATCGCAACGGATCGGCGCTCACAATCGCCAGACGCTTTCTGTTTGAGGGTACTCAATTCGGAGAGTATTTTGGCTACAGTATCCTGGCAGAGGATGTGAATGGCGACAATTACACAGATGTCATTGTTTCAGCCCCCAACCACTGCATGAGTAATAGCTATGAGAACGGAGCGATATACGTATTTCTTAATTTGGGAGATGTAAGTATTGGTTGCCGACAAGATCAGTGAATCTTGACACAGATACAGAGATGTTGCTTGGCAATTTGTCTGTTTGAAGTTAAGCTTTGCAACAGAAAGAACGATTTAAACTATCCAGCATTCAGTGTTCAACCTTAACGTCCCGTGCAATGCATGCATTTCCATTTTAAAAATTTCCATTTTAAAAATTATGTTTGTAACGATGCTGATATTCTTCTTGACAGTCTATTCCATTCAAATTGGAAAAGGAATCGTAAACATAAAAATTGATCAATATAATGGATACCAAACCATATTTTTATAACAACTCTGCCAGTCCGAATATAGATTGCTTAGTCTTCCATTGTTAAAACAACTACATGCTAAAAGGAGACATTCTTTTAAATCAACGACTATAATGTCCTTCATTTCACAGACTGTTTTCAGTTCACCCACTATCATTAGAACAGGTGCACCCTATAGAGAGCGATTTGGATCAACGCTCTCCAAACTAGGCGACATTAATTTGGATGGATATAATGGTGAAGCAATTGTGTGTCCTTTATCCCACCAAACATTATGATATATTTCTTTTCTCACAGATATTGCTGTAGGTGCTCCGTTTTCCGGCAACGGTGTTGTCTACGTCTATTTGGGCGGACCCAATGGACTTCGTCTGAAACCAAGTCAAATCCTTATTTCGCCAGCCCCATTTACTGCTACGGGAAATTCTATGTTTGGGTTTGGCCTAAGCAAAGGAGTGGATATCGACTCCAACGGATTCAACGGTAAGCAGATCAGGTAGAAGATAAGGATGGTAGTTGTAGAATTCTTTATATCGAATGATTATAAATATATTCTAAAGAAAATACTGGACATTTACAAAAATCTAACCAACAGACTTAGCGGTGGGAGATCCAGGTGATGATAAAGCCTACTTGTACCGAAGCTATCCAGTGGTAAAAATTATAGCGTCTATCGATTCACCCAGACGGCAAATCCAAATCGATCAGAAAAAAATGCAAATTACAACATGCTGGCAGCTGCAAACCAAATCCAAAAAGATTCGTTCGCAGGACGTGAACATCCATGTAAACTTTGATCCTGTGTTAAAAAGAGTTCGAGTCAGTTCAAATGAAACTGTCTTCAAGGCCGTGGCAAAAATCAATCGACAATGTAAAACCTACGACGCGACGGTGAAAGTTTCCTTCCAGGATATTTTCCGACCGATTGTAATAAATATGTCCTACGAGCTGAGCAATAAAATTCTAGATACAAGAGGTAAGAATATCTAACTAAAATTTGAAGTGCTAATGTTACATTTGTCACTTGACGTGCTTCCAGAATTCTGTGAAAATTGTGTCGTTGTTGATCCTGACGAGCCTAAATTTATAACCCAGAAAATTCCATTCAAAACTGGTTGCAAATTGGATGTGTGTGTTGCTAATTTGAAGATTAATAGTAATAACGTTAAGTAAGTATTAACATTGTATTTCACTTATAAATAACCTCCAAAAGATTTGTTGAGTGGCACAAATGGAATCGTTCGCCATTACTAATGTCAGCGTCAAATGCAGAATAACTAATAAACATTCGGTCAGATTTGCAAAGCTTAAGTCAGAAACCATGCTGTTGATATCTACGGTGAAGCATTCGCGTACCCGAGGTTAGTGATCGGCCCAGTGTCGTTGCAGCAGAAGCAGCCATAACCGAAGTAGTTTTGGATGGGGCTCAAAATCACGAAGCTTTACCAGCGGTTAATCTGGTAGCAACGGGATCGGTGGCCAGGAAGGTCCATACCTCCCTCCTCTCGCGGTGAGGACTCCTATAGGTGGTGCGAACGTGGTGACTGTGGTTGGTCCTTATGTGGACACAGCTCTGTGGATTTCACCTTTCAGTCGTCATCCTTACGTGCATGGAGACTGTATATGAAATCAAGAGAGTATTGGCGTAAGTTGCGTTTTCAACCGGATGCCGGGACCGTAGAACGGCAACAGATTTAGGTAGGCCTCGCTTCCACCACTAAGGTCACTAAGCCTGTAATCATTAGGCAAACTGGTATTTCCACATCCCAGTGGGAGGTCGTTGGTAAGCATATCGTTGCTGCCCGTTGTCCAAGTCGTGAGCCGTTGAATAAGACCCTTTTCGAGCAGGGACTCACGTAAAACATCAGGACTTTCTGTTGATATATACAGAAACGCTAAATTCCACGACAACTTGACTATCAAACGCATATAGATATTCTGTACGATCAGAACAGTTTTTCCGAAGTATTACATGCACCTATAATATATTAACCGTTGTCAAATTTACTAAATGTCAGCAAAGATGACAAAACTCTTGGACATTGTATGCTCTGCATTTGAAACAACATACAGAAATAAAAAAATGCTAGTTGCCAATAATTATTATAGAAAATGTGGTTTAAAACTTTAATCGCTCATTAGAATTGCTTCTTCAAACCATTCTTTCATAGTTCTAAATAGTCTTTTTTAACACTTCACAATACATAGATCACCATTCATACTGGGAAGTAGTGAAAGTATTTTGGTCAAATATACAATCCGAAATGATGGTGAGACTGCGTATCTACCACAATTAAATGTGACATCATCAAACAAAATGCCGTTCACTAAAATTCCTTCGGCATGTAAGTCAACAGCTATTGGCACTCTGGAATGCTACCTGAACGATTATCGTCCGTTGGGCCCACGTCAATCGGTAACTGAGACTTTTCAAATATCCATCACCGAATTTTCAGTGATCCTGGAATTTCCACAGACCAACATCGCCATTGATTTTGACAGTTCAAACGTTCAAGGAACCGAAACGCTTATACGCGCGCAAGTGTTCAGCGTTGGCAACGAGTCCAATCCAGTTGACAACATCGCCCAGGATGTGATAAAGTTTGCCGAGTTCAGCCAATTGGAAGTGTCAGGGTAAGCTTGAACGAGCCACACTAGTCGAAAAAAATACACTACTCATTATTTTCGACAGGAAACCTTCGACCCCAATAATCAGTCTGGATGATGGTTTAACCAACAAAACTATCCAAAATCATGCCGAGGTAATGTTTTTGCTGCATATTCTTGAAATTTAAAATGCGAACCGGCTTTTCAGATTCAAAATTTTGGTCCTAGCTCAATAAAACAGCTCGAAGTAAAGCTATCTATTCCCCTCGCCTATGTGATTACAGGATCTCAACGTCAAGCTCCGCTGATCGATTTCACTAGAATTTCACTTAAAGTGACGCACAACAACCGAATACTGGATGTGACCTACATACAAAATGGATCGATTGTATTCCAAAATCCATCAGAACTATCCAGTGGAAAACTAGCTCCCAATACCACCAGTCCTTGTAAGTCAATTAAAAAACTTAGGCTGAACACCAAATCAAATCTAATTTTCATGTTTCGTAGTTGAAGCTAAAGCTAAGAGGCTTCTTGCTACAAATGAGGATGTTGTAACCAAACCTCTATCAAATAGTGACTACCAGAGCATAGCCAAAAGGCAAGTTGATGCAGAGCTGGCGAAAGAGCTGTCAGGAACACTTCCCATCAACAGAACAGTCTTCCTTAACTGTTACGATAATACAACCGTGAAATGTGTCGAAGCAATTTTTTTGGTGAACTCGTTACCCAAGAACGGTTTCATCGATATCAGTTTCGAATACAACATTGATTTAAAAGTGGTGAATAAGATATTGATTCCAGAAAAGGACTTCTTTGTGATTTCCACTAAAGTAGATGTGAACCAACCACGGAACTTAAATAGGTAGGTTCTTCCACTAGTAACAGTAAATAAGCAAGCATCTAATAAATTTTCCCCAGCACAACTGTACAACTAATTAGCAATTTCCCATACAATATCATATCAAAACATCACAGTAACGACCCTCCTGTTTGGCTTTTTGGCGTTTCTGCTTTTGGTGGCCTGCTCATTCTATTGATCATCACCTACGGGATGTACAAAGTAACAATCAGATTAAATTTTGAAGCTTGCGAACGACAATAATGCTGGATTCTTTTCAGCTCAAATTCTTCGAGCGCAAGAAGCGGAAACAGCTGCACGCAGCACAACATGAGACGCAACCATTAAATCCTGTTCAACGAACTGAATGAATTAGGACTGGCTGTAAAACATCTGATCAATATTTATAATAATATAATATTTAAAAGTAAAATATTTCGAACTACCCTGATATACCATCCAGATTTCGATATTGAAATTCATATTTTTTAAATTTTGTTTGTTTGAAAAGTCATAGTATTACGGTTATTTCGATTTGTTATTCAAGTTTGTTTGACATAGAAATAAAATCAATTTTTAGAAATATCTTCTAGCTTTTAAATTCGATTTAAATTTCAGCAATGACAACACTCCTATATATATAGCCTTCGGTGCAAACGAACAATGTAAATAAGACAGCTGCAATAAACAACGTTGCAAATGTCACAATCCCGACTTCGCGCACAAACCCGAGGATCCGAGATCCACCATTTTGGACGCTCCTCGACCCCGGATGCCTCGTGTGCACCCGCGCCACCGGGACTGTTTCAACGGCGACTGCATAGTGGCGGTCCCGATTTAACATATTTCCGCGACTAGCTCACCGAGTCGTGGGTTTTTTTTAAAAAAAAAGAAAAGATGAACCACGAAACACGTACGCACACGCGTCGCCGATGCTAAAGAAAAACAATCACATCACTTTTTTTTAGAATATGGAAGCCATGTCAAGCTATTAAGTACATTTTTATTATCACAATGTGGCCGAAAATCAATCGAAACAAAAATACATTTTCCATTTTGTTTTGTTATCAAATAATCATCCTAATGTGCAATAGGTCCTTAAATTTATAAAATATGAAGTTATTATTGATCGATGTAGTTTACTTGTCCAAAAGATGAAGTTCTCGGGGGTTATTTTTTTTAGTGGTTGACACCACAACCATGTCCATAGGACATCCGTCCTGGATCCTTATCTCCGTTTATTATTGTACTACCTTCGCGAACGCAAAGGTGCACTTTTCGGTGTGTTCTGCGAAGACATCGTAGGTTCAGGACTGATTTCTCCTGGTTCGTTAGCTGCCGATGGTGAAGAAGGCGGCAGGAATATGTAATCTCCAAGGAAAATCCATTGGAATACTGCTGTCACATATACTACTATTTCTGCAAGTTTGCCAGCTCTTGTTTTTCAAGGAAAAAACGTAAAACAGTCAATGATTTTATCACAATCGAAATTCTTAATTGAACAATACGACCCAAAAATGGCCCAACTTCATTGGTCTCGCGCTCTACCTCGACTCATTCCCGTCCACTCACCATTTCCGGCCCGTCGAACATCGAAAAGCTACTTTTTGCGGAGCGTGGCGTGATTGATCACTCGTATTCGCGAAAGCTTGAGCAAGATCCGAGGGTTGGAGCGAGATGACGCGTTGGAACAGCTTTTCGGAGCTTGGCGAGCTTTACACTTTCAGATAATCATTGCCAGCACAGTATAGGTAGACCCAGTATGCAATCGAAGCCCAAAAGCTCGTATTTTCCTTCCAAGAAATGGCGCCATGTGCTGGCCATGTGCTTGCAAAAGCTGAAGAATGCCAAGCACTGCCAGATTTGCAGAGGCACAAAGCACTTTCGCGGACTTCATCGTTCACTTCGACACATGAGACATGTTTTCAGTCATTTTGGCTTTTTCTCTTAATCAATTTGTCAAAAGCAAATGAAATTTATGTCAGCGAAGACGTTTCACCATTGTAATTCAATGAACCGAAGTTCCTAACGGCGTTTTTCACGCCTAGCATTAAACGTGCATATACGAGCTCTGGCAGTGCCCTCACCAGTAGATAGCTGCCATTTTGTCATAAATGGCAGCAAACCATTGAAGTTTTCATACTTCAATGCAGCAAACATATGCTAAATGTAAACAAACATATGCTAAAAGTAAACAAACATTTGACGTTTGTCCCGTAGAACCGCGGGCCGTGCTTGATAGTGCGCCTATATATGAAACATTACCTACTGGGTGTACCTATACTGTTATTGCCAGGTAGGTATTTCCCTGATTTTAGTTATTTCGGGCAGAAAAGGCGCAAAGATAATTTAAATTTAGTTTATGCTAGTTACGTAACACAACGTTGGCAGCAATGAGTTTCGGTTAGTAGTGTTGCCTGTCCTGACAGATGAAGGAAATCGCATGGAAGTAACTGATGGTGTGTGCTTCTTAATTAGAAAATGTGTGAAATAAATGAAATTGCTTGTGTTATATTCGACTCAAAACAAAATGAAGGCATAAATTTAGAATTTCCAATACTTTTACAAACATTTTTGGTTAATGTATGGCTATTTTTGGAAACAAAGAATATTGCTGAGAGATGTTTGTTGCATCTATCAATATTTTTTTTGTCAAATGAAATTTCGATATTTTACCTCGTATTGGTATTGGTATTTCATGAAATGACCTACAACTCTTAAACTGGTTAACTATATGATAGATAAAACAAACCCGTGTGCGAAAGTTGCATTACAAATCCATATCGAAAACATAAATTTCGTTTGCAGATTTGGGGTTTAACTTAAATGCTTTTGGGAGAGGTTGCCTTTTACGAATCCAATAGCCATTCTAATTGTAGCTACTAAATCCAACAGGAATCAATTTTAAAAATATCCTGTTATAAACGGATATAATGAACCCTCACAACTCTGCAACGTAATAAAATTTGTTTCAAAATAAACATGATACCTCATCGTCTAAATTAACAATAATAATAAAAGTTTATGACAAACAGTTTGTTTTGTTACGTCGTTCATTTGTTTAACTTTTTTCACGGCCAACTTCCTTTGTCCTGCTGCTGGACACCATGATGTTCTACACCGTGAACCCTCTTTGTGCTGTGACTTGGTCACAATATTCGACAAACCTGTAATTAAATGATACCCCCATTACTAACTCATCGCACATTGGCGCTCCAACTCGTCTATCAGGCCTAGCCTGTCCATTTCCTCTCGGTGCTCATCCTTTTTCATCTTCTGCATCCTCATTTACGTCGCATGTAGTACCTTCAAAGAAACTATGTATATCGCCAATATTTGTCTTACCATTAACTTTTTTTCAAGGTTTCAAACACCTTTTATTGTTCTTCGTTGCAGCACTTCTTCATTTGAGCACCTTGCCAAATCTTGATCCTTGCTGAAACGTCTCTTCGTCACCGTGGTTACTAACCAGAGTATCTCCTTATGGTATCGCCGTCCAGAATTGGTTCTCCCTAAATGTTTTTACTAACAAGTTAACATGTTCCACCATCTTCTTGGCTTTGTTTCGCGATCACTGCTCACCAGTCGTAAAAGGCGGTCCCACAAACTCCTCTATAAGGATCAACCTACGCCGTACTGCTTCTCTCTTATAGTTAGCTGCTTGGAAACTTCCACTGCATTCTCATCCCTTAACAGCATTGCCTTGCTCCTTGTGATGGCTGACCTACGGTTTTGTTCCGCCCGTAACTTCAGTGGTTCACGAGGATCACCTTCCCCACATAACATTGACTTTCTGATCCCTGGCGCCTATATGATTCAATTCCCGCCAAAAATTTCGAATAATGCATTTCGAGCGTTTCACATCCGATCATTGTGCTTAGTCATAAGTAGCTCGTCTGATAGTCCTCGGAAGATGCTCTTTATCCCATCACCAGGATGCTTTCATCGTGCTATCATTTCAACGAGCATGACCGCAAACTCTTACCGCGATTTTGACGGCAGAAGTTCTCAAATCGTCGTGTATCACCTACAGAGTGAATGATATTTCAATGCAATGGTGTTCATCTCAAGGATCATTCGAAAGGCGTCGTGTATCTATTTCGTAAGACATCATAATCTTATTTGAACTTAGAGCATAAACTGAAATCGATTAATAGACTATAAATTCTACATGCAAAACTACACCGAATCGGTTCTAAAATGCCTTCACGTGATCTCTAAACGCAATTTATGCCGTGAAAAAAGTTCCGAGGATATAAAACTGCAAAATAGTAAAACCCTATCTGCAAAGTGCCGAAGCTCAGCCGATATTTAAGAATGAAATTGACTCATTCATCGGTCAACTTAAGAAACATCGATTCATTAAAATTTCCTAGAATCAAGCCGATAAAAGTGCACTTTATCGGTTGAGTGTAAGGTGCTAACAACTACTTATCTGTGGTCTCGATATCTTTTCCTTGATCGGAAAAACTGTAAGCCACAACAAGGTAGCGCTGAATATGACTTTGCTGCTGATAAACAACGTTCGTCAATGATGTCATGATCCATATCTTATCAATCAGATAAGTTTTATATTTCTTAATATTACACTAATTTCGATTCTTCATGCGTGAATGTTATTTCGTTAGAATTTGTTGCAAATAATTGCAGACAAATATGTGAGTGTAGTGTCTGCAGTGCAATCTCGTAATTAATCATTTGGTTAGGGCAAAGTGTGTGTTGCAGAGCTGGTATCAAATAGTTCCAAGTGAAAAAGTGCATCAGCAACATGTATAGTTTAGGGTTAACAGAAGTGTGTTTGTGCTTCCTCTTTGCGAATGCAGTTTCGTCATTTAACTTGTCCCCAAAGCCAAATTTCAGTTTCAACGAACAAAAAGTTCAACCATTACCTCTTGATGCTTCAAGCTCATATTTTGGATACACCCTGAATTTAAGGGAATCAAGGTGAGCAAAGGGAGAACCAGCAGAAATACTTTATTGAGCTGATCAGACTATTAGATGGTCAACAGAAATTGATTTTGAAACTTCATATCAAACACAAATTTGAATAGGCATTTAAAGTGAAAATGGTCTCAACATTTTTTAGCTGGAAAATTGTTATAAACGCCATGACTCCCTATCTGCAATGATTTTTCCGGGCGCTGGCAGCGCGAGGCATTCGAGCATTTAAAAACTATAAACTCTGACCGTCTGAGAAATTCAAACAAAATTATAAAATGTGACGTAGTAACTATAAAATCACTGTACAGAAAGCTGCATTTCAAATGACCAAAAATTAAAGTGAAGATTTTCGGTAGCAGAAAGAGTATCAAAAATTTTCTTTTCTTCCATTTTCTTCCACTCTTAATGATGACAATCTGCACGGCCAATCGCTGAGCAGTGCCAATTTATTAAAGAGAATATTTGCTGCTAACACCAACTTTCTATCTACCTTTCACCATAAATTTGATCGGGTGTTAGACCATACTTTAATAAATTTCCTCGTGTTCCTAATTTTATATTTAGGTCTTCTACCGCCCTTCACTTAGGCAGTACACAATTCCTGCCTAGTAGGTTGCCTGAAATTGGGTTTAACATAAGTTTCATCATCTAAAACTATACAGTCAAATTCGGTAGTGTTCTCAGAAAATTTTCGCGAATCAGTTTTGGCTACCTAATCTTCTCCTCGAAGATGTCTGCATTTTTTGAAGTGACTTCGAAAATTGAATTTTCGCAGCAACATCTGCTGGAAAATATGATTGCTTAATCCAAAAATGTTTACCCACTCCCCTCGCCTGATTTTCTTTCAGGTTGGTTGGTTGATTGGTTGTAGTGGCAGCAAATCAAAAGATGGCTCACTTAGGCCAAAATAGGCCCATTGTGATACCACAAAAATATAAGGGTAGCACTGGAACCTGTGTGATGACGAGAACCATTTCGATTCTCGTATGAAGCCGGCTATGCAGCCGATATTTAAATCAGCTACTTCTACATCTTTCTGGTTTGCTTCTTTTACTGTTCGACCCGCTCGTTGTAGCAGATAAAAATTGGATAAGATCCTCTGGCCGATTAAAACGGATACGCAGACGTTACTGATGATTTTTGAGTACTTACGATATTTCTCAGGTTCTTTTACATAATTTTTTGTTCTTGTTTGGAAGACATCTGTTTCGAAGCAAATCTCAGACACGAATAGATTATACAGGTTTTTGCTCTTTTTGTTAAAAAAAATTCTGCAGCATTTATAATCTAGAATTTAGGAAACCGAACTTTTGAAACGCCCATTTTTTTCTAGAATACTTCTTATAAACATATATTACATTTGTCTTTCACATCACACACACAGTCGTTGTTGTCAGGCATTACCTCTATTAATGTGAACTACAAATACACCATCTTCTGAGCAGACTGGCAGGCCCCATTTGATATTGCCATCCCGGGCGTGCGAAGGGTTTAGTCTGCCACTGATCACACCCTACAGAAACATTTTGTGGTTTAACCTGGCGATTTAAACCTTAATAACAACTGCTTACAAAAAAGCTCGCACCAAACCCCCTAAGCACGTACTGGTCAGGAACCCAAACTAAAGTATGACTACTGCTTTTCCGAGCTGGTTATCAGTTTTATTCAGAGCTTACCCGGACTCTGTCATATTTCTGGTACAGATCGCACCTATCAAACATCTTTGTCGCTCTGTGGATCAAAACACTCCTTTTAAAAATGCAATAGCACGCCAATGCACCATAATACAGAAGAAGAGCCGAATAGCTACCAGTTTTAAGTTGTACTCATAATATAAGCACCTGCTTTGTGTATTAACCACTGCAACCAAGTTGCAAGCAATACGTTCCTCACCGACACCGGCAGGAACAATACCCTCAGATTCTAACTCCCTTGGTATCAATGCATCCCTAGTAAGGATTCGTGGTTGTGCAAGCACGATCACTTCGATTGAGTCCCGTATCGTCGTCGTCGGGACATGGAGGTGGGCATTGCAGCCCTAGCACTGCGACCTGCTGGTCGATTGTACTAGCCTCATACTTTTCCTTTCTGGAGTTAATGCTTATGTCTTGAATATTCCGGATGAGATGATGAACCTCATCAGGTCGTCCAAGGCTAAGGTATGGAACTCCTTGGCTCCTATTTGAGGCATGCCAAGGGCTCTATATCTGTGTCTGGAGAACGCGGGACAGTAGCCCACATAATGTGCCGCTGTTTCCTCGCCCTCCTCACATCTACCATGCATCGTCCACTATTTGCAGAAGAGCTTGGTGACTTCTCAGGCGTCCGTGGCCTGTAATCACTTCTGTGAGTTTTTTCAGTCTGACTCTATTTAGTTTCAGACAGTATTTTGCGACTTCAGGTCGTAGGTTTGAGCCATCGTCTTCGATGTTCTTCCCTGAGTGTCTCATTGATCTTTTTTGAGATTAGATTTATGTTCGTTGGCAGAACAGGTTCAGGACCAACCGCTGTGATCTCTGCTCCATTCTTAGCCAGTTTGTCTGCCTCTTCATTACCTATAATGTCCACATATGCTGGGACCCAGGTAACTGAGACTCTGTTTCTCTGGCTCAGCTTTTTGAGGCTGTTCTGGGCACACTCCACAATTGAAGTTTTCACATTGTGGGAGCCCAGGGCCTTGATAGCGGCCTGACTGTCTGAACCGATTTTTATCTGTTTGTTTTGTATTCTTCTGTCTTGTAAGAGGTCCGCGGCTTTGGGTATGGCGTGGACTTCAGCTTGAAAGATGGTTGTTTTTGTACCCAGAGGTATCGATATTTGAGCCTCGTGTGGTCCAGGGCGTATATATATTCCCGCCCCAGCCCCGACGCTCATCACTGATCCGTCTGTGTACACTATGATTTCAGCGGGCCTGTGAGAACTGTGATCGAACTTAGTCCAATCATTCCTATCAGTCAAACTCGTTGTGAAATTTTTTCCAAAGAAGAGCCTTGGGATTATATAGTCGTTGGGCAGATCAAGGAGTGAGTCCACTTTTAAACTCTTTAAAAGTTTGAGGTGTCCCTCAGTCCAGCCGCCGTCTTTCACCATCCCGGTTCTCCTTAGGCGTGCCATCGTCTTTGCGGCATGTTGCTTCACTGATAAGTCCAGTGGCAGCATGTCCATGATCACGTTGAGTGCTTCCGTGGGAGTGGTTCGCACCGCTCCAGTAGCACTCACTAGTGCTAGTCGCTGCACCGAGCCTAGCTGACTTTTTGTAGTATCTAGGTCTGACCGTTTCCACCACACTATGCTTCCATAGTGTATGACCTCTACATGCCCAGAAAATGTTTTTGGCTTTTCTTGTTTTTTCATCAACATGCTCTTTCCAGGTGAGTTTCGTGTCTTGGGTTACGCCCAGGTACTTGACTTTTTTTGAGAGTTGGAGCTCCACGCCATCTAAAGTAGGTAGTGTGTATGCATCCCACACTCGCTTCCTGGTGAACATGGTGAGTTCTGTCTTGGCTGGGTTTACCGCCAGCCCGTTTCTTCTACACCATTGGTGCGTGATTTTAAGTCCTTCTTTCATCCTGTCACACACTGTGCCGGCAAACTTGCCTTTGCATAATATGACCAGGTCATCGGCATAGCCGATGGCAAGAAAGCCTTGTTGGTTAAGTTCTGTCACTAATGAGTTCATTTGTAAACACCACAGGAGAGGGGAAAGTACGCCTCCTTGTGGGCACCCTTTTGTTGGGGCTACTGTTATACTGGTGTCCCCCAGTGACGCTGTTATTTTTCGTTCAGCGAGGAGAGCGGTCAGCCAGCCCGTTATCGTGCCGCTTATCCCATGTCTCTCTGCTGCAGATGTCATTCCACCAAATGGGGAGTTGTCAAAGGCACCTTCTATGTCTAGGAAAGCTCCCAAAGAGAGTCCTGTATACGCAGCTCCTGATCGATCGCCGCTTTTAGGTCAAGCCATCGTTTAAACCGCTGCTGCTGACTATATGCCCCATCCTTTTTATCATCATCCTGTTAACTCAGACCTGTTGAAAAGATTATCTTAGAATCGGTCCGAAGCACCTCCTCCTTTGAATTAGCATGGAACAGTTTTACCAGCTGCCTTCGGTCCACTTCTAGACATTTGCTGGTCGACACTTCCAGACACTCTTTCTGCAACAAACTAGGTCGGCTATGTGAATTTTCTTAAGCATACAAGAGGCTGGCGGTGCCTCCGTCATCCTTTCCCTTACCTACTAACATTAAAAACCAGAGTTACTAGACCCTATAGATAAAACTGCGTTTGCATACTTACTTCTGAAAAAATCTATTTCAATCGGACAGTGCTTCGATATCTATCATGTATATTCGAGAAGATTCCCCGCTGGATGGCAAAAAGTTTTGAACAAGGAGTTAGTCAGTTTTCGACGAGGCAGGGATAAGGTCACAGTGTTACAAGTATTGAAGTGTTGGCATGACGTTTGTTTGTAAACGTTAGTGATTAAATTCAGTACGATTAACTTAGTGATAGAATACTGTGTTCCATGCAACAGTAAATAAAATAAAGTATACAATGAGCTTTTAGTTAAAATCTCGAGTTTAAATCCCAAAAATCTCTGACAAGCTCATGGCGGCTCGTGCATTTAGAACAAAATATCCAATCCATTCTGACTTAATATGTTGAACATTGACATCTCTTACAAACTTGGCTGCACTGATCCCATTTTTGACCATTATCGGGTTTGAAAACACATATTTTCCGGAAGCTGATTTGACCAAAATAAGTCAGTAATCGATGTTTTCGTAGGATATAGATATCGCTAATTTATATATTCTAATCCACGATTCTGTTTTACAAAATATATCTCACAAAATATGAAGTCCCTTTCGGAAGAACTTGTCCTTTCCTAGAAAAATGAAACGATCTCAAATACGCATGAATTCATAGAGCAGCTTCAAAAGTACCTTCATATATATTTCCATCCTTTTTGTGATTCGCCGCATTTACAGAATGTTTTTGTTTGACTTTTCTCACTAATTTTGCAGATAGAATTGTTATTGATTATTTATTATTTTTTGGAGTTTTTCGAGCTTCATAGATCTAACCCAAAACGATTTTTAAGATTTCATGTTGAAAAAAATTCTTTATTTCGGGTTGTTTTTCAATCATTTTTTTCATGGAATTTATTCCTATCATGTTTAATTTAATTCCTAAAACATTTACCCTAAGTTATAATTATTAATTTGTTCGCATAAATGCTCGGCAAGCTTTTTTCCGGGAATTTTTTAAGGATCAGTTTATCACAATGCTTCTAATGAATGTTCTGCCTTCCAAGCTCTTCCCAACTTGGCGGTAAATTCTTCTACAACCGTGAATTTGTTGCTCTGCAGAAAGGACATTGCTTTTGTTTCAATAATCTTTCCAGTTTGTCGAGAGTCATCAGATTCTAAATTTCAACAACTTCGAAATTTAAAAAGCAATAACTTTTTCCGACCTATTTTTAAAGGCAAACTCTTCAACAGCATTAGTATATCATATTTTTCATTTCAGTGTTTATGTAGGAGCGCCACGTGCTCACTCTAGTCTGCCATCACAGCTTGGCATCAAGGAACCAGGAGTTATTTACAAATGTTCATTCACAAAAAAGACCTGCAGTCCTTTCAATTTCGATACCAACGGTAACATTGTCGCCGAGCCGAACGACTACACATGGGATTCCCAGAACAAGGATCACCAATGGTTGGGCGCGACCATGAATGGTGGACCAAGTGATCGAGATCGCATGGTTGTGTGCGCACCTAGATTTTTTGCCAACAGCACTAGTCCAGAAGGATATCTCATGCACGGAGTGTGCTATGTAGCTGAAAGTACGTTGGGCGATCAGCCCACTGGAGTACGAAAGATATCGCCTCTTCGTTTGAAAAGTAAGTTTAGAAGTTTAAGAATGTCCTTGGTATTGATTACCGATTGGTTGATATGCAAAGCACATCCTTTGCTTATGTGCATTTGCACATCTTTTCAAATTCTCTTAGACAATAAATAATATTTCTGCCCGAATGCAAATCAACTTGTCACATTCTTTGTCCTGCCCCCACTGATAGGCGATCAAACGCGAGAAATCAACGGCAACTTTTATTTTTATAACGCTTATGCTGAAATGGGATTCAGCCTTCATAACGTAGAAAGCAAAGATGAAATCATTTTTGGCGCACCAGGACTCGCAACATGGAAAGGTAAATTGATATTGCATAAAATATCCTCATGTGAACATTCTAAAAGTTCCATCGCCCAGGATCAATGGTCCGATACCGTGTAAAGGATTTTCGCGATCAAGATGTCAGTCGTAGTCGACGCGAAACCAATTCCAGCAGAGATAAACGCGAGCTGAAGGAGTACATCAGTGAGGTCCTGCAGCCTGAACTATGGGGACAGCACAATGATTCATATTTTGGCTATGCCGTGAGCTCTGGCTACTTCCACGGTCCAAATTCCACTGAATTGTTATATTTGGCAACTGCGCCGCAATCTGATTCTAAGGATGGAGAGGTGACACTTAGTCCTTCTGGAGAACAGCTGAGGTCACTCCTTTTTTTGCAGGCTTACTTATTCTCAATCGAAAAAACTCGCTATGGATCGGCCCTCACTATCGCCAGACGATATCTGTTTGAAGGTACTCAATTCGGAGAATATTTTGGCTACAGTATCCTGGCAGAGGATGTGAATGGCGACAATTACACAGATGTCATTGTTTCAGCCCCCAACCACTACATGAGTAACAGCTACGAGAATGGAGCGATATACGTATTTCTTAATTTGGGAGATGTAAGTATTGGTTGACAACAAGATCAGTGAATCTTGACACAGATACAGAGACGTTGCTTGGCAATTTGTCTGTTTGAAGTGGAGCTTTGCAACAAAGAGGACGATTTTAACATGCTAGCATTCAACGTTTAACATACACGTCTCATGCCAAGGAGACAACTGTGTGCATAACTATATTTCAATTAAACCATTTTCAGTAGGAAGAATTAAATTCAACAACCGTCGTTTTTATAAAAAAACTCTATATTCATCATCATCATCACCAGATGCCATCATTCCAAATTACCCAAACGGACAGAGAATTGGCTGGACACTTTTTTAGATAACTTTCTCACTTAATTGTAGAAGAACCATCCATAGTTTTGTCCTGTTTATGTTTGAAGGGTGATATTCATTAGTAGTTCCATCTGAATGTGATGTCCTTTTTCTGCCAATGTTTCAATAAACGCCCAAATTTCTATATCTAACTATTATTACAGGTACCAATTGTAAGGCAGGGTCGCCCGAGTAAATTTAAGCAGGTATTTACCACTTGTTAGCGAAGACCAGTATGGATGATACTTGAATGCTTTGTTCATGGCACCGGTAGTTCTTAATGTACACATTTCAATTGCAAGTCATACCCAAGTGACACATATCATATTTTTGTAGAATAATTAGATTAAGTGTTCGACTAAGCGCCGTTGCTTACACAATCCTTGACACACATTGATATGGTGAAAGTAATACACGACGCGATTTGCTACTGCCAAAATTTATTCACCGTATGCTAAATCTTCGTTGTCAGTAGAACTTATCATCATCGAGTCTGGCCCTTCTGAAGCTCAGTTCAATGATTGAGTCCTTCCATTTGGAAATATTAATAGCAATTTGATGGGAACTTCTATTGAGTCCTCCCGAAACTTTTGCGGTTTAGCCGGTTAGCGATTGCCGGTGTTTTGGTCTTTCATACTGACATGTTATAACCCCCCCCTAGTAAAGTTCCCGCTGCTTCTCCTGGATTGTTAAACCTAGTTTGTTGAATAGTACATACCACTCACAGACGCACTCTTTTCGCCACTTTCTTCACGACCAGCGGAATGCGACATCAAAACAGTGATAACAATACGACCACATCAAGTGCATGCCAGTACATGACAGCCTTAACTTGCAATACATTCATTCAATCGTTCCCTGGAAAATATTTAATGGTGAACCAAAACTCCCATTCTTAAATCGTACAATGCCATAGTTGAAAGTAACGTCACCCGAGCGTGTAACATCAGTTGGTGCAGAAAGAGATCAACTCACAAGAAGAAGCCACGGTCTCTTTGTCTCAGATTTAAATGAAATTTGGCACATAAGTAGAAGATGTCAAGAATATTCGGCCGCAATCCCCTCCCCTCCTCCTTTTCAGAAAACCACCTCTAAAGTATTTAGCATCGCTTACAGATTAGTAAGTTTTTACATCTGATAGAAGCGGTGCAAAGTAGGAAGCAACGCGACAACGCGACTAGCCTCTTCCTGCCACTACCGAAACATATCCAAACACAATCGTATCATTCCATAAAGCGCCACGCACACCTGAAACGATTATATCAGTCTGATCATTTACAGTAATTGGCAGCAGCGAGAGCACGTGTGCAGAACTTGTCTGCCTGGCTGTCCTAACCTTTTACTTATTCTGGTACAATACTGCCTGCACATTGAAATCACAAACACATCAATACGACAATTTTCCCGTGCGAAATTGTCAAAATTATTTGACTTTACTGAAAACGAAGCAGAATGACCAGCAAGAAAATCAAGCGGAAATCGATCCCTAACTGCAATAAAAACATGTCACGTAGTGATACGAGTTTCACAATAATCCTTGTACATAGATTATAGATTGTTTAGTCCTCCATTCTTGAAACAATTTGAACGTTAATAATTAGCAGTTATTTGAAGTCAACGACTATAATGTCCTTCATTTTACAGACTGTTTTCAGTTCACCTACTATCATAAGAACAGGTGCACCCTATAGGGAGCGATTTGGATCAACACTCTCCAAACTAGGCGACATTAATTTGGATGGATATAATGGTGAAGCAATTGTGTGTTCTCTATCCCACCAAACATTATGATATATTTCTTTTCTCATAGACATTGCTGTAGGTGCTCCGTTTTCTGGCAACGGTGTTGTCTACGTCTATTTGGGCGGACCCAATGGACTTCGTCTGAAACCAAGTCAAATCCTTCTTTCGCCAGCCCCATTTACTGCTACGGGAAATTCTATGTTTGGGTTTGGCCTAAGCAGAGGAGTGGATATCGACTCCAACGGATTCAACGGTAAGCATATCAGGTAGAAGAAAGGTAGTTGTAAAATTCTTTAATTCGAATAATTATAAATATATTCTAAGGCAAATACTGACCATTTATAAAAATCCAACCTACAGACTTAGCGGTAGGAGAACCAGGTGATGATAAAGCCTACTTGTACCGAAGCTATCCGGTGGTGAAAATTTTGGCGGCCATTGAGTCACCAAGCCGACAAGTACAAATCGATCAGAAAACAATTCAAATTAAAACATGTTGGCAGCTTCAAACCAAATCCAAGAAGATTAGTTCGCAGGACGTGAACTTCAATGTAAAGTTTGATCCTATGTTGAAAAGGGTTCAAGTTAGTTCCGGTGAAACTGTTTTCAAGGCCGTGGCAAAGATCGAGCGACAATGTAAAATCTTCGACGCGACGGTGAAAGTTTCCGTCCAGGATATTTTCCGTCCCATTGTCATAGACATGTCCTACGAGCTGAACAATAAAATTCCAGATACCACAGGTAAGCACATTCACAACTAAAGTTTGAAGTACTGCTGTTCAATTTGTCGCTTAACGTATCCGCAGCATTTTGTGAATCTTGTGCCGTTGTTGATCCTGACGAGCCAAAGTTTATCACTCAGAAAATCGCTTTCATGACGGGGTGCAAATCTGATTGGTGTGTTGCAGATTTGAAGATTAAGAGTTTTGATGTTAAGTAAGTATTCAACTTTGGTTTCAACCTAATATACTCACAAACAGGTATTGAGAGTAACAGAATTTACCAGCACCTAACATGGATATTAAGATTCACTTTAGATGCAATCCCTTGCAATGGCTCAGCCTCAATTCCGAAATAACTTAGTAGCAAATATTCAGTCAGATTTGAAAAGTTGCAGTTGATATCTGCGAAAGTGATAAATTCTACGACAGTATGGCTTTCAAACGTTTTCCTCCCTATCATGAATGTCATTCTGAAGTATTAGATGCTGCTTAAGTATATTAACCGTTGACAAAATTTATTTACTAAATGTCAATATAGTTGACAACACTCTTTGACATTCTCTGTTCAGCGTTTCAAAACAACATGCAGAAATAAAAAATGAGGAGATGCCAATAATTATTATTATTGATGAATGGTTTTGAACTATATTGGTTCATTAGAATTATTTATGCTTGAAACCATTCTTTCGTAGACTTCAGTAATCTTTATTGACCTTTCATAATACCTAGATCGCCATTCATACTGGGAAGTAGTGAAAGTATTTTGGTCAAATATACAATCCGGAATGATGGTGAGACCGCGTATCTACCACAGTTGAATGTGACGTCATCAAACAAAATGCCGTTCACTAAAATTCCTTCGGCATGTAAACTAATCAGTATTGGAATCCTGGAATGCAATCTGAACGATTATCATCCGTTGGGCCCACGTCAATCGGTAACTGAGACTTTTGAAAAATCCACGACCATATTTTCAGTAATCCTGGAATTTTCACAGGTCAACATCACCATTGGTTTTGACAGTTCAAACGTTCAAGGAACAAAAACGAATATACGCGCGCAAGTGTTCAGCGTTGGTAACGAGTCCAATCCAGTTGACAACGTCGCCCAAGATGTGATAATGTTTGCCGAGTTCAGCCAATTGGAAGTGTCAGGGTAAGCTTGGACGTACCACTTTAGTTGAAACGAATACACTACTCATCATTTTTCGACAGGAAACCTTTGACCCCAATAATCAGCCTGGAGGATGGATTAACCATTAGAACGATCAAAAATCATGCTGAAGTAAGGTTCCCTTTACATATCCTTGAAATCAAAAATTGTCAACCGATTGTGCGCTTTTCAGATTCGCAACCACGGTCCTAGCGCAATCAAACAGTTGGAAGTGACATTGTCCATTCCCCTCGCCTATATAATCACAGGATCTCAACTTCAAGCTCCTCTGATCGATTTCAACAACATTACACTTAAAGTGACGCACAATTATCGAAAATTGGATGTGACCTACATGCAAAATGGATCGATCCTAATCCAAAATCCACCAGAACTATCCAGTGGAAAACTAGCGTCCAATACCGTCAGTCCTTGTATGCCAAACAGAAAATCTAGACAGAACGCTTAATCAAACCTAATTTTATTTTTTCTTATTGAAGCTAAAGCCACGAAGCTCCTCGCTACAACTAAATCGCTATCCGATAGTGACTACCAGAGCATTGCCAAAAGACACGTGGTTGCAGAGCTGGTGAAAGAGCTGTCAGGAACACTTCCCATCAACAGAACAGTCTTCCTTAACTGTTACCAAGATGCAGCCGTGAAATGTGTTGAGGCCATTTTTTCGGTGAGCTCGTTGCCCAAGAATGGTTTCATCAACATCACATTCGAATACAACATTGATTTGAATGTCGTGAACAAGATATTGATCCCAGAAAAGGACTTCTTTGTAGTAACCACTATTGTAGAAGCGAACCGAACTGGAGATTTAAATAGGTAGGTTTCTTTACTAGTAATACTCAATAAGAATACTGAAAGCATCTGATTAATCTTTCCAGAACAACCTTACAATTAATTGGAGCTTTCCCGAGTAATGTGATTTCAAAACATCATATGTACGGCACTCCGATTTGGGTTATCATCGTTTCCGCTATTGGTGGACTACTTATCTTACTGGGGATCACCTACGGGATGTACAAAGTAAAAATGAGATTGATTTTGAAATTTTCGAACGACATTAATGCTGGATTCTTTTCAGCTCAACTTCTTCCAGCGCAAGAAGCTGGAACAGCTGCACGCAGCACAACATGAGACGCAACCATTAAATCCTGATCAACGAACTGAATGAATTAGGACTGGCTGCAAAACATCCGATCAATATTTATAATAATATAGTATATAAAAGTAAAATATTTCGAACTGCCCCTGATATTCCATCGACATTTTGATATTGAAAATCATATTTTTCACATTTTGTTGCTTAAAAAGTCATAGTATTACGGCTATTTCGATTTGTTATTTAAGTTTGTTTGACATAGAAATAAAATCACCTTTTGGAAATATTTATTCGCTGTTATATTCGCTTTAAATTTCAGCAATGTGAACACTCCTATCTCTAGGCTTCGGTGCACAAGAACAATGTAAATAAGACAGCTGCAATAAACAACGTTGCAACGTTGGCAGCAATGAGTTTCGCTTGATAGCGTTGACTGTCCTGACAGATGAAGGAAATCGTATAGAAATGACTGATGGTGTTTGCTTCTCAATTAGAAAATGAATGAAATAAATGAAATTGCTTGTGTTATATTCGACTCAAATCAAATTGAAGACATAAATTTAGGACCTGCAACACTTTTGCATACATTTTTGAATATGGAAAATATCGTACGATTATTTTCGGAATCAAACAATATTGCCGAGAGATTTTTGCTGCACTTATCGATTTTTTTTCTTGTCATGTCGACTTTCGACACAACGATATAAGTCTACAATTAGCATTTCATGAAATGGCTTACAACTCTTAAATTGGTTGACTAATAGATAAATAAAACAAACCCATGCGGAAGTTGCGTCACAAATCCATATCGAAAACTCAAAATTTGTTTTGCAGATTGGGGGCTCAACCTAAACGGCCTTGGGCAAGGTTGCATTCTTCAAACCCCATTCGACGTGCCATAAACGACGTCACCTCGGCAAAGGTGTTGCGTGCTGGCTGCCCGCCATTAAAATCCAGTGCTCAAGAAAACGTTCGGCGCGCAACGTCGTCAGGGTCTCACCTGAACCACAACTCCCCCGAATTGCTCGGAAACGTTAGAAAAATTTCACTTTTAATTGACAACCTGTTCCATCGGTGCAGTTGCATACTTGGTGGTAAGTGGCGCGAATGCATCTGCTACTGCTGCCCGTTACCGTTCCGAAAAGAAGTGCACCAACGGTGCACCGTTGAGGAAGCCCAGTGGTGAGTGGAAGCCAGGGCGCCCGTGCGGAAGAAGTGCATCCATCGTTCGTGCCTGAACTTATTTAGATCTTCGCAGTTCATAAGATCTGCGAAAAATAAACAATAATATAAATTGCATAACGGCCACGACGACCAAAGAAGAAAGTAATCACCCGCCAGTGGAGTGCAGGTGACTGGTAGGCAGGTAAACGTGCGCTGCGGTCGAAAGTGACCACGAAACGTGTTGTGGGGCGCGAAGACGCGGAAAGGTGTTATTTAAGACGTTCGGCCGGCACATGCTAATTCGGCGAAATGGAATCCCATCTGATGTCATTTTCCGCGCAGTGGATTAAATTGTTCGTGCTGGTGCTTCTGACCATCAATGCAGTGTCTTCCTATGGATTTGGTAGATGCCCCAAGTATCCATCGATGCCGAAATTCAATTTGACCAGGGTGTGTATTTTTGTGGTTTTTTTAATCTTTTCTTTTTTAATAAAAAAAATTAATTACGCATCCAAAATCGCCAAAAAACAGTGCAATAAAATTATAGTGGCTAGACAAAACTCAAGAGTTAAATTATTGAATTGGACCTTAATTTTGAAAAAATATCAATCTTCAAATTCATACATTAATGAGTTTATGGAAGCAATTTATCTGTTGAGCAATATCCTTCAAACTTTTGGAGACTAAACCACATTTTCCATAAATAAAGTCGAAAAAGTTAGGTGGACAGTGTATGTTAAATTTTACTATGATGTCTGAACTACTTCGCTAACTAGTCCAAGTTTCTACTTCCTAGCTTCAGAAGTGCTCCAGTTTTTGAAGAGATAGTGCAGCTCTGGGTTACATATTCCCCGATTAAGTTTAAATTAAAGATACGGATACGAAGTCCATTTAAAAAAGTTTCGCCAAAATATCCAAATACTTTAATCAAACATAAATGCATTCTTTCCTTTCAAAAATCTGTTCGTTCTTGCTAAAGTTTGTCGCGCAAACCTTTTGACATCGTTCCTAATTATGCGCAGCCCCGTTTACAAATAAATTAATTTAAATCGCCACCATTTCGATGCAAACAAGCCTTTAAGTTTAATTTAACGCTTGTAATGCGTATAAATGGCGAGCCGCTCGGCTCACTGCTCGTTCAAGCCAATTAACGAGTTGCTTACTGGTTCTAGCAAAGTCTCGCTGTTTCCATGGACAACTACGCACAGCCTATGACCAAGTTTCAAGCTATCACATAATGAGTTGCAGATTTAACACGAAGCAGGCTGGCTTTTAAAAAAAAAAATGATTATTCAAACACCTTGAAATTTGGACCGCAGTCAAGGGAATGATCCTGGTGGCAATGCATTTCTTCAAATCAACAGCAATCTATTGAGCGAACGTTTTTTCGGATCTATTTCAGCCAATAGATTTTTTACTCCAAAATAAAAGCAGGGTTAAATTTCCATTATATTTCGATACTTCTAATATGTAAGTAACCTTTGCACACTGAAAGACACTCACATTTGGCGCAATTTATGTTGAACTCGTTACATTTTAAATATCAATCACCAAACAGTTGAAAATAGTTGGGTTTTCGTTTGAACCCAGTACAGCAAACTAAATAGATACAATTATCTATTCATTTGGCTGTAACTCCTTAAAAGCTTCTCCCAAGAAGGCGAACCGTGATTTAATGTGAAAAATCGCAGCCACTGACGATAATAATTTGAATATTTACATTCATGCAAACGTATGTGTTAATATTTTAGTCATATAAAAAACCGCAAATTGGCATTGAGGTGGTCTGCTGCTCACGTACTTGGTGTCGCATCTTAAAGATATTTATCTTCTTTGCAGAAGATGGTAAAAGTGTGTGATCAAAATGTTTTATTTGATCGTGTCGTGCTTCACACTATACAGTCTTCCTTTTTGAAGGTTTTGTAATTGGTTCTCAAAAAAAAGTGAATAATCAAAAATTGTGCAAACAAAGCTTTTCCCTATAAATATTTATTCACTTCTATCAGATGGATTTCCTCAGTATTTTGCTTCAGGTCCAGTTATCTACCGTGGTAAGAAGAATTAGACCAGTGTGGATCTGTTTTTAGTTGAGGAGGGCACACTGATTTACGCAAGAAAAGCTGTGGAGTAACTCGTATAACATTAATTGACTTATCCTCCCTCTCAAAAAGACTGGAACATTAGAAACATCAAAATGTTTAAAATTTAAAAAAATCATTTTTTTCCTAATTTTCTCATTCCTAAGTATTAAACGGTTCATTTTAGAGCAAAGTTGTGTGCGAATAAAATATGAGCAATAAAATTTTCTGTAAGATAGGATTGGTTAAAAAAATTGAAACATATAACCCTTGCCTCAAAACAGCAATAAATATAAAAAAAGGGGGAAATCCTTTTTTTAATTAATTTTTTTTGCAACTTACAATGCACTTAGGACCTTCATAGTTCACCTTGAAAATTTTTACAATATAATCAAATAGCAAACAAATTTTCATTAAAATCGATTCGGTAGATTGCTCATAATGATTGTGCAATCAAAATTTATTAAAAAAATATACAAAAAATTTGAAAGCTTGCAAGTCAGAACTTAAGCTAATAGAAGTTTGAATTTTATTCAAATATAAAAGTGCACTTCACCTAACAAATCCATTCTACAAAATTAAAATCAAATTATCAGGGCAGACTGGCGGCGGCAGCGGATTCAGTTGATGGAAGCATGGCTCCTACGGCTGAATCCCCTACCGCCCAGCACTTGTTTAGTGTTTATTACCAAGTTTACCAAAAAATTCTGAGGGTGCCATAATAACAGAGGATTTCGTTCGATCCGTTGAACTTTAAGTTGGATAATTGCTGGCAGACCCACTCAGTTCGATGAGAGCGTGGACGTTTTTCATTGTCTATAGTCTTCTCTCAATTCTTCATACGTGAGATTCAATCATCATTAATTTATTACAAAAATTTCCAAAATTCTCCTTACGTAATTAATGAACGCTACTTGAGTGAAACCGCAATTAATAAAACTGCATATATCTACAAATCATTTTCAGAATAAGAAAATAGAATATTGCAAAATGCACACTGTCCATTACACACTGGAATACTTTTTTTAATTGCGAAAAAACTTATAATTTTAAATTATTTAGCAGCATTTAATTTTTTAAAACTTTGATAGCCAGAGCTGCAAAATTTGCTTTTTTAGGATTTTTTTGAAAGCCTATTTTTGCATTATTTTGTTGAATTACGAAACTTTCGTAATGAATTGATGTAAAATTGCAAAAAACAATTTAAATGTTAACGCGCTTCGCTTGACACCTCAACGATGTTAAGGGGGGGTAAGGTTTGTTTCGTCTAAAAAATACCTTTTTTCATGAATTTTTTTTGGAAAAAATTATTACTGAAGGTTTATTTTACATATTATTATCTAAAAGTACAACATGTGAAGAATATTTAATAAAAAAAAATTGTCCAAAAAATGGAAAAAAATAACGGATTTATTGCAGATCTCCACAGGCGCCTAGAAAAAAAGTTTTTGTGCGGTGACCAGCCTACAGCATCACTGGATCATTTGAAACCAAAAAATCAAAATGCTTTCTTTACTTTATTACTTTATCTCTCCAGTGACGTCAAGTTTTTTTTAATTATTCAATTTTTTAATTTTTGGCACCATTTTGAAGCCAAAATAACGATTTTTGACGAAAAAAATCGACCTATTTGTTATTGTAAAATTGTTAGGAATATATTTTTTTAAAAAAACTCAACGTCACTAGAGAGCTATATATATGTAGAATATGTGTACAAACTTTCAAAACGATCGGCTCAGTAGTTTTTCCTGTAGGCTGGTCACCGACTTTAAAAATCACATGTTTGGGAAAATCGATTTAGAGTTTTGTACACTGAAAAATGAAAACATCTTGAGAAAAGTTGGATTTTCTTATAAAATACGTACATGTCATCATTGATGCCGGGTCCATACAGTACATCACTATCATCCACGTTATCTAAGCCATCTTTTTGCTCCTGTCGATAAAAGTAATACAATAGAGACCGAAAAAGTTGCCGCTTGCCGCCGCTCAGCGCAGGTAGCTAAAAGGCGCGCAAACCTAAGGGGTACGGTTATTCAACCTACTGTAACTTCGTTGGTTTTACTCCGAATGACCTACAAATTTAATACAATATTCTTCAGATGTTGTACTTTCAGAAAAATAAATAAACAAAAGTGGAAGAAAAAAAAAGTTGTCAAACCTTACCTCCCCCTTAATCCAACGTCTTGTTCGTGAGATATCGTTCGTGACAGAAATACCTTGGATGTGTCAAAACAATAAAAACTACGGAAACAAATCTTATCGAAATCTAATTAGCTCAGGCCGTTGCTAAAACGCTTCGATAAACACCTCAACCAAGGTTATATAAATTTGTTTTCGTGAGATATCTTTGTATAGGGTGTTTTTTTAGAGGTATAGTACATTCAGTAAGGATATTTGTCATTGTAACTGTCAAATTTTTCTGTATTTTTGACATTAAAACCCTCTTTCTTCGTCATTCGTCTAGTGAATAAACTACCCAGGCTGTGAAGACAGAAAGAGAATGCAGCACCGTGGGCACGCTTTTTTCACAATCGAATACCAATGAGAGTCCTAGCAGCTCAACATCAAATGCACATTCGCCTTTTTTGTTTTCTTGGTGCAGCCATCAAATTGACAGCATTCTAGCATTGGAGAAAATACAAACAAAACCGAAAAAATTCATAATCAAATAAAAGTTCTAGACTTTTTCATAAAATAAATTTTCAAAAATATTCTTCGGCCATTTCTTTGCATTGTGGTTAAGCGCTCGCTTCCATTGCACCAAGTACCAGGTTCGAGACTGCTTGGCGACAAGTAGGTTTCCGTAATAGGATTTGGTGTCATACTATCAATTCACTCTGCTGTAAATAAGTCGTCGAGTTAAATCAGAGTAATAATCAAGGACGAGCGTGTTGATGACCATTTCATCTCCAGATGTTTTGTTGGCCAAATAATGAAGCTTAATTCAGGTTGTTGCGTCGTCGATTAAATTTATTTCCATTTGTAAAGTGTCCCATAAAGTAGATATGCGTAAAAAGCATTGAAACTACCAACAAATGATAAAATCCATTTTTACTACTGAAAAACTATCAACGAGAAAAATTTCAGCATGACTATTTTCTGTTGTCATTCATCCAAACCTAAGGCAATATTTTCAAGGAAAGCATTTCCTGAAAATTATTTTCAAATAGCTCTGCAATATCAGTCCATCGATCAATTTTTCGGAGCTATTGAAAAGAGTGTATTATTTATGCAAAACACAAGCCAGATTCTGCAAAAATAATTACATTCTGAAGTATAACAATAATAAAATAAGAAATCATAACTATTTTTTAAGAATACTTCCGACAAATCCCATCTAAAAATTAAATCGACTGATTTTTCTTCGTTTTGATGGATATTTTGGGATATTTTTTTTGAACATTCTTTATATCTCCATTAACTTTTGAATTGTTCTATTTCCAGCTCTTTGAAAATAGTGAAATATTTCATATTTTAATAGCAACACTTTAAAATCAAATTTTAAATTAATAACCATTGAATGATTATTTTAAGGTCCTTGGACAATGGTACGAAGTGGAGAGATCATTTTATTTACCCGAACTAGCGTCCGGCTGTACAACAGTTAATTTCCAGCCAGAAGAATCTGAGATTCGATTTGATGATGGCTACCGAGTCGAGGTATCAATCAAAACCATTAATCGGCTGTAAGTAGAAATGTTTCAAATAAATATAAATTCTTTAGGTGATTGCCTGAAAACGAAAACTTTGAACTTTGAAGCTTTTTAAATCATATCAACAGTGCTTTTACAGGATCGTAAACTGTTGAAGGAACGTTTTAATTTTACAACTAACAAGTCTTAAATCTTTTTGAAAAATTTTGTTAATTTTTTTTTATGGAAATTGTGCGAACAATTTGTATCATATGTTGAGTATCGTCTCCTCTTATCAAACTGTGAAGAATGGAACCATTCTATGCATCAGAAATTGTTTTTGGAAGTTGATTCGATGAGCATCTAACATTTTCCTAAGTTTCACTGGTCACAAGCAAATTTCAGAAACGAATGATTGACACAGATTTTTTCACCCTTATTATTAAAAAAAACCCTGCACCATTTAAAATCTTTAGTATTCATGTAATCGAATATTCATTTGATGACCTCTTTTATTTCTTAACAGTACAGGGAATCCGTCCATCAGCATTGGGGTAGCCACCCCAGAAACCAACAAATCGTCCATCATGGACTTTAAGGTAATATTCATAAATAGAGTGGAAAGCCAAGTACAAAAATCCATGCTTTATGGCTTTCATATTTTGTTTTCTTATCCTTTATTTGAAAATTAATTCAGAGTAGTCAAGTTATCATAATTGGAAAAAATAACTAGCTTTAGATAGCATCACAATAAAGGAAATTAACTTAAAAATGAATATCCTTAATTGATCCTGCACTCAGTTTCGTATTTTCCAATCGATTTTGCTCAGTTCAATTCACGACTGCCCGAGGTCATAGCACGCCTTCTTCCCGGATCAGGTAAATACCAGGTGCTCTACACCGACTACGAGAACTTCGCGATTCTGTGGTCGTGCTCCAGTTTGGGACCCATCGGCCATGCAGACCAAATTTGGGTTTTCGGCCGCGAACGCGATTTTCCCGCCGAAACTCGCGTGAAAATCTACGAATCGCTTACGAAACTCGGCCTTGAGCCAGATCGCTTGGTGTTGAGCAAAAACAAGAATTGCCCAGCCTCGTTGTGAGGTGGTAATTATGCAAGAAAATGCCTGCGATGGCGATAATGATGGCGCAGGTGAGATGGAAAACGATGGTGCTGGACCCGAGTGCATAGTAAACATAAACCGTTAATGGGCAGTTCGCTGCAGAAGTGTGTAGTTTTTAAGTCTGTGATAAATATTTAATTTCATTTTCAATATTTACGTACAATGTGCTTAGTTTGACTGATTGTTGAATGTTATGTCTATTATTTAATATGGTTTTGTTGTAATAAATCTTAAATGGAAATAAGAGTTTGGATTTTCATTTTAACCAAAAAAAATCGCCGTCATCGTCTGATCAAAAATCATTTTATAAACACATTGATAACTAGCCTCCACTTTTGTTTCAACTTTTATCCACATTTCAATAGTACTATAACAGCCACGCCAGACAGCAAGCAGATGACGCCCAAAGAATTAACGAAAACTATTTCCTCAGATCCACCATCTTTTAGTCTGTAATGAAACAAAAAAGTCGTTTATTTTTTTTATTTTAAACATAAAAAGACTGCGAATCGAAACTCAAATCATGAGGACGTTTTTTTTTGTTTTTCTATTAAGGGATGTATTTTTACAAGTAAATTATACCACTATAAAAACAATAGCCGATTTTCCTAAAAAAGAATACAATTCATGTCTAAAGCAGCTATAATTTGAATCAACCTACAATTTTCATATCTTTATCACCAGTGAAATTAAAACAAACATGTCAGAAAATCAATCAGTACACATAATTTAATTCATTAGCAAACATGTTCTAGCAATCGTTCACAGGCGATTACCACAAAAATACAAACAAATAGGACTTTGCAAACTGGCACGCTTATTTGTCAGCAGATGGCGTGCAATATGGTTTGCTTTGGCGGCAAGTTATGTTACCTAAGAAATAATTACATATAGGGGCTCGCGTGACGTTCTTAATGTTCCCCGCAAGAGTCGCTTGTATCGCAAAGGACTTGATGCCTAACAAATATGCAACAGGTCCAGTCGACTTTCATTCTGACAGCTGACAACACGCGCTCACGATAACCTTTCAATTGTTATACCTTGTTATATATATTTTCAGAATAAACTTGTTTGTTGAAGACGTCTTGATATATTTGTTATATGTGGACATCCCCACACAATATTCACCATCACCTGGACGAAAAACTGTCAACGATTGGATGAAAGATGAAACAGGGCAACATCGCAGAGCCCAATCAAATTTTATCCCTAACAAATGTAACAAAGCGACGCGATAAGTACAATGCTATATATTTTGTGGATCTAATTTGATAGACTTAATAGAGAAAAACCTTAGTTTGGGGCACGTTTAAAATGTTAATTCCGATAGTACAACTTCTTCCAATAACACCTTTGACAAAAAATAAATAAAAAATATCAAGCAACCTTTGACAAACTTACCGTCATAATGATGGTCCTGTATCATCATTTCGGACTGTCATAATGATGATATCTTACCCTCGTTATAACGGTAAATCTGTCAAATATATAATTACCGCACGTAATAACAGATCGTTGACATATTATTTAGTTATTACAAAGCAAATTAGATTTGTTTATTCTTATCTAATGCTCTTTATTTTTATACATCATTTTTAAATGTTCTGAATTCGAAATAAGGTTTTTTTATATTGATCTGATTAGCTATTTTCAACAATTAGACTCACCCGAAAATACATTCGCTAAATCCAGTGAGACAATTGACTGTTGCCAAACCAAAACTGATCGATGCTAATAGTTTTTGAAAGCCTGTGATCGAGGATGGCATATTACAATCAGCTTCTTCGAACGAATTAGACACAAAAAACCTGTAAAAACAATAACAAACGTTACGAATTGCCGTTATTGTATTATATTTATACCCAAAGACTCCAAGAATGAACTGCAGTCCATACAATCCTAGAATACCGAGTCCAAGCCACGAATGCATTGATTTAAAATTCGGAATTGATGGTTGGGACTGATTATGATAGTCCAATACTATTATCAGTCCAAACACCACACATAGTGCCACGCATATGTGAAGAAATGTTTGGAGGATAGTTACGTGTGTAGGTTTCAGCAAGAAACATAGCTTCGGCAGGAGCATTGCTAAAAAGTAATGTTTTAAAAATTCTGTAGATGGTATTTCTGGGTTTCAAAATTTCATACTCAACAAGTAAACATATCTGATTGAAGCTATCGAAATTACAAATTAAATATAATTGACTAGCTCAAATTTTAAGAAACAACTACACCCTTCTACTTACAAGTGCCAGACATTGCAATAAATCCTGTAACCATTGCAACAGGATGCCAGTTTAACCACATATTCATCGATCCCTGGCTTCCAAGTCCTTCTCGGTAATGAAGCACCCAAAACAATGTCAAAAATAATACCACAAACAAGAGCAGTAGGACAAGACTAGCCAGAATCGACTCCAATTTTGAACCACAACTGATCCTGAACTCAGTTCGATCAGCATACCTTAGTATGTAACACGGAATGCATTTAGAAGCGTATGCTTAATTTTATGTACCACAAACCTTGTAAGGAAAACGTTCTTTAATGACGGAGTCCTCTTCAATTCGCACAATTTATTTCTCTCAGTACCATCACGATAGGTTGTTGAGCAAATGCTGCATTTCTTGTACCGTCTAATAGGTGGCAGTGCAGGAAATCTATCAGGACGACTTCGTGTTGAATATACATGACCCTCCGATGACTGAGAGCGGTTACTTCTTTGATCACCGAAGCCAGGACTCGATCGCTGAGCTGACTTCGAAATACGATACACATTTTGTTTTGATCTATCGGAACCCTGTTTGGCTCCTTGAAACATTTTTAATTTGAGTTCTCACAGTGACACGAAACCTGCGATGAAATGACACAAATTTCAATTATCCAAGCCTACTTCCTGTTCCGAAGAAAAGAGTCTACAATACAGTAGTGCATTTAGTGAGCCCTTTCAGACAAAAATTGAAAAAAGAATATCAAATAAAAATCTGAAAAAAATATTTAAAATCCTAGTTGACATACGCGGAATGTGCACGCAAATAGTGATGGAGGTTTGGAGGAGGTGTAGGTGGTTTAGTCAGTAAAATCTTTTGAAGATTTTCACCTCCTAACGTTGAAAAAAATTTAGTTCGTTTGTGTGGCGTTGTTTTGCTAATATATCATTATTGTTTATTGTTTCAATAACTACTAAACAGAGTGATCCAATTACACAGTAGCAAATTAAAGCTATAAACAGCAGTAAAATTAATAAATAAAATAAATCTAAAAAATTAAATTAATAATTGAAATAGTAGAATAGGATAAACATAAGAATATAAATTGAAAGTAATAATTAAGCGGAAAAAATAAATTTTCTTATCTTAAGCTTATATGTCGCAAAAGAATGACCGAAGGAGCCAAACTGCATACGATCATGATTTCGTTGTAAACGGATCAGGGGAAAATTATAATATAAGTTAGAGGAGGTGTTAGGAGGAGCAAAAATCGTAGGGTGTCTACAGGGGCGAGAAGAGTGACGGAAGTGAAGCTCGTTGCAGATAGGACTGTCAAGAATATACAGAAAAAGCTTACAAAGGAGAGACTCGTCCAAGTATAGTCTACGTTGCTGTAGAGTGACTAGCTTGAATTTTTTGAGACGATCATTGTAAGGAGCGTAAGGAATGTTGAATTTATAAAACAAAGTACGAGTAAACTTGCGCTGGATAGATTCAATCATGTCGATGTCACATTTGCTGTGTGGGCTCCAGATAGGCGAACAGTATTCGATTAAATTGCGTACCAACGAGTTGAATAGTTTTATACTTGTTTCGGGGCGCCGAAACGCAGTGGAGTTTCTTAGCAAGAGTCCACTAAGCTTAGACGCTTTAATCCCAATATTGGTAATATGATGGTTGAATTTTAATTTGCAATTGAATATGACACCTAGATCACAGAAACGATCGACGTCATTGAGGGAACAACGGTTTAAGGAGTAAGTAAAAACAAAAGGATTAACTTTAAGAGAAAAGGTGAGCTTATGGCATTTATCAATATTAATTGTTAAACTATTGAGGTTGCACCACGATTGAAATGTACAAAGATCCTGGTCAAGTGTCCGGCAATCGATGATAGAGTTGATTGTCCTAAAGACTTTAAAGTCATCAGCGTACAGGACGCAGGGAGACTGAATGAATTGAGGTAAATCATTAACGAAGAGTAAAAAAAGAAGAGGACCCAATATGGAACCTTGGGGAACACCTGATGAAGGGTAGAAAGAGTCGGAGACATGACTACAAAAGGAGACAATGCATTGACGATTTGCCAAATAGAAAGAAAACCATTTGAGTAAAGGCCCTTATCCTATCCTATCCTTACTGCAAGTCCAAGTTTTCAGAAGAATGAATTTTTCAACTATCGAAATTATTCACATAGAACCGTTAACGATGAAAGATTATGGCAAATCTAATTGGTTAAGTCTTTAAGTGAAAACTAAGATTCTGATTAATTCTACCACAAAACAAGCGTGTCAAGCATATTTAAAACAGATTCTAGGTGACGAGAAAAATCCTTGCATCGTCAAAAGGGTTGGATTTCGTGAAAACCTGTACGTTGAAACAACAGTAACTCATTCAAAAAGACCAGTTTAATGTGATCTGCACTAATAAATAAAAGTGATAACAATAAATCTATGCCAGGAAAATACATTTTATTGTTTTAGTTATCCCCCGGGTCCAAGTCGAACAAACTTTTTTATGGATTTGTAAGGAGAGTTCTACTCCGATTTCCACAAATTCAACTTGCACACATTGACACCGGTCCTATCTATCACGTAACATACCACTGTATTTTCAATTTCCATTGTAAACGGTTATTTTTCAATTATAACGACATTCCGTCTTACCAAGCTCCAGGTCCAGCTTATTCCGGTGCGAATCTATGCTAAATACTGGGAAAGAATCATCCGTTAAGCTTTTATTGGATGCAAAGCTTTTTTATACGGTGTAGGCTATCCGTAGTGAACAAAAAAACGTTACATAATTTCTGAAAATAAAACAAATTGTCTATGAAATTCCGTTTTTATGAGCATTCTTTCGGTAGGGACTTTCAGTCAGAGTCCATTTGTCATTGCTTCGTTTTCACCCGCGACTTGGTGAGCTAGTCGGTGGTAAAAAATATTACTTGGGGCCGCCTCTATGCGACTCACGTCGCCATTATTCACGGGAGGTAACTGTCTGTCGGTTGTTACTAGTCGACATGCGCTCAAAATGGTGAGATCTTCGAGTCCTGTTCATGGGGATGAGGAACGCTTGCGGAGAATGCGACACCATTTACATTCAAATCTTTTATCAGGCACTGAGTGTTACGCAAAATATTTTGTGTATGCCCGATTAAGTTCAAACAAAATTAAGTTCAATTTTTAAGTATTTTAACTCCCACTTCTCCCATGTAACACTTAGTAATATTTTCATAGACCCCTCCGCCTATGTTACGTAACAAATTCGTCGTACACTCCTCAGACTACATCTAAATTTTGTTTACCGCGTCTGCTGACACTTCGTGGCAAGGCAAATAAATTTAAAATTTGACTTTATGATTTAGTGCTATATAAAAACTATTTCAACTTTTTTAAAATATTGTTGCGTAATAATTTGCAACACCAACCCCTTCCTTCTCTATGCAACAGTAGCATTTTCAAATACCAATGTATGGATGGCTCCTAAGCTAGATTATCAATTCTTTACCGATATTTTTATTTTTTCATATTTTCACGTGAAACATTTAAAATTCAATAATTTGCTATACTGATTTTTTCTTTGCGCAATAAATTGGTGAAAAAATCTGCCAAACAACAAAATATCAAATTTTACAATGTGTCCACATTTCATTAGTCGCCACTGTATTTAATACATTTTGATTGCTATTATAAAAAATTGTGTGTTGTGTTTGAATCATAATCATCAACTCATCCATTTGATAATAAAACACCTCGAATTTACTATTATCCACGTTTATTATTAACGTTAATTATGATTACGCTATTCCATAAAGAGACACAATCTGATTTAGCTACATTAATTACTTCAATTATTTGAATATCTCTACTCCGAACTGGCTGCTCCGTTCAAACGATTACACCTATTGTTGCAATGCATCCTTCCTTTTGTAGCTGTTTTACATATGCTGGTTTTATTCCTGCTTACTATTAATTTACTATAATGCCGTTATATATGTCGTTATAAAAATGTCACAATATCTATGCAAGGGACTATTATCCCCGTATAAAAGATTCGTTCATATAAAGTGGCTCATGTAAAATCAGAGGTTCTTTTTGGTCTGTGTTTCAACAAGTCTATTACAATTATGTCTATCTCCATTTGTTTTTTGAATGTAAATTGTAGCGTGAGTTTAACGGACAAACAGTTGTTTTTTTCCAAAAAAAAACATTATGCAGAACTTTATTTCTATTATCTTGATTTGATCAATTGTTGATTTGAATCATAAATTTTGTACCAGTTTAAAAAAGAATATTGAACACGTTGTCATATTTTTAAGCTTATTTCACACGAAACAGTATATGAATTCATAGTCCATTTAACTAATTATGTGCATATTTTACTTTTCTACTCAACAAATGCCTATCAAGCGTAAAAAATGCCATCGAAGTCAACGCAAAAATTAGTGCCATTATTTTCGTTACTATGAAAACAGGCGAAAACGATTCAATTTTCAACATTTTATAAAATACGAATTTATGAAGACAATCTAAAGAATTGCAACCAACATCAATAAATACAGGACTACAAATCTGTTTTACTTAATATCCTATTTATATGTATTATGTTTGCATGCAATTAGCTAAACAAATTTGTTTGTCTTTAGTTTTGAACACAATCGTTAATTGCTATATGTATGAAATATGAAATGTGTTGTGTGTTATTTTGTTACAAAATGTTCGATGATTAGATATACATACAACATGATTAAATTGGGCTAGCATTCAGATTAGACTAGTAATACATTTATACAAAACGTTATTTTGATTAATATGTATGTGAAATATTGATGTATTTCATTTTGATTTGATGATTTCGAAACAAACTAATTGTAAATTAATTATAACAAATATAAAATGATTCGAAAATAACATGTTTGGTGGGTCCCTCATGGAAATTTCATGCATGTGAGATTTTAAAGCTAGTATTAATGATTTATTGCTACTGTAAGACTGCGTATGATATTCAAGAAAATTATGATTTTTTTTAATTGAAAAAGAAAAATAAATATAGACTTTCATGCAACTTATTGAGGATCATCTCTTCACCGTTTACAACGCTTGAATTAGTCAAAGCTTGCTTCTTCTTTCCAAACATGCTGGCAATGCTGCTCTTGTTTGATATGCCAAAATCACAACAGCAGAATCAAATAACCCATTAGCAGCAAAATTCATCTGCTGTCCAAAAATGTCGTTCAGAAATCAAGATACTATTTCGGATGCGAAAGAAAACATACCAAAGTTTAAATCAATTGCGTCCTTGCATCAAGATGGTGACTTATGTCATTCCCCTTCGCGCGACTTTTTAGAAATGTGGCGCCAAAACAACGAATTGGACTGACATTCCTTCACTCTTTATGCCGATCTCCACGTTCTAGGATGTCTCTACAACAAGTTTAGCTCCATTTGTTCGAAAGACATTAAAAAAAGCTTAAACTTTTCTACCATGTAAAGAAACGTGCAGTCAATTTAAAGAAGTTTTCACATAAATTTTAAACAGTTTTGAACTGTGCCGTGAAAAATTTGTTTAGCTATATTGTTTTGTTAAAATGGTTTTCTAAGCTATCGTTTGTCAATAAAACTTTGTAAAATTTTGATGCGGACACTAACAACAATTTTTCTAAGATATAACCAATAAATTGGCAACCATATTGCCATCTCCTCAAATATGACATTAAAATGTAATTTGGAGGATTTGTGGAAGTCAAATTGGTTGTTAATATTTTACGAGTAACCTTTGACCACACTTCTAATCAACCGCCACGTAATTAATACAGCTCGCAAAAGAATCAAGCAACCAGTATTCTTTTAGTTTCGCTACTGACACACTAGAGCTTATAATGAGCTGCTAGCTAAACGTGGCTCATAATGAGCTGGCGATAATGAAGTGGCAGCTACATCCTTAGCAGTTTAATGAGGTAAAAATTCACTGGTGTAATTTGTATATTATTGGACTATTGAATTCGACGCTTGGCAGCAAAGTTCAGACATTTTCAAGATAATTACCGAAGCGACGCTTTTAAAATACTTTATAAGTGTTCCAGGTGTTTGCAACATGTTAGCAAATCAATCTGCACTTGTCTTTCAACTTTGCAAAGTTTCAATAACAGTTCAATTATCAGTCACAGGTGTGTATAACACGTGTTTGTTTCGAATGACAGTTCAACTGACAGACACAATGAGCTACCCGTAGTGTGTCATCATCTCATTAGACCAAAGTTCATATTGAGCCAACAGCTCATTGAATTCGCAGCTCATTATGAGCTCGACTGTGTCAATTGTATTTCTCTGCTTACAAAATTACGAAAACTAGTAAATCATTTCGAAATATATTTTCTTCTATGGAAATTATAATAGATAACATTTTAACTATCAAATGCATGCTACAAAATGTTGTAAACATTTCTATACAATGTTTTTATCGTATGGACAACCGCTATACTTTTTAAAACTGTTCTGTTCACATCAAGCAACATCATGCACTAGAATGTATAAAAAGCAAAAATTGATAAGCAGTTTTCGTGGCTCTCCTTGAGTTTGACACGAAATCAGGAAACATTATTAAAACTCAAGACATAAATTAAATGACAAACTCCAAAACAAAATATTATACGTACATATTTTATATTTCAACATTCTTATTTTTAATTAGATTTAATTAAAATTTAATTAGACTAATTAGATAGATTACTCGTTACTATTTAAACTAAATATTTGCGCGTTTGTATTTTGTGTGTGTATGTGTGTGTGTGTGTTTGTTTTTTCGTAGCTACTATTTAGAGACGTTCAGTCACGTAGACTTTGGCAGTGGCTGGAGCATTTGATCTTCGTACGGCAACAGATACAACGATACCAATCGCTACTAATGTCATGCCAATTGAATTCATCACGATTTTTTCGGCTTCGGGAAATTGTGCGCTAAAATTAAATTGAAATGTTTGAAAATTAGTGAAATTATCGGAAAAATTACAGGTTATTTATTTAGGCATCTAGAACAGGTTTGAAAATGAACCATGTGGAAGACAGAAGACAAGACCTGCCCTGTGATATTCAGAGAGTCATTTGAAGTAAAGAAGAAAAAGATACGTCCATCAGTTTGCTGCAAAGGTGACAAACTGTGGATAATCTACGTACGCAATTGGTTCATGAAGCCAAAATTCATCACCATATGGAGAAGGATCCCAAAAACTTGGTATACGAATATTCAGGCTATGTGGAAATCTGAGTTTCAAATGTCTTTAGAGTCGAAGCTGATCGTCAGGTTTTGTTTAGATTAAGAACCAAGACATAATCTTTGTGAGCTGCAATTTATCTCCAAATGAGTATATGCAGAAGTTACGCGAGAAAAATACGTAACGCGACTTGATCCAAAACCTCAACAGTAATATTGTAGTTGCTGGTAACTCAAAACTACTGCTGAGGTCTTAAAATCAAAAAAAAATACAACCCAGCTGGACAAGGAGAAGCTAAATAAATCGCTGGGAAAAACCCTTGCGAGTAACTTGTCTGCCACCACTAGGACTTCCCTCCAGATAGGGGTGGAAACGCTGATAAACCAAACAATCGATCATTTTCAGCGAGCATGCGATACGTTGATGCTACGCCGTAATATGTTCCGGAGGGAAACCACAAACTTACTGGCGGAACAAAAAATTGTGGACAAAAAGCCTTCTCATGGAGGTGCAGAGAACAACGTTCTCAAGATGAACAGGAAGCGACTTAACGCTCTGACGAATATCAATTGGCGAAAAGGAACTAAGGAAGGCCATAAAGCAAAGCAATAAGCTGAAATGGCAATCATTCTGCAATCAGGTCAACACATACTCGTAAAGTGAAGGATACAGGCTTGTGACTCGGAAACTGGGCTCCTGGGAGACACCTGCTGCTGTTTTGGATGTAATGATCTTACAGGATACATCTAAGTAATATTTTTCGTGGAGGTCTTCCTGGAAGAAGTCTAACTCTACGGCCATCTGCAAGACAAAAGGCACCAACGATGTGGCTAAGTGACGCCCTCCCAAGTCGGTACCAGTTAGCCAACTGAACGCAGGCTTAGTGATCTTACCACTGCACCTAAACTGAACTGATCACCAGCCGTGGAGATGGGTCTCTCCGTAGGCTTCACTGAAACTGTCCAAAATCTTTCTACTACTATCTTACAGTGAATTGTGGTTGACTTGTGTTTAGGAGCAAAGAGAAGGAACCCAAAGCTCGACATTGTGTACGGCAGGAAATCTCTTAATGAGCCTGCTTAAGCCAAGGTTAACTCAGCGATGCGCGGTGCTGGGGACTCAGACTCAGACAGGCAGCATGGTTTCCGAAGCGGCCATTTGATGAACAATGTCATAGATGAGGCAAACAGAAATGTTGAGCCAGCTGCTATCCTCTGCTTCGAGGCATAGCCTATCGTATTCCTGGTGAGATTGGATGTCCGAAATGCATTCAACTTAGCGAGGTAGGAAGTTCTACAGCGAGACTTTCAAATCGAAGATTTACTCCTTAAAATCATCCTAGATTATTCAAGTGACCGCAGGCTGCTATATGAGACAGTAGATGGGACAAAGTATAAGAATATCATGACGAGAGCAGCACAAAGATCCATCCTAATACCAGACCTGAGGAATGTCGAGTATGATGGACTTTTGGATCCATAGATCCCTTCAGATGTGTTCTTGGTGAGCTATACAGACAACTTTGCAGCAGTTCTCATGTCTAGGAATTAAATTATTAGGAAAGTAAAACCTAAAATGAGAAGCTAAGTTTTTCATGCTGATGAAAAGAGAGTTCCAATCGTGATCAATATAACAGTCGCATCCGAAATAGTTCAGACACAATGATCAGCAAACTACCACACAAAACTGAATTACTGGGAGCATATCTAAACAGCGACAAAGTAACTTGTGCTATCGGAAGAAGGCTTCCTATCAAAACCACCCATTTGGTCCTGCTAAATGACTCGCAAGGATTACGGCTGTTCAGCGCAGAATGGCTCACGAATAGGGTGTATTTGCCGCAATGTTTTGCAGGATGCTGTGTTCGATATATCTGAAGCTATCCCAATTGATCTGCTAGCACGGGAACATACTGGTATAGGAAGGGGCGAGCTGCACTGATTTAATATTTAAGTGAACTCAGAAACCATAATTCATTGATAACCTTTTGCTTGAAAATTCATTAACCCATTCATTTTAAATCCACTGTTTAATTCATATGTTCCCATAACGGGATTAATTGAGCGAAAAATTTCGCAAATAAAATCCAAAATAAATTCAATTCACATCAAACCGAGAATCACTCATATATCAATTTTGCAAGCATTCATTTTCCACACTATAAATTTTCTAATAACGCGAACAACCATAAATCCCGGACATTCATTTACACTTTAACCCAAGCCATGCTCGCTCGTTACGCTTCATCCTCACAATAAATTTCCGTATCAACAATTTACACAACAAAACTCTAATTTATTATTTCAATTATGCGCCCCTCTAGTCCTATTCATTCAACACAAAAGGACACTTTTGAACATGAACTAAAGGAGTTAAATTCCCTGGTTGTGGATTAGTGTGGGCGAACTATCGTATTTCATACCTTATAAGTTTTTCGGTGAGACCAGTCACACATGTTGCTATCGCCAACATGAAGTTAACAAGTCCAAAGCTGGCGTGAATCGGGACCATGGTGGCTCGGCATCCGTACGTTGCATTCTCACAGCACAGAAGGACTAGGAAGCTGTTTGGAAAAATAAAAAATACGTTAACTTAATGGTACTTTTTTGCTTGAAGCATGCAAGCAGGTTACATGTAGCCAACATGCTCTGCTTTTCTCCGAACAACCCTATTCAATTGTAGAATGATTGCTGGGTCCTTTCTCCTCCCACTCACCTGAAAAATCCCACGATGAACTGTAACGCGAAGAGTCCCATCGTCACCAAACCAAGCCAAGAGTGGAGCGAGTAAAAGTTGGGCAGTGGAGGATCGGACAAGTTGTGCGAATCGAAAACGGCCAAAAAGCCAACAACAATGCAAGGAATGGCGCAAGCATGGAAAAACATATGGGCCAGCTTCACGTAGATATGTTTCAGACATCTGCATAGTCGATAGAGCAGAATTGCTGAAATCAAAACGAGCACAATTAACTCGGTCAAATGGCCAGGACAATTGGACGACATCCAATCAACTACTTACAGAATCCTGAGAATGTAATGAAGCCAGCTACCATAAGAACTGGATGAAGATTCCATTGTAACGATGGATTGTCCGTCCATGCGAATCCACCGCGATAGTAAATGATCCAGAACAGTGTCAGCACCAGGACACCAATCAGCAGAATTGTCGACAGAATGACTATCAGGAGATATTCAAACCATGACCCACAGTTCCATGTGTTCTCCGTTTCTTCGTCGTACCGCCTGAAATGTAAAATGAATTGTGAAATGTATGTATGCTTTTTTTAAACCGTACTAAAGGAGTCACATATGGAATATAGCTTTGGGATTTCAATAGACTAACATACATTGGTTTTTTTTTGTATTACATAGGACACATATGGAGAATTAATACAATTCATTCCCCACATGAAGGTCACAAGTATAAAACCATTAAGTTGTCGAACACGAAATGGTTAACTACAAATCTTTCTACGGCGGCACTTGGTGAAAATTACAATACCAAATGTTTCACGAGGAGGCCTAACGAGCTCCCTTAACACGCAAACAAAAGGATTCTATTCACATTGTTTATTGTTAAAAACTACTGAACAGAAAAATTTCGATTACACAGTTGCAAGAAATATAAAAACTCGTAGACGTCCGATACAAACTGGACTTAAAATATTAACAAGGATCTAGAAAGAGATTTTTTGAAGACCTTTATATGAAGCAAATGATTGGCTAGAAGGACCAAACTACATGGAGTCATAGCTTTTTTGTAGGTGAATCAAAGGTGACTTCAAATACAGGTTGAAAATTATATAAGGAAGAACAAAAATGATGAGATTTCTGCAGGGACGAGAATAGTGACCGAGGCGAAGTTCGTTGCACTCATCAAGGTATAGTCTGGGTGGTTTTAGAAGGACGAGGTTGAAGTAAATCGTTGTAAGAAGCGTATGGAATGTTAAATTTATATGACAGGCCACGTTTGGTTATTGATGATGTTGATGATTTAAATACACGAAGAGCAAGATCAACTATATGAAAGTCATTGACAGAGGAGATGGTTCTAAAGTTCTTGAGACCATCAGCGTACAGCAAGCAGGAAGACTGAATGAATAGAGGCAAATCAGTTGCAAAGAGTTAAAAAAAGAAGGAGCCCCAATATGTAACCATGAAGAACACCTGACAGAGGAGTGAAAGCACCTGGGAAAAATGTATTGGGAATATCATTTGAACCGGAGTTGATGTCACATTTTAGTCATGGTAACAGTGTCATTCCAAGTGAGTAGTTTTTTCATTTGTACTGGTGAAAGTGAGGCCTACCCCAAGGACGTAATAAACACAGGAGAGGAAAATTATCAAATTTGATGGGCTAACTTTTATGAGTATGGTTGTGACACTTACATTAACTTGTTGAGGTTGAGGGCGTACGTCGCATGAGAATAAAAATGGGCAAATATCATATGTAAACAGTTCAAAGAAATATAATTGCTGTTTAACACAAAAGCTAATATTAGGCATAACGCAATTTGAAAATATTAAATAGTGAGCATATTAGCAGCTACATCATTAAATAAGCCTAATCGAGAAGCGTAAATTGGTCCTCACTGTAATCAATTACCAACTATAGCGTGAATTCATGAAAAATACATAAAACTACATAAAAATAATCAAAAGGATCGGCCAACTTTATAAAACATTCACAGCTTTAATGTGCTGCAACTATTTTCAATTCATTGATTATTTTACAAATTTGAGATTTGGTATTCAGCTATTAACAGAATGAAAAATTTCATTCTCAATTCTTTTGATTTTATCTGTTAAGTGTAAATTAATTTTAAATTATCATCTTGCTTCCTTTTACAACCGGGCTTGGGACCGGATTTGTCGGAATTATGGCCACCACAAACATAGAATTTTAATTTATTGACGACCCACATATACGCTTCTACACGAATATCACCATTCCTCTAATTTTCTGTTCCATGACCTAACCAAATATCCGGACAAGACAATTATGACAGGCTGTTTTTTACCCAAAATGACAGTTATACAAAACATAAACAACTTCACTTTGCTGCCGTTGAACTTAAAGATGGAGGAAGATTACAAGCAACGCTCACTACATGGTAGCTTAAAATTACAATTAGCCCGTAGCGGCTCATGGGAGTTATATATGTTGGGGCTACTGGTACGAATTTTTCTATCACCAATATAAGTTCTTATGTGAGTTTCCATTCCACCCAAGGGGTACCACATGTGGAGCGTTAACCGATTTTAAGTGATCGGTTTCCCCAAAAGTAGATTCGCTGGCAATCAAAGATAGATTCCTATTTTCTTCTCCTATCTGGATCTTGTTAATTATTTATTTAATCAAAATCATAAATACCATAATCTGAGGAACCCATTTCTGAAACAAACTTTAAGCAATACAAAACTTTAAAAAATACCAAACACTACGATGGCACACTAAGTACTTATACCATGCACTACACTGATGAGACTACTTTTGCATTAACATTCATCACCTTCACCTCTTTCGGCTCGTCGTAAAAAAATGTTACTCATGCCTGCTCAAAAGTATTATCCAGACCATGCCAAGACTAAACGTTGTCGAAGCACTGAACGGACTGCATATGATTAGCCCGTCCACGATGTATACATATGTTATTTCAAACACGCACACTCCTGCCGCTTTAGCATAGAATTCACACAGCCACTCAAATCGAAATACTCTCTTTTGGGACAAATTCCATGTAGCCCCTTGCTCGTAGTAAAGGTGGAAAATTGTCAAAGAGAAAATGAGTTTGAATTTTACTCTCAGCTTTTACTCGGTGCAGGCACAACGAAGCGAGTCGAAGAGAAAAACAAATTGCTTGGGATCAATTCGATGTCTCTATCAAGAAATTACCGTTAGTAAGTTGACGCAACTGGTACCAGTTTTGAGAAAAAATATTGCAAAACCTGTGACTTTATTACATCAACCAATATTAATTCAATTACGCTCCCTCATTCTAGACATATTTTGTCACTCATTACAAAGATATTCTCGTATAGATAATTTCCCAGCGATGCCACTAATCATGTGAGAAATCAACTCCTATGCTCATGTAATAATTTCCTACACTCAATCCATAATTTCTCAAACAATCTATGTTTAGTAAATACATATTTTCCCACAACTGATGCATTTCACTGCATCCACACCATCCGCGATTCAACTTTACACATCTTGCACTTCTGCAGATGACGGTGATAGTAACACGGGCAGCATTGCTTCGACGCAATTAAAAGCAAACGATATTAATTTCAAAGGCGGATGCACTGAAAATTGGTCATTTCCTATTCTAGGAGCACAACGTGGACCAGCAGCATCAGACGACAATGACCACCTCAAAACCACACAATAATCGTACAATGCAAGTATTCTAGATGGAGATTAAAACGGACGCTGCAGCTACCGTTCATTGTATACTTTCTTAGGGAACAGACACCTTCCGTGCTGATTGACCACCTCTTCCTCGAATTGCTTCAGTGAGAGAGTACAGCGTGGATGAAGAGGAAACATGCAGACAGTGTCCACAGGTATTTTTTTTGTTACTTGTGTTGTTTCAAGCAACTGAAAGTATCGATTCCAGCATGCACTAAAAAAGTAGCGTCTCTTAGATGCACCCATTCGAATCCAACAAATGTTGAAAGCAATCAACCATTTCTATCGTTATTCAATTTTGAATTACTTCTTTACATGCAATAGCTTTTATTATTATTTTTTTAAATGTGGGGCTCGCATAATTTCTTACTCTCTTACGGATGAATAAACTATAATTATTTTTTTCAATTTCACAATTTTCTTTGTCAATATTTTCTGTCGTCATCTCCTCAGCCTTCCGATCATTCTTAACAACATTCACCTTCAATTCTGTTTTCATTCCTCATCACATCCTTGTTGAGAGTAACACGAAAGCGGATAACATCTTACCTGTTATTCGCCAAAGTATCTTTTATCTCTCGCACAAGATATACATCTTACCAGGGAAAAGTTGAAGTGTTGACGGCGATAAAGTAAAAGCACACATTGACTATTATTTTTTTGTCTCTTCGCTATTTCTTTACTTACGCTAGCACCTGTATTCACCTAAGATTATCTGTTGATATCCAGCTCAAGATACTTCTATCTGTTTGAAGAGGAAAACAGAATAGCATTCGAGCGGTTTGTAAAGTGAAATCAAGGGCGCATGATTACAACTGTTATTTCTAGCATTGCAATCTATAGATAGTATGGATACAACTGCATTGTTACTTGATTTCTAAAAGAGATATGCATATATTTAAATATTCAATTGATTGCATTACAGAAGACTATAATAATGAACAGATATATGGGAGGCTTAATACTAAAGATTTAATTAATACATTTTGTAATATGAGTAAAAAATAAAGACTATACTACATAGAATGTTGTTTGATTTCTATAAAATCTTCTTTCCTGCGTTTTTTATTTTTTTGTTGCGTTTTTGCTTTATCGTAAATTTATGAGAAAATGTGGGTTCAACAATTATATTTCCATGCACATTTTCTAGGCTATATTTTCTGAAACTTAGGATCGCAACCCTGGTGAGGCGTGATTAAGAATAAAATGAGTTGAATCCTGTCCAAAATAAGGCACATATACATAAAATTCTTTCGACTTTAATCTAGTCTGTAAATATGCAAGTAATAATAATACTATAATAATATATATAATAGGTAGACTGGAGGAAAGGGTTGTAAAGCTTTCAATGTCTTTCATGTGTTTTAGGGGACCGCAAAGCTAAGAAAACAGAACAGAAAATCGGTCAATGCACTCTTTTCTTGAAGAATCGAAAATTTGAACTCAATCTCTAATCGCAATCATAATAGAAAAACACCTACAACTGCAAACGTTCTTTCTTAATCACCAGTTTATCGAAATTCGATCATCATTAATACGAAAAACTAATCGACTCCACGTCATGATTCCCATTCCTTCGAAATCCCAGGATATCATTGATTTCCACACCAGGTGTGTGAACTCATTCGCACATTATTCCTTGTTACTACTACTCGTATCTGCGAAGACTATCCTTCGTCTTAGTCTGTCTGCCTCCGTTGCTTCTGAATTAAAAATGCGATACCACTAATGACACGGCCTTAATGACGCCAAACTGCTATCATGTCTTTTGACATCGACGCCCATATATCATTTTTTATATCCTTCCACTTGAGCTACGTGAGAAGTCTATGACCCGTACATTTTCATTCACTTGCATGAACACCAGACTTAATACTATACTCTATGGGAAAATTGTTGTCATGTATCCTTTGTGAGCTACTACCTGTACAATGGATGTGATGATCGTAAAGCTACCAAAAGACAAAGGGATACTTTAGGTCGAAACATAAAATTAAGTGATGTATGTGACTCGCTCCATGAAGAAACCACCTTCTTGGGAGGAAATCTCTTCACATTAGAGTTGTATATCTAGTTTAAGTTACCAGTGGATAGTTTCTAGTGACGAATAGCCATAGCATATAACTCACACTGACAAATTGCTCCCTTGTATCGTATTAACAGGTCAACAGGGACGCGTCGAATTTATTTCCAAACGAAGAGATGGGAAGCTCTTTACAATGCGGTATTAACCCTTCGATGTTGTAAGCTTAAGTGATTCTTTGCTCGTTAAAGGGAAAGCGGTAAACTAAAAATTTCATCAGACAAAATATGTATCACTTTTCGTCATGGTGGAAATGTTTAGACAGAAAATTGGCGAGTATATTTCTTAAACGGTTCTACCAGATTAACATATATTCGAATTATTTTGTACAAATTTTATTTTTTTAAAAATATACAAAATTAAACATGGAAAGCAAAAAATAAAAAATAAAAAGCTGTAGAGAACTGCCAAGTCAGTTAATGCAAAAGAAAACAACACATAAATGTAATGGTGGAACACTATGAGTAATGAAACTACCCTGATTGAACAATAATCGGCATTCAACCATCCGGTACTCTACAAATTTACCGCAAAAAAATATCTTTCCTTGTTTAGACTTCAGATGGGAACCGCACCGTCGTCAAGAGAGAGCACACGAGGCAGTATGGAACCTACACGTAAGCTGACATCAGGGAAGAGCGCACAAGATGCCAGCCGGGGTGAAAAGGATCACCACCATCAACCAGCCTCACGGGAAGATGCTCTATCCCTGCTACCACCAATGAAGAGCACTATTTTTCCTTCATATTTCCTAGTTCGATTGCCAAACTAGCATATTTTTAGGCATCGTCAAACTACGATATTAATTTATTTGAAGACGGACAATTGATTACCGTAAATCAGTAAGTTATTTCCTTATAATACTGAACATTATATAAACCAATCGATTTATATACTTGAAAATAAATTATAGAAACCGATCGAAACACTCAGAAAGCATATATTTGAATTTGCATACAATTTCTTTTCTACTATATATTTCATTCCTAGACCACAACCCACACACTGTAAACTACACACCGATCTTATCCGTAAGGATCATCGGTCAAGTCCTGCATATAGTGTGAAATGCCATCCAAAATTGGTCCGCTATCTTTACACCAAGGAAACATCAACAAGCTGACTTATTTTCCAGTTTCTAATTATTCGTTTTTGGTATATGGGCAATAGATACGCGCTTATGAAGATGCGTCTCTACATTCCATATGGAAATTCAAGGACATTTTCTACGTTTTAGGACGATAATTTACCTGCGTCTCGCATTTTCTATGTAATTAAAGCTATGTTTGAATGATGGAAGAACAAATTCTACTCATTTCTGAAAACCGCTGACAAATTTTGACATTTGTCAACCAATATTGACGTTTGAACGTTGACATTGACATTTGGTTGTTCTCAAAATATTTGATCGTGTTTTTTTCCAAACTTGGCTTCGTTGGTATAGATTTTTTTGGTCGAAATAGTTTTTGAAACATAAATACAAGTTTTTACAGGCACGTTTTACCTCGAGCCAGTTACGCTATTGCTCCAATCACTAATTACTAAGCTGTTGTTTTTCCGCCATGCTAAGATCAAGCGTTACTTTAATCATGTGATTAGTTCCGCTATCCGTTCTAAAAACTGAGTCATTTAACAAACTTAACTCACAACAATAGTGTTTTTTGCGCCATACTTCTTCTTACTTTCTGAAATCCATTCATATACACAATATTCATTAAAAATTCAAAAATATAATGTAAATTTTTACTCTAAATTACGAACCTTGACGGATTAGTTTCATATTTAAAAAAAACAGTTGGTTATTATGGGTGACTTTTGTTCTTCTAGGTTGTGTGTCTAATACCTAGAGTAATTTTTGTCTCGGATCGAAATTATTCGGGGCTTTTTTTAACTTGACTGGCCGCGATGAGTTAAGAACGCATCAAAGTTTGCCAACAATTTGAATCTAATAAAACTAACCATACAGGGACGTGATTGGCAGATTGGCAAATACGAGATATTACATCTCGTTTGAAATAACTCGCATTGAGAAGGCATCGTTACTCTGGCTGGAATGAATTTGTCTTGTGATGATGTTGTCATTGGGGATTTCACCTAACGCTCATATGCTGCAATTGAAAACCAACCGCTTTAAAGCGCTACAGACCCCGTTTGAACCAACAATGAATCCGTGCAGGCGCACTGCACACCCAAAGGCATGGTGGCGCATTTTTTCACTAAATAGTTTTACTGTTAGGGTGGTGTGGACCTACAGTACAAACGTGCTGCGTTTGTATGAGAATCGCAACTCGGAATTTTAGCCATTTCGACTTTGACGTTCAGTATATGAACGTAAAAGATCGTTTTGAAGGAACAGGGCAAATTTAGCAAATTATTTTACGTATGTGAAATTCCAAATTTTCAAGCGGTTGTTCAACATAAAAAATTGTGACCCATTGCAGCTTCAATATTTTCGGCTCACTAAATCGCATTCATCTCGACAAAGACTAGCATCACTATTATTAAAGAGAGGCCAATAAAGAAAATTGAAACACGTTCAATCTAGTCTAGGTAATGTCCTAAAATATCAAGCAATAAATGATTCGTATAATCAAACAAATTGCATTACTGTGATAATAAAAAGATTACCATTTTGAATATAGCTCTTGAAGAGTTTTACAACAGTTTTTGCTTATATTTTAATCATAAAGATTGAGGAAAGTCGTACGTATCAGCTTTTGAATTATTTAAGCGAAAGTTACTCCATCAAAACCTAGTTATTTCACCTGTTTCATTGACCTCAATCTCACACTAATCGATAGGATTTATACACATGCAACGAACAAAGGGTTAATGCACTGATTGATCGTCTTGTCTGCTCTTGCTTAAAAAAGGGATAGCCTACGCAAAAGTAAAACTTTGTATCCGATGCATATCCTCGCCCACGTTTACACCAGGTGCGACAAAAAGCAAGACCACACTCGCATCAGAAGCTCCATTTCATCTACAGGATAACACGTATGGCTAAATTCTGCACGAACTTTATGCTTCCCGGCGGTATTCCATGCATAATACGGACGGCGGAGTCCTTGATATCATGACTACCAACAAAACGAGGAATATTATAATTTCTTCCTTCCTTAAGCACACTTCGGTTCCACATGCTAAGTATTTGCATCGCAGCAATCCGTTAGCCGTCTTCAAAGAGCAAGGAAAGTTGTCTTTAATCAACGAGTAACAGGTCATTTGCATTTCAATTGATTCCAACTGATTCTTTTTTCAAATGTTCTCCCAGCGCTGGTCATACATATTTATGTGCATATGCATAAATCATCGGCAGTCCTCTTACGTATCTTTGAATACAGCGTTTGTATCTGAAATGCAAAGCAATGAACAAGCCTGACTAAGAAGTGGTTGCAAAATTTACGACCACAATAGATTCTGCAGCTGGAAGGTAAATATTGAAAATGAGAAATCATGAACTTGAATTGATTCAAAAGGTAGGAATAGGTGGCCTATTCAATTCGATAAGTAAAAAGTTGAACGAATTCTACACGTCCGAAATACTTTCAATCAAAGACACTGCTCAAAGATACTCGAATGGTATTTCAAATCAGTTCTGGTTTGTGAAGCAATGCAAAATGACAGATAATTGTTTGAAATCTTTTTAATCACAAAATTTAGTTGGCATTTCAATTCAATCAAAGTATATTTTAAAAGAAATATAATAAGAAAATATCCTTTGCAAAAAAGTTTACCAAAAAAATTGACACACATTTATTTTCGCAATATTTTAGAGAAAAATACAATAAAATTTTGACTCAAATTGACGCAAAACTGATACTTCAAAAATACATCAAAAAATAAACGTTCTGCATTTTTTCATGAAACAATTTTCTGCAAAATATGCTTTGACCATTTTTTTGTAGTCTGGGTGGCTTATTGATTAGAATACTTGCTTCCACTGCACCGAGTACCAGGTTCGAGGCTGCTTAGCTACAAATAGTTTTCGAAGATGGGATTTGGTGTCGTACTATCAGTTCACTCAGCTATAAATGAGTATCTGAGTTAAGCTAGAGTAATAATCACGGCAAATCGTGCGGTTTCACCTTCTAGTTGGTCAAGTAACTTTAACATTATCTCACGGTGTTGCCTCAATGCGAGCTGTTGTGCGTGTCATCCATTATTATTAAAGTAACTATTAGATGGATATATATTTTTCTAGTAACATTTTTAAATAATTTTGGGATAACATAATTAATTTCGAAGCTCCGCAGCTTCATCAAATACGCATCAATTCGCTTGAAACTTCACGGGTGGTTTCCAATTTTCTCCCACACAACCTGATGCAATATGTGAGCTATCCTTTAAAATAGCTGCCAGTTTATGGATGCGATGTTACATCAATATTCTAGCACGAATCGGCAATTGTGCGAAATATATATGTGTATTGCTGAAGTTACTAGCAAAGCATTGATGGCGGACATAATTTAAGGCGGTTCGTAGTGAATTGAAAATAAAGTTAAACCTTTCAAAGGATCAAATTTAAAATATTTAATCGTTCGAAATCCATTGAAATGAAAGTGAAGTTATCATGAAAAAATTATTGGAACTAAGACATCATCAAAAAAAATTGTCAATAATGTCTGAAATGCAAGTTCATCAATAGCTTCTAAAATTAAATTTATTCCAGACGCAATTCAATGAATACATTCGGAACCATAGTCGGCAACCAATAAAGACACTGCATTTTCAACCTTTAATTTAATTTGCCGCAATCATGGTACCATCATCAACTTTCCTCAGCATCAATTGGATCATACATATGGTGGTACCATGTACATATGTTAAACTACTATCTTCTTGAACTCATACGACTCCCGTTTTATAGTGATGGAAAATTATAAATACATCAGCGTGCTGTCATTATTCCATGGTTTTGCTTCAAGCAGGACTTGCAAAGTACATATTTTCATATATACACGCTCAATCACCCTCTTCAATTCTCATCTGCATATGCAAATATGCAATTCGACATGTGTAGATACGAGATAAAAATCGTGTCATAGCTTTCGTTGCTGGATGGATGGTCGGGTCAGCTAGCTTCGCAGACTGTTGAGTGAAGTGAGCTTGCTTTGTTGGATGCTGTTGGAACTGCAATGAATGGACTCAATTGAATGCGTCGTTCCATTTAATTGACGCCTTTTTCTTCTTCACAAACAACTAGAATTGATCATTTCCCACGAGATCGATGATGACTCTATCCAGTAAATTATTCTTGGCCACATAATTTATGATGCTGCTGACAGTATAATAAGGATTTTGGGTTGGACTTAGTGAAGAGTTTCAGAGGATGAATTATATCATATTAAGTTTTTCCGACTAAACAAGGACACGCTCAGACAGACAAACCATTATGAAGTTCTCAATCGGAGTGAATGATACAGAGGCGGGCTGCAGAGTTTCGACTTCTTAAATCGCTCTAATTGTGCAGATTATCCGCCAATTTGCACAAGTCTTCTCCACAATGGGTCCATCATAATGGCCGATTCCTCTTCAAATTCATTTGCCAATTGTTTGGCCTCATGACCTCGTCGGAATTATAACAGACCGCCAAGTACAAATGACAATTTCAATTAGAGGCGCGCTCCACCACGACTAGCCTCCAATCAGCCATAAATGAGGCTCCAACACATATGAGGTTCTCATCTGCAATTTCACAATGATGGTGGGGGAACTCCTGCTGGCTAGGGGATGACGACTAACAATGATGCACGAGCGTCATGTATGGCTACATGGGAAAGTAAAACATACGTGGTATTCTAATCCGCAATGTAGGTACTATGAATCAAGCTCTGCGGAATGCGCTAATTAAGATTTCAATGTAAACGTTCCAAGAGTACATATGGGGTTTGTTGTAAGCATGCAATTCGAGATACATTCATGCTTGTGTTGATGACTCCACATGTATCCCAATATTTTGAGAGAATTTCGAGCAAAAATTTTGAAATCAATAGTGTTAAGTGTAAGTGAACAGAAAACTTAGGTGGTTTTAATGGACGCACTTATACAATCCCTTTGTGTTTCCAAACTCAATCAATCCCCTTCTATATATAAAACATCCAACGAATATTTTCATTTCAATATTAGATTTATGGCAATCATAAACAGACCCACTCATTTTTGAACTCTTTTAAAGCTAAGCAACCATTATCCTTTTTGATTTAGTCACTTGGATTAGATGATATTACCTGGTAGTCGAGTCCCATGGCTTTTTCGTGCCGTAGTACATTGCTACAATTTTCCAGTGAGATTTTTTTAAAAAAAAGTTTTTACCCTAAAATTCTCGATTCAAGCAAAGATGAGCTCTCTTTGAATTTACAAATACATCCCTTCAGCGCAACACACTTTCAATTCTAATAAGATGCACCACCAAAACAACGAAACATGAACATCAACACGACTTCAAGGCAACACAGAACAAGCTTTACTGTCCAGCAGCCAACAAATTGCCAAGTAACGGCCTCTCGTCGCTAGGAAAGTCCATAATCCACCGAATAGCTACTACACATTATTCTGCAAATCAGTTAAGATACATTCCGGGCACGTATGCCACTACAACCTACACGTAATGAATAAACTCTCGTCAGTTTATCAGCACCCAGGCAGCTTGGTCTGATCCCAGCCACCATTGCAGCTAGGCTGGAAGAGTGAGTGTTTTCGTATGGACAGCACGTCCTGGCCTAAAAGACGGAAAGCATTTCACTCGAACCTGGCTTTAAGGTGATTTGCACTTTTGTACTTTTCCGTGATTTCACTTCCAGGTTGGATTCGGATTTTACCTTCGTCGACAATAGCCGTTGGTTATCGGCGGATTGGTATCCAAACTAGCATGATCGGAGCCGTGCTGACAATGATTCGGCACAAGACACCCAGTAAGCGACCAGGACGTTTCCAGACATTTCTTAGTAGGAATGAGAAATTGTAGAATCGTGATTGCGTTTGGAATGTTGCGAAGCTAATTTCTCAATAATGACGCGGCGATTAGATACTTTCTCCAAACATCGATGTCAATACACTCTCAACAGATAATCGCCTTTGCGGCAAGTGAATCAATCACCAATTATTGAACCATGAAAATCTATAAACAATATACATACATAGCTGTGTGAGAGCCTCAAGCTAAGCGTATTTATCATGCGGATTCGAAATCTATTTGTAAAAAGTGAATAAGAAAGTGAGAAACTATTAGAGACTGTTTTTACGTTATGAAAATCATAATAACCTCAAATGGTGTAACGAATGCCAATCATATATAATATGAAAACTACTGATACTGTATTGAAAACATTGAGTCAGATTGAAATAGTTGGGAGATGCTTAGCTCATCCATTATTCGGAAGGTTTGGAGCAAAAAGTTCAGACAGACGCCCACGCTGGGCGCTATATTTAATATACTTCAAATATCTTGAAAAAATTGTCTTAAAATTTTCTAAGAAATTTGCAAGGTAATAAAGCCAAAAAAATTAGCTATTCCAATAATTTAACTGTTATTCGTTTAAAAAGTTTTAAGCCTATAAAAAAACACTCTCCACATTCAAGAAATGTTTACACACAGCCTAGCATCGAAGACTGTGTGTGCTTCTATTGATTTCGATGCGGAACCTATTAATAATGCTAATGAAACTACTAGGAATAGTTGTGCTTGCGCTATCTAAATTGGTGTGAGCACTTCTAGGAGTGTTTCGATTCCAGGCAATAGTACTGAAGTGGTAGTCCTAATTCTTACAGTTGCTGCATGTATTCGTCTCTCGTCTTCCATACGAGACAGCAAAAGAACAGGTCAATAATTATCTAGTGGAAATTGGTGCTGCTCCTTCATCACTGTCTTGCAGGATATTCACTTCTGACAACTTATTTAGTTCATTCCTGGCAATTTATATCGCCAAAGTCATTCAAATTCACTATTCCTGCCGACATGGAGATTTTACTAAGCACACAATTTGGCTACCTGACGTTTTTATGAAACGATTTGATGTGTTTCTAGGACGATTTTATTCAAAAACGGCAGTTGTATTGCAGAATCTCAGCTAATGTTGCTTCAAATACCTAAGATCTAACAATGATTAGCTTTTCTGCTGGGATAGAACGCAAGGATGTCAATTTAATTAGTCTTTGTAATCATAATATGATGAAGCTAAAAACCAAGCTTAACGATTGCTTTTCTTCTTGTTATCTTGTAAACGATGATATCGTTTGAATAATACGGATCTGTTTTTATTGCACACAATTTATCGTGTAGAGCGATTCGTGTTAGGTCCTCAAAGTCTGATGAGGGCGTAGTTTTGTTTTTGTTGTAAAGATATCTTTCTTTGCTATGACTTTCGACCTTCTTCCAATTAAATGAGTTGCCGTCAAATCATCCACCGTCTTACATACACTTCTCATAGCATCTGTATATATTTCTTTTAGGTCACTCTTCGAAATTCTAGAAACTTCCTTCAACGATTTTGCGTCATATGTCCTTTCCAAACATCCGTCTGCTTTGATAATAGTTTGTGGTGACTTGAATTCAATGTAAAGATTCACTTGAAACTTTATGCTAATTAGTAAGGAGGTATTAACAACAATCTGTATAAATTAATTCACAAGTATTCGTTGAAACCTTGGCCATGCAGTTTCTAGTGACTGCAACTCACTTCTGGTTGATCGGAATGATTTACCATCATATCCTTCTGTGTCTGTTACCCCCACAATCCGTGATGTGTTTGTTGCGTACCCCATACCTCATTTTTGTCCGCAATGTCTCATTATAGTTCCCATATTTTCACGTCGTTGTAACGTCACATCCGAAGTTTCTAAATTGCATTTATATATTTTCAAATCCACTGACGTTTTTGTGCCTTTTCTACGTGAATCCATACATAAATTCATGCTGCATGGCACTACTTTCACTTGAAGGTTACCTCGCTACGCGAATTCATTATACTTGCTCTTTCTCACTCACTCAAGGGATACGAATTTCCAGCTGATAGCGAGAGACAGAGGTCTATACATGGTTCGAAAGTGAGCGAATGTGATCAACTATGGAATCGATATGAGAAGGGAGAGACATTCAGGATACAGCAAGGTATATAAACTAGACATGGTAGCATCTTCCCGATTCCAAAATGCGTTCACTTCTGCGCATGTACGTCACAGAAGCCCCAAGTCGCCGAAAAGTGCCCAGTAGGAATAGCATCAACACCTTTTGGAAAACATGTTCCGCCCAGTAGGGAAGGGAAAATGGCAAGTGATGTTGGAAATAAGCTTTATTGTTGCTGTTATTGCACCCACGCACCGAACAAGTCACCATCGTCACTTCACTTGTCTTTCGTTTACAAGTTTCCCACGCAATGCACCGACTATCCGCCGCCGATTTCCGCCATTTATACATTTTGAATTGTGGCGCCTCGTTTTCTTTCGCCTTGCCAGATGTGCACCCTATGTTTTGTTCGTTTGGCAGCCTGAATTTTTTGGGCAAAATTTCGCACGAAAAGCCCGCTGTGCGAGCGAGTCGGAAGAAAAGCTGCGCACGGGTTTACCATGTCTAGTTTATATACCTTGGGATACAGCAGCCAAATGGTACGTATGTTTTGTGCAGTGAAGCCCTCGTTACTTCATTACCTTATATTACTGCACGGCTACGATTTCATAAGTTCGAAATTCCACTGTAAATATGATTCCCAGAGATACACCTTATTGAATTATAAAAATCTAGTCAGCTCAGTTCATTGGTGAGACGCTTTGATTGACATTCCTACGAAGTCGTTACGACATTGCCTTCGTGAGATGTCGTTCTAGAAAGATGTGACCACATTCGTGCATATGTACACACATACATACTTCTGTCTAAAAGTACTTTTGAATTACTTCTAAGGGATTAGACCGTAAATTATGTTGAAAATTTTGATTGTGATTTTCGGACCAATACATTAACTTCACTATATCCTGAGAATTTGAAATTGAAATTTCCAATTCTGAGTGCTTTTTGACGAATGCACCTCGCATGATGTTGTGTGCTTGGATTTCTATTTGTTCATAGCCTTGTAGAATAAACAATCACCGCTGATTAAACATAGTTCCAGGAAAAATATGTTATTCAAATACCACTACTTTAATGTTTGTAAATGCTATCTTATCTGTTCATCAGATTTCTATAAATGCAAAATTACCTTGAAATATTAAAATGTAATCATATGAACTGTTGAATATTTAGAAAGATTGAAGAAATGTAGACAAACCATACAGGCTGCAATATGGTTCATCTAAATTGATTAAAGAACTGGTTGATGAGTGCTTGTATGATGAAATTTTTTTTTGCACCATCTATTTTAATTTTGAATGAGCGGTTGGAAAGAAATCAGCATGCTAAAAACTCTGAAAAGTATTTTAAAACGATTTTGCTGCTAAATCATCGTTATAAAAACATTTTCCAGGACTTCCTTTCACTGGGGTTTGAAATTTGTTCGGTGCAATGAAAACAAGACAATGTTTTGCATCAAATAATTTTCAAACTGAAAACACTTATGACCGTAATTTTCAAACATGAAATTCCTAAATGGAATCATTGGTCGTCTAATTACCTTAAATATTCTCTTAAAATCGCTTGGAAAACATGCGTGATTCGATCAATTAGATGATTAATACAAATTAGATGTCATGCCATCATCACTTGTCTCTCTCCACGTTTTCTCGACAACGAAACTAAACACGATCTTTTCATGAACGAGTCCAGTAAATTGATAAAACCAACATACAAAGCAGCATAGCACATTTAGGTATCTGTATCTTCATTTTTGTTGTATCCTCGCGAGTAAACAACATTCTTGCTGTGTCTGCTTGAACTGAACAAATTGGATTATGAGATTTGTTAATATTGGATAAACGAAATTTAGTGCTTGCCATCAAAAAAAGTTACCATGGATGCTTTTCTTGTGATCATCAGATATATTCATGTGTGTAATTGTTGCTGATGGTTCCACTCCAAGTGAGCAATAGTTAAGTGATTAATTCACAGCCACTTGTTTCAACTGAATATGCTTGTTGAACTTTTAATTTAAACGACCGGAAATTATCTGAATGTTTGAAATACGCATAGCTACTTTCGAAATACTAGACTAGACCTCCTATTAACATATAAAAATGATATCATTCGTCATACATATACATACATACTCGTACAACTGAGGCAAATGAATCGCATAAAAACTATCTCACGATGTGGTCGAAAAATGTGTGAGATGTCGGAAGATACAAGATATAATTTCTGGATAATAGCTAGGGAGTGGAATGAATACGTATCTAGAACTTGCGTTTCAGCCTAGGAAAACTATAAGCACGTACTTAATTTCTATGAAAATACAAGACACAAAAAATTAACAGAAATGGGTCATTATTTTTGTTGGCTGGATAGTAGTCACAACTACTAATGTAATGTATTTGACGTAAAAACTTGTTTAAATTTTGAAGACCATGTCTTCAGCTAACCAAATGAAGAAACTCAATTTCAGTGCACGATGCAAGATATGACGGTTTCAACGATCCAAAAATATGTTCTTTGCCCAGACCGCACTACCTCTTCTGACTTCGATCCCAATCAATCAAAGATGTTGTACCATTGTCTCCAAGAGAATTGAGCTGATGGGATCCAGGAAACTTTTCTCAAATCAAAAGACCACCTCTGCAACTACAACTATATCTTCTTTCCCAATGATAGAATATTGGGACAGGGAGAAAGTACGGCAATCCTTGCTGGAAGGAACACTTAACCCTACAAAATTCAGATGGCTACCTTAAATGCCACAGAAGTTACGGCGATCAAAGTGCTTCTCAAAATCCGTGACAATACGCCTATAGACCCTCTACCTTTAATGATTACCTCCCAAATTTCTGCACACTGTTCTTTCTTGAAGGCGATTTGAATGCATATTGGTGCGCGGCGTTAACCAATCAACAAGTCGTAACGCTATGTAGACCACTGAGAAATATATAGGGAAGTATACCATCACACTATACCCGAAGTCCGAAAGTCCCTAATCCAATAATACAGAACTCTGTATAAAGATATATAAACCGCAGTACAGTCATGTATTTATTTTTCTAAAACCACGCTGCAAAGCACATTGACTCGACGTTTCGTAGTTTACCTGAGTGCCTCCTACCTTGCGTCTTCCAATATATTGAAAATTTCGCTTTACTTACTAATCGCTTTCAACAATCCGCCGTTAAACGCTAACCTTCCTGTTGTCCTCTGTTCAATAGTCTACGAATATTCATCGTTTGAAACTTGCCCGTTTTTGTGTTGCTCATAATAATTGTGAAATGGTAGACAGTATTCCTAGCGGACTCAAAACCGTTTCATGTCAAAATAATGAATATTTGGTAGTTTCACTTCAACTTAAGCGTTTTCCAAATCAAATTGATGATTTTTCGAATCCAATTTGACAATTTTTCAAATCAAATTTAATTTTTCCAATCAAATTGACACTGAAAAGATTCCATTCAATGTAGAAAATTGGCAATTTGATCCAGAAAATTACCAATTTGACTCGGAAAATCACCAATTTGTTTTGAAAAAGCACCAATTTGATTCAGAAAATCAGCAATTTTATTTGTTAAAGTACCAATTTCATTTGAAAAACTCTTAAATTGCAGTGGAAATGCTCTAGACAAAAATTGTTGAACGCAATTAAGATAACTAACTAAAGACGACCATGCACTTTGATGCGAAAATTTATGGCATGGATTTCTGAATATGTACATACATATGTATAAGTAAACAATAACAATAAAACTCATCACAATCACCAATGATTCAAGTTCAATAGTGAAAGTACCTTCAGATTATGCAAAACCATATGCACCAAAGACCGCAAACTAATGAATCTCATCAAATAAACGCTTCGAACATTATTCGATGCACAATAGCTCATGCTACCGCAACTAATTGCTCATAAAACTAATAATTATGCTAACGTTAAAGTGCCATATCCGACGCGAAACGAAGAAGCGCATCCACACCTGGCAATAAGCCACCACTTTCTAAACACTCCATTCTGCAACATATCAACACCAAACATTGCCTGGGTACCTGAAGCAAGTGAAGATTCAATCCATTAACGGCGATCGACACTCTCAAAGACACAACATCAATTGTAAAGTAATAGTCGTTAATAGCAACAAACTTTACATCGATGGTACACGGATTCGTGGTGTACAACAATTCGCTCGAAGAATCGGAAATGAAAAGTGAAATTGTGCGTTTGATGGTAGCGCAACATTTTCATGGATTCGTGGCGCGTTGCGAAGCAAAGAAAGCATTGCCGCGCTTACACTCGCAATCTCATCCTTTACATGATCGCTGACCAACCGCACCGGTGAAATGGTGGGCCGCCGAAAAATCCATTTCACATGAAACAATCATCAAAACATTGTTACACCACTTGAACGGTCAACGGACGGCGTGCGAGTATCTTTTTCTTTCGGTTTCAATCGAAACTTTCAAAGATCGATTGCTTTCTTAGCATGAGATTTCGGTTCAAGTGTCTGCGGGTAAGCAAGCATCCGGGGAACAAACACATTGGATTCGTCTGATGGGGAGCATAATCCGAAACTCGAACTGAAAAGGTTTTGTTGGCTCGGAAACTTCATTTTTGATGAATCCAAGAAAATGAAATCCATCTTTTACAAATTGACTTGTCGGAAAGCAATGTTTTGTGGAGCTGAATAAGCGCAGAAATCGAATGGAATGGATAATCCTTGGATTACAATGGATTGCTCTTGGAGGGAATCGGGAGGTGGCATCATTAGCAGAATACGCTGTTTGGTAGACGAAATCAATATTTCCTCAAATATGTTGCCATGTTGTTCTTTCGAGCATAGAAGTTTGGATATTGTACCGTAATGAGCAATTTCAATGCTGCGAATTCGATTCTACAAATTTTTAAATGACTGGAAACTGTAGATAAACTATAATAGCTGCAATCAAATACTACACGCAACATTCTCTCCAACATATGCAAACATGTTTGGATCCTACCTTTAAAAACACCATTGAAAATGCTACACAAGCCATTTGGGAGGGATTATCTAACATTTTTAAATCGTAACCACCTTACCTTTGTATCTTTTTCCGTGCAGTTCATTGTGAACTTGAATATAAGTTTAATCTAAATGCTATCTTTGCTACTACTAAGTAAGAAATTTTTTTCTTTGGTTTTACTATCAATGAATGCAGTTGCATTTGTTATTGCCACTCAAATCTAGATTGATTAGTCTACACTTGTGGAGCTTTTTGGCAAACTAGTTGCAAGTTATTCTATTTTATGTGTATGTATATAGTCTAATTATGTATAGTGTTAGTCAGCCCAAATAACAACATGTCAAAATGTAGATTAAAATCTAGTTTGTAAAGGTCAAGTTTTTGATTTAGCTGCAAAGCACAAGGTGAGCGTCAATGCAATAGAATTTTTTTATTTAGTAGTATTTTAGAGTAGATTTATTTACCGTTCACTGAAAGTACTTGCACCGCAGATTTGGTGACGCTTGTCCTTAGACACGAGGCATCAAAAATGACACGAAGTTTTGAAAGAATCAATATATTGATGTACACACTGATGACAGCTTTCTAGCAGGTATCATATAAAGGAAGAAAAATATTTAGCGAAAAATATTATCAAAATCTTATAAAACCTTGACAAGAAATACATGGGAACAAACCTGGTTGTTACATAGCCCAATTATAATAATTTTAATTTGGAATTTAACATTTTTTAGATCCAGCATAACAGTACAGTGAAATTCGTACTAAAGTCAAATTATGTCGCTTTATCCCCGGAAAAGGGCTACAAATTATGCTTGCTTACGATTTTTCAAGTAAGGATATTTTTAATTACTATTTAAATGTAGATTGAAATTGCAATGATGCTTATGTAGTGGAAATATTTGTCGAAATAATATAATTGCTACCTTTCAGAAACTTTGCGACAGTTGAAAAGAATTTTTTGGCCTAAATGAAGCTATAATTTCAAGTAATCGGACGATTTTCAATGGTGGTGGTTAAGAGCCATTGATACTTCAACGATTCACAAACAATATTTACACATTTATGGAGCACAAATACAAAATAAATAAGTTATAAAATAACCCTACAAAAAATTAATAATGTGATGCAAATTGAACTACGACGATGGATTACTATCAAACAAGCCGCGGCAGAAATTTAACAATTTTTTTTATAAATAAAGTAGAAGATCGTTTTGTTCACCACTCATTGCTCCCGTTCATAGTACCGAAAAGAAGCCTTAAATATTTGTCACCCAAAGTGAAAATGACTCAAGGCTAGAGCAAACTACCCAAAGAAACAATATCATTAGTGACTATCTTTGCAAATGCCAGATCACACTACTGAGGCTCCTTAAACGGTAACGAATACATTACTTTCAAATATGATAAACGGAAGTGGCTGATACCGTTCGTCTTTCTTGGATGACAAAAATTTCACAGGCACGGTTGAGTGGAAAACACTCGCGCCGCGTATAAATTATGTTTCCTTTGCTTGCTTCTAGGACGACGGGAATTCCGCGGGCACAGTGCAACAGATCTATGGACAAAATATTTTTAGTACAACCCGATGAACAACAGATCTCTTTTTATAATTGATTCTTTGTTCGGACGGTGAAAAAAGGCCACAGGAAAAGCGGCAGCGTCTAAAGTGGAAAACGAGCATCAAATTGGTGGCAAAAACAGTAAAAGGAACAGCAGAGATGTTGGCGTGGTGACAAAATACAAGTAAAGTTTTAGTTTAGAGCTAGAAAATTTCACATACTACGTTTTTTTAAGATATAATCGTGTAAAATCCTAGTGGAGAAAATTTGTTTGGGAGTTAATTTCATGATGTGTTACTGTAGCATTACGGCTCAATTTAGGTTCGGCGCTATAATTGAGTGGCACCGAAAATATATATGATCCTGTCTCTCTTCGTGGGCTAGCACAGGCGAGACTATTCATTTCGAAATAGGAAATTTTCCAAACACTGTCTGCGAAAAAGACTATTAAGAAAAAAATGAAAAGTATCTACGAGAAATTTTATGGAAACATTTATTTATGCCAGGCACATTTGATAGAAATCTAAGACCCAAGCGATGCTTCATTGGATAACATTATATTTTATAAATTGGGATCGATATTTTGGAAGTTCAATCTTTGCATTTCTATATGTTTTCCTTGCGCAGCCGCTGGTGGATGAAGTGCATTGGGGCTCACATGAATACCCTTTTTAGCTAACTTGGACTTGGCTTCGCACAGATGCAGAATGGGATTCTTCACTAACTTCTGAACTATCGATCTATCCTCCTTTCTTGAAGTCGTTTGTGGCTTTCCATATTTTGGCAAATTTTTCGAACTCACTAGAATGTTTTATTCACATATTTACAAAGCTTTTGCATTTTTGCTCTATTAGCGGCCTTTAATATAGGTCCTTTCCGATGGGTACACAAAAACAATGCAGAAAATTGCTTGACGTAAACTTTACTCATTTTCATAAGTGTGCTCCTTCTGACAATTCTAATATTACTGAAACGAATCGATTCTAGATAAATAGCGAATATATTGAAGCGCGAGGTTGGACCTTCCACAACTGACCAGGAAGATGATGGTGCGATACATATGCAGTGGCTACACGGAAAAATAGCAACGACATCTGTTGAATTCTTTGAGTATTCAGGTGGAGGCTTTTGTTTATCAAACTATACGAGCATCCAAGTCACAAAATGCAAAAAGAAAATTGGAAAAAAATTCGACAATATTATCAAATATCAAAAGCTAGGATAAATCAATTAAAATATCCGATAATCAAATCAGTTTTATCAAAACGAGAAAATTTCTTAGAAAAATTGTCATATTAATTATTATTAGAGCTGCAAATAAAATGAACTCTGCATCAAAATTCTTTAAAAGCATCCCACAAATTTTTGCTTAACCATCAACGAAAAAAGTTTAAGTATTCGTAAATTGTGCATTCAAGTGATTTCAACAAAACATGTCCCCAAAACATAATAAAAGGAGCAGAAACTATCTTTCCCGAATCTAGTTTAAATCTTTTATTCGAATTTTGAACCATTTCCTCCTATTTGGACAGGCAATCTTCAATTGAAGAATTATAGGACACATCTTGAAATTTGAAGTTGTAAAGTCTAGTAAATTGTCAAACATATTAAAATGAAATTGTTGCTGTAATATAAAAGTGTTTAGACAGCCTTAAATGTGACTAGATGGCTAAGGAGTCCAAGTACTGACCAATAAAATTATAAAAAAAATATTCATATCCATTGAAAGTTACAGGCAATATGAGGCGTACTGAGGGGATTTGTAAAAATTTTTGACAATAAGTTATATTAGGCTCCAAAACAAATTTGCCCAATAATCTAGTTCTAAATTACATTCATTTCAATCAATTATTGTTATTATTTTTAAGAGTGAATTCAATTCAATACCAGATTATGATCATCCCAATGATGAGATAGTATTGAAACAATCTTTAACCTTATTTTCTAAGCCGAAACGCACTTGACATTTTCATTTAAATCTTTTATTGAGTACACTTCTCAACAATCACGTTTTTTCGACTATCATGAGCATTATCAAATACAACTTAGAACAATGCCTACTTGCCTTCCTTAAAAATTGAATCGACTTAAATTCACCTCAATCTCAATAAATCATTGCTACAATCAAACGACAAATAAAACAATTGTAGAAGCCAGTTAAGCTTCACCTCAAAAATCGCATGTGAGCCTATTAGTAAGATACATTCATCTTTTCGTACTATCCAAACTGTATCTATTTAAATCATGCATGAAAATATATAGTGACGTTATCATAACTATTATCTAAATCGCATGTCCATAAAGTACCGCTAAATGTGTAGTTTGAGCACATGAGCTATACTCACACATTATCGAATATCGCGAACAACCTGTGGTAACATACTCAGCACTTAGTACATCAGTTGGAAAATATAATAAATGAGTTTCAACAAGAAAAAATCATATCTTCACGGAGAAAGGTCGTCAAAGAAATTCGTCTTCTTCCCCCCCCCCTCCCCCCTTAGGTCGTAAGGATGTGAAATGTGGCTTTGATGTTTTTTGTTGAGAGATATTTTCACATCATGGAAAAAAATGTTATAAATGAATATTCAGTCGATTTGACGTTTTGAAATATATTTCTTAAGGTATTTTGCTAAATTTTTTAGATTTTATTCAAAATTTCACAGTTCTTTTCAACGTCGATTTCGTTAAAAACCATTAGAAAATAATTTCTAATAAAATACAATAAAAAATAAATGAAACTCTTTCTTCAAGGTAGAGTTTAAAACTAGGTTGGTATACATTTTTACCGCATATTACCCTAAAACATGCATCACGTGAGCATCTTTTAATCTTTTCAAAAATTCCCATCAAATTTATGAATTATAAATTTTCAATTTCAAAACGAAACACTATTCCCTATGAACTTACGTTGGTGTTACCGAACCGCGAGTCATGCTGACAAAATCAAAATTCCTTGTAGTCCTCGTGACGAAGCCTTTATATAATCCTTAATTCGATCTCACAATTTCGTTGGCGACAATTCGCAGTTCACGTTCGCATCGGTCGACGATGATTTAACCGCAAATTAGCACTCGAAATGACGACACTTGTTCGACAATTTACAATTGGACCAGATCACAAGCAAAACGACCAAACGAAATTTTAGATTCGCGCCAATTACACGCATGTACTCGTGTCGTATGGTGTGTACGATTGAAGCTTCTCGCGGCTACTGAAACAGACTATCTAGCTAGCCAACAGATTTCTCGGATATCATCAGATAAAAAGCATTCTCGAATTGTATCTGTAGAAGAATGAGCAGCAGATAGATAGCAGAGCCCCAGCCCCACAATGATGTCTGAAAATGTTGTTTGGACTCCGAGGTGGCCCCAGCTCTCCACAAGTTCAAGTCGAGAAGGTCTTCCTGCGTGCTGGCTGGCTGCGGCTTCCTATGGTTGCCTGTTACAATCTCCCCAGTACAGTTTATCCAACTTGCTGCACTGGCTTGGTGGAAACCAGTTGCCGAGCAACCTGGAACCGATAAAGATACAAATGTTGGTGTATCTAAACGGCAAAGCAAGTTCAGCTCAATGCAAATGCAGACTCACGTTTACTACATTGCAACCGATGAATCCAACGGTTGCTTGTGTAGTATCTGCACTTGGATTCAATCTTGTTTACGATCTCCTGTTGCTTTTTTAGTACCATTCAAAAGGTATTTCACTTTACATTCAAGTGAAGTTAGATCGTTGCAGAAACTCAGCATAGAATGCTAAATGGATATTAAAAAATGCTGAATTTTGTAAAAATATTTTTTTAATTGTGACAACGTTTCAATCATCTCAAAATATGAAACGAAAAAACAGAGCTATGGTTGCATATTTATTTCAATGCAAAACTTTTCAACAAAATCAACTCTCACTATCGATTTCTTCGCAATCGCAATTGGTTTCCCTGTCATATTACTTACCTCCATTTTTTACATATTGCTCACAGCATATTGTACATTTTAATTTTCAACTATGTACAGAAAACCGCATTTTAAAAAATAAGATAAAACGAAAGTTTATTGTTTAAACTGAATTTAAAAAAGTGTAGTTTGATTTTTCGAGCGCCAGAATAGATTGCTGGGTTTTGCTTTTAAACATATGAAAAATTGTTGATGTTTTTCAAACAAATACCATAGTCTACTATTTCACTACTGATTAAGGACTTAAGCATAAAAGTTTTGCCGCTTCAAAATACTCCACAAAACCGATTGAATCAATTTTTGTTGCTTCCTTTTTCACGTGTTGCTCGTTAATGAGAAAAATAACAACCTTGATACTTATGTTAAATGGACGCAAATACGAAAAGCACAAATGAATATTCTTAATAACACAATGGCAACAACAATCAAATAATTTGGCTGTTGCCAAGACATGACTTTTAAATTTTCATAGAAATAGCAGTGAAACTGTTTACCAAATACATTAAATTGTTATACCTTTTCCTTTTCAACGGTCTTTCATAACCATTCTTAAATAAAACTCTTTAGAAATGAGCTGCCCTTCTTCATTTTTTTACTTAAGTGGTTACATAGGTCTTGAAAGAAAAAGAACAAATTTTTCAAAAAAATGTATTTTGAAAACCAAAAATCTGTTGTTTTTCTAAATTTACACACATAAAAGTTTAGCATTTCAAGAAGTTGTAAAAAAATTCAGCTAAAAAAATTGAAAATTTTCAATTTTCCTGCAGTTTTCCACGTCCAACCTTTTTTTGCGGTAGGCAGAATATTTCGGAGCAGGTTCATCCCAAATCAAAAATTCAAAAAAATATTCTTATAGTTTATGCCCTTGGCTCGTGCTTGTACGAAGGAACTGCAAAAAAATGATATTTAAAGTTTTGAAATCTATTTGAATGAGTTTTCGTTTCATATTTTTTAGAATTTTCCAAATCTCATCGTTTCTAAAATATTTTTTTCGTATAAAAGAAAAACGAGTCGCTTGAATGAAAATTTCTTCGTTCACGAGTTAATACTATAAGAAGCAACTGTGCAAAGTTCCATCAAAATCGGTCGATTCGTTCTCGAGAAATCGTGCCTACCGCACGGAAAAACAATGCTTCGAGAAAAACGCTTTTGAAGTTTTTTACTGCGATTTTATGAATTAAAGTTATTTTTTAGCGACTTACATCGAGTCGTCGATTCCAGATCCATACAGTAATTTGTCCGCCTCAGCCGCGATGTGTTTCGATGTTGTGATGTTTGATGACAAAGAAAGGAGCTGGTTTTACGCGGTAGAACCGCGTCGTATGCGTATAAAACGCTAGGGAAAGCAGAGCGCACGTACCGACCGCGCGATATTCAAATCTGTATAACTCCGGTAATATTGTTCGAATTTACTTGAAATTTGGTGTGAATACTCTTTCAAATTCGATCGATTTTCTGCAAATACAAAACCTATGTAACAACCCCTTAAGGATCACTTGATTTTTTTCCTGTCGCAGAATGTACTTTATCACCCTCGGTCTGAGTGTGACTGCTTATCAAGTACTTGTGACCTATAGATTTAATATATTTGAATATTGCAATAACATTTAATTTGTTACGTTCGCCATGCAGTGCGGCCAATCAAGTAAAAAACAACTGCCTTGAACAATTCTCACTGAAAGCAGGAATTATTCAAGACGAGACTTAGTGATGTCCTCCTTTGATCAACCAAAATTGGTATACGGTGTCGGTAAACGTCGTAAAAATGTGTAGGTATACCACACGAGTAACTAGGCAAATGTTTGATTGGAATAGAATTCAATTTGAACTTTCTGGTTAAAAATATTGGATTATATACAAAATTAGGAGTTAAGTTGTTTGTAACGAGTTCACAAACAATCACGAAAGCTGTGATGGTAAGGGGCCATTGCCACAGCCACAGCAAAAAAACTTTTTTGACAACTGTCAACCGTGAAGCGTCAGTGTGGCTTATTGTCAAATGGCAGTGCTGACATTTGTAAGTAGCAATGAAAAAGAGATAACTCATGGGAATTAGTTGAAATGCACAGATGCTGAGTAACTGCTGAAACAGTGCAAAAGTACGCGTGTAACAATTAGCGGCTAACCGGAAATACTAAGAACTAAATGTATATGTGTTAATGTTAGTGCAAATTATTTACATGTGTTTGGAACGGCTAAAAATTGGTGTGGTTTCCTGATCAATCAGATGACCATATCACATTATTCTTTATCCCACGTTAGGCAAGAACAAGGAGTTAGCAAGTATGTGTTGAACATATTTCGTCGAGAAAATTCAATATACTTGTATTAAACAAAAGAAAGTAGAATTCTTTTAATATTCAATATTGTGGGCTGTAAATGATTTTTACTAACAGTATATAGAGTAGTGTTCTACATAATTGCTAAGTGGCGACTTTGAATCATTTGAAAGTGTTATCAGTTCACTGTATTCGATGGTTTCTTCTTCAAAACCTGTGTAGTTCATTCACTAGATTAATGGTTGAGAAACAGGTTCTTCATTCCTGAGCACTGTTTTCACATTGGAATACCATTCAGATTTTATGCTTCCGCCAGACTCTGCACTCCCATCCTCAACCATGTCCATATGTTGTGCCACAATCAAGTTTTTTTTATTTCGTTCTGATTTATGTATACGAAACTCATTTCGATTGAAAATACACAAAGTAAAGATACTTAACATATAAGACTTGTTGAATTTAAGAACCACCAGCAAGGGCGCTTATCGATGCAACACTCATACCCATGCAAAGTTTGAAAATATTTTACAACATTTCAAGGGATCACACATTGTTAAGTTCTCCTGTTGGGGAGATTTGAGACATGTGTGTACAACATGTAATGTACAATTAACATTTAAAAGAGTGGTTAAAATTCTTCGGGTGTTTGAAGGAAATGTTGTCTGTGTATCCCATGATAATTTTATGGTAGAATAGTAATGAACGATGGCCACAATTCGCATAGCTGCAAGAAAAATTTGTTTTCGTGCAACTATCTACAAATGGACTATCAAAAATATATAAAACACCTCGTCCAAGAATTTCATTTTACCAAACTACTAAAAATTTACACAAAGGGCAATGTGTTTTATCAATTAAATGCAATTTCTATTCTGTGGAAACTCTAGAACAAACCCAGAATATAATAGTGAAATTCGTCATATTTGTTATCTATGTAATGAATCAAGCATTCTGCAATGAAATTACACTGATAGCGAATCTTGTTTACATAATTTGAATAAAAATGAGTGTGTCTATGAGTAAGCATCCAAAAAATACACCAGAAAGTTTATCTAAATATTTAGACAATATTGACGTTGAACCTGTTCACTGCATTTCATATTGATAGAATGAATGAAAACACGGAGGCAATTTGTATTCAAAAGAATTTGATGTTTTTGGAGCTAACGATTCATATTTGATGAATTTCATTTACATTCATTTCATGTCAATAGAAAGATTGGTTGTAACAGGTTCTTTCTCCAACTGATTTATACTCGTGGCGTTTCGTATACATAATCAATGTTTCTATGTTTCTCCCAAATAGTGTCCCAAATAGCTTCGCAAAAAAAACCCATCTTAAAGCAAAGATATTCAACCTTAACTTGGAGTGCACAGTATATTTCTAACAAACATTTCAGACTTCAATTGATGCATTCGACGTATATACATTATGCCCAATTATTTTATTAGTGCTTCAACGGCATTTTCCAAATTATATTTTACATGAAAAGTTTCAGACTTCGCAGCAGGAAAGCTCTCAAGAAATTTGCCTAAAAATTTTCTCTTAGCTGACAGTATTTCCACTTCAGCTACAACTCGCCATAAAATCCAAACAATTAATGCTCAAGAAAACTTTCTTTTCGTCATTATTTTCCGATAAACATTGAACTCTTGAGGTTTCCATCACAACAACAAGTTACAAGTTCTCCAATTCGTTTTCCTCTGTTTGTAATTTTCCTCTTATCCAGTATCACTGTCTTCGGGATAACTTTTTTTTCGTCATAATTCAACTTAATCATCGTGTTCTATTCAATAGGATGAGACACGAAGCTCAAGGACATAAACTTAGACCATTACGGTAATCTGGCATGGAATTAAAAGTACAACGGTAAGACTTATCCAACGAATTTACTCTTTATGAACTTTCTTAACGACATAAAGAACTTTTGGATTAAATATTTACGGAAAGTTTTTCAGGATCTCTTTGCAGTCCTTGCGAGTGTATGGCGAAATGTAGTATAAGTTGATAGGAAACTAACAAGGGAGTCTATGAAATTTTCATTACAGTTCGAGAAGAAAATCTCCAACTTAGTTTGAAGACAACGTCAGCATGATTAGTGAAAAGTAATTGAATTAATAATTTTTTACTGGTCTAGTGAACTTAAATGGATTTTGGTTATATGAATCGTTAAATATTTTCAACTTTCTTCATAGAAATTTATATTGAGGAGCATGAGGTGATGAATGATTGCACTTTAGTGGGAGCTGATTTAGTTTCTATTGGAAAATCCTTGACAAATGAAGCCCTCGAATCATCATTACACATAACATTTGTCCTAGGATATGAACAAATGATCCTTCAAATCATCATTCGGAATATCCTTGACCAATTACCATCGACCAGGAAATCAGCAATAATCGCTCTCTTTACCTTTATCTCTCTCTATCTGTCAATCTTTGGCTTACAGTAAGAAATCCTTGAAACTTATTAGAAATCTTGAAATGTTTGTCAGTTGCCAAACAGACGTATCACGGAATTTCTATGAACAGACTTATTCATAATAACAGTTGATGGCGCAACAGCCCAAATTATGTATTGAGGCAATGTGAGAGTTATCTCATTTATTTGACTAGCAGAGCAACGCGCTCGTCCATGATCATTATCCGGATTTAACGCTGGTACGCATTTAAAGCATTTACTTCGAGTTCGGTCCCAAATTCCATTTCAAAAACTACTCGTTGCCAAGCAGCCTCGAACCTGGTACTCGGTGCCAAGGTAGAAAACACTCTAGGCACTAAGCCATTCAGACTACAATATCCTTCATACCTACATTCAAAGCCAAATTCATTATTCACTAATCTGATTAGAGAGAAAATCAATAAGCCAAACTCTCATGTATCACTGTCAAACTGAATGATCATTGAACTCCAATGATCATTCTTCTTTCAAGGACATTGGGCTCAAATGTCTGATGGTTCTTTGAATGTATTACTATGCAATAAATTCCATTTAGTTCGATTTTATTAGGAAATAACCTTTCTGCTCACTTAAACCTTTGGCAGGGTAAACGAAGATATTTTAAAATATTTTAAGATATTTTAAAAATAAAAACTTCTTGTATGTAGCGTTGAGGTAGCCCCCTCAATAATAATATCTATTATATATTAAGGTAGCTTTTTATGGAAGGTCAGCACATCATTCTAATAAAGGTCATTAAGAAGTAAATTGGTATATTGTTTCCCTTGACAAAAAATATTATTCATAACTACAATTTTGCATGCTGTACATCCTCTTGTCTGAAGACTATAATTTATTTTCCATTTTTTAGGAAGATATGGTTTCAAGTCTCAATTTAGTCCTCAAATGGCCACCAAAAAGAGATTTAGAGATGTTACCTTTTATCCTTGTTTACTTTCTCATGAAACGAATAAAATGAAATCACCCATCAATGACAATGGAAATGTTATAGGTATAAAAAGTAGGCATGTTACTTGTTGTGGATGTGTATAAAATAATGTAATATTCCAAAACTATGAAAAATATATTTCGTTCCATTCGAACAACGAATGTGCCAAAAAATTATTCAATACTCTGGCAATACTGATTTTCTTTGATAACAACTATCATTTCATCAGTTTCTCGAATAGCGTACGATAGCCACTAGAGTCATTTAACTGTTTCGAAAGTAAACCAAATTATTGCTCAAGATATTGTCACACTCTACATAGATCTGCTTCAGCTCACACACTTCTACCCGAAGGTATCACCGATTTGAGCGCACTTCAGCCGGGAGTCCTAGAGATGATACATTTTCTGAAGAATGACACAAAGTCTACCGCATTGTGGTGGGCCCCAGTATCATTTTCTACTACCAACCAACTCACCGCGTTGTGGATGAAAAGAAAGAAACGAAAGAATGGACACCGACCGGAAGTCTCACGGTCAAGGACATAGTGAACATTTCTCATTGCATTCATTATTAATTTTTGATATCAAACAAACGAAATTATATTTTAAACACTAACGCAGATATGTTATTCTTATCATGTGAACTTAGATAAGATCTTCAATCATTTCTGTTTGCCAGCAGTTTTTTCCAGCTAAATCGTTGTCAGTGCGTGGTATTTCTTGTTGATGCTCAATACGTTTCTCGTGCTGATGATGCGTTTTTCAAATTTTACTGCCGAAGAGAGTGTTCATCGTGTTGCTTGTATTCAATTCGATTTTGAATCCATAAATAAATAGATTTCGACACCACTGATCTAGATTATTCATGTAACTTCCATTTGGCAATTCGCTAACCGAAGCTAATATACGATGTCAATTTGAAAAATGTAGCTCATGAGGAGCAATTCCTCGTTTGTATAAATCTTCACTCCTTCAATACCATCCACCGTTCACCATACACTACCATCCTTTTGTTTCTTTTTTCACAAAGCACTTGTAGAATTCAAAATTATCAATCCAAATACAAGGTACACTACGCGCTCTATACCAACGTCCGCACTCGTTGGCAGCTAGATTACCGAACTCATAAACGTTAAAACTAAATATTTCAAAATAATTTCTTAGTTTTCTTATTTTTCTTTTCAATGAATATGCTTGCTCCATAATTTCCAACATACATATTGTTCACTCGCACACGTCGGCTTCCCGTCCACCTCATCGTATTTGATCCTCCTAACACCCAAATTTCCTGTCGCATCTTTTCCGCACGAAAACCGTCGTCGCCAGGAAGGGTTATTTCGTCAGCAATCTGCGATTGCGACGATTGTTATCAGTGAAGGCGTGGAAAATGTCTGCAGTTGCTTCAGTTTGCCAAAAAGACTTGATGAGTTGAAATTGAGAAACAAAGGTTGACTGATCTGCTGTGCACGGTATAAGAAAAATACCCCATGGATTAGAATACTGAATTAAAAAAATTGATAATTGTCCGTTCAATTGATTTAAATACACTTTACGTGTACGGAACAATATCATAAAAAATTAGATTGTCTTGGATATTTTCACACGAGCTCAAGCTTTGAGGAACTTGAACAGTTATACCGTTGAATCTGCATTTGAAACTGCAAAAGTTCATATAGAGCACACTTCACGGTAATGGTATGAACAATTCCTCTCTGGTAATAAAACGATCGTTACAGCTTTGATTGAGGCTTATGATTTAAAATAAGGGACAAGTGACCCCTGTTGCTTCGGTTATTACCAGTGGTCATCGATTCTAAAGAAAACCATAAATACTTAATGATATTGAAAAACTTACACTCTGGTATCACATCACACATAGATCCTTTCAGAGATGTTTCGTTATTTTTAAAAATTTGCAGAACCAGTAAAAACACTCATGTTAAAATAATTAATTTGAAAATTCTGTCTCTTTATCTACCATATTCTTTCAATCTGAATCTAATGAGAATCTTATTTACCAACTTCATTTTTCAAATCCAATGTAGACTTGATGCTAAAACCTTCTTGAACAATAATAAAGTTAATTAACATCTACTGGATGCTGTACGACACAACCAGCCAAGCTTTTCCCGACATTAAACTTTTTATTGCAGTACCTACAACACTAAATGGCCTGAAGACAAAACATCATTCACTATTGTCAAGAGGAAAACTTTATCTATCTTTGTTATTTGCCATCATGCATTTTCCAGTACGCTCCGGGAAAATTCAATTTACAACTGATGACAATTAAATCGTACAAAGTGCATTTAAGTCCTATTAGGGAATAGAGGAAGAGAATCTTTCTGTCTTCATCGTCTTCATCTTCACGCAAACACTTTAGAAGAATTGTATTTATAGTACCTCGGCAACTGGAAGCATCCAAAAACATCCCGAAATGTAGAGAACTGTCAGGAGAGAAGTTGCCCGACTATTTTGTGCACTGGCCACAGGACATAATCCAATATTGTCATGAGAACAACTTGTACTCGCAATGCGAAACAAGCTGAACTTCGTGAACTTGTTACCCAGGAGAAAGTTTTAATGAATCTAAGATTTTATGTGGGTGCGATTTAATTACTCAGTTGTGCTGCATCCTAGGTAGGATCTGCAAGGAAAGTGCATTTAGATGAGAATAAATCGATCAGTTTGAATCAAACTGGAGTTGCTCAATTGTTGAATTAAAAGGACATTCATTGAATTTACGGATACAAGATATTTATTGAATCGATGAATTTTATTTATATTTATAATATTTTTGTACTGTCCTGTAACTGAAGGTATAGCGAACAAAAAGATTTTATGTAACATTTTAATTGAAAAAAATGATAAAAGAGCATAAAGAAACTCCGAAAATCTAACATTTAAATGAATATTTAGTCAGTCACAAAAACATGGATGGATGTGTGACATGAGACCCCTGCTCAATTTGAATTTTTCCGAATTTTATTCATGACTCAAGTCGGAATATTGCTCATAAATATTTTTTAAGTTACACGATTGCTATTTCCTAGGAATTTTCATGTACAAATGTTGATTATGAAAAGGATTGTCTAGACAAGTATCATAAAAGTTATGAAAAGTATTGACTCACACATATTTTTCTTTGAAAGTAAATGTAAATTTTGAAAAAATTAAACTGAATCCTTTTGATAATTGAGTATCACTGATGAATTTTCATTTCGCCTGCATTTGAACGTGGTCTTTCATTAGCTTGCAAACTATAAATATGTCACAAGGAAATGAAAAGATCCTTGACATATTTACAGTGAAAAACTATAGTGTAGCAAACAAACTGAGAATAGGGTGACCGAATATTTTAAACGAAGCCGCAGAAAGGCACACCAAGAGACGCTTAAAGGAATATCCAGAAATAAAGTACATAATGTGATTGGTGGAAACATGAGTTTTGAGATAGTTTGACGTGCGAGTTACATGGTCGAAATGCAAGGATGAAAGCATGGCTGAATACAGTCAATAGTGGAAAAAGAGTAGCATTTGCAAACCAGGATACAAATAAGCCCAGAAAATTCAGGAAAGACGTTTTATTAGTGGTGAGACCAAAATTGAATTATTGGGGTAATCCCGAAAGAAGCACGTGTTGAGAAAATTGAGTAAACAATATTACAACCCACTGTGATGATGGTACGTGTATGATAGTCTGCGGCTGCGTGTAGGCAGCAAGGATAGAAAAACTACATTTTATTGATAGATTTTTGGATAAAAATGTCTACTTAAACATATTAAAAGAAAAGTTAAAAGGTAGTACAACCAAAAAGAGTTCAAAAAACATAGCAGTTTCAACAGTACAATGATCTCAAACTTTGTGCACGTATTGTGCGGAATCGGAGCAACTTAACACAGCATCACAGTCTTCAGATATGAATCCAATAGAGAATTTATGGATGCATCTAGGGGGATATGATCAGCAGAAACAAAATACCTAAAAAAACAGCAGTAACAAACTCAAATTGAAGAAAAATGGGATGCAGTTAACCCAGAATAACAAAAATATTAGTGCAGTCGATGCGTGATAGAATGTAGAGATCATTAAGTCGAAATGATATACTGCAAAATATTAATTCAAATTATATTAATGCAAAAAATATTAATTCAAATACCAGCCATCACTTATTTAGCATATACTTATAAATTTCCATTAGTTCATAGTTACTTGAAATCTTTGAAAATTCACTTTCCGGGCTTTTATTTTACCTTGAGAAATTTTCACCATAAACTTTATATATTTGTGTACTTTTTATTAATATTTTGAAAGTATGCATTAGATTTGAAATTCGTTTCTATTATATTCTTGGCGCAAGTTAGAATTTCATCAGATGAGTCTTTACTTCTGTGATTCACTGTATATATTCGAGACGCTGATTGCACAGCCGGCATATCCGAGACGCACTTTGCAGAGGCGTATTTTCGAAACTTTGTTGTGCCATCTGGAAGCGAACGGTCCAACAAAATGTTTATCATAAACTTTTTATCTGCTTTCTTAAGCTTTATTAAACATTGTACTGATTGTGATTTGTGATTGGATGATTGTGTTTCTATTATACTGTTTATTGCTGCTTCAGTTATAATTTATGTTATAGTACTTTATTCAGACTTGTTTTTGATCATTGCGACTGAAAAAATTTACCTGACCAAAAGAAATTTGTTACTCAATCAAAATATGAGGTCTCTTATAAAACATTCATTTGTGTATAGGGTGTTTTTTAGAAGCATAAAACTTTTCAAACAAATAAACCACATATAAATTACTCAAATAGGCAATTTTTTATCTTTATAAAATCGCAAATTTCACGACATTAAGTATCCACCGTGTCCATCGTGACTGTGTCCTAGGAAGGTCATCCTGTCGATCCAATTTTGCACAACTTTTTCTAGCATAGCCAGCCTTATTTCTCCAATAACGTGTCGAATATTGGCTTTCAAGTCATCAATAGTTGCTGGTTTATCAGCATAGACGAGTGACGTGACGTGACGTACCTTCACAAAAAGTAGTCCAATATAGTCAAATCAAATGATCTGGTCGGCCAATTCCCAGACCCATTTCTTGAGATGATTTGTTCACCAAAGGTTCGGCCCAATAAAGTAATGGTTTCACGCGCTGTTGCGCTATTCTGTTAGAACCATTTTTCCCTCAGACGATTGGCATTGCTGGTGGAAATCAAAAAAAATACGAATTATTTGTCGGTAGCGATCGCCATTAACGATAACGTTGGCTCCGTCCCCAAATTTTTGAAAAAAAAGATCCATTATGCTGCCAGCATGTAAACCACACCATACAGTGACTTTTCGAGGTAAAAGTGGTCTTTTGCGAATCATCTTCATCCACAAAACGGCATGTTTACTTATTTACGAACCCATTAAGCCAAAAATGAGCCCCATCGCTGAAAATGATCTGACCGTAAAATATCGGTTCAACTTCCTACTCAATCTCAGCACATTCACTACGACACAAAAGACGGTCCAATGGCATCAATTTTTGCGCAGTTTGGATTTTATAGGGCTTAAGTCCAAGATCTTTCCTAAAACTTTCCCATTTAGTGGACGGACAGAGACCAAGTTGTTGAAAACGGAGTCGCATCAATAAATTTGTATCCTCAGTCACACTAACTTCTACAGTAGCGGTAGCTACCTCGGCACGCACTGTACGAGCTCGTGTTGGATGAACATTGTTCAATAAAAGATACGTGGACATTAATCTTTCCATCATATTGAGTGTGAGCTGTTCAAGTGAAAGATTATGAGCACAATAAATTTGACGCAGGGCTCCATGACAGATATTCTTATTGAAAGTTCCATACCTACAACTATATATATATATATACATATATATATATATATATATATACATGTGTGTGTGTGTTTAGAATATTTTTTAACTACAAAATACAGTTTTGTCTACTTTATAATTTTTGTTGGTAGTCTCAGTACAATACTGATTTTTTAAAATCATTTGTCCGGTCTAGTCAAGCAACCATCTAAAAAAATTCCCCAAATGCTCTGGGATACCGCAATTGGGGTAAAAAGTGGCTGTTTTAAGATTGATTGAAACATTTTCACTGACAACTATGGATTGTTTTTCCATCCAAACAAGTTGGTTTTGTGTTTTCAATTTCAAGGTTCGTCGTTTCCTTTCGCCCAAAAATGTAGCGTTTCTAATAAAAATTGTATTTATTCTAAAAAGTTATTCAACATGGTCAAAACTTTGTTTTTGACACACTTGACGTGTTATCAATATATGAGCATATGCTTATGTAAGTAATATGAATTATTCGCATGGTACGATTAACACAAGAAGATGACCGAAATGAAACCCGGAAATAAATCGCTAATGGCTTTTATTCCGAATGAGTTCAATAATTTAATTTTCATTTGATTTAAAAGTAACACAACAGAAGCATCTAAAGTATCTTTGAAACAGCATAGGTTTGATATGAATATGCAATGAAACCTTGATAACGTTCACTAAGCGAAAATTTCCTCATAAATTTCAATTTATTTCTTCTTGAAACAAATTCAAATTCATAATTCGCTTGAATTAAGACTACTTGATCCCAAAAATCACATCTTAGCTGGAAGATAAGAACTATAATCTCATCTTCTTTCAACAAGTTTAATAATCATCAAATATTCTTCTCACTCTTCAATTTTTAATATCACTCTATAAACAGTATTAGCAATTCAAATAAATCGCATCCAATCCGTATTACAAATCTTAAACGCAAAGACCACAGATAAAACGTTTTAAATGCAAATTTCTACATTGAAGCTGCGATTATTCTCACTTTAAAAAATTGTCTGGTAATTGTTCAATTTGTTTTTCTTCATGAATTATGTAAATTTCTTGCTGATTTGAAAACGACGTTAAGAAATTGAGAATAAAATTGAAGTTTTGCATTAATTTCTTTGGATTTAGAGCCAACCATTTCAAGAAAATTCGAGCTTTCTTATGTGAATTAAGGGGGCAGTCTGGGTCTATTATTTTTCAAAAAACGAAATTTTAATAACATGCTTTTAAGGTACTATATGCAGAATTAGTGTAATTTTTTGCTTAAACTTTAAACGCGTTTTTCTCGAAACAACGTTTTTTGACCTGCTTTACACGATTTCGAAAAATCTATGTTACTTATTGGGCTGAAATTTTTACTGAGTATTTAGCACATGTGTAGTTTTAGCCCCTACCAGATTCAGAATTTTTTATAAATTTTTAAGGATTTTATTAAACAATTTAATTGCAAAAAGAGGTCAAAAAATTGAAAAATCTGCCAGTTTACTTTTTTATCGTCCAAAATTTTTAATTCTGCTACGGGCTATAGCCAACCAATTATATTTCAACATGCCATTCGGATTTTTGTTTCAGATGCTCCAGTGAGAAGATATCATGTCAACCAGCTTTTTGGGTGCATCCGTGATAGTCGCCATTTTGTAAATAAGAGTAAAAACAATCTTCAAATTCAATAGTTGCTTGTTAATGTACAAAGTTTTTATACCATTCAAATTAATATTTACGTTTAAAAATAATTGAAATTTGGTGAAAAGGACCCAGACTGCCCCGTTAAGATATAAATTGGTACATTTGAGATTCAATCGGTTGAAACCAACGTGAAACGGATGTACTAAGCGTGGTTGATACAAAACTTCTTCCGAATTCGTTCTCAAGAATCGCTGGTCTTCACAGTTTTTTTCAATAGTTGACTAACTGAATGTTCTTTCTTACTTCTGTGTATTTAATATTGTCTAAAAAGTAATGAACTGTACAATGAAAACGGTTTTATATTTAATTGTACCCTGTACCTGGTTTCGAAGACATTAAACTTAAAGTCAACTTCATATGGTTTCATATTATCGGACTTCTATCTTCATTCGATAGTTAGTTCTGTTGAGCACACGCATTTCAGCGAACCTACATTTTTTATAACAATTTTGAACGACAACCGATCGCTCACCAATTTTCAGACAGCGTAAGTTGTATATTGATTTTGAAAAACAAAGAGTACGAAGTAGAAATACTACCATAAAGAAAATAGAGAGAAAGACGCACATCCTACGTGATATCTTTATCAAAAAGACACAATGCTCCTTACTGTTTGGTGAAATGGAAAGGTTTGACCAATCTTAAACCAATTTGGCACCTTTGATACTACCATAACTCGCAAAAGTAACGGATTCACCATGGTCATCGCAAAAAAGTTGCTTTAGATTCATGTCATGCCTCCTTCTCATGATACCCCGACCTTAACTCTGACCCACTTGCAATTTTATTTGATTCCCAGAATCATGCCTACAAGAGGTTTTCCAGCCTTCCCCTCTAAGTTAGAAGACATGGTAGGATTCGTTATTGTCCTTGGATTTAAATCTAGACGTAATTTACTATCAACTATCAGTCCTAAGTTTATAAGTATGTAAATATACTCCTAATGATGTAATTCATAGTGCTAAATAGAAAAGAAATATTAGAAAATTGACTTAGAAAATTTGCCTTCTACTTTATATGGCATTTTGCCTTCAGTTTAGGTATTTTCCGAGTCAAATCGGTTATTTTATGAATTACATCGATACACTTCTAAATCGAATTAGAGCTTTTCAACCCGATTGATATTTAAAACAGCGTCAATTTGATCTAAAAAGGCGCTAACATGTTTTGTAAAAGCGCCAAATTGATTTGGAAAACTACTAATTTGATTTAAAACTCGACCTAATTCGAGTAACACCAAAATTGAAGGAGAAATACTCTATATTGCTAGTTTGCTGGACTATATTCGAATAGAGAACTAATACAGAAATATTTTTAGCTGATTGACGAAATAATAGATACATGAAACATCATCGTCTTGTGTCTTAGCTAACATATTAAATCTTATCTTTCAATTCGCTTAAATCTCTATAGTTTTACTTACGGTTAGACATGAATCTACTTTTCCACTGTCAATTATATCACTTACCTGCAAAAGAATGACAATTAATAAAAGCATGTGCTTTTTTGTATGTTGAATATTCAAACTATAATTATTTGTTTGTACATCTAAAAATTAATGCTACAAGACATGCTCAAACAAATGCCTTAGAATGAGCATACAATTTTATCAAATTATGTATCCTACAGTTGAAAGTATGCATGGGTTACAATTCTAAAAAATGATTCATTTAAACAATGCTATGTTTCTTTCCATGATTGTAAAATTAAAAGCAAGAAATCTGAAAAAGCATTTAAACAAACAAGCAGTGTTCAAGTCAAGTGTACGCAGAAATCCCAAGCAAAATATCAAAAGCAACAAAGGCAATTAATTATCATTTCTCTCCTGGGAGCTATTTACATTTGTACGTGTTGCGGAAAATGCTTTCATCTTTTGTCCTTTCCGTCGACAACTTCAGCGCTGCCTCTTACATATCCATGTTTGTCCGCAAAACAAATTTTCCCCGAGGTGAAACACAAATAGATTCGTTAACAGTACAGCTTGAAATTTTCCTTAATTTCTAGGTAATTTTATTGAACAGGCCGACAAACAGACCTGATGGAAAACGAAATGGTGAATTGAAGGTGGATGGCAACAAGTTATGTCTTCAGAAATCGATATTTACGTCGCGAATTGTTTTAGGATTTTGCGAATTCCAATTGATGAAAATGCATTTCATAGACTTTAGGGTGAATTTTGTGAAATCGTGAAATTATTACCCTATGTAAAACCGATGCCAGTGCCAGCTTTTGAAGTTCGATTTCGAGCAAGTCTTCTGATATTCCTTTGTCGAATACAAAAAAAAATGTAACGATAATTGTATACCATATTGAATCACTTGAAGCCATGGCCAGCATGCAAGCACATTGCAGAACTTTCTTTCCGAGTGAGCCGTGAAGACAAAACCAACTCGCATGCAACAATGCCAATTGACCAAAATGATTAACTTGTTGCTCTGATTTCTGCGGTTTGGGATGAGATGGAAATAAAAATACAATCGAGAAAATCGCATGCAAATCAACCGAACATGATGGACGACTGCACGCGGCTGGAAAATGCAAGAAGCGAAAAGAAAATACGGATGCTGATATCATTCAAGCGAATCGGAATCTGTCCATACCACATTTTCCCAGACACATTTCAATTTTCCCTGGACCACTCACCCATTGAAATCGGTCCGATCTAGTTTTCAGCAGAAATGCCAATCAGCCATTTCGGATGGTAGAAAAAATCCATCTCAGAATCACTTTGCCAAAGTATCTTTAGTCGTTCGTCACCGTGCACTTGTGAAAATCTCCCTTTCGCATTTATTTATTTTTCCCATTTGTCGTCATCTGCGTGTTGGTCGTCACCATTGGAACACGAAGATACAACACAGATGTCGATATGAAGGAAATGTCGCATCATTTCCATCTCACCGTTGTCATAGGGAAAGTTTATATTTATTGTGCGGCATTAATGCCAGAATGAAATACGAGGCGGAAACAGGATCAGTTCGGAAAAAATCAAATGATAAATGAAATAGAATATGATTGCATTCGACATGCCAACGGAAACAAATTGATGGTAGATGAATTATGTTATCTTTGATGGAAACTACGATTTGTTTTTCATTTCTTGCTGAAAGTATATTGATATCCCTCTGCCTATAACAATTTGTATGAATTTATTATATGTTCATTAAATTTGAGAGATTCACGGAACTAACTTACTCCATTGCGAATATTCAACAAACTATTTTCTTTCTGTATTTGTTACGAAAGAAATTCACATACTTTATTTACTGAACGGTTTTATAGACTACCAGACAATTTTTATGCAATGATAATGTTTAAGAACTACTTAGCTATGGATTAATTATCTTCTGCCCAATATAAGTTTTACATTTTAAAATTTTTCCAAATTTAGTTTCATTCGCTAAAAATTGTTACTTTCCAATCGCAGCTATTTAACTTAAAAACAGGAAGCCTTTAATAATTTTTACTCGAAACGAAAATTACTCAATGCTCTCACAAACTACCCAAACCATCCCGAGAAACACTATCCACCCACCATTAGTAACTATATTTGATAATATAAAACTCCACTCCCCAGAGGGGCGTAGAACAGAGATTTAAATTGTATTGTTGGATTTTTAATGAACATTGTATATCCGAATGGATTCTAGGATGTAAGGTTGAACACGAAGAAAACAAGCCGCGAGGTGCGACCCTTGAGGTCCACACGGTCAACTTCCCAGTAATATCTACATAAACATCAACAACATTAAACACAATAATAATTTTGAAAATAATACTACTTTAAGTAATAACAATGAGAGGTATTCATAGCAGAAACAGGAATGAGGTAATATGAATCATATCAACTACGGGAGGGTCCATTGATTACGTAAGGTTTTTGGTCGATGAGGACAGATTGAATATTCTCGCGGATCAATCGGTGGGGGCCTTTTTGGTCTTGAAAAATTTTGTATATGCAGTCAAAAATAGGTTCAATTGCATGTAAAAAGTAAAATGTATTTCAAATGATGATGGTTATTTAAATCTTACGATTACTAAAGAATGAATCTACTTAAAATAAAAACTACAATTTTTTATTCGATGAAAGCTTTTCAAAGCATATGATCTTGCAAAGTATTGACTACAAAACATTTTTCCATTCAAAGCGTTGATACAAATTTAAGCATTTTTTTTAATTAAAAGACTAAATCTGCTCAAATTATGCAAATATTTTAAAACATTGAATGAATTTACAACAATTTTGTTAGAATAAAAGATATAAAGTAATATCATTCGTATGAACCCTTTTTACAAGGTTTAATAATGCATGATAGAAATGACCTTGAAGATCATGATGACTGTTAAAGATTTTTTTTTTAATTTTTTACGTAATCATGAGAAAAAGTTTTGATGCTGTTTTTACGAACATTGTTTGGAGTATATAAATTATATAAACATTGGTTACTTTGACTTGAAAATAAAGTTAAAAATTTATTGTTTTTGAAAAATACCCCAATTTTTTGCACTTTTCTTTAAAAAATTAAAAAACGGCTCCAAGATTTTTTTTAAAAACTTGACCGAATCACATAAATGCAAATACGCGTCGATTGACACCTTGCTCAAGGAAATCGTATGTTTGGTTCGTGAGTAATAACGCATGACAGAAATGACCTTCAAACGGGCAAAACAGCAAACGCCCCCGACCGAAGTTTCCCAAAAACTAATCAGCTCTTAAGATTGCGAAGACGCTTCGATTGACACCTTAACGAAGTCGATAGGGCTTTGTTTACGTGAGTTATGCTCATAGAAAAAAGTGTTCACGAACGTACAGACGTACGTACGTACGAACACACACACACACATACGTCTCCCTTTCTAAAAACACTTTATATATACTCTATAGACCTCAAAACGTAAAGAAATGTTGAAAATTTCAATTTCGATTTTCGAGGCGATTACAAGAACTTACCATATACTGGGAAGTTAATTATGTAGTATTGTTAATGAAGTAAGTTGGGTACCTGTGCACAATGAAAACATCAATGAAAGATCAATGCAAATTAAGATGATGGTAAGCACTAATTTTTTGATTGAATGGTGTTTCGTAGTACAGGCTGATATTGAGTCGTGGTGTCGACTTTCCCTATACATTTTTGCTGAAAATATTTTCAGAAACTTTTACATGCCAGGTGATCACTTGTTATGAACGTAAACAAATAAATCTGTCAATTTGGAAATTGTGAGATGACATTGTCAGACAGGGTCGCCCAACTCATCTCAGATGGAAACGAGAGCGTTCACGGAGACGCATCGCAGCGAAGTCAGGTGTCATTCTATCCAATTGTGGAATTTAATAAATGGGGGTGGTTGAAGCCGTTTGCCCTTTTTTATTTGGGGGCAATGACAGTAAATCGAAATACAAAATTTGAGAAGCACAAATACAAAAATAATATTAAAGAATCTTCAAGACGTAGGCCTAGAGAACGAAAAGCCGTGAAAAATTTTCAAGATTTAGTGAATAGTTAAGTTGTGTTTTTCCTTATTTGAAGTTTTATCATATAAAGTCACGTGGGGTGTGGTTCTTGTTTTTCATTTTGTTCCCATATTTTCCGGACATTGTTCCGTATTTGTGCCTAGTGACTATGGAGTCCCACGGACATAATATTTCAAGTGCGTAAATTCACGGTCGCAAATCATTTCCCGCTTCAGGGTCAGTGCTCAGATAGTCTTGGCTTACCGACTGAACGGTCAACGCAATATAATTACCTCAATTCTCTTCGCGAGCGATCGCTGAGTGAGACTGTCTACTTCGGGGTCAAAGAGAGATGAGGATCAAAATGAAGTTAGAAGGCATCTACTTGGTACCCGATTTTTTCTAGGAATCTGGATGATTTTTCAATGAAAGTTACCTACAAAAAACTCCTTGTCCAGCTTAACGGACTGTCTTTTCTCGAAGAAATTATTTCAATGGGTTTTCTAATGAAATTTTTTTGTATCACGTGTTGATATGTTAGTATGACAATTGATTTTTTCTTTAAAAAAAAGATTTGTTGATAAATTCCTAAACTTTGATAATAATTTGCGATACTATTTTTGAAAAATCCATCATTGACATATTTTATCAACGAAGTTTTCAAATAGTTTTTAAACAGTTTCCGAAATTGAATTTTCTGTTGAAGGTATCCATCTTTGAGCGAGAGAGCGATGTTCGAACTGCTGCTAGATTTTATATCTAATACTAATAGGTCCAGAACAATCACAACAAAATCACTTTTTGTGGTGTATATTTTTGTCGACTATTAAGAAGTAGCTCAAACTGTTACTTCAATTATTTCTTCTTCTTCACATCAAATGGTGGATACCAAAGTATTCTAGAAGAATATCTTAACTAAAATCAAACGAAATAAATGAAATACAGAAACCAGTGCAACGCATTGTCCCTTGATCATTGTGAGAATTTCGATTTCCTAAATTTACACAAGAAAACTCTGATTATTCATAAATATTTCCATTGTCAACTCCTCTCCTCTCCTTTTCCTCTCCCACGCCCAATAACCACGCTAAATTAACATGGAGCTGAGGATAGCAAAAAAATATTCAACAGGTAGGGCCGCGTAGCGTATTATTAGCTTGATTGAATCGTGATCGCACAACAGGACTCGTGACCACAAAACATAACTTCTAGCATTTATTTATTTCAAAGGATATCATGCTATCGTTTTTATTGCCTTTGCTGTCGTTTATACACACCCATTTTAATTTTTACGATATCAAATCGATAAGGCTCACACCACTCGCAAGAGGTAGTCAACACTATGTGATACCGTTGTATGAATGATTATTTTAAGCATGTTTTTAACTGTAATAACTTATAAATATTATGATTTTTAGGAATTTTAGTTTAAGCAAATTTTGACGCAAGATTTAGAAAATTCAGGATAAAATTTTAGGAGTTTTAGTTTAAGCAAATTTTGATGCAAGATTTAGGAAATTCAGGATAAAATTTGGAAATTTAACAGTTGAAACATTATCATTATTACAATTTTTCATCGTTTAAAAATCGTTTTTAATCCGGGATTTTAGTTTATGTTAAAAGAAAAATCCTTTGATAAAGTTTCAAATTCTTTATAAAGTAGCAATAAAATATTATTTCAAATAATATTGCACCGAACTATCAACAAACCCATGAAAGTCCTTATTCAATTAAGAGACACATTAAAAAAAATTTGACGAAGGGTCAAATACAGAAAATAAATCTAGTTTTCATTTTATTGGATTAGTTACATTATTTGTATTTAATATTTAATGAGGCATAATTTTCAAGAAAAAAATCGTGTTAAGGCTTCTGTCAAAATTTTGAACCCAATACCCTTACTTTACTTTCCGACCGTTTTAAATGATGGTAGTAGCAGCACTCTTATACAGAGATGACTCACTTAGGCATCAGTTGTCCCATTGTGATACCTCAAGAAAAAAGGAAGATAGTAAAAACCAACAGTGATGGAAATTTACATAAAAATGACAGTGTTTTTTGATTTTTTTAACTAAACCCTCATTAAACTTATTTTTTTATTTCTTAAGAGATAAATAAAGGAAATAATTTTTTCCTTCTGTTGAATACGAAGAAAAATTGCAAATACATCAAATAAAGGTTAAAATAAGGTGGGAATTTACATAAATATCTTCTTTAAAAGTATCGAATAGATACCATAAAAACAGTTTTTACTTTTTAATAACCAGTAGATGCTCTCTTCTCCTTGATTAAATGAAACGCGAGTCGCGACATGGACTGGATCGGATTCTCTAACTTACTTTGTGGAATTAACGTCCATGTTTCTTTCACTGCAATATTTAATTCCTGAATGCTGGGAAAATGGCGTCCATTGGCATAAACATGCTTTGCAAATATGCCCCAGAGATTCTTAATTGAAATAAGACCTGGAATGCTTTTAGGCCAACTGAATTTTGCGAATTTTTGTTTTCAGCTAGCCACAGATTAACTTTCCTCGTAGTGTGAGTAGTGGCATTGTCCTGCTGCTAAATGAATTAGGTGGCGCAGATTTCTTCAGCGCGCTCAACTATCACTTCTTCTAACATCTTGATGAACTTTTCTGCGATCATTTTTCGGGAAATATAGGCAATTTCGGTTTGACCGTTTGCTGAAAATCCATCCCAAATCAGCTCCCGCAGAAAATGCGGCTCATGCTCACCTCTTCCTGAAGCCTCTTAACAGACCAATAACACTGAAAGCCATCTAGGCCGTCCAAGTTAAATTTCTTTTCGTCAGTGAAAAGAACTTTTCGCCATTTTGTTGTCCAGGTCATATGGTTTTCGGAAAATTTTAATCTGGCTTCTTTCTGAGCTGCAGTTAGAAGACGCTTTCTGACTCTTTCCTTGAATTTCATGATCGGATTTTTGTTTGAAATTTGTCGCACCTGTTGGTCTTTTGCTAGTAGGTTCAATTTATTCACTATTTTCGATGAACATAATTCATTTGCTGCTGCTTCACGGACGATCAATTGAACTTGCCGCGCTGTCAATTTTTTGTTCTGTTCGTGTTTCGAAGGTTTGCCACAATTACCGCCCAACTTAAGAAAGTTTTGTATGCCAGTGTTGGGTCTTCCGATCTTCCTTGCAATTTCAAAAAGTCTACAATCTTTATAAACGACCATTACGGCTCGTTCGACCTAGCTTAAAACTAACTCCGCTTTCATTAGGAGAACTTTCCCAAGCCAGTGTAAAGAAGGAGGGATTCTGACCAATCCTCAGAACAACAACATCCTTACAGCAGGATCCTGAGGTAAAGGTGTGACGAAAAATAGAGTGGCATATTTTTAAATGATGCAAAACCCCAAAATACGGCGATCAATCGGGAGTTTTGCTATGGGGCTCAATTGAAGAGGTTGTGTCTGTGCTTCTTCGAAACCTCACCAGGGGTATACTGTTACCAAGGGATCCGGGGCCCCATGGACTTATCCCTGCCGGTGTCGGTGAGAAGCCTGTGGAGGTTGAAACTTGGGGGCTGTGGTCGATACCCAAAAGCGGGTACTTTCATTTCTAATACAGTTTGGGACTGGAGTTATTCTGCAACCCGTCTATATCGTGGTGCATTGGCGTGCTGTTGCGTTTACGAGACGGGTGCCGTTACCCAAAAAAACGGCAAGGATGATGATAGGTCCAAATCCTCACCAAGGACTATGAAGAAGTCCAGGCAAGTCTTGGATGAGATCTGGAACCCATACTCAGAAAAGCAGTACTCATAACATAAGGTATGGGCTACTGACTAGTACGTTTATGGGGGCTTTGGTGGGAGCAAATTCGTAACCCTGGCTTAAGGGACTCGTGTTGTAAAGGTCAATTTCGGGAAGAGCACGTTAAACTCAGGAACTATCTAGTCTAAAACCTTACCGCGTGGTATGTGTCCATTTTTCAAAAGATTAAACTAAATATAGTCAGAGGTAATACTACTACCTTCTGAAAGAAATTCCAGGATTCTTTTCGCTACTAACAACCAACCAACCAAAACACTTTAAACTACACTGCTTTCATATAAATTTCCACGAAAATGATGCAAATATTCGATAGACCACTCATATAGTAAATGTGGATATGAACAGTGATATTGAAGAGACAAAAAGTCATAATGGAATTATTGGTAAGAGATTGGTGGATGATCTAAATAAATAAATAAATAAAAACGACGGTTCTGGCAACACAAATGAAATTTTAAAATATTCACAGCACGTCATGATTTTTTAATGTAAATTTCCACCACTGTAGGTATTGGATTTCGAGAACAATTTCTGGCAGCCCTTAAATTAATTGCCTCAAAACAGCGGCTTGTCCCCTGATTTTCTAAGTGCAATTAGATCAAGTACTTTCAGGACTCTTCCATTTTTTTCGAGAGTATGCCTACTTGCCATATAATTGGGCACGCCATCAAAAAGTGTGAAGTATGCTGATTGATCTCATTGACAGTCAATAGAAATTAACCGCATGTTCATGGATTTACACACTTCCGATATTTGACAACATCAACACGAGCTCCCTTCATATCTAGACAGGACACCCTTCTTGGGGAGCGTCTGCCAGCCCGAGGTCAATGCACGTAAAATGGCGCGCATCGCAAGCACACAACAATTACCAACATATGTATGTAACATGCATGTGCCATCATAAAAATTAATTTGATTGAACGGAACTGTTTTGAAGGGCCACATTTCCTGGCTAGGGTGGATTTGTAGTGATATGTACTTATGTATTTATGACAGACTGTGACTTTGAACCTCACAGCCAATCAAATTATTCCACTTTGTGATGTTATTTATTTGATGAGCATTTTATGTTGTTGTTTTTTCAAAAAAAATATGATATGGAATTAATTCAATGCCATGTGAAATCGGAATTGGAATCAACCACATTCAGTTTCATGTACAGTGGCTTTCACTCAAAATCGTACACATTGGTTTACGCACAAAACCAAACCAAATACTGGGGTTTTGGTAAGAGCATGACGCTCAGCATACCTACACTATCACGAATCGACTTGAAGTAGGTAATTATCCTATTTGAAACATATGTATTTCCTATATTTCGATATGAAGTAGTGAAGTTAGTTTTACTTTGCATTGTGGAAGGAAAACACCTATTAAAAATGAGTGCCATTTTAAAATTCGGTTTGAGGCAGCATATCTTGTTTGACACCTCTTATAACCGAAAATGACTCATAAACCTGCCTCAAAATACTTTAAAAAGTCAGCGACATTCGTTAAGAAATGTACAAAGCGGTATAGGGAAAGCGGAAATGTGGATGATTTTTCTGACCGAGGAAAAATGAAGAGGATGTCAACGTAAGACGATAAGGCGATAGATGAAATATTTAAGAGAAATCCGAGTACTTCGTTGAGAAAACCACGAGAAATTTTATGCGAATGGAATATTAACGTGCCACTGTATACGATCCGCCATCAGCTTAACGAAGCAAACATTCAAAGCAAAGCCACCATATCGAAATATATGTCAACAACGATACAGATCGAAAGGAGACTACAGTTAGCCCAAGCGAATAACGGTCGTGACTGGACGAAAGTAATATTTACAGACGAATCCTAATTTTGGCTAACGATTACAGTGAGATGTGTGTGGCGTGAAAAAGACGAACCCTGTATAGAGCAAACTGTCAAAAATTCTGCAGAGATTTATATTTGCGATAGCTTTTTTGGCTAACTTTTAGTTTTTACGGGAGGCCTGACAGCTCCAAAAATGGTGGAACTATATAAAAAAACGATTGTTGCCGTCCACTAAAATGTTATACGATAACGGTGTTAAGGAGTAGATCCTTGTCGAGGATAATGATCCTAAACATTGAAGTCGACTCCGCGCAGCTTTTAAACAGGAAAATGGGATCAATCAAGCTATTAGATTGGACATGACAATCGCCTGATGCCAATCCAATAGAAAACGTCTGGGAGTATACCAAGAACCAATTATGAGGAAAAATGTGTCTTAGTGTATCCTGGAGAAATTTTATTCCATTCTTGTAGGAGGACTCTTTTCAATTTACTTTTGCTAAAAATCGGATGCTTCTTAATTTTTGTGTCCAGCTTTGCCCACATGTGCTCTATTACATTGAAGTCCGTTGCTTGTGGCGGGGTTTTGATTACTTTTGGGCAGTCATATAAATGTTATTCAGTGACAAGGAAAAAATAATGTTTTAGATGCTAGTTTTGTGCACACATTTTTGGATTTTTTCATGATAAATAGTAGTATCCATCTCACATCTGCAGCAGAAAGTACTTTTCTCGTAGTGTTTCTTTTTTTGTCGGCCTCTCGATATTCTTTTTTGAATCTATTGACAATATTTTCAAGAGTTGAATGACTATTTTGGATAATTTCACCTATTCCCCGGAAGGATTTCCACTTTTATGGTGGTGACCAACGAGGTTCCTTGCTTCTTTTGCCGTATGAAATCCCATTTTCGATTGTTGACGTGCAAATTCTTGGTCGACTACAAGAGAAACAATAAATTGACTGTAAACACACTGAGCAACTTGCAAATTGATCAAAAACAGACTGAAAGTATACAAATGCCAACTGTACCAATTTGAATGTGGGGTTAAAATTTGATCGCTTTTTATTTCTTACTACTTTTCATTCAACCATTCTTCTTTGTTCAGACGCATTAAGTATTTTCTTTATTCAGCAGGACTGTGCAAATTGCTTCTTTAAGGTTTTTGAATGCAGTATCTGTTCTGGGGATGGAAGCGACTTATTCAAGTTCTGAGACCAAAGTGTACCATTTTGCGTGAGGGCCACTGTATATTTGTTACAAGCAGAGACATATTTTGTACATATTTTGAAATTCTGAATGAAACATAATAAACAATTTAAGTGGTAATATAAATCAAAATTGAACACTCTCTTCCTGACCAGTTTATCATTTATTTATTGATAAAATCATTTCAAATATCATCATTACATTTCAAATCGATTCCGAAAATACTTGTTGTTTCTGACACATCGCATTCTGACAATTCAATTTGGACACAATTGTGGTGTTGAACTGACAATCAGGCGATAACGTTTTCAATAGAGGAAGCTAAACGATTGGCAGCTTTTGGTATATACATGAAGTAACATACATATTTGGTTGATAATGATAAAGCACAAAATATTGAGGCATAATAAATGAAATATTAAGGTTGTTGTAGACGTGCTTAATTATTTATTTGCTTGAGTAATTGCCAAAAAATTATTGTAATCGTTATGAATAGGAAAGGAACCGCCGTGGCCTTAGGGAACAATGTGTTGATGTAGGCTTATGTAGATGGATCGATACATTACTTACAACAAAATAATGAGCTCATCCGTAAATGACCTATCAGGAATCCTTATAGAGAAAGTTCTCTACCGATACTATGGCTTGTGGCAATGGACAACCTTTTTTCGATACAAGAGAGGGATGGTTTCACAGCCTACGCAGGATGATCACGTGGTCATCATAATCCCAGGCACAGGCATCAGTGTCTGAACTAGTGCAATTTTCCGTAAACATCATCTGCTTGTATAAAAAGAATTGCGGGCTAGGCGTAAATTATACATAAAAAAGCGAAAAATTTCAGACTATCCATACTCAACGGTGAAAATCTGATGCTCTTTAATCAGGTGAAATATGTACTTAGGAATCGTACTATATCGTAAGCTTATCTAGAAAATGAATTTGAAAGTGAGAGCAAAGAAAGCCACGGCAGCTTTCTTTACGTGTAAATTACTCTATGGACCTAGGTGAAAGATTAAGCTACGCGTGGTACACTCGATAAATACAGCTATAGTCAGGTCAATTTTGACCAATGGAACTATAATGTGGTGGTAATTGAGCAGGAAATGCAACCTGACTCAGCTAACTTAGATCCAGGAAGTGGGGTACTTGGGCTACGCGTCTCAAGGAGAAGGATTCTGGAGAGAGGAGATCCTGCGGACACTCCAACATACCAAAACGTCCCTGTATAACGTACAAAGATGACGACATGTAATATATAGAGTGCCAACGTTGAATTTTGCTGGAAATTTCCAGACCATAAGCCTTTCCAGAGAAGAGTGGCAGAACGATGAGCCAGCAGGCAAATGAACGGTGTCAATTTACACGGATGGCTCAAAGATGGACGTGACTCTTGGGGATGAAATATTTCCGGAACATTAGGACCCAAATAAATCAGTGGAGCTTCACCTGTACAGCACAGCTGTGCAGGCGGAGTGGTGGTGATCTTGTGAGCTGGAGAAGTCAGCAAGAAAGAATATCAAGACAGAGACATCATTTTCTTTGTGGATTGCCAAGAAGCCATAAAAGCGGTAGAATTAATCTTAAGGACCCTCAAATTAGTTGTGACCTGTAGATTGGAATTTTGGAGGATTTCGTGAAATAACAAAGTAACACTATGCTAAGTTTCTGAGCACAGTTAGATGCAAGGAAATGTCTAAGCAAATCAGCGAAGGTTACCATGGTATACTCTCGAACGAGCCGATGAGTACAGAAGTCTCAATACAAGCACTAAGGCAAAATATAAACCTATCGGTCTACGAGCTAACATTAAGGTGATGTAGAAATTCAGATACTTGTCGGACTGCTATCCACATGTGAATTAAATATGACACCAGACGTACTCTTTCTCTGTTAGCTCTGGACAAAGCTTCAACTGAAAACCTTGTGAGATTCAATGAAGTATCAACGAGTTTCTACAAATCGTATCTCTTAAAAAATATACGAAAAGGCACTTGTTTTCGTTGTTATACGATTTCCTTTTTTATAATTATTTTCAAATGTACATTTCGGACATTATGTAGCTGTGTCCTTCTTCAGTGTATTACTGTGTCTGAAGAGAAGACATGGCAGAATCTTTCTTAAATGTACATTGGAAAATAATGAAAAACGAAATCGTATGATAAAGGAAACAAGTGTCTTTTCTAATATTTTTTTCTAGTGAGATTACTGACGGGTCATGTAGATTTCAGTGAACATACAAGAAAAATCGCGCTATGACTAAATAGAAAAGATAGAGTCAGTAGAGTAGAGTCTAAAGAAATAAACATTTAGGAGCGTTTTTTTAAGTTTTCACATTTTAATTTTCTCTTTAATATATTCTTTTTCTTTTTCGTGGAGCTAACTTAGCTAGGAACTCTAACAATGGATCGATTTTTGATCTCATAAGAAATCTGAAGCCATTTAGCTTAGCACCCTTCATTGCCTTACCTTACCGTATCTAACCTATTTATCAACCGTTAACATAATTATTATTATTTATGATAGGAAATAACTATTGCCCAATCAAAATTTATTCTTGTTAATTAGAGAAAAATCATTCAATCAATTCAATGTTTAATCAAATCAATGTAGGTACATTCTTTCCTTGTACTCTTACTGTGTGTAAATAAAATTCCTTAGCCAAAAGCAAGACAAATTTATTTCCAATATCAAAAATAAAAAACTGTTTTATTGTAGAATTGATGATTTATTGTTTCATAATGAACACTTGACTATTCAATTCTTGAATGTTTTTATTATAATTATTACTATTATCATATTATTATTATACTTATTAAATCATCATCATTATCTTGTATTGTCTTCAGGACTGAATATATATGCAAAGTTTCATAAAGATCAATTAAGAGGAAGTAGTTTGAAAATCGATCGCAAGATTCGAAGCAAAAATACGATGTGAAACTCAACAAAACCTTTGAACAACACATTCAAAAAAACAATAAACAATTATGGTATGAAAAAAATGTGGGTAAGACTCGGTTCTAAAAGCCCAGCAAAACATTTCGTATCAGAAAGGAAGAGCAATGAAATCTACTAAAATGTATTCTGCATAAGATAATACTACAAGCACTATTCATTGCATCTTGCTTTTAAAAAAAACAACGCTTAAAAACAATTATTCAAAAATCAATTATTCAATATGATGTCAACTTACATTATTTTGTCCCAAAAGCTGTGAAATATAGTATACAATTGGAGTGTCAGTACAATGTAGTGTTGCTTTTGTGTGCTATTCTAACGAAAGCAACAATAACAAAAAATTCACTTAATCTTTCCACTATGTGATTGAACGAAAAACAATAAACCAGGACTTTCACTCAGGCACAACCTCACCCACCGAACGGAATATTACTTGTGAAAGGATGGTAAACCATCGCAGGCCGCTAAACTTTTATCCGTATTACCGATTTCAACAGTGACATGTTCCCTAATGTATGTACTTATATTGTATGTTTAGTTCGACGGTGACTACTCCACCAGCCAACCTCTTTCTATTAATTGCGTTGGGTGGTAAAAGGTGGTTGGATTTGGCTCTAATGAATGACTGTATGTCGGCAATAATAAGCCATGATGGAATATCATAAAATCTTGATAAAAGGTTTATTAGAATGGGTTTAATCAATTTAGCTATACTACTTTTCGAATGGTTGAATATTAAAACAGATTGTTGCGAAAATGGTAATGCCATGAAACGGACGTCATGAAAAATTCACACTTTCCAAAAAAAAGATTGGAAAGTATATCACCCTGAGACGTAAAAACCATTTTTCGATTTTTCCTCGAGATGTCTTTCTAATAATTAAAAAAATATTAAATACTATACTGCAGGAGTAAATGTTTTAATTTTTTTTTTTTTATTCATAAAACGACTAAAGACGGTGTCAAAAGTGGCACAACATTAATGAATGGAATTAAGGACGCACCAAAGTTATATACGTTTTGCCAACCTATCCTACACAATAAGTATGCAAAACAATAATTGCAGCGGCAATCACAAAGATTATTGCACTTTACTTTGCTTCAATTGAGCCAAACAGAACTGCTTGCAAAGTGAAGCACCGAACCCACAAGCAATATTATTTAACATGTTATAGCACCGTAGACTTGTGATTGGTCTAAAGCAGAAAATTGTTCACATCCCCTTCGTGCAGGAAATAGTGGTGCTGATCAGGTTGCATCTTTGATATCTCCGGCTTTACCGGCGAATAAAATGCATATGCAATTTCTGGTGCAATCCATGGTCAACACGATGCACCCACACGTCTAAAGCAGATCGGGTCGAATAAAACAATTTTATAGGAGAAAAAGGAGTGAAAAGCTGTGAATTTAGATATTGATCTAATCGCGCTGTCAACTTATAGACTATGGATTCATATATCAACCTATAGATATTCCATGTTACATACTCTTATTTAAATCATTCCATTTATTTAATTTAAAATTACATTCAGCATCATCGTAAGTCTACACTTCCACAAACAAAAAGATCATGCAACGACAAACATCCTGAAACCAATGAATCCTTCACAATTTACATTTCATTGGCTCAACAGATCAAATCAAATTCACTTCTACAGTCGACAAGAACAAGCTTCCACCAACACACTCAGTGCAGATATTTCAAAAGACACATCGCAACGATTTCAATTTCAAATCAATTTCAACTTCAAAATGCACCACCACTTCAGATTGAAATAAAAATCATAAAAATACTGGCAAGCGAACAAATACCAACAATAAAAAAGCAACCAACTTACTTTTCATCCGGTGGCGGTGGCATATCGTGAGCCGAAGGACTTCCTGGTGGTGTTTTTTCCACTTCCATCATAGCAAGTGGTGCTTCGGGCGGTGGCAAAGGACTCACCGAGTTCGTATCCATTTTTATTCCGAAAATTTTGACTGATTTAATTGAACCGCAGCACAGAAATTTTTCAAATGAATGTGGAGTCTGCTTCCCCGTTATTGCTTCACAAATGGAAGGATCAACTGTGAATACAGTAGAGCTGGTCGCTTAAGTGGTCCTTCAGATGGACGAGCTGTAAAAAGTTTAAATGGAATTTTTAGTAGATTGTACGAACGTTCAAACGAAATTATTTCAGAGTCAGGACGTGGACAGCTTCCTCAAATTTTATTGAAGTATCATTTATTCAATTTATTTGAATTTTTTGTGGCTAATAGCCTTGTTGATGCGAAATCTAATCGAAATTAATTCGGTATTATAAAAAAATCGTCGATATATATTAAATAATATTATTTGATTATCGATTCGAAAAAAAGTCAACTCATATGAACTGATATTTGCAATCGTTTGATTCAGTTTGTCTTTAATGTTGTCTGTGGGCTATGAAGATTTCAGGACTAACAAGGGATATAACATTCGTAAAGTGCTCGCAAGAGACTCAAATCAACGAAAATAATTTTGGATCCTTCTTTATTTTACCCCCAAAAGTTCACTTACCGGGCTTTAGATCAATGCTTGGGCGGGACTCTTTTGTCGAGGAACTGAACCAGTGCTGGTGCATTCTTACATCTATTGTCGAAATACGAATAAAATGGGATGCACGAATTGAAATCTCTTTTTGGGGACAAAATCATGGACCGTGCATCAAAAAATGTCCTTCTCATATTCTTCAATCAATTCTCTTTTTAAATAGTAAACTAAAATAACAATATGTGAAACTCTTTTCATAACTTTTGTAAATATATTTCTAACATAGAGAACAGCATCAAATGAATTGGTGGTAGAAATAGAAGTACAACAAATTGATATTGTATTTTTTGAATAAGTCAGTTTGATTTCATTGAATCGTGGTGAATGCAATAGCGCAAACATCATCAGACGCTAAAGTTCCTGACTGTACTATGAAAGAAACAAGCGACACAGATCATTGTCAATTAACGAATAATAATCTTAATTTAAAACTAATTTAATTTATTAGTTAGCACCTTCAAAGGATGATTCTTGGTTTATGTTAAAAAGAGAAGAAGAAAATGAAAACCATTGTTTTGTAATAATTTTCTTTTAAATACTAATTAATTCAATATGGAATGAAATGGTATAAGTGTTGGTTATGAGTTGTCTCTAATGGTTGATTCGTTTGTTATAGAACCCCTCAGCAGTGTGCCAACTTGTTTCGAATGGGGATGGCGATGGGAACAGTTAAAAGAATCATGTCATACGGGATCGACACTATGAAGTGGATTTTGTTCGATTCTTTGCAAGATACATCAACTCGTAAACATTCGGTCGCAGTGCGTTCAAAGTGGTGAGGTCTTCGGCTGAAAGTTAGCAGGCGCTCAAATTAGTGACGGCTTCGGCTGGTGGTCGGTGGGCTACGGTGAATGTGATAACATAATTAAATATTTATCGTATATCATATCAATTAACCGTTATAAAACTATTACCTAGGTTAAAATGGCAAATACAATATTACAGTTACTGTTTCATAGTTTGAATTCTTATACATTGATCACTTTTGATTAAAATTAATAATAAAAAACTGATACAATACAAGCAAATTTAGTAGATTTCTCAAGGTTTTTCATAGAGTGCGAGGAAAATAAATTTCAGATATTGGCCATGAACCATTTGAGCGCAAAGTAAGTAGTGCCCTAAACAAAACCACACCACCCCTGCTTTGTGAGTGATTACCGGGTGAGACTAGCGGTGGCTAGAGGAGATGTCCCAAACAGTCGTGGCTACGTGGCAAAAAGTACGCGTATCTACATACATATGTTAAATAATAATCCTATGAACTTTAAATCACTTATGAGGTTGAGTTTAAGGCAAGCTAATTAGTCGATAATCGAAGAAAAATCATTCGAAAAAGTTTAAAAATTCAACAATACTTCCCAAAAATATATGTGCTTCTGCTAAAAATGATTTCACAACAACACGATCAGATATTTTGCTAAATTTTGCATTTCATCACACACAAATATTTAAAACTTTATTTAAGTTTTATCATGGGTTAGAACCTCCTGGTCTAGTCGACAACTTTCGTCTCCTAGTGCGCTTTTTGGTTAACGACTTGCTAACACTATTGTTGCACATTAGTGGAGGTTCTTGTTTCCAGGCTTTTGGCCGGTACCATTATTAAATGAGAAGTTTCGGCGTAACGGATGGCTCCTCTTCAGGTGCTGCCATTTAGCCACCCGTTACGAGACAGCACTACCACCGCTGGCTTGTTGATGGATCAAGCTCGCTATATTTCAACTATTTTATAATTTACATCTGCGAATTATAACGACTGTCAATTTGTTTCGTATGTATGCCTGTCGACTAGACCAGGAGGTTCTAACCCATGATAAAACTTAAATAATGAAAAAGCTACGTAGGCATACATACGAAACAAATTGACAGTCGTTATAATTCGCAGATGTAAATTATAAAATAGTTGAAATATAGCGAGCTTGATCCATCAACAAGCCAGCGGTGGTAGTGCTGTCTCGTAACGGGTGGCTAAATGGCAGCACCTGAAGAGGAGCCATCCGTTACGCCGAAACCACACATCCCTATTTAAAACTAATATTATTCAAGGGAATCCCAAAATCTACACACAAGAAGCGAAATTATTAAATATTTCTTCATAAAAGGTCATCGAATTAGAGCAAATCAGTGTTATTTTTGTCGGCAAGGCATGAAATATTATGTTTTTAATAATGAAGCAGCTTTTATTTTGATATGAAATGAATGCTGTTTGTAGAATTCAAATAAAAATGATATCTGTATCCTGTGAAACGACTTTTCTGCCTTTTTAAGCACTGTATCTTGCTTTCAGACAAACTTCGTCTTAGAGTTCTAAGAGCAAGATGAGATATTCTTAGCAAGCGGATGCGGACACAAACATTATCAATAAGAAATCGCTGTATAAAAAATTGGACGATATGCAATCTTTACAATTCGAAAAGTTTCACTTTTGAGAAGGTCATCTACTAATTGGTGCATCGACTGCATAACTGGGATGCATAACTATGCTCCGCTGTTTTATAGCTGCAACAGCGTAACAAATTATTTAATGAATGTGCAAATGAGCCATAAAGATCCTGCTTTGCTGAGCTACTACCGCCAAAAAAACAAGGAAGCATGTTGATAAATGCTACTATCGTCGCGTAACATTGGCTCGCCAGTTACATTTTCATGTTACCATCAATTCGATAGATCATCAAATGGACAACGTATCAACAAAAAAAACAGCGAAAGGAATGGCCCAACTATAATCAGATATGTATCTTAGATCGTAAAAACTATGGAAGATGTTCGTGTCGAACGCTATCAAATATCTTTCTATGCAAGCTGCAGTATCACTTTCACTTGGCTCAAGTTCGAACGAAAAAATATATCTGTATCTAAAAATTTAGTAATGGTGCGCCTCAAGCTGAGCTTGCAAATTTTCAAGCCGATGTGAATTTATGTAAGCGATTCGCTTCGCGACTGCTCTACTATTTATGAAGTGATTTGCTTTGATTTCATTTTTTTGCGCATTTTTCCGCTGTTTCGGCATTTATTTTCAGCTCCGATTTACACTAAAATGACCGTTGAATGTTGAATTAATTGCAACGACATACAATTTTCGCGTTATTTTTGTTGCAAAAGTGCAATGAAACCGTAAAACGATATTTTCGTGGCTGGGCTTTTGAAAGTTGATAAAAGTTCAGAAAATATTGAAGTATATGTATTCCCATTGAAAAGAAGGGTAGCAATTTATATGAGGTTGTTTTTTGGATGTTTTGAAAGTATATATACATATTACTGCGAACTTTTATTTGATAGTCGAAATTTCGAGAAATAATACATTCGGTAGTTCGATTGTCTTCCATGATTAAATTTTACTCTTTAGTTTATCTCTAAACGATATGAAAATGTTCCAAAAGCTCTTTTTTCTGGGTCATGTCATATCAATTTTCCAGCTTGACGAGCTCTAAAAGGTCATGTTCAATATTTTCTTCCAAAGATTTCCTGAAAACGCACTCACGTTACAGAATCCATTGCCAGACCGTAATACAATAGACATCACGTACAACTTCTCACCTTTCTGCACAGCACAAATCTACCTGATACTGATCCTGATACCATTTCAGATACGTATTGATAGAGTTACCATCTAATGAGATTCGTGTCGTTCGCCCATGCGAAACATTTGGGCTCTTAACATGTCAAATGTTGTACAACGTGTTTGTTTAGCATTACAGATACAAATTGTATCTACACATATATTTTGTGTAGTCACACGTAGGTTCTTTGATGAAAACACCATGCCATCGAACAAATGTTGCGCTGACAACATTCGTGCAGCACAGGAAGTTGTGGTAATTGAATTTCTGTCACGTTTCATTGATCAACGAATTTCTGTCAGGTGTTTTCCGAACTTGATAACGCTGATTCAGGGCTCGAATCTTTTCCAGACGAAGGTTATATATCCCCGGGGAACATAGTAGATATATAAGTGGTGAAATTCAAATACCGTGTTATTATATCATCGTTTTTAAGAGCCTCAATGCTGCGTAATTCCTTGGGACGGGGGGTTTGGAAAGAATACTCGCCAAATATCTGCTTTCCCAAACATGCATCTTACTGATTAGAAACCGATCCGTTGGTCATAGACTTACTTCGAATAATCATTTTCATCAGTCTGAATCGGCCCATTGCCTCCGGGTTTTTCGGTCTAAGGACCACGTCCTCCAGTTCACGAATCTTAATAACGATTTTTTATCTGCTCATGTAGTCCAGTCAAATGGGAGTTCGACCGTGGATTTTGATTAGACGGAGAATTTGTTTCGCAATGCGTGGGCAATGATATACTACCGTGTATACCCCGATTTTTTTTTAATTTTTAAAACTTTTATGTATTCTTCAAAATTAATTTCATCTCCTTCAAAATAGTCCCCTTCGGCTCCAATGCACTTATGCCAACGATTTTTCCATTCATCAAAACACTTGAAAAAATCTTCCTTCGGTATGGTCATCAATACATTCTTCGATTCGGCTTCAATCTCTTCTATCTTGTCAAAACGGTGTCCTCGGAACGGTCTCTTAAGCGTAGCAAATAGCCAGAAGTCACACGGTGCTAAATCAGGCAAATACGGTGGTTGCAGAACGATAGGGGTAGAATTTTTGGCGAAATGGCCACGAAAAACGAGCGCATTGTGAGATGGTGCATTATCATGGTGGAAAAACGAAGAATTGGCCCTCCATAAATCCGGTCTTTTGAGACGCACAGCCTCACGCAAACGACGCATGACACTCAAATATTATTCCTTGTTGGCAGCTTTACCGGTGCACCACCCCGTGCACCACCCGGTGCACCACATCATGATAATCGAAGAAAACTGTCAACATGACCTTGATTTTTGAGCGACTTTGGCGCGATCTTTTCGATCTTGTCTCACCTTTGGCACGATATTCGATTGATTGGTTGTTTCCGGGTTGTAAGCATAGACCGAAGTCTCATCTCCCGTAATCATGCATTTCAGCTTATCCTGATAGTCAGAAAGCATCATTTCACACACTTCAACACGACGCTGTTTTTCCATGAAGTTGAGCATTTTTGGCACCAATCGCGATTTGACTCTTCTGAGGCACAAAACATCTTTTAAAATGGTGTTGACTGACCCATTTGAAATTCCAACAGCATGAGCAAGCTCTCTAGTAGTCAATTGATGATTTTGCAGCCCCCATTCTTTGATTTGCGGGACGTGATGTTCATCAGTTGATGTTCGTGGTCGTCTTAGATGTGGTTCGTCTTCATCGCCTTCACGACCCTCTTTGAACATTTTATGCCATGCATACACTTGTGTTTTAGAAATGGCTTGTTCACCGAAGGTCTTTTGCAACATTCTGAGTGTTTCAGCAGCTATCAAAAACCCCGCAAAATTTAAATTGAAAATTCCGGGTCATATTTGTACACAGTAGTAGTTAACTTAAGTTCAATTTCCTGGGGTCGCAGCTCATGGCCTCTGGGCTTCATCTTAAAAACAAAAGAAATTGGACACCCCCATATCTCCAGATATCCCACAAAAAAGTTTAGTATGGCAAACTTGCGTAGAATTTGTAGCAAGTCGTTCATAAATCACTTTTACGTGGTATCCACAATAAAGCCTAAAAAGACATCCAAAAAGTGGAGAACATCTTTCGAGCGCCACAGCTTCATTGTTTTCACGTTAACCCCAAAATACATTGATAATAACGTTAAGGCAATTTTGTCGCAAGTCTTTTGCGGTATTGATTGTTTTGATCGCTGTACCATGGCGGAAGTAATTGTGTCTCGAAGGGTGGCGAGTCATACGAAAAAAGCATTTCAACACCCGTTTATCTGGTCCTAAAATGCTTTTTTCCTGTAAGTTGTCCTCCTTCGAGACACAATAACTCCCGCCATGGTACAGTGATCGAAACAAGCAATACTGCAAATGTTTGGTGATAAAACTGTCTAAAAGTTATTTTCGAACAAATTTCGCGGTAATAGTGAAAACAAAGTAGTGACGCGCGAAAAATGAGCCCCTCTCTTAAACGTCGTTTTTGGCGTGTTACTGTTTTATTGTTGAAAGACCGTGGGAATGATGTATCCACAACTTACTGCAAATTGAATTTTACACAAGTTTGTGATATTAAACTTTTTTGTGGGAGTGGTGCTTTCCGAGATATGGGGCCGTCCCAATTTTTTCAAGATGGAGCCCAGAAGGTTGGTGCTGCGACCCCAGAAACTTCAATTTAAGCTCACATAGAGGCATACTACTCATTGCAATTAAAATTTTGCTGCCTTCCAAAATGCTCCGCAAGTTTCGCAACTGAGGGTTTGCCATCAGAAGCCGATTATTTGGCCTAAAAACGCGTTTTCACGCAACTTTCTCCTATTTGGGATAAAATAACTCCCGTTAATGTACAATGATTAGAACAATCAATACCGCAAACGATTTTTGGCAAAATTGTCTTAGAAAAGTATCACAACGTGTTTCGCGTTAAACGTAAAATTATAAAAGTTGTGGCACCCGAAAGTTGTTCCCCTATTTTTGGGTGTGGTTTTTGACTTGTAATTTTATTATTATTGACACCACGTTAAAGTGATGTATGTACGACTTGCTAACAATTATATCTACGCAAATTTGCCATACACAACTTTCTTGTGTGAGCCATGGTTTCGGAGATATGGGGGTGTCCCACTTTCTTTTGTTTTTAAGATGGAGCCCAGAGGCCGTGAGCTGCGACCCCAGAAAATTGAACTCAAGCTAACTAGATCATTGCACACGCATTGCAATAAAAATTTCTCTGCCTTTCGGAAATGCACGGTGAAACTACCATTGGACTGGACTATATTTTAATAGCAAATTTTCTGTCTGCGCATATGACCTTTGAATGGTTTGCCAAGTGGGCGGTTGCTTTTCATGATGTACCCTAGTACTAATCCCAAAAAAAATTCAACCGGGAATGGATACAAAAATCACTCTTATGAAGGGATTAAAGGTATACAAAAGCTAATATACTTATTTGTATGTGCGTCAACATGTGAAATATAATGAAACCTCAAATAACAATTCAGTGATCCGTTATGTCTAGTATAATTTTTTCTCATTGAATTCACTTATTCGTGAAGCTTATTAGTTCAGTGGCATAAGCAGAACAAATCGACAAAATAGAATCAAACGAAAAACATCCCCATGTCTTTTGACTATTCAATAACTACTATGGTTGCAGTCACTTGAAACCTAAGAAACACTATTTCCGCTAACAGAAAAGTCTAGAGTAAACAATTCAACATTTTAACACACACATTAAATGTTTGATAAATGTGCCAAGTAATTAGGACAATTTTAATTGCCTACTTATCAAAACCGTTGGCCTACCAACACGAACACCAAATAAAAGTTGTGGAGTCAAGAACAAGTGTTTTCTTAGGTCCTTAAAGAAATCGATAGTGCTTTTATCGTTAATAGTCTAGACTTGACCAAATGGACGTAGTTCGTGCGTCCTGGTTTTAACGATAGTACTACCACTATGTATTTATAGTTGACCAGGTGCGTAATATTTGTTGATTGACTTGATTTTTTTTTTGGACAGCCCAATAAGGTTACTGACCCTTAATTGGCTTTCGCGCGTTAATCGAGCGACGAATAATGAACACAGTCAAACCTCCTAGTTCATATTGACATAATGGATTTATTCATACTAATCAAATATCAATCTATTGACACTTATTGTACAACCAGGACAAAGGGGATAATCAAGTCTGAGGCGGTACTTCCTCCGCAAGAAAACATGCAGGCAACGGAGCGTGGTTTCATAAATCCAAGGGTTCCGATAAAGGTCAAGAACACGCTCCAGTCATTTTCATTTTTTCCGTTTATTAGACACGAAATTCGACTTGGAAACGAGTTGGCTGGTCGACATATCCTTTTAGAAGCACACCCAACCAATGGCGCTACTGTCAGCTTTCGACAACTCGATTTAATCATAAATCCGACATGAACGATTGTCACGTATGTCCTTTCACGATATTTAGCTCGAAATCTGAGCACAATGCATATCACGTAGTGGATAAGTTGTAATTCATTGCACCGTGCCATGACCATAAACAAACATTGTTCGACATGTCCTGCCGCTGAAAATACTAGGACAGACACAACAGCACATTCAAACCCATTGATTTTCTCTAGTATGGTGGTTCGCAAACACGACAAGCAAAGGACTATTCTTAGGCTATCCACTTGGCAATCTGTTCAAGATAATAGCTGGCGAGCAAAGCAAGTGGGATTGGGTTGAGCGTTTCCTGGGAGTTTCCGTTTTAATGACGCTTTAAGTGCCTCTCCATAATACCAGTCAGTGACCTAGTCTCGCAGTCTACCCAGGACAGTTGTGGCTGAATATTGTTTGGCTGCAGGATATTTTTACCTGTATGTCAGCTCCACTTTTGTAAATACCACACTGCGAGCGTTTCTAGGTCTTATTGAAATATGGATGATGGATAAATGGAAAGTGGAACGTTTTGATTATTTACGATGAACGAATGAATATTGCAGATAGCTTTGTAAGGACGTCGATTGAAAGTAACATACACAGTAGTATACTTTTTAAAAAAAAAACATAACAAGTGAAACTAAAACCAAATAAATATTCTTACTGAAATCAGCACAGCAGTATTTCATAAGAATGGCAAGAAATTGGATTCATCATCATCCTTACCAAATTGACGCAAAATGATTTCAATACTATTTTTCCCATCAAAAGACTTTTGATTATTTAGTCGAAAACATTTCTCTAAAATAAATAAATTAAATTTATTTATTTATATTACAGCGTGCGTAAAATATTTTTTTTTAAAATAAACTTTTTGACTGGTCCACTTTCGTCGAACTATTTTCTAGAACTTCAACACATCGAATGTTGCAATTTTATAGAAAGCCACTGCCCAATCGTCCAGTTCTGCTGCACTATATTCCCGATAAAATCTAACAAAGATTTCAGCAAATACTAAACGACGTTTATCCTGGTCACCATCAACTTCTGCTTCATCTTTCAATGAATAGTTTGCATTTAGTTTACCCAAGCCATCATATTTTCGAATTGAATCCTGAATTTCGGTGCTTTCGTGTGGATCGAAATCATGCACGTTTCTCATGCCAACAAAGAACACATCAATGATACAGTGCTTGCGTCCTGTAATTTTAGAATGGATGGTTAAAGTGTCGTAATAGCTGCAATATTTTCATATTGCTTCGAACCGAATAACAGCAAATATCCTTTAAGACGACTAGGTATACGAGTGGAGAACGGTATATACGTGCAACGAAATGTAATATGACTTGACAAGGATGTCAAATTAAAAACTGTGGCATCTTAGTCAGTGTTTTTGTTTGCAGTTTAGACGGAATGTACTTAACCGCCACTCTAAAGGTGCCGAAAGATATGTAGGTCTTCGACAAGTCCCAAATTCTTGTCAGTATGAAATTGGTTCAGCAAGAGCCACAGCCAAAGCGTCACGATAAAATTTGTTATTTACCGAATTCTTAGAAAAGTCTGATAATGGCGCATATTTACATGTAACGCAATTAGTACCATCCTATCTACTATCAAAACATGTCATGACCAGCAACGCCGTATTTTTCCAACCACTGAAGACATCCCTAGCTCAACGTCGTTTGAATGGATGGAGTCAAAATTCGAGACCGCACAAAATTCATAAAGATGTGTTGTAAAAAACTGAGTATGAAATTTAGATCGAAATAACTAAAATCCCAGAATTCGTGACTTATTTAAGTAATCAAATATAGAAGTGTCCTTTGGAATGGACGACGGAGAAAAGAAGCGACCTGCCTTACCATCACGCTCCAGAAAATACACACGGACTGGTATTGCTCGCTTTATATCGCTTAATCGAAATTTCAACAGTTCCATGCGCGGATCTTGTCGGGAAAGGACCATATCCCTTGCGATTTGTTTGAAACCCGATTCCGTGGTCAAGCCTTGAATTCGAATCAAATCTTGATTGCGTATAGAATCAGCGATGACAACAGCTGCCTGAAAATTTTTGATTTACATACAGTGATCGAACCTCAACTCCTAGCATAGCTACTTTGCAAATACCTGTTTCGATCCTATTCTGAATTCGTCTTCATTGAATGCAGGATCCCAAAAATAACGTAATCGCCAAATGCCTAGTCTTGCCCATAAATATTTCAGCGGATATTGCAGATAGACAAGCTTGGGTAGGGAACTATCTCTTTTCGGTGAATTGGACATGAAAGATCGATACAAATTGTGCTCCCTGTAATTGTTTTTTGGATGTCTCTGAAGACTAGAATAGTGTTTCGTTGCATAAACGCCAGCAATACTGGTCATAGAGTTCCACTGCATTTTCTGGCATAGCAACAATCTCTCAGTTTGAGAGCAAGCAAATTTCGCTAAAGTTTTCCAAATTTTAGAATGAAACATCTTTACTTCAAAACTTCCTGAATTTTGTACTTTAACAACGTCAAATTATTCCTAATAACTTTTTTCCATTTTTCTTTCGTTTTTATTTAAGTTTTATAATAAAAGTCAAAATTTGACACCCAAAAGAATGACAAAAATGGCAATTAAAACTAAGATCACCTAGAATTTCATTTTGAGGATTGATTTATAAAAACTCTTAAATAATTTTTACAAGGTTGACAGTGTATAAAATCAAAAACTGTATAAATTTTCATAGGAAACTGGATATTGTTAACTGTATAATAAACTTTGCTGAGAGACGACGAAAAGTCGCGACATACTTTTAAGTCACTTATACTTTCGCCTCATTGACCTCATGAACGTTTAGTTTTGAGAACGAGGCAACAAACCCTTCTAAACCTTACAGGATAACTTTGGGTTTGCCTTGTTCAAAGCCAGGGGTTTTACTACATTCTCTCTCGACAGGATGACGGACGCCAGTGGAGCTCACCAGACGACATAAATTGTGATGGCTTGCCTAAATGGCCTACCACTTGCAAGATGGCATGTTTGACACGTCTAGGCCGATCATACTTATGGTCCGACTGCCCATCGCTAAAAAATGAAACTTTTAGAAGACTTAGTAGGTAACACAAAAATGTAAATGCAATACATATTGCTTACCAAATCCTTGCTGCAAGGAAAATCACTTTACTTGAAAACATTCAACCCAAATTAGTTAACAATACTGGACTACCGTTGTTTATTCAAAGCTGGATGCGAAAAAGTGCCAACCCCCCTCAAACACATTTTATATGCATGCTCATTGGGCATTGCTCCCAAAAATGTTAAAAATATTTGGCTCATTCTGGAAAGCACCAAGCTATGTTAAAACAAAGACTATGACTACTGCATGTTTAAAAATAATGCACTTACTAAAAGCTTTATAGAAAAAGGTGGTAACCTTCTACCACAGTATAGGTAAGGTAAGCCCCAGTATGTAATCGAAGCCTTCAAACACGACATTTCCTTCCAAGAAATGGCGCCATGTGCTTGCAAAAATTGACGAATGCCAAGCACTGCCAGATTTGCAGAGGATAAAGCACTTTCGCGGACTTCATCTTTCACTTCAACACATGAGACATTTTTTCAGTCATTTTGGCTTTTTCTCTAAATCAATTTGTCAAAAGCAAATGAAATTTGTGTCAGCGAAGACGTGTCACCATTGTAATTCAATGAACCGAAGTTCCTAACGGCGTTTCTCACGCCTAGCATGAAACATGCATATACGAATTCTGCCAGTGCCCTGACTAGAAAATAGCTGCCATTTTGTCATAAATGACAGCAAGGGTTTTTTTGGATTTCCAACATTTAAGCAGTTTTTTATTAACACTAAAACACTATAAAAACTATTAAAAATCTGCTCAAATTATGCAAATATTATAAAACTTAAATTGAATTTACAGCAATTTCCTTAGAATAAAAGATATAAAGTAATATCATTCGTATGAACCCTCTATACATGATAACTTTGAATAATTTTTTATTTATAATTTAATTTTTTTTATAATCATGGAATATGGTTTTGCTGGTCTCTCTTCAAAAACTGATAAGAATGTATAAATTTTATAAACATTTATTACTGTGCTGTGCAAATCAGGTTAAAACATTATTTTTTATGAAAAACCCTAAAACCCTAAACGCCTGATTTTTTGCATTTTCTTTTATTAAATTAAAAAGCGGCTGAAACAATTTTTCTATAATGTTAAAAACTTCGCAAAAATGTTAATACACGTCTACTGACACCTTAATGATGCAAATATTATATCTGGTTCGTGAGATATAGTGATAAAAAAATGACCTTGAAAATCATTTCTCTTAAATTAAAAAACGGCTCCAACCATTTTTGTAAAAATTTGATAGATTCGCGCAAATGTTAATACCTTGACACCTCAATAATGCAAATCGTATGTTTAGTTCGCGAGATGTAAGGCATGACAGAAATGACCTTCAAAGAAGCTAAACAACAAACCCCCCCCCCCCCCCCGACCGAAGTTTCCCAAAAACTAATCAGCTCTTAATATTACAAAGACGCTTCGATTGACACCTTAACAAATTAACAAAGTCGATACGACTTTTTTACGTGAGCTATGCTCGTAGAAAAAACTGTCCACGAACGTACAGACGTACGTACACACACATCTCTCTTTCTAAAAACACTTTATATATACTCTACAGACCTCAAAACGTAAAGAAAAGTAGAAAATTTCAATTTCGATTTTCGAGGCGATTACAAGAACTTCCCATATACTGGGAAGTTAAAAACCGCTCATTTAGTATGAATTAAAAAAGGTAAAAAAATACTTTGTATATTCTTAAATCACAAAATTACTGCAAAATAAAGAATTATCTTTTACCAAATTCATTTGGGAACTTTTCGTCGGCATTTTCAAATCTCGAAATAAATGCGTTCTCGTCAAAAGAAAATTATTCCCCCCGAACTCTCATTCTGTGCTCATATTCAATTTCGACCCATTTCGATGCCATCTCATGCGTCCGCAGAGACCACGAAAATCTCAGTCTCCCTCGCTGACCTGTGCTACGCCGCACCCATGACGTAATGGTGAATACGGCACTCGAATCTCATGACCACGCTGCAGGGCTCATTCGCTCATTGAATTACACCGCTTTACCAACTCGTGTTCTCGTGTTGATGGCGTCGCGCATAAATTCCAAAAACCTAGGACAATAAACCTAGTGCTATGCAAGTTCAAGGCTGTGCTCTTGAGTTGATCGTATCATCCTGCGCTGCCGTTTTACCTTTCCAAATATCTTCTTGCCTCAATCATAGCCAAAAACAAGGAATTGAAAGCCAATAATTATAGCAAAGGGTTACTAAACCATTAGCTTTTTCAATGAATATATCCTGATATTGGAAATTCATAAATACTTCTCTTCATTTATTCTTATTTTATCATTTGAATTGCTATTTACTCTGTCACGAATCTCCTATCCACACAAACATACATTGAATTCTTACATAAATCAAAGCGAATACCAAAGTTCAACGAGACAAGAGTGATCCCTACCCTATTATAAGTTTCACCTAAAATCAATTCCACCAAAAACATCCCTTCAGGCACAATCTCCGTACATGTGTACATAATGTTGATCTCTTCTACAATTTACAACAAATTACGACGATTACTCGTGAGCCCTTGTTTACAAATTCACAATTTATCGTGGCCCAATTGCAAACCTTTTGCTCCATCATCTCAATCCGTCGACAAGCGACACGAAATCTTTGCCAAGAAATGAAGGATTCTCCATGTTGATTTCACCACAAATACAAATCGTTTACCCGAACAATTAATTCCCCCAGAGACTTTAATGCTCCATGTAGTATCCTAGTCGCAAAGAAGGATTGTCAATGGGTGGATCAGGCGACGAGAGGATGATACATATGAAAATGGAGAATATGTGAGTTCTTCGCATCAGCAGCAGATATCAGATCAACGCACCTAATTGGGAACGGAAAAATGCAACAATAAAGTATCTTACACTTTCCAAGGCATCTCCTCATTTCGGTCTTCTGGGCTTCTGTTCATACCAACTTTTACGGAAAAGGCACATCTCTTTACAGAAATATCGGGTCTGAAAAGCTCCGGAACGAGGAAGCAAACGCTTTGAAAGATACATCACTGCGAACACATTCATATATACAAATATATCGACCTCCTTTCGGTGAACAACCAAGTGCAAAATTTCCTTGTCAGTCCTCAAGACGTGCCCGTAATCGCTTGCTGAAGAAGTACAATAAAACCGAGAAGCTCTTGGCGCTTCCCTCGAGTATTCTTCACTTCAAACAGAATCCATAAACGTCGTCTTCGAGCTGGGAAAACCGCGAGAATGAAAATGGGAAGAACTTCACAGTGCTGAAAACTACCAGCACTGGGGTATATAACGAGCGTGAATAATTTTCGTCCTAAAGGGAATATGCAATCAAGGTGGGAGAACTAATTGAATCATTACATTTTGCTCTCGGCCGGTTGTGGTAAAAGAGCATGAAAATCAGATTATTGTTGCTGAATACTGTTTCGAAGGATATATTCGAGTCTACAAAAGATATGCTGCGATTTTTGTCACGGTAAACAGAATTGCAGGATAATCAAATCTGCCATGAAACTTTGATCTTTCAGGAATAAGTAGCATGCATTTCGATCATTCGCTATCAAGAAAACACATTTTAAAATATACGTTTACTACAAAAGTTTAAAGTACGTATGGAAAATAGCGATACCTAATTATATTTAAAATGCCAACACATCGAACGATGCAATCTTATAAAAAGCAACCGACCAATCGTCTAATTCATCAACTCCATATTCCCGATAGAATCTGGCTAAAATCTCAGCAAACAGTACACGTCGCTTTCCCACCTTATCCATAGAATTAGATCCTGGTATCAGTTCGTCCTCGACCTGCCAATTTACACTATCGTAATTTCGAACCAACTCTTGCATTTTCAATCGTTCGATTTGCTCAAAATCTTTAACATTTCGCATACCGACAAAGAACATATCGATTATGCAATGCTTTCGTCCTTTTCAGAGCCATGAATATATTATTGTGACAAAAGAGAAGAGAAAAAGAAAGTTGGCTGTACTAGTTCCATTTAGGATAATTCTCTTCAAACCGTACCATTATCACCATTCCTAAAAAATGTTCGTACAGGAATCGCCTCTTTGATGTCATTCACTCGAAATTTCAACATATCCATGCGAGGATCTCCCTGCGATTTCATCATATCATTCTGGATTTGCTTAAATCCAGTTTCCGTGGTCAGCTCCTGAATTGCATCTAGATTTCGATCGCCCAAAAATTTTGCTAAAACTATTGTCGCCTAGAAACGCACGAGGTTTAAAAACTGCTAAAGCATTGTCCGACCATCAGTAACTTGTTTTGCTCCCAATGTAAATTCATGCTCATTGAACGAAGGATCCCAGAATAGCTTTAACCAAAGCAAGCTCATCTTCACCTTGAAGTACTTCCAAGGATACTGCAAATACACCAACTGCGGTAATGTCGTATCCCTTCTGTTTGATCCAGTCAAAATTGACCTGGCAAAAGCTATTGATGGTGCGGCCTTCCTTGGAGATCGGTTGTATCGTGAGTAGTTCTTGGCCACTAAACATTGTGGCGTGTTTTGTAGCACGAAACTCAATACCGAGCATCTGGGATTAAACTTATTCAGACCGTAACTAAGCACATTGATTGAAGCAAACAATGGAAGTAAGTGCAACATGACTTTATTTCGATTTGGACACCTTTTTGGTAAATTTTGAAACAGTGCCACGTTTACTGCAGGATTTTTACTAGAGAAATTTTGAGTTAAACCTTTTGATAATAAACGATGACAAACTGAAAATGGCTAAGCCAACTTTAGAATATGCATTTGTCAATGTGGGAACACAATTACGGACACTATCAAAAGGAGCAGGAGCTTTTTTTCAACGTTGGGATATGAAAATCTTCAAAAAGATACCGATCAGCTCCAGCCTCTCGACATGCTGGATTTCTGCCAATTGAAACCACCTCTGTCTCCTCCAAATCACTCTCTCCACCAATTTTCGTTAATCTTCCATGTTTAGGTTTCAGGACATATCCATATACATCCCAGACGATGCAAATCGATGTAAGGAAAAGTACCTATCAAGATTTGAGGATTTGCACCTCCCAACGTTGAAAAAAATAAAAGCTGGTTGTTTTCAGAAAATGATGTGTAAGTGAGGGCATCTCTAGTTCATCCTTTGACTATATCTTTATCTATATACATATAAACTATAATAAACAAGAGTTGGGTTGAAGTTTGTACATGGAATATATTCAAGGACGAATACCTTTGTCGGACTATTAGAAACAAAAAAATACACTATTAGTAATTGATATCATCTTCACAAAATACTACGTATGTTTGTTTTTTAAAAAAGAAAAACATAAAAAAATACACTTCTGGAATTTAGATCTGTGCCCGATCACATATAAGTGTTGTACAAATTTTAATGAAACTTAACATGATGCTAGCTTAAATTAAAAATCAACAATAATGATACATTTTATTCCATAAAAAGAAAAATCATTTACTAGAGTCAAAAAACTGTATGACTAGTTTTGAATTTCGCGGGCAACACTGAATAAAACACTAGAAGTGGACCAGTGACGACGTTTATCGTCGAGTGGCATGCAATGAAATTTCATAAACTTGGATAGCCTGTGATATCATCAGCTGATAATATTAATGTCGCAACGTCAGATAATATCTCTTTTGATTATAAATTTTCATTGTACGTGTCTGATTACAGCCCTGATGACATTTCAATGCTGACGAAATATCTGAATGGTGCGGTTTGCATGCTGGTGGCATAAGTGGTACTTACTTTTTCAAATCTGAAGACGGAACTAACGTTACCATTTTATGCGATCGGTACTGACAAATGATTCGTAATTTTTTGGCTTCCTACATCTGAGGGGAAATTGGTTCCAACAGTATGACGTAACATACCATGGCACGTGAAACCATTGCTTTATTGAATCCAACCTTTGGTGAACGAATCATCTCAAAAAATGGACCTATGAACTAGCCGCCCAGATCATATGATTTGACGCCATTGGACTATTTTTTGTGGAGTTACAAGTAACTTGTCTATGCTGATTCTGATGGCTTGAGAGCTATCATTTTACGAGTTGTTGGAGAAATAAGACTATGCTAGGAAAACTGATACGAACAGGATGGCCTTCTTAAGACGCAGTTTTGCGTATAAAGGTCTGCACTGGCCTAAATTTCCAACAAAAGAATTTTTATTTACTGAAATTTTCATATTCTTAATTTTGTTCTATTTGCAGAATTTCAAAACTTTTGAGTTTCTTCAAACATTTTTGAAAACATTATTATTTTATTGTTGTTTGCTACACTTTTGTGTTTCAAGTATTTAAAATGTAGATTAAATATGGTTGGAAATATTTGATCAATAATTCACAAGCGTCTCAATTTTTACAGATGAGCCTTACAAAAATGATCTTCTCCGAAAATAGTTTCGAAAAAATTCCATAATATAAGTAGAAATTCACAAATTTTGCCATAGTAAGAGTGAGTAAGTCTTCTTTTAAGAGTAGTAAGTCTTGTTCATCTGATCTATAGTATGTATGTGCCTCAGAAAATGCTTGCTATGCAAATTTCATATGCATAATGATGTGCCTATTGCTTAAAATTTATTGTTTCAACTGGAAACCTCATTCTCATCAATTTTGCAGACAGTGATATGCAATGCTCCTCTAGAAAAAAATACAAATTTCTATGTTGCTCCGCACAGACATCTTTAGGTTCTTTCAGTTGTGGGAAATGATATTGGTTTGAATTGTAAGTAGAAATATTAACTCATCATAAATTTGCGAATATTCACAAAATCAATAGAAAATATGCTTGCATAATTTGGAAACCAAATCAAGATTTTATTAAAACGCCATTCAACAAGGACCACAAACAATAAACGGCTTCATCAACATCCCCGAGCTCTTTATCAACAGTTTCCAAAGTCGTAACAATTAAGAATCTATTTAATCTTTCAGCTTTCGACCAAACACATATTTTATGTATAAGTTGAACAAAGCACTTGAACCCATATATCTAAGGCTGCTTCGTTGCCTTCATCCCATGTCCTTATTTGATTCCCTGAGCTACCTAATTACTGATGTACTTTCAAAGTCTCCCAGCTGCAGTATAGTAAGTCTACATCATTGCTCCAAGTACTACTTAGAATATGTCCTTTGGTCCTTGCAATTAGGTCCTCTTATAACCAGTGCTCAGATTTTGTATTACAAACGACTAACTTACCACTTGGCGAAAAATCTATTCCACAGCGAAACGAGAAGGATAGACAGCAAAGATCCTTTGCACCGAGCAAGTAAGCAAATATGGGTGTCGTCACGCCTTTTTCACAACACTGAAGTTTTCAACTCGGATTTTCCCTCAAAGAGAATCCTTTCCGAATAGCCTAGTTATTCCTTTCACTGTGTTCACTTCTCTTCAGCTCCTTTGCCGCCCGTTTGTCTTCAAACAAACACTTTTCAAATTTTCGTCTATTGAATTCCAGATGACAAAAATTAACTTCACCACATCGACAAAACCTTTCGCCGCCAATTCAAAGGATCCAATTTCCCGCCATTCACTCGGCCGCGTCCACTCGAACTGAACGCATAGTGGTGTCGGGAAGGAGACGGGGAGGATACAGTACCCCTGAGATGCTGCGCTAAACTAGGTCGCCTAGAGCATCGAGATGCCAGCGAAAGATGCGAGGACGAAAGGCTGTTGGACTCGCGAACGTCTGCACGGACAACGGCACCGAAAGTCGGGAAATCGATACGAAATGCGGGAGTGCGCTAGTAATGCAGCCCGGAACAACTAGAACGGACGCATCCTACGAAAAATAAATCCCGAAATCCTTCTTGTTCGCGCTTGATCCGTCCCCTTTGTCTGCCCAGCGACAACTTCCGTTTCGTCCACTCGGAAAACCAGCAACGCCTCCAAGACGAACACACTCTCCGCGGTGAAAAGATTCACAAGACTGCTTCGCTGCACCGGGCAAATCTTTCATCGGAGCTGGCCAGATTCAGCTTCAGATGGATCACATCAAGTGCCTACAGCGCCAGGGAACATGCGCCCCCCATCCATGCGTTCCGGGTGCTCGGGCGCACGTAAAGCTCTCGTAGTGGAAGCTTCGGGCTGATAATAGGGGTGCCGCGCTGATAACGCTGATAACGTGAACGCCGGTGAGTGAACTTTAAGTGCTGTGTTTAGTTCTTGGCATATTTTATAAATCTCGACCGTTGCGAAAGGTATTTCTTGCTTCCGGTTTTCTGTCATGCGAGTCACCCGGCAACGAATGACAGCTGTCAGGCTTTTCTGGTTTTTTGATTGACAGATACCGTTGAGGTTATGTCGCAAATTCAACTGTCAGCGGAGTAGCTTTGAATCCTACGATGTCTTCTCGGCGAGGAAACAAATCCCAGGATAGACGATCGCGTAAATTCAAGAACAGTAAATCGAATCGAAACTGCGACCGAACATTGGCTGAAAGCGCGTCCCAGCTTGCAAATAATTCCAGCAGCTCCGACGACAGTGGCGAATCGTCACAAGAAGACGTCGAAGATTTGGGACGTCCTCCCAAGTATCCAGTTGCTATGTGGGATTTAAATCAATGCGATCCGAAAAAGTGTTCCGGCCGAAAGTTGGCACGACACGGACTTATTACGAATCTGAAGCTCGGACAGAGATTTCCCGGCCTAGTTCTGTCGCCGGTCGGGGTGAATTGTGTCAGTCCCAGTGACCGTGATATTATCGAAGCTAGCGGTCTGGCTGTCGTGGATTGTTCGTGGGCAAAGCTGGAAGAGACTCCGTTCGAACGGATGAAAAGCCCGCATCCTCGATTGCTCCCATTTTTAGTAGCCGCCAATCCCATAAACTACGGCAAACCGTGTCAGCTGAGCTGCGTGGAAGCTATTGCGGCCGCCATGCACATTGCAGGCCACAAACAGGAAGCGAAATGGTATCTGAATAAGTTCTCGTGGGGTCACTCGTTTCTGGAGTTGAACGGCAGCTTGCTGGACAGGTATGCAACGTGTAAAACAAGTGCTGAAATAATAGAGGCGCAGAGCGCTTATCTGAAGGAGGCAGAGGATGAGAAACGCCTCAATCAAGCGAGAAGAGATTGGCCAAGTTGTAGCAGTAGCAGCGAATCGGAGGACGACGATACTCCGAATTTAGTTGATGAGAACCCGAACAAGTGAAAGGATGTTAAGAATTCCATTTTCATATGCATCCGGACAGAGCAACGTAAATATATATTCCATCAGTAAAATTCAAAACTACAGTAGAACTATCTTTCGAAACAGGCAGTTCGATTCAAGGCCCGCATTTAGGACGCCCACGGAGCTACCCAACTACTCAGATACAAAAGATAATCAGCAAAAAGAGTTGCGACATAGTCTTTCACTATTAATCGCTTCCACATAGGTCGGCAATGGTATTCCACTCGCGAAGGGATTCAGACCGGACCTCCCTCCGATCGTCTTCCACATCGAATCACTTCCAAATAAAATATCGGGCTCTTTTAAAAGAAATACATTGATATAAACCTTGTCTTACATAAATACTCATTTCCATTCAACAAATCTTAAAAGCCAATTTCGAAAAAAATAGCACGGCTAATAAAACACTTGCTTACAAGATTAAAAGAAATCGTTTCCCGGAGGCTCCAGTTAAACTCGCGATTGATTCTATTCCCGGATGGTTGGCCGGCGACAATTACTGCGTTTTGCGGTGGTACTCGGGACTGGCATTGATGAAGTTCTGCATACTGAAGTAGGTCGTGCTGTTTTTCACCAAATACTTGAGGAAGTCGTTCAAGTGCACCAGCAAAGTCTGCACCGACTTCTCGTCCAGCGCGGTAAAAGCGAGCATCGACCCGAGCTTGACGAACAGTCGCAGCAGGTGGAAGGCGCCGTAGATCTTCGACATAGGCGAGTCGGGATATTGTTGCAGAATTTCGCCGTATTGCGGCCGCTCGAATTTGTACAGCAGTTGAGATCCCAGCATCACGTTGAAATATTCGACAAGGCCGTTTGCGACGTCGGTTATGGCCACTTCCTTTGACGGGTTGTTCGTTTTTGAGGACTTCTTGAAGGCTATGTAACTGTCGATGATGTCCTGCACGGTGGTCTTCGAAGGCAGTTCCAAGAGTTTGTGCTGGCGCGTGACGGCGTCCCAGTCGTCCACGAGGCAAGGTTTCAGCTCGTCGGGAATTTTAATTTTGATTTCGACCTTGGAGAGGAACTGTTCTTCGGTTTCAACCGATGGCGTTTCAGTGCGGCCTCGCTTTTTCCTGCGCGTTCAAAACAATTCACTCAAATAATATACATCAAAAGGAAGAAATAGTGTAGATACCTTGGCCCGTCGTCCTTCGGATCCGGTTGAAGTCCAGGCGTGTTCGGTTTGGCTGGACGGCCGCGTGCAGAAGTCGATGGCAGTGCGGTTGTGATCATCTCCTTGATCACCTCCTTGGAGGGCGTGGAAGCTCGCGAGTCGCTGTCTTTAACACTGGTCACCGATCCGTCCGTTTTCTTGCCTTTTGGAGTTGCTGAAAGAACAAAAACAGCCAGTTTGGCTTATCCTCTCAACTGGAATGCCAAATAATCTGCTACTCTTACACTTCTTATTCCGGGATGCAAGCGACGCGTGCTGTTTGGACACCTCCTTTTGCCGTTGCACATTCGTCTCATTATATTTGAGCACCCGATTTTCCGGCACCCATTCATCCCAACTGTAACACCGTAAATATCAAGCCGAGATTATTTGCTAGTCAAAACGGCTTACTTTTTGTTCCAGCCGGCGTAGTGGATAAAGTACTTCACTTGTTTATCCTTCGTTATCATGCTCCGCAACGCCTTCGCTTCGTAGATGAGCGGCCCGTGGAAGCACAACACCTTTTCGCCTGGAATGCAACGAGCGCTTTGTGAAACCGATCGGACAGAAAGGCTACTTACATCGACTGTACCTTCAGCGAATTTTAATTTAGGGGTCATATCACTCTGGGAACTTATTTTGGCGGCTTTTTTAACTCACTCCCAAACAAACAGAAAATCTGACAGTACCTGCGAACTGTCACTCGTATAAACCAAGCACGGCTACGGCAACTGAACGAAGAACAACTAAAATGGCAGAACATGACAGAATGCCAGCAACAACTGTCAAAGTTTATCGAAATATAAATATATATAAAGTACAAAGTAGAATATCACTTCTCAACTCTTCAAACTAAATATTTTTCAAAAGATTAATCGTACCATCCGACAAAATGTTACAACCAAATCCACAAAGATTTTCTTTCTGTTAGTGCATCCTAGATATTTCAAATCCGTGATCCGTTTTCATAAATTTTGTAAATAAAATCATCCCCATCATTTCAAAATAATTCGGGGGGATTAAATCCTGGTGTCTGCACCCTTGGACCTCATCTACGATACTGATTCTACTCAGATTTATAAAGTCTTATTCTTTTATAGTCGTTTTTATTAGTTATCTCGTATGAAGTAAATCTTACACGTCAGTCGAATCTTGTTCTTCTTCTTTCTTTCTTAGCGCTACTCCTTTTTACAATCTCGAGAGCCATCTGGTGGCTATATTTAAATCTAACTTCTAAATTCCAATTAAAATCGCATCACAGCTTCGGCCAATCTGACGAAGATCGGCCCCGATCTAAGCGTTCACTTCAATCATTTTTTTTTGTGCGGATGGACGGACCCAATGGCGTAGTCGGGCAGCTTCTAACACCCCCTCATACGGAATGGACGATAACTGGCAGCTCTCAACGTCACGAACGATATAACGGTCATTTGGTAGGATGCGATGAATGACATATGGACCTCTATATTTGGGAATAAATTTTTTGTTGGACCCAGGAGTGGAATCGACATGGCGTATTACTACAAAGTCTCCACGGGAGTACTTAGTTGGGGAATGACTGGTTTTTTGGTATTGCTGTATATTGCGGGTTTGAGCACGCTTGATGGCATCATGGGCGGCGGTCCGGGCGAATTCATGGTCAAATACTATAGAAGGCTGCTTTGCGTCAAGATACTCTGTAAGATCGTCTACAATAGGACCACGTTGATTGACTCCAAATAAAAGCTTACTCGGGGTTTGTTGGGTGGATGAGTGGACAGTGTTGTTTAGGGCAAATTCAACACGGGTGAGCAGTGTAGCCCAGTCAGAATGCTCTACTGGTTCAGATAGTTTGGCCAGTACCGGGGTGAGTACTCGATTGGTTCTTTCAACCTGACCATTTGCCTGGGGAGAAGCCACGGCCACCTTAACATGAATAACATTTCTGGTTTGGAGGAATGATGCGAACTCGTAAGAAGTGAAACATGATCCTCGATCGGATATTACACGGCGCGGACGGCTATAGTAATCAAAATACTTCTGCAGTGATGCGCAAACTTCTTTGGTGCTGGTAGAGTTGACTGCATACAATCTCGTAAATTTCGTGAAAGCATCTACAACAACTAAAATATATTTACGTTTAGACCGTATACTTGGCAGAGGACCGTAGTGGTCTATATGGATGGTGTCAAATGGAATCGGTTTTTTTTCGATCGGATGCAAATCGCGCTCGTGGAGGTGTCTGGGGGCGTTATAGAAAATGCATTGGAGGCAATTCTGGATATATTCTTGAATTTTACGTAGCATGGCAGGAAACCAGTAATGGTAACGCAGTTGTTGGTAACATTTCTCGTTGCCTAGATGACCGATCTTTTCATGGATCAGGCGAATAACGTTGCTTTCCATTTCCGATGGGACATATAAGTTGGAAGTCCCAGTTGACATTATCCTGTAGACTAGGCCATCTTTCAGTTCAAAGAGCGCAACTGGTCCTTTTTCTAATTGGCTACGAAGGGCTACTACCTTAGGGTCTCTCGACTGAGCAGCTTGTAACTGGGTGTCTACGTCATCGGCATTAACGAGGGCTACGATGGGGTGGCGGCTTAACGCATCAACATGGGCCATACGAGTGCCCGGTCGGTGACTAATCTGGTAATTGTAGTTTTCGAGCTCGAGGGCCCATCTGGCGATGCGAGGATTGAGGTTTTTTTTAGACAGAGTAAGGGTAAGGGAATTGCAGTCCGTAATGATCTGGAAAGGAATTCCTTCTAAATAGGTTCGAAAACGTCGAAGGGCATAGATAACGGCCAGGGTTTCGAGCTCGAAACTGTGGTATCGGGTTTCAGGAGGAGTAGTTCGGCGAGAGAAATAAGACACAGGGTGCCATTTCCCATCATCTTGCTTTTGCATTAATATAGCACCAAACCCTAAGGAACTGGCATCTGTGTGAAGTTGAGTTTCTCGTTTAGGGTTGTATATGGCTAATACTGGTGCACTAACCAGGGCGTCTTTCAGGGTACAAAAGGCACGCTCGCATTCTGGAGTCATCACAAAGGGCTGGTCCTTACGCAGGATGGCGGTTAATGGACTAGCTATGTGTGCAAACGACTGCACAAAACGGCGAAAATATGAAAAGAGTCCTAAAGCAGATTGTAATTGGCGGGCATCTCTTGGGATAGGCAACTTGCGAATGTTTTCAATATGGGAAGCATTAGGGTGGATGCCAGCTGCACTGGCAGAATAACCAAGGTAATCAATTTCGGCTTGAAGAAACTTACTTTTTGACAAGTTAATTTTCAAGTCACATTGAGCAAGACGAGATAATAGGCGAGCCAATAATTTAACATGGGTTTCGGGATCAGGGGTGGCGATCAGAATGTCGTCCATGTAAACGATAATTTCTCCGGCTTGAATAAAGTCGTGTAACTGTCTCGAAATAAAGCGTTGGAAAACGGCAGGTCCATTTTTCAGTCCAAAGGGCATGCGAGTATACTCGTATTGACCGAAGGGAGTGACAAACGAGGTGTATTTTATGGAATCTGGAGACATAGGCACCTGGTGGAATCCGCTTTTAAGGTCGATAAGTGAAAAACATTTTTTGTTGTCCAAGTACTCAATACAATCATCTATAAGAGGTAGCGGGAAATTATCACGAACGGTAACACGGTTAATAGCCCTATAATCCACGCACATACGAAGGGATCCCGTCTTCTTTCGGACAAGAACAATGGGCGAGGCATAGGGAGAATGACTTGGCTGGACAATTCCATCGGCAATCAATTCATCAACAATTTTTTGTACCTCTCCGCGCTCGTAATACGAAAGTCGGCGGGGAGGGCAGTAAACAGGACTATTAGAGGTAACATAAATTTTCATTTCATACGGGGATAGAGGACTAGGATCCGGTGGCAAAAGGATATATTTTTCTTGTATGACAATTTTGCAATGTTCGGCTAAAGTAGGACCAAAGGATTGTCCAACGTGGAGATCTACCAGGTAATTTTCACTCAAGTCCTCCGTACCAGGGGAAGCTCCACCCAAAAAACTTGCACATTTATTATAAAAATCAGCCGTACACATATAGGTGGTAAATTCGCCTTTAATAGGTTTAGTTTTAACAGTTTTTAACATCTTGGGGTCTAATTTAAATTTATTACTAAAGGGTTTTAAGATTTCCCGATTATTATAAATGAACTGGATCTTATATAAGTTCAGAAAATCCCTTCCTAGAATAATAGGCGTTGGCAGGATGTTGTCTGGTACTACAAAGAAATGAATGATTCGAGTTTGCGATTTGAAAGTTACAGGAAGACTTACAGTTCCCACGGTAGGGACTAAGGCTCGATTGACCCCTCGATATTTAATGTGGGTCGGCTTGGGCACGATGGACGGCGGCAGCAATTGAGCTTTCAGAAAGCTGGCGGGACTACCCGAATCGAAAAGAGAAATAACGTCCGCGTGAGTACGGCTGATATTTTCATGATTGAAATGAACACTTACCAACTGGAGCGCTGCGATTTCAGGATCCTCGGCATCTTCTCGGATATCCGGAGTGAACTGGTAGATGGACGAGGCAGCTGAGGGGCGATCCCTATTTGGACACTGGCGATATTGATGGCCCTCTTCGAAACAGTGGTAGCATCCTCGGAGCGGGCGTCGCGGAGCGCGGCATTCTGATATGGTGTGTCCATGACGGCGGCAATTAAAACACCTAGTTTCAGCCGTGGCGGTGCTAGACTGACCAGGGACTGGAACTCGGCTACCGGCTTGTAGTGATTGACCCAGGGAGGCAGGCAGAGTGCGGGTGTTTCTAATTCGTTCGGATGACGGCGCATAATACGTTGGGTTTACTATCGCTCGCGGAGCCGGGGAGTTCCTTGCACTGGATGCTGCATTAGGTCGATCAATTCCCTCTGGAAAACATCTTTCATGTGTCATAAGGATGGTTTTTAGATCATCTAATGACCTGGCACTGTATAGGGCAATGGAGTTGATACGGGAGCTTAACCCTTTTATAATAAAGCTCATTAGCTCACTTTCAGGAAGCTCACCCGGACTGGCTAGTGCTTTCATGTTAATGATATACTCGTGCGTTGTTTCACCGGCACGGATAGAGCGATTCGTCAAGGCTCGGTATATTGCAAACTTATCCACACTGTCATGGAATTCTTTTATTAGTATGGTTTGTAACTCAGCCCAGGTCGACACATCAATGGTGGTGAGGAAAGTACCGGCTGATCCGGTCATCAAACGACGGGCGTAAACAAAACGTATTTGGTCTCCGGCGCCGGCAGTATTCATTAAGGCGTTGAAATCTGCCAACCATTTTCTTATTGGATAGACTTCTTGTCCGGAAAAAGGCTTGATAGCGCACTGCACGTCGACAAAATCAATAGATTTCATCTCACATACCTGCCTTCCATTTTTTAAATGGTCGATTTCCGCTTGCATGCGAGCGATCTGATGTTCTATTTTTAGTTTCTCTAGTTTGGTGAGTAAGTTGGTCATTTCGGGTTGATCAGCTACTGGTTTCTGTTTTTCTTCTGGCTGCGACGCCCCAAAGGCTTCAAGGACAGGCGGGCTTCTGGGATTCTGTTTTTCTTCTGGCTGCGACGCCCCAAAGGCTTCAAGGACAGGCGGGCTTCTGGGACTTTCATCCTCCCGCTCCAATTCGGATTTGTTTTCCATGGCTTCATTTTCCAAAGTTGCTTCAAAACTGGAGTTAAGGCTCATGACTGGAAGGCTTTCTTTATTGGCTTCAAAATGGCGTACCGGATTTTTTTTTTTTTTTTTGAAAGGGCTTCACTAACACGCACTTTCGACAATGTGCACGAAATATTTTTTCAAAGTTTTTCAGTCGCGGCCGTTGACTTTTATTTTAAGTATTCAGCCCGTTTGGAATATGGTTGAACCCCACATCTGAATTTATAAAGTCTTATTCTTTTATAGTCGTTTTTATTAGTTATCTCGTATGAAGTAAATCTTACACGTCAGTCGAATCTTGTTCTTCTTCTTTCTTTCTTAGCGCTACTCCTTTTTACAATCTCGAGAGCCATCTGGTGGCTATATTTAAATCTAACTTCTAAATTCCAATTAAAATCGCATCACAGATTATATGATGTTTCATATGGATTTTCAAATTTTAAACAATAACGAAACCACAGCAAAAAATTTCTTCTTACTAAAGTTAACTGATACCTACTGGTTAAAATGGTAAGCTTGCATACGCGTTGCCGCTCATTGTTAATTGTACTAGATTCAAGCCGAGACACCTTTCCATCCCAGAATGGCATTCGGTTTAACCCGAGACGCTTTCCAGGAATGGCATACGGTTCAACCCATGTAACAGAACCGTTCAAGCTGGACGATACAGTGTCGTACAAATTTGTTCAATTAAGCAAGTTTTTTGAATTTTGATTTCAGTTACAGATTAACTTTGAATTTAAAGTAGAATTCAATAGTTTTTCACCTAAGCTCATGGCATAAAGAATATATAGCACGGAACTAGAGCCAAATTGTCACAACTATGCTATACAATTTGCCGTGTGGAATTTCGCACGCGTATTAGTCTTCCAATTTGTAGGTAAACATGTCTTTCGTACACTAATTGGTGGCACTATGCCTTGAGTCTGTATTTTTTTCAGAGCGTAGAGCATATTACGAGATACCGAATGAAGAGAAACTAAAGAAGATACATATATATATAACGAACGGATGAATTTTTCCATGTCGACGAAAAATTGGCGTAATGGAGCAGTTCACGCGAAGCTCATCGCCGCACCGGTGCTTAAAACAAACAAATTCAATGACTCTTGGGTCGTATGTCATACCATCATTATTATAGTAAGTTTTCCAACGGTATTAGTGAGTGATTGATACTACATCCTCTTATGTAGTTTCTTTCGTCTGTTTCCGATTCTCTGCATTGAATCCTTGCCAGAAGGTGAAATCTTAGAGTGAGGTTCACTGATCTCGACGCTCTATCAAGTCACCGTTACTGTGCATGGATACGGGACAAATTCTCTATTTTCATACAAGACTATGACGACAAAAATGCGAATCATAAAGGGGAAGAATAAATTCAGTTTAAAAACTACTTTGCATATATTTCTCCTTACTTATCTCACTTACGCTGATAAGAAGTTTGATTTCCTTGTATCAGCATCTAAATAGTTTTGTCACACTACTGTTGATGCAAATATCTCGACATGCCGAGATCCAGGAGTGACTCGGTATCTTTTGAAGATTTCCACCTCCGAACATTGAAAAAATAAAAATAAGGCTACTAAGTAGTGTCTGGACCTGTGATAAACACGAGCGGTCGGAACAGTTTTCACTTCATGCTATCCAAATCCAAATCTCATTCTGTTCCTCGCATAATCGTTTCACTTTCGTTCGAGCCGCCGCAGAAACTTTTTTAAACTTTCCTTCATCCCAGCGTGTCGCCTCCTGATCGTGGTTGGGTAGCGGTTCTCCATTTTCAACATCTCCAGCTGCACCCAAAAATTTAAGTTGCTTTCAGATTTTTCTGCAATTCACATTGCCAACTGTGTATATCGACTGAACCAGTTCATGTTGCACGTGAGTATTGCTCAGGGCTGCCGCTTTGCACGAGGGAGAAAAGATAGGAAACTGAAAAAAAACTATGAAAAAAATTCCCTACTCCGTTTGATTCTACAAACTATATACACTGACGAGCAACTGGTTAGGCACACCCAAATATTTTGAGTTTCCTAGAAGTCGGGGAGGTATAGCAAAATAAATCGATAATGGTTTTATTGCCTATGGAAATCCCAATCATAAAATGCAATTTCTAGAATAATCACACATACTGGATGCATCTTTTTTTATAGATTCATACAATTTTTTATAAATATGTGGAGGAATATTAGCCCAAGCGTCTTTTATTGCTTCTTCTAGCATTGCAACATTCTCATATTGCTTGCCATTATCGTCAATAATCGTGGACAACCATCCCCAGAGTTTTTCTATCATGTTGAAGTCGGGCGAAAGTGATGGCCAATCCAAAACTGTGATGGCTTCTGCCTCAAACTAGTCTTTAACACAACGAGCAATATGAATGGGCGCCAGATCTTGTTGAAAAATTGAATCCATGCTTCCGAAGATTTCATCAAAGTCGGCTGTTGCCGTTCGTAGTAGATCTACGTATGTACATGTTGCTACACGCGCAATTTCTTCGTCACTAACGACAGCGAATATAGATGAAGTGTGTGCATATTTTAAAAATAAAAATGAAGGAAAATCGGTCAGTTCAGTGTTTGCAATGCAATTATAGCATTTTGAATGAACTACTTTCCTATGCTCAAAAGAAACTTTCGACAGATAAGAGGTAAGTTTCACGGTTTTGATGTCCTTAAGGGCGAGCCTGAAGTCTTGCCACGTTATGCATGATCATATCACGCTTCTCCTTTAATGACTGGCTATCGGTTCTCGCTTATTCTTCGGATATTCATGTCCTTCCGAGCCTCTAAAAACTTCCGATCTATTTCGTTCTCTGACAATTGCTTGGTTGCTGCCATTTCTTTTATATCGACTTGCTTTCATTGGCACAGGATCTTCCAGTGGCTTTTGCTTTGCAGCACCCGCCCGATTTCGACCAATCGCGTTTAGACATTCTGCTCCTCGTCTGAAATAGAACTGTACAAAAATATTCCATCAATGCGACTGCAAACGGACATGCTATTTCCGCCCTAGGTCTGATTTTTCTGCACACTTTAATATGCTCTAAATCACTAGCTATCAGTATAAGTCAAGCTAAGTCGGGATCAGAGCTGGAATATTTAATATCGACCTCTCCAAACAACATTAACCGAACTACGCGCGTCTCACACCTCGCCACCCCCACAACTATTCGACGAACGCTGAAACATATGTGGCCAGCCGTCAAATCGGCACCCGTAGCTTCTCAAACTGTCGGACAATACACAAGCTCCAAAAGTTTCATTTATGAAATCTCCGCACGCGAGCGACGACCATCCAACGAACTATTCGACGAGTCGCCATTTTGGTTGGAAGAGAAGGAGAGCACGCCAAAGCGAAAGCAGCCCAAAAGGTTCGCAGACTTGGAAGTCGGACGGAGAATTCTTAACCGAGACCCAAAAAGTTTAGTGTCGTGAAATTGCCATTAGATTTCATTTTTGAGAAGAACCGCAACGCGGCGATCGACAGCAGGTTCTCGTAACGTATTCGATTTTGAAATATTCGCTTGGATCCTGCGATCGGACCGCCAGCGTTCACGAAACTTTTCCGCGTCCTGTTACATGGCGTCAAGTGGAAAGCCATTTTCGCGGGTGGAAAATTGACGGAGATCTGGGAGTGAAACCGTGCGAAACTGACGCGGAAGCGCCTGTATGGTGAGTGCTGGACGCTGATCGCGATTTCAAAGTGGGTTTGCGGCGTGTTTGAGTGGAGGAGTGGTCGCGGGGGGCGATGATGTGCCGCCCGACTTGGCGACATGTTTTCGATATGGCGCTCACGAAGCGAAAATCAATACGCGGGACCCCAAAGTCTTGAATGACATTGGGGCCAGTGGTGACGCAAGTTTGTTGATGTATAAATGTAAATGGCAGCTGTCATGCGACGTGCGGAGGAAGCGTTCATTGCGAGTTACTCGAGGTGCTGCTACTATTTGTTCCCGGAGCCCTTCGGTTGTCAGCGAAACAAGCCGTTCGCCATTGGGAACATCCAGAAACTGACAAAGCGGGAGCCGCGGCATTCGCAATGGGGCCGCTTTCAAAACTGTCCCTGTTGCCAACAAGTGAAGGGGCTGTCACATTGTTGCGCGCGAGTTCCGGACCAGCCTCACATTTGTGACGCCCAAATGAGGCTAACCCTATATCCGAGTTGAGGATGCTAACTCAAAACATTGTATGCTGCCTTCGAGGCACCTACCGCCTTAACAAATCCATCCAAGTTCAAGACGTCTTAGAGCTTCCCCGTCACTGCATGCAAAAGTGGTGTTAAATGCTTACAGCGCTCTTGGTTTAGGGCTTCTTCACTTAAATATGTTAAATTGCGCAAGTGAACAGACTGCAAGCTGCAATTTGGATAGAGCTTGTCCACTTTTTCAAAAGATACCGATCAGCGCTTAGCTTGTCGCATTTTTATCGACCAAAACTGCTTCCATCTTCTACTGACTCTGTCCATCAATTTCTCATATTGTCCAATGTTGATATCAGTCCGTCGTACTTCCAAGACGCTATGAATCGTTATATGGAATAGTACTTGATAATCTATGGCGCATCAGCCCGAATCGAGCGTCGGCTTCCTGAAGATATTGCTCCGAGCTGCCTTGGTCCAACGACCGCGTCCTCCAGTTCGCGAATAACAATAGTGAGTGATTCTCGATGTACGCCTGCTGGAACCTCTTTCCGTTTGCTATCTGTACTAACTGCGTCTTCTTCGCTTGCGTAATGTTCCTGGAGGGTGACTGCCAGTTGCTCGGTTTTCCATGATGCGCCTGGAAGTTCTATCATGCGCTCAACAGGATTGGCTCATTGTAATCTTTACAAGGATCGATACCGCTGGCTTGTGCATACAACTCATGATTGTTACGGATTCGCCAGTTCGTTTCATTCTGCTCAAAAAAAGACCAGAACAGCGCATTCTTGGGCCGCTCCAAAAAAAAATTTCATAGTTTAGAGGTACAAATCTTCAAAAAGAAACCGAGTTGCTTCTAGGTATAACGGGTTGTTACCGACTAAAACAACCTCCGCCTCCTCCAAATTACGCTGCTTGCACATTCCGTCTGAAATATGTTTATTCACGGTTTGCTTAGTGCTTCCCAGACGATGAATATCGGTATAAGGGATGGTACCGACGTCTAAGTATTTTTTTCATCATTGAATCCATTCGATTTGGCTGTCTAAGCCTTGAGCTTTGGTAGATATTACTATTCTGGGTTTTGTCTCTCAAGTAGATCATTCCTCAGTGATGTTTCGAAAGATGATAACTTGTTTATTTGTTTCAACTTATGCGGCTAATCATTGTAAAAATTAGCTATCCTGTTAATCGGATCTCGCCTCAGGCGTTCTGCCCTAGTAAATTTTATTAATATATTTGCGTTTCTCATATAATCATCGTTTCAGTTATTCTTTCTGGCATTTGTTTTTTTGTTATAATGGCATTCGTCACGCATTGGTCACTTTTTTCTAAATTTAACCAACGTTCACCCAGACTGTTGGTGGTTGCAAAACTCTCTAGAGTCTAGACGATTCAAAGCAGCCGCTGCCTCGTTGTAACTTAGTGTGGCCGAGTTTTCTTGATCCTGAGTTTCTTCATCTTCAGAAATCTGCGATATTTCATCTTCGGTATCTTGCAATGACTCGAGGTTCAGATGTTAAAAGTTCAGCATCTACGTTAATAAGTTCATCCGGAATCGTTTTAACATTTTCAGGATTGACGATGCATTCAGGAGACGATGTGCTTGACCCAAAAGTGAAGCCACTATGCTTAAAACAATTCATAATGGTACTGTCGCTGACTTCTTTCCAGGCAGTTTTGAGCCAAAAGCAAGCGGCGAGCACTGTGATAGCTTTAGATAGGGATGTTGCAGTAGCAGCCTCGTCGATAGAAACTATTAAATGTCGCATGCATTGCTTATGATAATGCGCTTTGAGGCTTCTTCTGATGCCTTGACGGATGGGCTGTGGCGAGCAAGTCGTGTTGCGTGGAAACAATGCGAATTTTACATTCGCCAGCTCAATATTGATATGAAAGCACGCATTATCAAGAAATACTATGACTTTTCGATTTTGGTCCCGCATTTTCTTGTCCAATTGTATCATCCACTCTTCGAAAATTTGGGAAGTCATCCAGGCAGTTTTGTTATGCCGCCCGATTAACCCCAAAAGCAATTCCACATCTATATTTTTAAATGCTCGCGGCTTACGTGCGTTACCTATGAAATTGATGCAAAGATAATACCACCGACCTCATAAGCTTTCAAGAATGTTTTACATATCAAAAATTAATCGAGGCGCCATTTCTCTCCTTCGCCAACTTTCCTCCAATGCATTTTTCGTTCCTTAAATGTAGAGTCTTTTCAGACAGCGCTTTATAGAATAATCCCGTCTCGTCCAAATTAAAAATATCTTTTGATTGATATCCATCACAAATTTGGATAGTGTTGCCATTAAATGACTTCACCAAATCCTCCGGAACGTCTCTTGCCTTGAAAACAATGTTATCACGGCCCTTGAAACACGCCAACCAACCGTTGGACGCTGCGAAATCGGTAATGTTCAGTTTTTCGGCAATCTGGAGTGCGTCATGTTGTAATCCAACCCCTGATATCGGTAGAGCTCTTTGTCTAGCCAGACAAAACCACCTATACGCTGCGCAGTCAATCGCCTCATAAGAACGTCCAGGGCTTATTCTTTTTCTTTGTGGGTTTCCGAATTTAGTTAGTTTTAGTTTTCCATTCTTTTTTTCTTATTTTGTCGCGACAGGACAATATTATTCTATAGACCTGGCTTTTGTTGATCGCGAACTCTTCCGCTATTTTTCTTTCCGACAATTTCCGCTCTTCCGAAGCTTTTATCGCCTCTATCTTCTTTTCAATTGTTAGCTCCGAATAAACACGCTTTGCCATTTTCAATTTTTTTACACAAAAACCACCTTTTACACGAATCAAAAAAGAATGCCGATGATCGACTTGAACGTAATTAAGAGAAAAACCACCAACAGGACTTTTCTTGTTCTGTCTGGTGCACATGTGTATTTACTTTTGAGATGGAAAAACTCAGTTGGTTTGATTGTGGAGGTTTTCATTGCATCATTTCAATCTAATCGAGTGATATTTTCGTGGTTAGGGTCCGATTGTGGAGGCTTGCATAAGGTTGGTCCAATTGTGGAGGTTTTCCAAGTACCACTCTAGCCAAATGGAGTCTTCAAGTCGTGGCCCGTGGTCCAATTAGAAAGTGGTTCGTTTATAAAGGTAATTTTGTATGGAAAACCAAATAACATTGGGCAGGGGTGATTCAATTAGTAGGTGGTCCGACTAGCAGGTTTGACTGTATGTGCCTTAGTGATTTGGATTTTAGTATGGATGGGAAAGTACCCGAATCGATTTGTTTTCAATTCATCAACACGTGCTGTCCATGAGAGTTTTTCGTCCATTGTAACAACCCATTTGAAATTTGCGCAATTTCTCGTCGTTCTAGACAAACTGCACATTGAAACGATGCACAACCAGTAACAACGGCATCTCCTTTTTCAGGTGTCTTTATTCAATCAGTAGCAGAAAGACAAGCCATCAAGATGCGAGAAGTGAAATCAGTGAAAGTTGATAACTGGGGAGTGTTCTTCCTGCAAAAACTGCAAAACTTTTTCAACAAGACCGACTACTGCGACTTGACGTTGCAATTCAACGACAACTCGCAGCTGAAGGTGCACCGCCTCGTGCTCAGTGCGTGCACCGACTACTTCAACGTTCTCGAGCAGACATGCGAGGTCATCGATGATATCCTGGTGATGCCGCCGGGGCTTCAAGCCGACGTTATCGTGCCCATTGTGAATTTCATGTACACCGGCACGTTGGAGTTCGAAATTGATATGTACGGGCGTCTGTTGAAAACTGCTCGCGACATGAACATGACCGTGCTGCTGAAGCTGCTGGAGGCGCACAAACGCACTGTGGACACGACGCGGACTCAGGTAATTTTATAAAGTTGAGACTTCAAATCGTCCATGGACTAATGTTCGCTTGTCTTTCGTGGCAGCAAATGAAGCGAGTGCCGAAATTCTTTCCGGCACGAAGACTCGCGCCTGCAACGCAAATCCGCGTCGATAGAAACTACGCTGCCCAACCGATCAGCGCTGGGGAGCAACATCGAACGGTGCCCGTGAGCGCGCATCAATTGAGAACCCTGCAGATCAAGCCGATCGCCCCATCCACTTCGTACTACACTACGACCAGTGGTTCGGCGCCCGCCTCGATTGTAGCGAAGTATTCGAACAGCAAGGCGCCAATGAAGGGCCCGTCTCGGTTCGAATGCAACGACGAGACGACCCTGCCGCCCGATTCGTTCGAGCAGTTCGATTCGATTTCGTACGAGAGCAAACCGTTGATAACGGCGCAGGCGTGCAAGGATGATATCGATGACTACGACAACTTGATACCAGCGCATGACACCAGCTCGACGTTCGAGCAGTTGCGGAAGAGCTACACCGGCCTCAAGAGGCCCGCTTCGTCCGTGTCGTCATTCGAATCGCCGCCGGAGAAAAAGCCCAACATCCAAGACGTGAAGGAGTACGCCGAGCAGCAGCGCATGCGCAAGCAAATCACGGCGGAATATGACGACGACCAGGAGTACGACGAAATGTTGGACGACGAGTTCCACAACGATGACGACGACGAGGACTACGTTCCGCCGGCGCACGTCACCAAAATGATAAAGAAACAGCCGTCGGCCGTTGTGATCAAGCAAGAGAAGGATCAGAAGCCGACCATTGTCGTCAAGGATACAGTCGGGTCGAACGTGAACCACGCCAAGATCATTAGCGAGGTGCTCAAAAAGTATCCGCATCTCGTGAAAAACAACAAGAACATCAAGCTGAAGATAATGGCGAAATCGTCAACGTCGCCGAGCAGTCCGGCGCAAAGCATAATTATCAAACAAGACCCCGAGCCGGAACGAGCAGCCGCCGCAGTCCAGCCGCAGCAATCAGTACAAAGGCCTGTTGGGACAACCACCGTGAAAAGGATGCCACCTCATTCTGCGCCCCCTAAGCCGCATGTCGTAGCACAAAGGCCAGCCGCAGCACCGGTTCCAACAGCCGCGACGACTGCACCCCAACGTCCGCAGCCGCCGCAAAAGCCGATTCAAACCACAACCGTTGCCACGCAAAAGATTCCGGTGACGACCAATCCGGCACCGCGGCGCATCGATAGCAAAACAATGCACGCCCTGATTGCGATGGGCGCTGAGAACACGACAGGTTAGTAAAGAAGTCACTGCCACAAATTACGCAGAAGTGATAAATATTGATGGCTGTAAACAATTAATAGGGTTTTTAGTCCTAAGAACTTATTTTAAATGACATGAGTATTATTTCTCCACTACAAGATTTTTTTAGGGGACAATTTAACTTCATATCGTGCTAAAATGTCTTAAACTCTCGATGGGTTCTACTTGCAGTAGAATTTATTGTATTTATCTTTTACTGAAACGGCAAAATGCCTTGCTTTAGCAATATTATCGGGGATTGATCTACCATTTCGGCTTGGCGGTTTCTAGCAACTCTTTTTGTAGAAATTTGTGGTATTCTTAGGAAATTACGCATTTCACATCCAATTTGTAACTAAGGCATTATTCTTTTGAACTCTATAAAATATATTCTGAGTATTATTCTAAAAACAAACAAACATTTAAAATGCCTACTTAGGTCCATGGCTTTGCTTGCGATGCGGTGTGAATGGCCGTCCGATCAGTATTCCATCATACCGAGGCTTCCGGCGCCACTTGATCAACACGCACAACGAGAAAGTCGACGCTCGCCTCTGCGAGCATTGCGGATGGCGATCCGCAAATAACAGGGAGTTGCATCACCACATGAGAGTGCAGCATGACGTGATCCCGCCAACCGGATACGACTTCCCGCACTGCTCGTTCTGCCCCTCGATTTTCTTGAACAAACAAGCGCTCGAGGTGCACTTGAAGGAAGACCACCCGGACAAGGTGATTTACCATCAGCAGTGTATGTACTGCGACGGCGTGTACAAGGAGGAGGACGAACTCTACAACCACATGAACACGCAGCATAAGGCGCAGGCTCAGAAGGACGGGCTTATCGACTACACGGACGATGAAGACACCGCGTATTATACGGGCGATACGAGCGAGCAAGCGGGCGATAAAGGGATCAAAATCCTTTCGAGCATAACTATTTCGCCTCAAGCAGCCAAGCGTCCTGCTGCTGGCAAACTGGGCAACGAGGGACTGAGCTCGGTTGCGTCTGGAATAGCGGCGAGTCTTGGTTTGATTGACTCGTCCGATAGCCAAGAGGGAATCCAATACTTGGAAGAGACTGCCTTCATTGCGACGGCAAGCGGTTCCGGCCAGGAGCCAAAGTTTGTCAATGCCGACGGACAAATCATGGAGCTGACGCCTGAACAGCGCGACGAAATCATTTCGCAGCTGGGAACGCAGCCGGAAGGCGGTGTCGTCATGGTGTTGAATGAATCGTTCGCGCCTGGTGCCGAGGCTAGCGGCGAAGCGGAGGCCGACAGCGAAACAGCGACCGTCAAATTGGAAGCGGAGGAGGAGAATTCGCTCACGGTAGCGGGCGACGAAAAAGATGTGGATTTGAAAGGAAAATCCGTCGAAGAAACCCAAGAGGAGAAAACAGATTGGCAAAGTGATTCGCAAGGCTCGCTGGAACAAAACAACACAGTAAAGGATGAGGCTGAGGTCGCTACTGAAAAGCCTGCAGATAAGTCTCTGGAATCTCAAGACGACAAAGAGATGGTAAGTGTGTTTTTAAAACCTTTCGGGCATTGGAAACGGCAAATGCAACAATCACCTCATTGTATTATTTCAGAACGACGACAGCGTCGAAGATGATGACAAGGAAGAAGACTCAACAAAACCGGACGGCGGCGAAGAGAAAAAAGATGAATCGGAAAAGCTGGAGAAAGCGAAAGAGAAGCTGAAACAGCTTGCCGGCGATTGGAGTGACGAAGAGGAGGAAGACGAGAGTGCTAACGATACAAAGGAGACCGTTCCATCGGCAGACACCTCGAAGGAAATTGAAGAGGAAACCAAACCCGACGAAAAAGAACACGATCAGGAGGTTATCTTCGAAACAACAACGGAAAGCAAGGAGGAAACGGAGGAGGTGGAGAGAAAAGCTACTGAAGAGCGAAACGCTACTGAAGAGAAAGAAAATGTTGAAGATGATAATGTCGAAGCAAAGAATGAAGACGAAGAAGAAGTGAAGACGAAATCAAATGAATCGAAAGGTGAAGAGACAACAACTGAAGTCGCCGAGGACGAGACCACGAATAAAGATGATGATCGAAACAAAAAAGTCGAATCCCAGCCAAAAGACAAATCTGCGTCCGATACGGAAACGAAAGGTTTAAAGAAAGGCACAAAAAGGACAGCGGAAGCTGCTAAAAAATCGGAAGAGAAGAAGCCGACAGATGACAAGAAGAAAGAGAAATCAGGCAATGGCGCTAAGAAAAATGCCGACGGCGGTGATCGTGTTCGAACATTGATCAGTGAATGGGGCGACGACGAAGAAGAGGATTCATAAGGGATCGTATTCAGTATAGAACAACTAGATTTTGTTTCAAGAGTCTTACCTATTTTCTGTACACGTAAATCTTCTTAGGTTGTAGACATAAGAATTAATTAAGATAGAAACAGCAAACAAATTCAAACTGATTCAAATTGCGTTAGTACACAACATTGTAAAGTCTAGGAAATGGGTGTAACTTTACAGCAAATCAAGAAGGATTCATATATTCAGATAACATCAATGGGCGCAGATAAAACAACAATAATAAAAGCAAACTATTTTAAGCCTGAACGCCATATTTTTTAATTTATTTCTCTTTCGTATTGATTAGTATTTTCAATGGTTGCAACAAGCTGTTTCACACGGCAATTTAATGTCTCAGGGAGGCAATTAAGTAAGTGGAAGATGAAATAAAGCATTTTGTTGCATGCTAGACCATTACTGATGCGTTTAATTTGTTGTCTGGAAATTACCCGTGGTAATTTTCAATTCCTCAGTCGCGTTTCCTTTTTTCAAGAAAATCTTGCACTGGATCTCAGCATTCAGAGGGAAGAGATATGATTCTATATACAGGCTTGAAACCAAACCATATGAAAGAACATCGACTAAAGGATTCAGTTGAAGTTCTTTGGTGGAATAAGCAAAGATTCTGCAATGTTGTGAATGATTGGGGTCGCTTCAAACAGAGCAAAAATTTGGCGTTTGGAATGAGAACTGTTTAAAGAAGAATTACATTCTTTGGCGACTAATTGAATTCAATGGTTGATTAGATGTGTTGCTCCAACTATTTTTTACAGTCGGATATATAGTAATGATTTCGTTCAGCACTTATTATGAAAGACACCTGGATTGCATTCATCTTGCCGCGTTTCGGTCTACAATCTGTGGTCATACTATAGTTTATATTGAACAACTGACCTATACCGACTTCCGTACATAATCAACAAAACGTCGCAAGCTAAACAATCGTTCAATTAAAAAACAACTCTATTCTTCAAAAACTCATCTAAACAATTTTTGCTACTTTTGATTCACCTCTTCCCACGGCCTCGGGCCCCTCTTTTGTTCCCAATCGTCGATATTCAATTTTTGGATTTTCTTATATTCCGTTTCGAGCGTCACTTCAGTATGCTTCTTCATGTTCACTCCATGCTTCTTCATTTCTTCAGGATCGACCGGTTGCTTCTTTGAATACTCATATCTGCAATTGAAGGCGGTGGTAACCTCAAAGTGATTACGCATAGTTGATATTTGAACGCTCACCTCAAGGAAGTGAATTGCTGCAAGCCAAATGAGCCGCCAACCATTAGTAGCAGGAAGGGAAGTCCATATCTAACTGATTTCCGACGTTTCAGGTAGTTGAACTTCTCCAACAGTTGCGACATGACAGCCGCTTGTTTTGGTTTACATCAGATGACCGGCGGGTTCTTAAGGCCTGAGATACACGACATGTTTGTCGCAATAGAACTATTTATGATCGTACACTTTGTCGATAATTAAAATCAAATAAATATTGAATCGTATTGACCCAAATTGAGATAGCAAGGAAAATTATCATAAAAAGCTCTAAAAATTGCAATTCGGAACAATTGATTGATAACGTCAGCAAGCCAATCAATAGTGACGAAAAAACTTGAATATTATTTTTATGACACGAATATTCAAAACTGAAAATTAATAACCAAAAACCCAAAAGCGTTCAGAGAACGTATTAAAATGTAATGAAATTGTCTGCGATGTGATCTTCTAAATATATAACACAAGTCAGCACGAATTGCATGCTTAGGATTTGTACGTAGTTTCTTAATGTTGTATTTGTAGCATAGGTAACGTTATTTTCAAACTTGCAAACAAAATTCATAGTTTTAATCATTCATCTGTTTAATATATATATTTATATATCTTTCATTAACTTTTATTATTATATTTTATATTATACGAATCAAAATAAAACAGGTTTAAAATATAACATTCTATTGTTATTACCCAACGTTGAAAAAATACTTTCCAACGTTGGGAGGTGGAAATCTTCAAAAGATACCGATCAGCTCCTGCTTCTCGGCATGCCGGATTGCTACCGACCTCCGTCTCCTTCATTCACTCTCTCCATCTATTTTTAATAATTCGCCGTATTTAAATTTCAGTTCATAGTACTTCCCAGACGATGAAAATCGGTATAAGGGATAGTACCAAAATTCGTTTTATTACTTAACCAAAATATAATCCTCCATTAAAACACTAATACGCATGCACAATTCAAGACAACGTGTTGTAGAGCAGATGTGTGGCAATTTAGCTCTGATATCTGTGCATTTAAATATTTAATATTTATTTCTCTAGTGTCCATGCTAGTGCTACTTGATATATGATATGACCATATTTATGTATTGCATCGAAATTCAAGTTTAAAACAGTCACAGTTTTGTCAGATTCCATAAATGTGTTTTGGTATATAAATAATGAAGAATAACGTATCAAAAATTTATATTTGAGGGCAACAACAAAAACTTTTTATTTATTTATTTAAGTGCTGCTTTTCTTTATGACTAATATTGGTTGAATATTCGTACCGCTTTATAAAAAACAAGCATATTCAAAACATTTTTATAAAAATCTAACTCACCGCCCACATTAATGTTTTATACTAAAACCAATTTTAACGGGCTATGCCCGTCACATACTTAAATGTTTAAAAACTATATAAATTTTTATTAACATAAATAGAGAGAAAATGTTATAATGTTTAAACGTTCAATTACTTTCTTCTTTCTACCACATTTTCTCATTTTCTGTGAGAGAAAAAAACGGTTGCTCTTTTTCCGTAGTAATTTATTCAGCAGTTTCAAAGTGTTGAAGTTCTTTAGTAATATAGTGACTTCTGGCAAAAGATACCACACACTTCAGGAATATTAACTACAGATAATAATCATAAAAAATAAGTCATTTTGAAAAGATACTTAGATATTTCAATGATTTCATCCAAGCAAATTTACATTCTGTAATGAAATATGTATTTCTTTTTTTCTTAATTTGATTTTTATTTGAGAAGGATGTCTTTGATTGTTTGTTATTATTATTATTTTAAATATATGTTTCATAGCAATGCATATTTTGATAAATATATCAATTGAAAAGGAGATTTATTTCGTCCGAACAAATTTGAACTCAAATTAAATAGTCAGCATACGCACGTTTCTTTGAAATTGATTGGTAGGGAAAAGGGTTAAATGAAGTGAGTTATAATCGAAGTACATTCGAAGCAAGACAGACGGAAAGTTATAAATTTTCATCGTGCTTTATTTCCTGACTCTCGCCCAGCCACTGAAGAAGCTTCCGAAACCCTGAATTCATGCTGCTGCCAAATCCACATGCCATTTTGCTTGTAGACATTTGTGTGACGACTTTCCGCAGAAAAGATTTTTGACGTTCGCCGAGGTCGTTCGTGCGTTTTCGGTGCGGACGTTTTCAAAAACAAGTCGCAGTCGAAATCTAGCGGGAATCCGTGTGCTCGCAGCGCGTTCGATGCAATTTCTGAATGGTGCAATAGTTTCCGAGAGCCATTTGCCAAAAGTGCGGGTCCGGGGGCTGCGTGCGAAACGGGCGCTCGCCTGGAAATATGTTGGCCGTCGATGCACGTCCGATAAGAAAGTAATGCAATGCGCTGCACAGTGAGTTGACATTTCGTGTGGATTTGGGCGGCAGCGGCTGGTTACCGCCTCGCGCGTTGCATGAAGAACCTGCACGGCAGATTTGCCCTGGATTCGGAAGCCAAGCTGTTGGCGACGAATGCCCGTGGGAGAACTCATTCGACGTTATCAGGAAAGGGCCGGGTTGGCCCCGCAGCGCGTGCACGCAATCGTGTGTTTCTTGCAGACAAGGTGCCGTTGGCGCTAGAAAGTGCGAAAATACCGTTGCCAGTGGCGAGTGGAAATTAGGCCGCACAAGAAACGCGGTAAGTCCTGGTGGATTGGGGCATCCCGAGTGTGCGATGTGGGCCACCGCGAGACGCGCGGCACGTCCTGACGGTTTTTTGTCGTCGTAGACAGCCGCGAGGTGCCGGTGATTTTGATTTATCGAAAATATGTCACGCGAGTCGGACTGCATTGAGGCGTGAATCGCGCTGTGCGCCAAAGTTGACAGACGGGGCCATCTTGGGCTTCAATTGTTTTCCCTGTTGACTTTTCTTGCCTTCCGTGTTGAAAATGTGTCGCCTGCGAGTGCGTCCGCGGCAGACGTGACTTCTGACTTGGCTGCGGGTGCCCATAAACAACAAGAATCCGGAACTGGTCCGGGGATCTGGAATTTCGAGTCGATTGGAGCGATCGGGAGGTAGGTATGGAAAAACCCCGTGATTGTGTTTTGGTCGATATCGATATTGCGGCGGCGGGAAACAGCGACAGCGGCCCTGCAGGATGGCACCTGGTCGACCCCACCCAGCACCCACCACCCCTGGCGAGTGCCCGATATGTTTGTTTTTAATTTCTTCGAACAGCGAAAGGCAAACAAACAGAAGTTCGATTAGCGGTTAAGAAATCGATATGTATCTGGAGACGGACGTTTTGTCAAGTGTCTGTTGTGGGAGCGCCAGCGGAGGCGGCGGCGGGAGCATTGCAAGGCAGGACAAGGCGTGGAACTGGTTCTGGTGGGCAGCTCGGGAGGCGGTTAAACCCACGCAACTGGTCATGGGAGGGATTGTTTACGTCGTCTAATTGGTTCGCGGGCTACAGAAGGCAGCAGAAGCATCGAACCACGTACACGTGTGTACCTTATTTTTTGTCAAAGGTCATTGGCGAAACAATTTTCAGGTGGGTTGCCGTGGCTTCCCCATCTGACCGCCGCCACTGGTCCTTCGGGGAATTGGAAGTCGTTTCAGAAAACGACAATGCACCATTTCGATTAGTTCTTCACGAATTTCAGGAGAGATTTTATTGATTTCCAGGCGGTTTATATTTTAAAAAGATTTAACACCTTGCCTACCAGTCGCCTAATTTAGCCGTGTTCCTTCCAATCTGGCGCAGAAGAAAGTAGAGGAAAATCAGGAAAACGTGAATATGTTCATAGACTATTTTTAACCACACTCAGTGGCGTACCCAAAGGGGGGGGGGGGGGGGGTACGGGTTCAACCCCCCTTGGGTAAACAAATTTAGCCACGTATATGAAACCAGACATGCAATCGGCCTAAAGTCTGCCAGAATTATTTTTGGAGGACTCCAACTTTGACCGGTAAAAAAGTATGATTAAGTATGATTACATAATTATATCTTCATATCTACACCGAAGCACTAGCAAACGTACCTAGTCAAGACTTCAAAAATATGAACCCCCCCCTTATCCAAATCCTGCATACGCAACTGACCACACTAGTGGGCGAAACATACACTGACCGAAAAACGTAAAGCCAGTCAAAATTTTCGGAAAAAACCCTTTCAATTTGGTAATTCAAAATATTTGAATAATGTCGGCATTATATTATTAAACTTATTGCGTAGTTAAAACGAAAAAACTATAGCAAATAAGTAAAAACCACATTTTGTTCACGAAAAAGGGTAAAGGTTAAGATTATGGCCCCCACCTCCGATGGGGTGGGTGGAGGGAGGGGTTCCCCTGCTACTAATTCAGAATTTTTTTGGGCAAAAAATTAAAAAAAAAACTATAAAAAAATTATGAATGTCCCCTCACCCTCCTCCCGCACGGGTGGATGGGGATGCAAAACGTGTCTCCAAAGCGTTACCCCTATTTATATTACAATGACATTCATGAATTTTTTATTTTATTTTGTAATTTTTTTATTTATTTTTCTATTTAATTTTTTTTTTCACCCAAAAAAATTATTTTTTTAAAAAAAATTTCGACTTCCAAACATGTCTAAAAATTACTTGCCAGATTAATTTTACGGTTTCATATGATCTCTAAAAATAGACAAAATGGCCATTTTTTGGTGGGAAACCCGCATAACTTCTCATGGGGCAGTGACCGCCGCGAACTTTTTATGCTTTAGTAGTAAGCGAATCTTCATACTCCCGCCCCCTTCGAGGATGGTGGCCATAATCTTAACCTTTACCGAAGAAATAGTAAGTACTTCTAGAATCGGAAATTCAATTTTTTTAATAAAACAAAAATTCGCGTAATGGGTGTCTATTTTATAAATAAGTACAAAGTTTTTAGTAGTTTGAAGATTAGCAAAAGAAAAAAATACACTCCCGGTCACTTGAATAGGGACAGCCGCTTCAATATTTGTCTAACGCAAAATCTCCACTCATTAAGGACAGAGCGCAAAACTTAGTGTCACAAATGAAAGGTTACATCATCGCTTTAGGTTTCCGAAAACAAAATTTTGAGCCTTGATTAATAACAATAAAATTGCTGTAATATTTTCTTGGTTTTGATCTAAACAAAAATATTGACTATGCGAATACTTTTTTCGGTCAATGTAGGTGCATTATCTCGTCTCGGTTTGGAGTGAAGAGGCGCTTATTTGATTTTATGTACACCGATCGAAACAGATTGTATTCAATTCAGGCCGTTAATTGACAAAAACGCGTTATATGAAAAACAGCTAATTCCAGCAGTTCCAAATATTGCGGCCAACTCCATCATTACCCATGTTCAGTACAGAGTTTTCGACATCGCAATATACGCTAGTCAGAAAAAGTTTGCGTACAAGTCGCGCTCATTTTAAATTTATTTAAAAAAAAAATATTTAAAAAATCGTAAAACCAATTTGTTCTATTTAAAAATTGCAACTCAGTCTTCGTTTATGTAATAAAGACAAAATAAAATATAAACGAAAATTACTACAGAAAAAATTTGAAAAAATTGAGTTTAAAAATATTACCAAAACCCATTCAAGAAAATACTGGTATTTCTTGATATCTAGTTCGATATCCTTCACGATAGTTTACCCCTCTCAAACGTTTTGGCATGGATTTGACGAGATCCGATTCGATGTAATTATACTCCATTCCTCAAGTATTACATTTTTTAGCGTCTCTTTCGAAGAAATGTCGTGTTGGCGGACCTGCGCTCCAATAAATCCCAAAGATACTCATTTGGATTGAGATCTGGCGATTGGGGTGGCGTATGTAATTGATGAGGACTGTCTGTTCAAAACTGTCTATTTGCGTTAGAACACATTTTATAGAAAATGGAAAAAATTTATAACTTTAAAATGCTCGAAATTAGGATAATCTTTCTGCAGTAGTTGTATCAGTAGTAGTTGTATGATAATCATGATGAATCAATTTTTTAAATCTATGCCTGTTATTTAAAAAATGGAAAATAAACCTGTAAATATACACTTTTGGTTAGGACTCTAGTAAATAGACACTTTTGTTTTGGATCAATTTGTAAATAGCCTATTTTGATGGAAATTTTTTCTCGAAATTTTCCCTCAAAAACCAATTTCTTTGCTAGGCTAATGAACGTGAGACCAAATAAACATTATATATCATATAAACGGCATAAATACCGGCATCAAAACAATCCAGTTTCTTGTCACAGAGCATTAAGGTGGAGACTTCATATTCGTAATAAAAGATAATATTTTTCATTTGTAAATAGCAAGTTTTGATCAAAATTGATATTTTTGTACGGATTTTTAATCTATAAATGAATAGTTTTGCTTAGTTCTATTTCCGAAAATGAGAAGAATTCAAGTATTAGAACCAATCGAAAAAAACCACGGAACCGACCCAAAATGTAAATAGCCATTTTTGACCGGACACTCCTCATATGCAATGTGTTTGGGGTCATTATCCTGTTGAAACAAGATGCTATTTTCCAACCCCATTTTTGTTGCACTCTACTTTCAATTTGCGTTAAGTATATATAAATAAACTCTCTTGTCGATTGTTGATTCAATAAACTCGATATTACCTGCACCATTACGATCCATACGACCCCAGTCCATTACACCACCACCACCGTGTTGTACTGTTGGCGCGAGGCTTTCTTTATTGAGTGCGTTATCCGGTTTCCTCCAAACCAACTTGCACCCTTTTATCCCAAATATACAAAATTTGCTTTTGTCAGAAAAAATGCTTCCGGAATTTCGGTGGCTTATTAATGTTCTCGTGAGCAAATGCAATTCGCTTTTGTTTGATGCTCAATGATATGGATGGCTTCCGTCGTCAAACTCTGCTACGATGACCAGCTTCCTTGAACATTTTACACACGGCATCATTGCAAATTGATTTATTAAATCTTGTGTTGATCTTTTTTGCAAACTTGAGCAGCCGAAGTTTTGGGATTTTTCTACAGACATATGTATATCCCTTTTCTTGATCAGTGAACTTACAGGGATGTCCCCAATTAGGCTTTAATTCAGTAGAACCCCTCGATTTATGGATTTCCATAACTATTTGAATCGAAGAGTGTTGTCCTGCCGACCGTTTCACCAATTTCGCCGGACGTTTTTCATTCTTTCCATAGTTTCACTTTTATATCTCTTTCACTGGTATTTGATGGTTTTATTTTTTTTTATCTATTTGATATTTTATTTTGTTTTTGTAGCCAAAATGTCATGGAAACAATACGAATATACTAGTTTTACTGCCACTCTACTCGAAAATGGTCTTTGGGATTCCTCTTGACTCTGAAATAGTTTTTGAGATTCTCCTTTCGTCTTTTGTACGCAAACTTTTTCTGCGACTGTAATGCCAACTTTGTATAAATTTACCTATAAAAACTGATTACAACATTCTTTGCTGAAAGCTAAATTCCTAAAAGTTGTTTGCTGTTGTTACTTTATAATGCAACTGCAAATATTTAAATTGTTGCGTATTTAAATTAATAATGACCAATTTACAGTTTATATTGTATGCAAACTTTTTCTGACTAGTGTATATAAATAATATTTTTTTCATTTAAATATTCTTTCATTGAAATATGTCGGGTCGGGAGTATGTATCTAGACGTGCCGTAAATATTGATACAACTGTAAATTCGGCCCTTGCGGATGATAGCTTGCAGGTAGCTAACTGCTATGTTGGTAGTCCTGATTGGTGGCATGTGCTCTAAAAACGCGCCAAATCTTGTCAGTGTAGCTTGAACCGTTACGATGGAGTGATTGGCAAAGAGAACCGCTTCGCTGTGATTGCTTTACACAAATGTGGAATGGAGAAAGGCCGAATTTTCGAAACACTAAAGCCATTAAAAATCACGCGTGTTTTCGTGTATCGAACTAAAGCGTTATGCATTGATACTGCGGATGTCATAGACCGTAAAAGATCCGGCAGACCTCGCTCGGCTCGTAAGCCACGAGCCCATCAAAGCTGTAAGGTTCAGAATCGCAAGAAATTTTGTCCGCAATCAGAAAATCACGTCTTGTGAAATGAATAGTGCGCCTAGAACCACGAGTCGTATCATCACTTGGGGCTTGCAGCTTTCAGAAGACAAACAGGACACAGACTCAATGTCGCTATAAAACGAAATAGAGTGGAAAAGTCAAAACAACTGCTATCGAGATACGGTAAAGGGCAGTACAAAATAATACTTTTTACCGACGAGAAAATCTTTACCGTGGAGGAATCCTCCAACAAACAAAATGATAGGATATATGCACGGTCCTCTAAGGAGGCTACAGAAAAGATCCAGAGGGTTGAACCAGGACATTATCCAGCATCAGTGGTTGTTTGGTGGGGAGTGTCCTACGAAGGTGTCACTTCTATCCATTTCTGTGAAAAGAGCGTCAAAACAGCTGCCAAAAACTATCAGTCGGATATCTGAATGAAGGAAGTGAAGCCCCTAAGCCGAACCATGTTTGAAGATATAGATTTGGTTTTTTAACCAGACTCTGCGCCATTCCACAAGGCGAAAACCAAACAAGAGTGGCTGGAGAACCATGTGCCAGAGTTTATCAGCGTTAATTTATGGCCATCAGCCAGTCCAGACCTTAGTCCCCTCGATTACAAATTGTGTTCAGTATTAGAGGGTATGGTGTGTAAAAAAACGCCACCACAACCTGGAGTCGTTAAAACAGGCGTTGAAAAAAGCTGTGGACAATTTTCCGATTCGGCATTGTCGTTATAAGTCTTCTGTATCTCTCCACATGGGTGTCCTTGCTTCTTTCATCACTTCAAATAATTGGTCCATGTTTGTGGTGCAGTGGGTCAACAACAAACCACAAGAAACATCCCCAAACATTAATGGAGCCACTTCCGTGCTTAACAGCAGTTGAAGTGCAGCGAAGATCGAATTCTTTACTTTTTGGTCGTCTTACATATCTCCTGCCATTAGTGCCAATGCAACGATGAATTTTTCATTTTTCCAGGTAAAATGTTCATCTGCGAAGTCCATTCTTTTCTTCTGATTAGTTGCCGCTACCAGGGGCTTCATCCTAAATATCCTGCCATGTAGTCCAACGCTTTCTGACTGTTCTCACCAAAATGTCGCTACTTTTCCCGAAAAGTCAGCGATGAATTTCGACAGCTGCTATTTATGAGCTGCGTTTCGATATGCGGACAATTTTTCTATCCATACTATGAGTTGTCTTGCAAGCTTTTCCAGCCCGGGGAATATTTTGGACTGTCCTTCAGCTTTCCGCGTGTTTCCATAAACCATTTTTGTGGAACACTAGGCGGATGGCAATTCGTCGATATGACAAGTCTTCAATCCTATGTCTAAATACTTGTAAATCACATTCAAACTGCAACGAATGCAACTGGCTTTTTCAAACTGATCATACAAATGTGCATGTCATCCTATTTATAGTAAAATACAGTGTTTCTATCTTCGTCTTAGTTCCAAGTCTTGGGTTTTCCAGGACTTTGTTGCCCTGTCGTCCCTATAGAGGGAGCATCGGGCAACTCTTTGCTCTCTTCAATTAACATTGCAATAGGTGAAAAGTAACATAAGGAAATGAGTTCATTGACACTTCGGGTTTTTCTTAGTAAGCTTCAAGTGTTTCTAATTACTTGTCCAGAACTGTATAGGTATACACATCATGTATTAATGAAAATCGACAGTAATTTTTGTAAGTAAATCCAACGTAATCATTTGAATGGTCGAGATAAAGTCTTATGAAGCAAAAAAACCTTCCTGTTGAAAATATATACGATAAACATGTAAATATTTCAAACACATAGTGCTGTATATATTTGACTGAAACTCCATCAGCTCCTGATCATTCTGGAAGAAAATTTATTGTTTTTTTATGTCTTCAAGAGAATTTTCGAATCTATTTATTGAAAGTTGCCCACTGTGCATGGTATGGTTTCCTTTTAAATCGATCAACTAATGAAATTCATCTTGAACTTATTATCGCGAAGGCTCTCGACCATAATTTCAAGTACTCAGCAGTAGTTTATTCTGTTCTTAGTAATGCCTTTGATATTGTAAATCTGCGTAGTTTTATATCGAAAGCTAGTGGACGTTGGCTTTTTTTTGGACCACTACTCTCTTGGCTTGCGTGTCACGTCTGTATTCTTTTTTCCCTTGTTAACCGCTATAGAGCCTTTACCTCTTCTTTGCATCCTACCACCAAAGTTCCGAAAGGCTATCCTATTTCTCCATTTTTTCAATGTCCTTTCCTCTGTAGTTGAGTGTCGGTGTCTTCTGTATGCCGATGACTTAAAGGTCTTCAGAGTTATTTCTCTCTAAATTGGTGTGGATGCTGTTGATATCTCGTTTTAAACCAATTTTCTTCCTCTTAGCTTCCAGGAATGTCCTTCTGCTTGAAACCAAGTCCAAAAAGATCAGCTGTCGAAATTCATCGCCGACTTTTCGGGGAAAGTAACGATATTTCGGTGAGAAAGGTCAGAAGGCGTCGGACTACATGGCAGTATATCCAGGATGAAGCCCCTGGTAAGAGCAACTAATCAGAAGAAAAGAGTAGACTTCGCACGTGAACATTTAACCTGGAAAAATTAGTGGAAATTCATTCATCCTTCGAAGCGACGAAACAAAAATAAATCACATTGGCCCTAATGGCAGGAGATATGTACGACGATCAACAATCACACTAACGTCTCATATGATCTTCCGCTTGCCACAGTCTTTCAGTTTAAAAAACTTGGTGATTTTTGACCCGAAACTTAAATTTAGGGTTCACATTGTTGTAATCTCCTCACACACCTGTCGTGTCTCTGGGTTTGTATTGAGATCCTCTCATTTTTTATAGACGTTTATTTCTCTGTTCGTCCATACATAATCATCTTTCGTCACATTCACGAATACTGTGCGCATGTTTGGTCCCCATAATATCAAAACTTAGACTTACGAGTTTGTGGCTTAGATTTACTTGTTTTCTCCACTATAAATTTAGCTTTCTATACATACCATATGAAGAGTGATCTTTTATGCTTCAACTTCTTACGTTGAAATCGCGCACACTCTTTTTAGATGAATGTTTTCTATTCCGGCTTCACCATCGTCAATTAAACTCAAGCCTCCCTGAATGGTTGGTTTATCGTTTAATTTTGTCCGATTTGCTTTGCTGCAAGATGCCAATTTTCTGCAGCATCTTATCACTTACAATTCCAAGGACTAAACAAAAATCACGTTTCTTTGAAGTTAGATTTGTTGTTTCATCTCTTAATCTGACCTACAACTAATTATTAAATATTTCTTATTATGATTTCATTGAAGAAGTTAATAGGTTCATTCGATCGGTCTCAAAATCAGACTCTTTCTGACGTTGACTCATGCACTCTTCCATTACCACCCATGCATACATTTAACGGTCAGCGACTTGTATAACAAGATAAGAAGTTTGATTCGGCCTCCGTAGCCATCACATGCATTGAAATAGTCAATAAAAGAACATTTGTACTTGTTATGCAACAATTCCCAGGTAAATCTTTGTGGTCGCCCCATGCATTGATTAACAAGAGCATTATAATATATTAAATTATTTTAAAACTGCTTAAATTTTGTATGGCGCCTTCTAACATCCACGCATTGATCATGTAAATTTGAGCATCTTGAGTGTTGCCACTTTAGATAATTTGTGGTGGTTCAAAGGACATCCTGGAGAAAACTAAATAAATCTGATTTATATTCGTGCAGCGATCGAAAGATTCTCTGTAAAGCTTTGTTGTTCGGCTTGCAATTCATAGAATTAGTCTAGCAAAAAGTAGAAAAAAATACTCTCACTTTTAATTAATCAAAGAAAACCATCTATTTTCAAATTGTATCAATTATTTTTCGCTTGTAAACACTGAAACCAAAATCTCTGTAGATTCCGTTTGTATCGTTTCGAATTAATTTAGTATTTCAAATACTTTCGCTCTTGCCTGAAGAAAAACGCGTTTAGAGGAGCGGAATAGCATGTTTTTAAGGAGAATGGATTTGCCCAAAAAAATCAATTGAAAATTGATGTAAGCAAATCTATTGAATATTAAATATTGTCAAGAATTATTTACCTGTATTCAGTTTTCAATGACGACCCAAACATGGCAGATCTGAAATATTGTCCAGTTTTTAAAGTGAAACAAGTATTGAATCATATTTTTCAGTTAGTAGTTTTTCTGTTAAATTCTAACAAAGTTTCTGTCTTCTTTTCAGAGATTGATCTGAAACATGGCCATCAGAGTCCTGTTTGAAGTGGGCCACACATCTAAGCTAAAGAGTAAGCAAACGCCGGACGGCTTCACGCACGATTGGGAGCTCTACGTTCGTGGCACCGAGAAAAACGATATTAGCCATTTTGTTGATAAAGTGGTGTTTAATTTGCATGAATCATTTCCAAAACCAAAACGGGGTAAAAAACAACACTTCAATTCCACAAGTTAACGACAGTGAAAATGTTTAATTCAATCACTTTTTTCTCGATTTAATTGCAGTACTGAAAGAAGCTCCATATGTCCTTAAAGAGTCCGGCTATGCTGGCTTCCTAGTGCCGACTGAAATCCACTTCAAAGCGCGTGATCAGCCAAAAGTGACCTTCACCTATGATTTGTCGTTACAAAATGCAGGTCCGCCAGTCCATCGAAGCGAAATCAAGAAGTTCACATTTAATAGTCCGTCTGAAGACTTTCGACGAAAATTGCTAAAAGGTGGAGGCATGTCTGCGGTGAATATGACGACAGATGATAAAAGTCGCGACTCGCTTGATGAGCGTTCGTTGGTAATGAACAAGCCTAAACCAAATATCGAGGAAGCGGCCAAAAAACACAAAATTCGCCCAGAAGAGTCGAAATCACAGACTTTTGCGAAACTTTTTGGAACGCCCATAACAAAAACGACATCAAAAGTATCGCCTGATGCGAAAAGTAAGTCGAGTCCCAGTACGACGGCATCTGTTGGCATACCGAGCAAGACTAGTAAAAGTGCAGAAAAGCCACCCTCGGGATCGGCGATAGCAAAGGAGAAGCTGGACAAAATTGATAAGAAAGATAAGCACAAACACAGTCCATACAAAGAGAAATATGATAATAAAGAAATGAAGAAGGCCGAAGAGAAGCATGAGCGACGAGAAGAAAAGAAAAAGGATAAATCGCATTCAAAGGAGCGAGATCGCAGCCACGACAAGATCGCGAAGCGGCCACCCAGTCCGAAAAAACCAGCACCAAGTCCAAAGCGCGCGAGTCCAGTGCGCAGTTTATCGGCAGCCGGTCGTGGTGATACGAACGGCTACAAAGCCTCGGCGAAAGCCGTTCCTGATAATCTGGGACTCAACAATAACGCCGAGAAGGTGTCGACCAGTAGTAGCGGCAAGAAGTCAAAGAAGGAAAAGAAGTCACACGATAAGGACAGAGATCGCGAGAAAAATAAGGATAAGGAACGTGACCGGAAGGACAAGCTTGCAGACGATCGTTCGAGCAACAACAGTACGCCTGTTGCACCTAGCGCGATGTCCGTGAACCATGTATTGGGCGGTGCGCAAACAAATGCGACTTCTAAACTACAAAATGTAGAAATGAAATCAAGTATTGACTTTGGTAAAAATAAGGACAAAGATCAGAATAGCTCCAGTGGCTTGAAGGACACCGTCAAAGAATCTAACAAGAAAAGCAACGCTGATACCAATAGTAATTTGGGTGATCCTAAAAAGGCCTCCGAAAAACATGACAAGGACACTGAAAAGCGGCACAAACACAAAAAGAAAGATAAGAGCAAAGAGAAGGAAAAGGATCATGCTGGATCTAAAGAAAAAAAGAGAGATAAATCCCTGAAGAAAGATGATGTGAAGAAGCCGCCTCAAGGCACGAGTGATATGTCGACCGCAACATCACAAAAGTCCAACTCCACACCTCTGAGCGCCCTGTTGCACGGGATAAGCGACGATGATACACGGGACAGCGTATCGGAAAGTGTTTCAGCGTCTGTTTCGGAGAGGCACGAAAGCTTCGCCGATAGTTCTAACAGTAGCGTAACAGAAATAGCAGCGAAAACAGCATCTCTGTCTGGATCGACGGCATTGCATCAGCATCCTCATCCGCCTGCCCTCGCTCCAGAGGAGCTAAAGCCCGATAAAAAGGACCGAAAAAATCGTGAAAAGATGAAAGCAGAAAAGGATGAGAAGAAACGAAAGCGAAAGAGCAAAGATGATGTCGACGCATCGCGAAAAGCAACACCACCTCCGCCTGTATTGCATCCAGAGCCTCCTATAAAACAAATGAAAAAGGACGATCTCATTGTAAAGAATGGAGATCGTTCAAACTCGCCGCACCTATCTCATTTAAATGCCAATAGTGGACTAGCAAACCCTCCGCCGAAAGGCCAACACCTCATAGACGACTCCAAGGCCTTCCGCACACCGAATGCTTCAAACGTTCCGCTGCCTTCAACCTCCTCATCCTCAACAAACAGCAACGCGTCCCAAGCAGGCAATTCGCTGGATCGATCGTTTACGGTTGACTATATTTCCGAGCTTCGGGACTTGCAGCAAAAGATCATGACTCTGCAGGACAGCAATGATCTGCAGCAAGTCGTGGAGCTGATCGCCCCAACCGGCCGCTTCGAAATCACAAGCAAATCCTTCGATTTCGATTTGTGCACTCTCGATCGCAACACGGTGCAGAAGCTGCAGGACTTCTTCGCAACGACCTGCTCATGACAGAAAATAGCGTGCAACGCGTTCACACGATAGAAGAATCGCATCACCGTGTCATCATGTTGTGTGACACTTTAGCTCGGTTACGAGGACAGCTGGGTGTTGTGATTAATGTTCCCCATTGCGAGGAACATAAACCAGCGGCAGGGACTACACCTTCAGATTTTATTCGTTTTTGCGTTGACTTTGGATATTTCGGTTTGCAATCGAATTCGGATTAAGTGCGATTATAACCGTGCACACTGCAAAATGCGGTAAAAAATATGTTTGTCTTGATGTTCGAACCGAACAATGATTCTCTTAACACGTAATTGATTCGAAGGGCATTATCACGTACTCGTTTCACTATTGTTAAACTTGCATGATCCTCAATCGAATGGAAATGCACCTATAATTGTAATATACTGACAAGAACAAAAGAAACTCAATGTAAAAGGTGCTTTCTCTTCTTCTTTATACATACATAAATATTTATATATTGATACAATAAAAAAGCATGTAGTATATAGGAACACGTTAAATATTGAATTTTAACCGAAAAAGTCAAAGAGGTGTACAAAGACTGTGTAAAAAGAAGATATTCAAACATCAAGAAGAAAGAACCGGAGATTTAAAAAAAGGTAGATCAACACAATCTACTCATATAAACATATATACATATATAAAGTTAAATATCGCGTAATTAATCTTCTTAAAAATGAATATCTAATAGAATACGATGAAAATGAATGCAGGAATTTAATTATATTTATGTATTTAACACGAACGCAAGTTCATTGACTAGTTTTTAGTGTGATTTTTTATTGGTACTATGCACCAAAAACCGTAAATAAGTTGGCAAATTGTGTATTTTATGTTTCGTGATTCCGCAGTTTCGGAAAGAAAGTTAAATTTGCTTTTAAAGTGGTTTGTTTTTCATTTTAAGTAACTAAAAACAATTGAATAAAATGTAGAACGATAGAAACACATTTCTTTTCTTCAATGGAAGCTGGGATACCTTTTATCGAATAAAGTCTATCACTTAAAATATCGTAGTTTTGTGTGATCTTTTAGTGTCCACTTATTATGACTTTTGGTAGTTTGCTAGGATTGTTTTATAAATGTTTGTTAGTATCACACTGAGTTTATATCTTGGAAAGTTCGTTAGTCTCTATTGTATATTGTTTTTGGGTTTGAGTTTCTTTCTCGTTGTTCTTGGGGATTGAAAATAAGCATGCTTTTTCGATGAATAGACTGCGTGAATTACAGCTGTTCTGTTGACTTTCTTGTTTTCCGTATAGTTTTGATTGAATCCCGATCAAAATTCTATATTTTACGTTTTCTATACTACGCGCAATTTGTTGCTTTTTCGGTTCTGAAGATTTACTACCTTGCCGAAAGTTGGAACACTGATACTATTAGTCCAGTCAAAGTAGGGATCCATCCAGCCTTGCACAAATTCGCATTCTAATAGAATAGCAGAAGTCCTTGCCGATTTTTTCCGCACGATTTTTTTTCATTCAAGATCGAGGGTCCCAAAAATCGTCTATTTGCAAATATGTACCTCCTAAACGGTAAATGTTATCCCAAAAATATTTACTAAAAATTTGTAGATCAAGCAATTAGCTCCAAAAAAAATATTACGTCTTACGAAGTTCAATGCAGACTAGTCTGTTCTGAACATTGAAGTTACTACGGATGTAGCTAACACTAGCAAAAACCGTTAGGTTAAACATCATGGCATATGTTATTGAACGAGATTTGGCTTCTGTCACATGACGTCCACTTGACTTGCCTAATAACCTAAAAGCAAGTGTGCGATCTTAGTGACTTGAAATTGTGCTGTGAGAGTTTCTACCGATTCATTTAATATCGAAAACGTACATCCCTTGTTATTTGTGCACATCTACAATGCAGAAATTACTAAGATTCAGTATTTTGCAGTAGTTTTGTCGAAACTTCATAACCTAGATGACAACAAACGTTGTTGGTTATGGTTGCGGGCGTTCAAATTGCAGAACCATGCCAAGTAATATTGTTGTAGACAGTGGAAAAACAACCTATTTTCATAGTTTATTAGGTTTAGATTAACATTTTAAATAAAACGAGCTGTAATTGAAACTTTTCATTGGCATCATTCACAGATGCTTGAAAACAAAAGTCATAAAATGTATATTGTTTTCTCAAATGAAAGCATTAAATTTGAATAAATATGTATGGAATAAGTTAAGTGATTGTTATATGAAATAAATTTAAATTGAAAGAAGGTGTACTTTTATGTGAGTAATGTGAACTTAAAAATGCTGCACGAAAATCATCTTCGCAAGCGATAAAATCTAATTAAACCCTTATCAGGTCAAATTTTTAATTTTAATGCCTTGTCATTATGAGAATGAGATGTGCATAACGCGTCGTATAGAACTACAAGATGCTTAATTATATTCCACTACCCCATATATATGATTTTCCTCAACATTTGGGAGAGACTTAAAAATTGTTTGGACTGTAAATGACGAGAAATAAGTTAAAGTTACTAAAAGTACAGCGGTTTGAAGTAATATGGAAATATTTTTTCGTTATACATGACTTCACTCCATTGTTAACCATCATCTGTAGTTAATAAATTAGTTTCAAATAGTTCCAAACCGATCCAAGTCCATTAGAACCATTAAGTTGGAATGTTTATCATTTCCTATTCTTTTCTAGCAAATATAAACTGTTTAGAATTCCCATTAAATCGTATGGATTTATTTATCAGCACTCCTTATTCATAACCACGCATAACTTTCTGATTGCACTTTCTATTGCATGCTCCCATCAAATTGATTGGCTTCCAGTATAATTTTTTTTCGACGTTGGGAGATGAATTTTTTTTAAAAAAAATACAGAGTCGCTCCTGCTTCTCGGCTTCCTCTAATTGGTCATTCGTATTGTTTCAATTTTTTTAATCCATAAAATAATGGACCTATCTTGGCCTAAGTGAGCCGCCTTTTGACAAAGGGGGCTGCCACTACAACCAATCCATAAAATAACATCAATCAGCAAGATAACGCTTATTGGATATAAGAAATAATTGATTGACTTAATTCCCTACTACTGCGAGTAGCATTTCTACTGTTCAATCCTACCGAGAAAATTATCTTTAGATAAAAAAGAGGTTTGCCAGCTTATTTAAAGATGGTAATAGCTTAATATTAATGTATACAGACTATTTACAGTTCAATCATAATTGTTTACGATTCAATTGATTCATACTCGGTTTGTGTTAATCGTAGTAAATCATAATGTATTTATTTTTAATAATTAAAATTTTCAAAATTCAAAAAGTGCTATAAAATATTTTAGTGATGATAGGTACTTATAAAAAGCATTAATATTATAAAAGAATAAAATGTTCGATCAGGGAAAATAAAGCAAGTAATACATGCCCTTTGTTTATGAATAAAACAAACATGTTGATAATAGTTTACAGAAGATAAAAGGCGGTGTTTTCAGATGTGTGCTATGTACATATGTTGATTTATTTATTAACTTTAAATAATAAGAAATGCCTGTTTTATTTGTAGTATTGGATAAAAACATCCGGAGCTATCATAAATTCAAGTAGAACTGCTTAGTTAATAAATCATAAAACTTATTATAAGTTGCGAATTCAACTAACATTAATAATGGTTTTGACGCAAGCATTTTAATGATTTGTCTTAACTGATGGTGCTTTTTTGAAAATGAAGGTAGATATGTAGGCTGTAGTGGCAGCCCTCTTTATGAGATTTAGATGAATCAAGAGTGCAGTCTAAAGATTAATCCGCAGAAAACGAAACTTGTGCTCTTCACGAGAAGATACATAATTCCACGATTTGTCCCACCTAAACTTGATGAGACAAGTCTCAATCCATCTCAGGTCAAATATTTAGGTCTGATTCTGGACTCCAAACTTGCGTGGAAAGCGAACGTAGCAGAAAGAGGGCGTAAAGCGCCATGCGCTGCAAAAGAGCCATTGAGAAAAAGTGGGGATTAAAACCCAAACTCGTATCATGACTCTATACTGCAATAGTGGAACCAATCCTTCTTTATGGCGCAGTTATTTGGTTGCCTGCCATGGCGAAAACATCAAATCTAAACCTGCTAAACAAGATCAGGAGGATTGCAGCTATTGCAATCACCGGGGCTCTGCGGACTACCCCGATAAAGGCATTATTTATGCTATTGAGTTGGCTTCCGACAGAGCTATATACGAGGCAGCAGGCCAAGTGCTCTGCGGTTCGGTTGAAAGCTCTAAAACTCTGGCATGAGGGGAACATTGGTCACTCCACAATACTACGAAGGGATGGACCATCGCCAGAGGAAGTAGACCTTGCGTCGCCGATTCACTGTTTTCACCATGGATTCAGGTCAGTCATCTCGAGTAGGGAGGACTGGACCACAGAAAGAGGTGGGATACAGGAACCGATCGACATCTACACTGATGGATCAAAATGGACGGAAGAGTTGTCTATGGCGTTTTTTCAGAACAGCTAGGCCTGAGACTATCCTTTCGGCTACCAGATCACTGCAGTGTTTTTCAGACAGAGGTCATCGCAATATGTACATAAGGCAGTGGAATGGTTGAGAAATCAAAAAATTTCCATAAGAAACCTCAACATTTTCTCTGACAGTCAAGCTGCTATCCAATCATTATCCAACGTGTATACCTCATCCGAAATTGTAATGGAATGTCGCACACAACTGAACGCGATGGCGCTTCACTGTGAAGTGATTCTTTGCTGGGTGCCGGGTCATAGTGATATACCTGGGAACTGCGAAGCTGATGCTCTAGCTATAGCTGGCACTGAGCTCCAGGATTATACACTAATATCCCAAGTTGGCCATCCGTTGGCCTCCGTCAAGCTAAGTTTCAAGCAGTATTATACAGAGGCTGCAAACAAGACCTGGCCGCTGGAAGGAACCTGCAGGACAACCAGACAAACATGGCACGCACTAAGCTCAAAGCGCACCAACAACGAGCCGTGAACCATTAAGTTTCATCATATCCGTACTGACGGGGCATTGTCTTATTGGCAGACACGCAGGAAGACTGGGTGCCCCTTTCCGCGATTTCTGCCGCAGCTGCAGATCGGAGGAGGAGGAAACGATCCAGCACTTTCTGTGTGAATGCCCAGCACTATCCAGGAAACGCATGTAAACTTTAGGCTCATCTTTCTTGGACAGCCTAACGGAAGTAGCCAGTTTAAATATTAGCTGCGTAGCCAGCTTCATACGAGAATCTAAATGGTTCTCGTCACCCCACAGGTTTTAGTACCGCACCCTATCACTATGTGGTATCACAATGGGCCTATCTTGGCCTAAGTGAGCCGCCTTTGACAAATCGGGCTGCCACTACAACCAACCATAACATTTCATTACTATTTTAGATGAGACGGAAAATTTTGAAAAACAGCCTGGCTATGGGAAGAAATGTTCAACTTTCTCGGATATATATTTACGACCTCTGCTTGAAAAACGTTGCAGTGGTTGGAGAATCAACGATAGTTTTAGGCCTAGCTATTCAGAGAATACTCCGCAGCCAACCCTTCCCTCCAAATTTGATCCATCCATGTAAATTTCGACCGATACCTTTGACTAACACATTTCCTTGCTCGAGTTCTCCCTGCTCGCAATTACCAACTTGAAGTTGTAGTGGAAAAAGGAAACTGGGGAATCGAATTCTACTTCTTCTGGCGTTGATCGTGGTCCATCCCTCTTTAACATGATGGAGTGACCACCGTTTCCCTTATACCAAAAGTTTAGAGCTTTCAATCGAATAACAGAGCATTTCGCCTGCTGCAAGAAGCTCGAACGGAAACCAAATTAGTAGCATATGGACTACCTTTGACGGGATAGTAGGATCCCAGTGGTTATAATGGCTTCGATTCTTCTGATCTTGCGATTTTATCTGGTTTCGATTCCCCTCGGAAAAACCTATAGAACCGAATAAAACACGATACAATTTTCGGCTATCATTTTCAATAAAATTCCGGAAAAGTTCGGTAGAAATGTAAATAAGATGGAAAAGAATTAAAAGCGTATCTGGCAGACAGAATTTCCAATTAAATGCGATAGAAATGTATGAAACAAAAATCTATCTATCTTTAATGGATTTAATCCATTTGTTCTCAGAGCTGATAGTTTTGCAGTAGCAAATGGCCACATCATATAGAAAGATTGGTTCCACTGTCACTGTATAGAGCCATGATGCGATTTTGAAACCTATTAATTTATATTAAAATTACAAGCCAATCATAGTAATAGCCATAGCATCAGATTGTCCTTGGTATAAAGCAATCGAACTAGTTGCAGTCGAGTAAAAAAATCCATTGCATTATTTGCTTTTCGGACATGATTGATCAGTTTCAGATTTATGATTCCGAAAGGCAGAGTCAAATTTCTTCAATTTTTAATGTACGACCTTATGGCGTCTCCGGTGCTACTCCAACGTACTTCTATGTACAAAATTAACAGTAGTGTATTGCTTCTCTGCACGATGCACGAAGATGTTGATTTCGAAAGTATGTATTTTATGATCTTTTATATCTGAAACATAGCACCGTCCTTAACCCAAACCTCTTAATATTTTTCAAACAATTGGTAGCGTCGTATGTTACACAGCTTTTTACTTTAACATTAAAATCTCTATCGTTGCTTAAGGCACCATATTTCAGCATAAATATGGCTCAGGTTCCAGCTAAATTAAAGACGTAAATTGAGCACCGTCGTAGCGAGAGGGAACATTGAGCCGCTACATGTGCAGATTTTTTCATCTAACATCATTTTATGTACTCTGCTAAGTAAAATCAATACTAGTGCTTGATCATTCTTTTTGATAATTATCAACTAAAATGCATCAATATCATGATATATGTATATATCGAACGCTGGTAAAAAGGCTCCTTAAACTCTGTAAATGTTAGAAAAAGTATCAAATAAAACTTTCCATCTATACTTCTGTCACTTTGTTTCTATTTTTCGCATATATAAATCAATAAAACAAGAATGTCTCTTAGTGTGACACTACAATTTCTAACCCGATTAAAATCAAACAGTGGTATGGTTTAATTACAATTTGTTTTCTAATAGAAATTGTCACAATTAGACTGTATATTTTTGATTTGCATAATCCAATGTAACCGTATATTACTCGACGTCTGTGTACATGCTAATTTGATTATCGCGAGAATCTTCTTATTCAATTTCATGCTGCACTCAATATTGTTTTTAAAATTCCATTACGCTTTTAAAACTGCATCATTCGGCATTACGTTAACTATAGCTTAATAAAAATAAACATAAAATGACATCTTAATCTAGATTAAATGAAAATTATCACGTTGGCTGATTGTTGCTGTTATCAACAGAAACATTTGTCCTACTCCAAAATACAGCGTACAATTTTATTGTAGTCGTAACTCTAGCAAGAACATTGTCGTTGAAACGTATAGTACGCACTCGTTCAAATATACACGTATATGTACATAGCATAGTAAAAAAATTAAATCTCTTCAATTTTATTTATAAATAGTTTTCATCTAATCATTTAAATTATTTCCTAGCTACTGCCAAACTCCAGCATAGTTTCCTATTTGCGTGGTGTGTAATGGCCCACCAGCTGCAAATATTCGCATTCCGCTCGTATCGTAACAATGTGTGTATATTGCAGGAACATATTTGCCTTGTTGCAGACCATCAAGCTCTTCTTCCGGGTACTATCAATTATGTGATGATTTTTAACATACCGTTTTAAAAAATTCAAACAGACTACGGTTACTTACCACGTATCCTCTGCTGGCTTTCAAGACTACCGTGCGGGAAGCATTCACGCTACTTTCTAAATATTTGCCAGCTCGTATGTCGTAGAACATGAGCATACCCAAGCCAGTTCCGACGGTAAGGATGTTTCCTTTGAAGCTTGTGGAACGTATTGCACAGCCACTATATCGTGCAGGAATCTTTTTCACCGCCTGCACGTGAAATGAAAGAAAAATAATTCAATGATAAGTTAAATTGGAATTTAATGAGCTAAAATTAGTAGAAATCTATGAAGCAACATTGGATTGCTAAAATCCGCAGTGCATTATAAGAAAGACACAAAATTCTGTAATAAACTGCAATGATGTTATGAAGTATAAGCTACCCTCTATTGATAGTCTTTAGCGATATACTTTTCAGTTCCAATTATGATGTATTTGGTATTATTTTTTTCCGATGCAAAACGATCTGATGGTCAGATCATCGGTGGAAAAACATATAATTGAGGAGGGGCACACGATCACATTGTCAAACTCAAAATGTCTGAAAATGGTACACAAACGGTCTCAACTGGATGCGTATGAGAGTTTGATGATGGCACTGAATCCCAGAATCAAAACGCTTGAATCATGATCTTGGGAATGGTTTTTCAGAGCTAATTAAACTAATCCTTTAAGATAAAGTTAAACCAGGGCTCTGGTAAAGACCTGGGGACCTAATTAGCAATATGTTTAGGATATTTAAGATAGATTATGCCACATTCATCTTCAGACACAGTGTAACACTGAAGAAGGACACAACTAATGTCCGAAGTATATATTTGTAATAAACAAAGAATTTTGAAATTGTGTAGAAGGAGTAGTGTCTGTGTTTTATTAAAAAATATTAGACAAATTATTTTATTGCTCAATTCAAAAACAGAAAGAATGCGGTTTTTATTTTTTTTAAATAATATCGTCCAAATGCCGTCAATTTAGTCACACACACATTTGAAAACGGACCACTGTGTTTCGTGCCACGTGCTGCAATAGACTTGGCTGAATATCGTGAATTCTGCAGGTCTAGCTAGATACTAAGGCTTTGAGGTACTTTCATAGGGAAAAAATCCACAGGTGTAAAATCTGGAGATGAGGACATCAGATTTCGTGGGAAAGATTTACGAAGCAAGTGTGTGACGAGGAGCACGGATGTGCTCGAAAATTTGGTAAAAAATTTATCAATGATCATGAGTCTTTTATTTTCGATGCACGCATTTATCGCATGTCCTCTGGAGTTTTTTAAAATAAGCCCTGATGATTCCGCTTGTGGTCACTAACGGTCGATGGTATTTCAGTCGCAGATTATATGTCCATGAAGCTCATGAGCTTTGTTTATTTATGGGATATTTCAGATTTTTAACCAGGCAATTTACAACACAAACTTTATTCTTTAAAATAAAATCCATTGGTTTCCTTGTTGTAATGCTACCGATTTTCCAAGGTGATCTGCCTCTTGCGAACAATTCATTAATTTGTCACGTAAAAAGACTCGAAGGATTGGGTGTTTTACATCCAATAGTCTGAGGACGAAGATTAGTAGTAGAACACATTTTCAGGCTGTAGCGCAAGCTCCTCTTGAGGTTCTGGTTAAAATGATAATCCGTAGGCGAGAGACCAAGTGAGTAAGGCGAATGAGGCAAAACTTCATACCCGAGCTCACCTAGATTGTTGGAGGTAATGTTTGCAACGTGAGGTCGTGCGTTGTCATGAAGGAGAATGGGACCACTACAGTTCACCAATTTCGGTTGTTTTCGTTGCTGGTGCAGCTGTCATTGTTTCACCACTCTTTAGGAAGTTTTAGTGTACTACCCCTTCGCTACTTAAGTATACTGTGAGCATTATCTTCCACGGATTAAGTGGTACTTTAGAAGCCTGTCCGGGTTGTTAATCAGCTTTTAGATATATACTTTTTTTTAAATCTTGGCTTTCATGAGATCCCAGGAACTGAAACTTAAGGATTTTTCGATTTTTTTCGATTTTATTTGCTAAAAATAGTTTCATATCGAAATTTGTAGCCATTATTGCTTACGAGCGTGACACACCTCACTGCCTAGCCGAACCGCAGCTCGGCTTATTCTCCCATTACATAAGAATTTATGTTTCGAAGGGATTGTGGTTTCGGTGTACAATTTCTTTCTTATTGTAACTTTAGAATGCATTTCGCAATAAAGGTAAAAATAAACAAATTTTTACCCCAGAAAGATGATCCCCATTTTTCCGCTTTGTTTACTTTATTGTTATCACATCTACGCCTATTTGGGGCGCAATAACTCTCGTTTGTGTGCATCGATTGCAACAAACAATACCGCAAACGACTTGCGACGAAATGATATCAATATGAGCCCTAAAAATTTTTCAATTTTCAAACCATGAAATGTTTTTAAGGTGTACGTCTAGCATTTTAGATGTGCAAATATTAAAAATTCTTGGTTTATATTTTTCAGATAAAGGTTGAAGGTCCCACAAACAAGTAACAGCCACCAAAATTTTGCTCCGCAAAATCGCCAAGTATCAATATTTTCAATGAATCTTTTTATTTAATCATTTTCGTTGAGTAAAGTTATGTTTAATGTAGAATGTTTTGTTCTTCTCAAACAAAATTATCAGAATTGACTATTTTTTCGTCGTATGCGTGTTTTTTCTTCTGCACTAAATTACCTGCACCGCAAAAAATCACCTGTCTACCAAAAAGCACAGTTAACGCCATTTTTGCCACCGTTTTACTGGATTAATTATTGAATAATGAGCTTTATTAGTATATATAGGTTATATTCAATTGGGATGTGCATATTGCACATCGCTTTCTTTAAAAAGGCTCTATCTAAAACAATTGAATGGAACGACTTTTCAATGCTAATAGGATTTTTCCGAATACTATTCGGTTTTTCAGAATGGTGTCACTGAAGTAGTGATGGGAGATATCGTTCAGTTTACTGACTCAGTATGTTCGAGTCATTTCGTAAAGTGGACGAAAAATAATATTCGGTCAAGTGAGTCATTCTAGTCATATACATTCGAAGCCGACAAGTTAACTTTAGTATAGTATTTGCATAAAAAATAGTAACTTACTTAAATTAATTTTCTTAATTTTTAAAGGGCAATAATTTAACTGAATTTACATTTACATACCTAACTCATGTTCATTTTTAGATTACAAAGTTTATAATAAGATGGTCGTCTTCGAATTTATTAGGTTAATGCGCCTTAAAAATCATAAATTCCTGATTCGTTAGAAATAAATAAATTAAATATGTAACTTTGGCAATACTGATCCTTTATTATGAATTGTAGTTCAGAAGTAAAAGCTTAGAAACTTTTCCAGCGAAAATGCGATTTCTACGATCTGTTATAATTTGTCTTGCCTTCGAAAATATTCTCTCACATGGCACGGAAGTTGCAGGAATGCAGAGTTTCTTTTGCATTACCTTGTAGAGCCTAGGATACAACAAATTCCTTTCACTCCACCATTTTACTGGGTTTGATTCACGACCAATGCAAAGGCTCATTGAGATACCGTTCAAATTCTTTGATGGTTTCTGCTTCTGGATTTTGTCTAGCAATTGAATTTTGCAGCTGCACATATGAGTCAAAATCACCCCAAACTAAGGAACAAGATGGTTGGTGGTCGGTTGCAGTAGGAGAAGCTGTAACTATTTCTAAATTATCTTGCCCTGTGTGCTGTGTCACAACAATAATATTTGCTTCGTCTATAATAGATTGTTTGATCTTTTCGAAGTATTGCTCTCCACCAAACGCTTGCATTTTGAAGCGTGGGTCCAATAAAGATGATTGGCCATAAAGGTAGTTTCGCTCAAGTCTATTAAGTCTCGTTGTTATATCGTTAGGAATGCTTGTCATCATATTTTCGACATCCTTTGGAATGTTTGTGTGCTTCATACATTTTGCAACATAGTTTAGCAACGATCTTTTGAATAACATGACTTTTGAAAGAGTAACTGTTTTTTCACTTGATATTTCTTCCGTGATTTCGTAAAAAAAATTCAGTATGTCGCAGGCTTTTTCTATGATACCGAAATCATCCTCGGTAAGTGCTGACAAGCTACGATTTGACTGGTTTAAGAAATAAATCAAAGATTCCTTAGTTTCTAATACCCTTTGAAACATCAAGTACGTGAAATTCCATCGAGTTGATATGTCTTGTATCAATTGTTTCTCAGTGCCCAGAATTTTTTGTCAGTGCCCAGCTTTCAGTAGAAACACTAGAGCCAGCATTTTGACAAGATGGGCATTTTCTGTATTTTCGCTCCGATAAATAATTACGGCCACATGTTCATTCGTTGGGGTTTTTACATTTGGTGGCGTGTCCTTATTTTTAGTCCTGGAATTATGTACACCAGGATATTTTGTTTCTAAGTGCCTCAATAAATTTCTTGTTAAGCCACCTTTAAATGGAATTACCGCTGGGCAAAATCCACATTTCGCCATTTCACCAAAGCAGTCCATACTGCGCTTCTTTTTTGTGTGTTCTCCATATATATTTCTAATGAAAATACGTAGATATGCACTATGTAGATTTTAACGTCTACGAAAGGGGTTTTCAACTTATTAAACAAACCTTATAAGTCATCAAAATGAAAGCTTCGTTTCGATCGAGTAAATAAATTACAGGGCGTAATTTTTTTCCAAGTCCAATGTAATGACTTACTGATTCAGCTTGTTGTGATAAAGACCTTTCAACAAAATTACCTTTGGATTAATAACTGTTTTTGACGTAAGCTCTAGAGAAACAACAACGAACAATAATCTCTGCAGGAAAACAAATGAGTTTCAAAAAATACAAGTCAAGAATACAGTGCCGTTGAATTTATGTGCAAACGAACCGCTTCGCTAATCGATAATAAGCGGCAGGCATACTCATGTGCGCTAGTTCACAAGCTAAAGCTATACATATATGCAAACATTTCATTGACTCAAACGTTCAATGGATATCACCCTGCCGATCATCGAGAAACCATCGCCCAAAAGAACTATAGGACTCAAATATAAACTGATTGTGAGTCGCGACCGACATGTACATGTTGGGTGGGTAGTATAAATGAGTCTATACAGCTTTCGTGCACTGAACGATTGAACGACTCATACTAAATTACGGGACCGAGTCATTTCGGTCATAGTGACTGATTCGATCTTTATGGACGAATCGGTCGCGACCGACACATTACTACACTGAAGCCTCTTATGATCCACACTTGAAAAAAAATCATTCGATTCATTTATAGGATGTTTTTTCTTGTTTCTGATAAGTTGTCAAAATGTTGGATAGAACCTTCTTCGAGAGATCCTTTCATTTGACGATTTATTCTTGTGAGGTCAAACTGAAATATTTTGAACCTACCTGCAGCGTCCTTGCATCCAGTAATATTGTATATGACCTACAACCAACAGCGTACAATCCATCCTGATGGTAAGCTAAGCTAACATTATCCTGGCAGTTCGGCAACTTTCTCGACAGTTTCTGTTTGAATGTTTCTGCATTGAATATGTGAATGTAACCGTTTAAGGAGAGGCCAGCAATCTCCTTGTATTCATCATTAAAGCAAAGCGAACGTATCTGTAACATATCCAAATACATCAAATCGATTCGCAGTCACCACGAAACCTATTTAACACACCCTTTGCGATGCACGGCAATCTTTAACACACACAGGCGTAATATTGGCATATGTTGGACATGATTCTTCGCCGCCATCGGGGAATTCCATCAGATCCTCATTGATACGCCACAATGCCATCTTGGAGTCTTTTGAGCCGGACACAAGAAATTGATCGTCCAACCAGCAAATATCCATGATACAATCGCGGTGGCCATTCTCCCCCACGCACACCGGATCCAGGGTTGGCAGTCGATACACGGCGACGTCCACGGAATGGCGGGCACCTGTCGCCAAGTACGTGCGACTCGGATTGATTTCTATTGCATGTATTCCGTTTTGTATTTCGGGGCCGGTCAAACGGGTGTTGGACAGTGTTGGTATCGCGTCGACACGTCGCATGTTTACATCGTATACCATCAACTGAAATTGATTGAGCAAGCTTTAGTGATCAAATTCGTTTTAGTACAATATTGTGGTTGACTATGAACGTTGTTGCGTTTAAATTATCAATGGAAAGGGATGTTTCTTCAACACTGAGTGTGCCCAACAAAGTTTCGTATATGTTGAAGCAGTGTATAGGACACTGGTGCGTTCGATAGGACGACATTCACGATTGCTGTGAGACTTTTTTGAAAAAAGAACCTTCAACAAGCACCTTGCCAATTCAAACGAGTAGTTCAATACTTATTACGATTAACGACAATTTCGGGAGTCATGTAACGACGATAATACAGACAAGTGGGATCATACCTTATTGCACTTTGTCCCGAAAACTATTTGTCTATTGCTGAGCCATTGCGAGCAGAAAACCTTGTTTAAATAACCTAGCGAGATCGGCGTTTCCCGAAGCATGTCGTGTGTTAGTATATATCGCGTGGTGTAGTCCAGACTGATGCATCTCTCCTGCAAGTTCATGAGACATAAGACAACATATCAACAGACTGCACAAGTGTGCCGGATGCGGGCGTGAATACCTGCTTCAGGTTTGACTCCCGACTGCGGATGTAGTCCTCAAAGTTATAGGTCGTGTGCAGAATCTCGTCCTGCTGCTGCGGTGTCTCCTCCTCACTTTCCGAGTCATCGTAGGTTATGAAGTCGTCGGGCTTGTCGGGTTTCCGTCGTCTTTCCTGCCTGCAAGTGGTGGAGGTTCGCTATGAAATATTGATTATATCGCGACATGGACACAAGCGTACCTCAATATTCTGGCCTTGGCGCGACGCTCCTCTATTCGGCTACGTATATGACACGGTGGATACGTCCCCACAATACTATTTCGAACAGTTTTCACCATTGTTCCAAAGCCCAGGCTATCGAACATGGTGTTCGTCGCTGAGAGCGACAATTTGGCTGCACCTTGACACGGGCGATAGTTTTATCAATAGATTCACTTCAGGGACACACTATGCAGATATAGATTTTATAGAGTACCAATACGTTCACGAGATATTTAACATCAAAACACTGAAAAATTGTTTACTTGGTAAGCGACAGTGTCAAAATTTTGGATGACAGCTCAACAATAGTGGGATCAGAAGAGACTTCCCATTATCGGGAATATTTGCGAGACGCACTTTGCAGCGGCGGGATTCGCCTCGAATTCCCAAGGCGCACTTTGCAGCGGTACATTCACGTTAGAAACAACGATAAGGTCGAGACAAAATAATCCAGTTGAAAATTGCGTGTTAATTATTCGTTAAATTAATGAAAAATTGGGGCCTATAATGCGAAAATTCTACACTCAAGTTCTGCATGGATAGCTTATAGAAGCGTGTACGGTGAGTAGAAACCATAACAGTTGTCCTCGTAGAAGGTTGGTGAAAGCCTCTATATTGGATTAAATGTATTTCCTATTATCTCAGAAATCAATCATCACACGAAAAGATACTGAAACTTCCTTTCTGTTTTGTTCGATAATGTTTTTTTAAATATCTATAATTTTTGGAAAAACGCTGTCTTAAAGTGACGATTCAGAAATATTTTGAACACTTGGCGGAAGCTGGGGCTGTGTAGAGATGGGCGTGGCGTTCAGTCATAATTTGATAGCTGAAGCGAGTATATTGAGTGATATACTTATTTCAGTCCTTATCATTTATAACGGATATCGTTTGTAGCGACATCCTAAGATTTTATTCTAAAGTGTTACCCCCAAAAATGAGTTGAAAATTTAGTGGCCAAAATCGCAGGACTTTGCGTATGAGACGGTTGATTCTTTGCTGCTTAATTATTCCTCTTTCTGATTAGCTCTACGATTCATTTCCCGCGAAACTCATTTTTTTCCAAATTTAAAATGTTTTAATCTTCAAATGAACTTTTCTTTCAACGTTGGCAAATAGTTTTCAAAAGATTTATTTTCTACAACATATGCTCGTAAAATGAATTAGTACATTAATGCTTATAGGATATTTAAAAAAATTAAATTGAATTAATAATGTAAAATTTTAGATGCTTCGAAATAAATTAGCCTGCTCGCTTTTATTCGTCTTTCAATTTCCGCTTCATTCTTTTCTTTCCCCTTATTTACGATGAATTGGATCCGATTGGAACAAATGGAATGCGGACCACAATTGACTCAACATTCAACTGTCATATTTGTGCTGACAACTAACATAACTTGAACGATACCGGATTCGCTACCAATAAGCAGAACATTGAACAGGGAACTAACTAGGTTAGTTCCTTCCTCATTGAAGCAGACGATGGTGCAAGTGGAAAAGGACAGAGTCCTGGCAATCGGAAGCGTGCTGAACGATACCGACAGACCTCTTAAAGAGAGATTTCGGGCGTTGTTCACGCTGCGAAATATTGGCGGATCAGACTCGATAAACTGCATCAGCGAGTGCTTCCGGGATGATTCAGCGTTGCTCAAGCACGAGTTGGCGTATTGCTTAGGGCAGATGCAGGATCCGCAAGCCATCCCGCTGCTAGTGCGCGTCTTGGAAGATGTGAAGCAGGAGCCAATGGTGCGGCATGAAGCAGGTATGAACATAACCTGTTTATGGTAGATTTGCCGACTTTACTGCACTACTTGCTTGAAAGGGTTGAATTACCGAAGAACGTTTACTTTTCAGCGGAAGCACTCGGCGCAATCGGTCACTCGTCAGTCGTTCCCATTCTGGAGCAATATCAAAACGATCCTGTAGTAGAAGTAGCTGAAACATGCCAAATTGCCTTAGACCGAATCAAGTGGATGAACAAAGGAGGCAGTTTGAAAGACGCAAACCCATATTCTTCAGTAGATCCATCTCCACCTGCCGAAATCAAAAACATCGAAGATCTCACAAAAGCGTACTTGGACGAGAACGAGTCGCTGTTCGGTCGTTATCGGGCCATGTTCAGTCTGCGTAACATAGGAACCGAGCAAAGTGTCTTAGCGCTGGCCAAAGGACTGAAATGTGGAAGCGCCCTGTTTCGACACGAAGTGGCATTCGTTTTGGGTCAAATGCAGCATCCTTCGAGCATTCCGTATTTGTCGGCGAATTTGCAGGACGAGCACGAAAATGAAATGGTGCGTCACGAGTGTGCCGAGGCTCTTGGTGCAATAGCGACCGAGGAGTGTATAAAGATTCTTAAGGACTACCTAAAAGATGACAAGCGTGTGGTGAAGGAGAGCTGTGAAGTCGCGCTCGACATGTGCGAGTATGAAAACAGCCCCGAGTTTCAGTATGCTGACACGTTGGAGAAAGTATCGGAGGACAAATGAAATGTGTTTATTTTTGTGTACGTCCACATTGTAAAAAATAAAGTATTTTTTTCGTCTTATCTGTGACGTCTGTGTCTTTGACAACGAGCGCGGGGAAGTACAGATTCGTTTCCAATGAACACACGTCCGTTGCAAAAACATTACACAACTAAAGTAATTTTATTCAATCTCGCCTGACTATTACACGATCTATTAGAATTGTTGGAATTGAGTCGATGTGGATGGTTGCGGCGCTGCTATGGCATTTGGGACGACCTCGGTTGTTACAATGGGATCACCGGAGAGCCACTGCAACAACGCGTGCTGCGGAAGCGTGCTGCACTTTCTCTGATCAGCCAACAAAGCCTCCGAATACTTGACATGATTTGCATAAGACTCTTTCTCTCGTTGTACGTCCTTGGACATACGATGCAGGTCCTTCAGGATCGCACTGCCCCACAGCTGCACGTGGATGTCGGGTATTTTCGAGGCCAGTTGCATGGCTGGCGTGACCATGTTCATGCTCTCCTTTGAATTGCCGATGCTGAGGAAGACGTGACTTAGCAGCACCAGAGAGCAGGACGTCAACCGATTCAAATCCTCGGCGTTTGCCATTTTCAGCGTTTCGCGAAGAAAGCGTCTGAAAGAATGAGACCACTAAAACAAACATTCGAAATATCACGAAATATCTTACTTGGCTTCATGGAAGCTACTCTTGTGGAAAGAGTTCAAGCCTTGGACGTAGTAGAAACCGCCCATCAGCGCCTGGCTGTTCAGGCATTGTGCATTCTCCGCGGACACTGTGTCGAGGATTTGCCTCAAATCAGGCTCGCGTTTTGTTCGTAAGTAGATAATAGCTAAGTTCAGATAGGCGAAGAGTTTCAAGTCCCGCTCCGTTGTCTCGTTGATGCAAGCGATAAACTGGTGCTCGGCGTAATCAAAGATACTGGTCGACATTGCGTACAGGGCCAGCAAGCAATGCAGCTGCGCCGAATGCCGTTTAAGTAGAGTTTTGTTCGACATGGCCAAGCACACATCGCGCGCCGTCGCGATTTCCATAATAGCCTGCTCGCGATTCCCCATCACCAGGCGACACATCACAATGTGTTCTAGCAGGATTATTTTGAAAACCGAAAGAATTGGCTTGTTGTCCAGCGCTTTGAGTTTGTCGATCTGTGCCAATGCCTTTTCTGTATATTTTTGTGCTTTGTCCATGTAGCCTGCCATCATTGAATGCGACACGGTGACGAGGTAGACCAGGACGTAGAGTTGTTCTTTTGGCAGCCACATAAACATTTCCAAAGTGTTTTGTCCGAATATCACTAGAAGATCAGAATCGTCACTAACGTGGAGCCCCCACGGAATCGTTCTTACCTTCATCGCTTGGCCAATTCGGTGACATGATTGTTTGGATGCTCTGCTGCAACTGCTTCAAACTAGGCTTCACGGTTTTGACTTGTCCTAACGCTAAATAGTAGCACACTTGCAGCACCAGGAAGAATACCTTCAAGTACTCCTTTTGATGGACATTGGCGATATTATTGTCAATTATCGATCCTGCTTGATTCAACAGCGCCAGAACGTCGTTTGTCTTCCGCTCGATCATCAGGATCATGGCACGACTTAATAGAAATAACACTTTAAGGTAAATTGCGTTGCATTCATCGGTTGACTCCACGCCGACGGCAAGCAATTCGGAGGCCAGGCTGTATTCGCGATCGGTCGCATGGATTTGCGACAATTGCAAAAGCAACTTGCAGTGCCAGTACACATTGTTTTGAGAGAGTTCTATCGCTTTGCGCAGGATGGCTTTCGCCAAAGCGCTCTGCTCTTGCTGCAGGTAGAGCTGCGCAAGTAGGCTAGCCGTATCGAATTTCACGTCATCAAAGTTCACCAAGTTTTCCGAGAGACGCCAGGCATTTTCCAAATGATTGCGAGCCATGTCAATATTTTTTGTGTATACCATCAAAATCTGAAAAGTGAATTGGTTGAGAATAATTGTGATTAGCAGAATAGTTCTGACATGTGAAATATTTATTCAGGTAATGCCAATCCTTCTGTATGGCGCAGTTATTTAGTGGCCTGTCATGGCGAAAACATCAAATGTAAGCCTGCTAAACAATGTCAAAAGGATTGCAGCTATTGCAATCACCGGGGCTCTGCGGACTACCCCGACAAATGCATTATTTATGTTATTAAATTGGCTTTCGACCGACCTCCTTACGAAACAGTAGGCCACGTGCTCTGCGATTTGATTAAAAGCACTATATTCCTGGCAGGAGGACAATAACGGCCACTCCTCTATACTTCGGAGAGATAGAGCAACGCCAGGGAAAGTAGATCTTGCGTCCTCGATTCCCTGCTTCCATCATGGTTTCAAGTCAGTCATCGTAAGCAGCGATGACTGGGCAATAGAAAAAAGTGGGATGCAGGAATCGGTCGACATCTACACTGATGGATCAAAAATGGAGGGAAGAGTTGGCTGTGGCGTGTTCTCAGAACAGCTAGGCCTGAAACTATCCTTCTGACTACCACACCACTGCAGTGTCTTTCAGGCAGAGGTCATTGCGATTTACAAGGCAGTAGACTGGCTGAGAAATCAGAAAATTTCCATAAGAAACTCAAACATCTTTTCTGAAAACCACGCTTCTATCCAATCACTACCTAGCGTGCATACCTCATCCAAAGTGGAATGCCGCTCACAACTGAATGTGATGTCGCTTCACTGTGAAGTGATTCTTTGCTGGGTACCGGGGCATAGTGATATACCGGGAATCTGCAAAGCAGATGCCCTAGCGAGAGCTGGCACTGAGCATCAGGAGTATACACTTAACCCAAAGTCGGCCAACCTCTAGCCTCCATAAAGCTAGGATTTAAGCAGTACTACGTGGAGGCTGCAAATAGGGCCTGGCTGCTCGAAGAAACCTGTAACACAATCAGGCAAACTTGGCACGCACTGTGCTTCAAACGCACCAAGCGGCTCCTCAACACAAGCCGTGAAACTCTGAGTTCCATCGTTTCCGTACTGACGGGACACTGTCTGATCGGCAAACACGCAGAAAGATTGGATGTCCCTTTCAATGATTTCTGTCGAAGTTGCAGATCAGAGGATGAGGAAGAAACAATCCAACACTTACTATGCGAATGCCCAACACTGTCCAAGAAGCGCATGCAAACCTTGGGCTCGCCCTTTCTGGAAAACCTCACGGAAGTAGCTGAGTTAGACATTGGCTGCATAGTCGGCTTCATACGAGAATCTGGATGATTCTTCAACCAACCATCTTTGAACAGTTAAGCAACGATTTGCAATATTTTTCCTGAAAGCCTAATCTATTTCATGTCGCTTAAAGGTACAGGGTTTATTCTTTCGCATTCAATAAGCTTCTAAAAATTATTCATACGAGTCTTCAGGATGTTATACTCCCTGTTAAAATGCTGGTTCCCTTCGTAGGAACTCTTGCCTGTGATTGATAGATGCAATTCAGTCTTTAAAATGCGAGACTTTATAAACTTTATAAACTGCAACTATTCAGTCAAGTTGTTTTCAGTAACTACCACAGTCCGAACCATAACTCTAGCTTTTTATTCTCATAAAAATTCAGGGAGAGGCAGAAGCTGATCGGTATCTTTTCCAAGATTTCCACCTTCTAACGATGAAAAAAATAGAATAGATTTTTTCTCTGAAGAAGTTTGTACTAACGGGAGAATTATTCAACTGGAAGTTTATACTATCGAATCTGTTCTCTACGTAAAATATAACGCGGACAGTATTTGTACCGATTTTAAAAAATACTGAAATCACTTCTACCATTTGCATTTGCGGATTCCGCTTCCTGGGAAGTATGGAAGCGGATTTACAGCAGTGAAGGCATCCTGTAGTGATATGTTCGCTAGCTACGGCCTCAAACTACAAGTAAGAATAAATTTTATATTATGATGGATGTTACTAGGTATGAAATACTTCTTTTGGAACCGAGCGGGCCAAGTTTAGATATTTTTTTTAATTACTCAAGAATTAATGATGCTGGTGATGTTCACATTGTTGTTTGTCTCAACCCTCTCTAGTCTAAACTTTACTTTCCTCAAAACAACGCTCAACTATATGATTACTTGACTCAAATTCATGCAATAGTATCTCTCAATTCGCTTCCATGTCCTGTATTCAAGGCAACATCATAAACTATTTCAATCATCCTAAGCTTCGCTTCAGAATTGCACATACGAAAGTGGAGACTGGGCCTAGAGAACGAAATGGTATCGCATTGTTGTTTTGAAACCACAACTAAAGGCTGCGGTGCTAGAATATCTCGAGAAGGGACAACGAAATATGGTGCAAGGCAACATCACATACAGCAAGATAGCCGACAAAGAATCCAAAGCACGCGTGCGCGTGAGTATAATTGGATTTTTATTTAGAAACAAGTCTTAATATCGAATGCTAGTGCATTTAATTACTAGATTAAAGGCTGGAAAGTAAAATACGTTTTCTTGAAACGAATTGTATGAGTGTGAATGCAAATTGTTATTTTATCGTTAGAACCTTCCTAATTATGTTCATCAAAAATACGAGAACCCGGCTTGAATGTCTTAAAAGCCTGAGCAGAGTTTGGCAAATGCATCCCCCTTCTACCTACAATGGAAGTGATAATTAAACATGCGAACCGGGGTAAATATTATTGTAGATTAAACTGGTAGTGATCAATTACACAGCGGACGTATATTTAAAATTACCTGGCCCATCTGAAAGTGCGTGCGAGCCTCAACCTTGGACGGCGGCTGAAAGGTGAACAGCGCCTGCAAGCACTGTATGCATTTCTTGATGTTTGGCGGGTTCGATGTGCGAAAGTATTCCGCCAGACCGAGCAGTGCTATGTAACACGCGTCCTGCCGCGACATGATCCGCGTACGGTCGCCAAAGTTTGAAATATTAAAAGAAATGCTTCCCGCCGGCTCGCTTGCTCGACATAATGACACAGTGTGTTATTTTTTTTATTTATGTTTACTTCTTTGGCACACTCCCGAACGTCAAGCGACTGTCAGAGTGTCTTCGTACAGAGTCTAACGTCCTCAAGCGGATGCTACGTCAACCAAGCGGCCCATTCTTGCTTTTGAAGAAATGTCAGAGGAACGAGCAGTTGTGTGCGTGCGCGATGCAAAAGCGGCTGCTCGAGTTCCTTCCTGCTGTTCTGCTTGCCGCCCTCCTGTTTGGAAGTGAAGTTTGGTCGGCATCATCCGCGTTTTGATGTGAAAAGATTGCGGCCGTGTGTCGATTCGACTCGGAACGGAATCATAACATAACATGGAGCTGGACTTTGACAAAATCTGCAGGACGTGCTTGTCCAGCGAGTGTTCGTCGCTCGTCTCAATTTTCGAGAACAATATCATTGATGGTGGCGGAGACTCGGCGACCACTGTAATCGATTTATTAACCACCTTAACGGATGTCAAGGTTAGTAAACAGCAATTAGGCCGATAGATCTGAGTGGAGAGTGTTGTTCTGTGAAAAAATCGCGTTGATAGCTGCAGTCTAAGTCGGGCAAAATCAAGTCGAAGTGCCGAAGGATGCGCTATGCGTCCCCCGGCTGCAAAGCAGGCTGTCGCTTCCCGTCTGGGTGGCTTTCGTGCGCAGCCATTTTTGTGAGGCTGCGGACATTTTGTAAGGCAACAGCAGGAACCTGGTGGCTGATGGCCTGAGACCGGATCCCAGCTTATTGTTGAACATCTGCCGCTCGGCTCGGCTTTGCAGGCAGTGCAGGCATGCCTTCGTGCCTTTTGTTCGAAACTGCCTGTCGGAGGAGTTCAGGTCGGAGGTAGACCGTTTTTTTGTTGTGTGCCGGAGAAGCATAATAGCGCTTGCAGGATGGCACGGCCTGTACTTTGCAGGCTTCTTCCACACTCGCCACCGAATCTGGTTTCTGGTGCTGCTGTGCGGGCAGCTTGAGCGTGCGGTGGATGTGTTTTGCATTTCAGTCAGGGACATTCCCTTTCCGCTTGACTGGGCCAGCCTGGAAGCAGGTGCTTTCGATAGAGCACCTGGTTCGCGGGAAGCCAGCATTTGATTGGCGATCTGTCAATTACGATGCAACGTGCAGATCGGGTTTGAAGCTAGCCGGCTCGATTGAGTCGCGAGTGGCGGGAGAACACCTGTTACGAGAAGTGCCGGCTGTTGATCGATGTAAATAAAGCGAACAGTTGTCCGTAGAAGTAATTGTACGAGTCGATTTTTGAAAGCCCCAACTTTCAAACAAGCTGAACACGATCCGATGTGCTATGCAAAATTATATTTTCATAATATTCCAATTAAGTTGAACTACAAAGCGTCGTAGTTTAAATAACCAGAAGTTTCATGCATGTTGTCCCAGCTTTTTCTTAATTAATGTGTTCAAATACAGTTGTATCCCCTTAAAATGAAAAAAATAAGTTCATTATAGCCATGTGAACATTATATTCAAAGTAATGAAAATCTCAGATCGAACATCAGATTTTTAGATTCTATCGATCATTTCAGCAAAAAAATCAAATTCCTTACACAAAAAAAAACAATGTTAGAGTCAACTAAGAACTTTATTCGTAGTATAAAGCGAATTGCCAAAAGAAATTTGCTATTTTCGTTTAGATAAAAAGGTTTTTAGTAATTCTCTTAAATCGACACTTAAATAATGCAGGCTTCATAAAATAGGTATGTCAGCAATTTTCATTTGATAAAAAACACGTTCATTTTGAAATGAAATGCTCCTTGGATTGTGACCACTTCTTCTGTTTCAATGTTGTCGTCATCTTGAGAAAGGTCTACAGTTTTCTACGAAGTAGATTTCACTATTTCAATATCTGTGAGCTCTTCCATACAATGAATTCTTCCATTCCTTTTATCGAACCCGATTCTTCTTCCAAACATGACTGAATCAACATTTATGTGACTCAACGTGATACCTTGATGTGCTAGGCAAATGAATTCTGACCTGGCCAAATGCTGGCTTTGGCTAATACAAAGCAGATTAGCCATGAAATCTGGAAAAACAAAACTGGCATATACACATTCGTCAAAATCTAAGAAACAACCCTACAGCGAGTAGAACAAATAAAATACTTAGGACTCATAATAGACGAGAGACTCACATGGACCCACACATAAATGACCCTAGAAAAAATGTGGTGGACTACGTCGCCTTGACATGTTCCAAACAAGAAATAACATCCAAACTATGTACGGTCATCTTCTTTCCAAAACTTCCTGCGACATGTTGAATTGGAATCAAACTTTAAAAGATAACCTCATGATCATCTTCAGACTAGTTACCAAAACGTATAACACCATTTACAATATTTTCATGCTAACCCCAAAAGCCGAACTTTACAAAATAGCTCAAGATCTAATTTTGGGAGGACTAATATTCATGGAAATTTATACATTAGAATTTATATCGAAAATAATATAGCGCTGTGAAGTCAGATGGAATTTCGGAAAAAATGTTTACAATATGGAATAATATAGCTATCACATTTGCCAGAATCGAACGACTTAAAGAAGATCCCTTAAACAAATAAAAAAAACCCATTACATAGGTCTTAAAGGAAAAATCAAAAACAGCTTTTTCAAAAAATTGTATTTTAAAAACCAAAAATCTGTTTTATTTAAAATTTACACTCATAAAAGTTTAGCTTTTATAGAAGCTGTAAAAAAAATCCAGCTCAAAATATTGAAAACTATCAATTTTCCTGCAGTTTTCCTCGTTCAACTTTTTTTTGCGGTAGGCAGGATATTTCGGTGCAGGTTCATCTCAAATCAAAAATTCAAAAAAATTCTTATAGTTTATGCCCATGGCTCATGATTGAACGAAGGAATTGAAAAAAATGAAATTTTGAAAAGGCTTTGAATGAATTTTCGTCTCATATTTTTTTAGCATTTTTTCGATTCGCATCGTTTTTAAAATGTTTTTTTTTGTATAAAACAAAAAACGAGTCGACCGAATAAAAATTCGTTCAAGCACGAGTAAATACTATAAAGAGGAACTGTGCAAAGTTTCAGCAAAATTGGTCCATTTGATCTTGAGAAATCGTGCCTACCGCACAGAAAAACAAAGTTTCGAGTAAAACGCGTTTAAAGTTTTTTTTACCGTGATTCAATGAATGAAAGTTATTTTTTAGCGACTTACATCGAATCGTCGATTCCAGGTCCATACCGTTATTCGTTCACCTCATTTGCGATGTGCAGAGCATCCTTTTGATGTTGTTATGTTTGATGAAAAAGAAAGGAGCGGTAGAACCGCGCTGCATGCGTATAATATGCTAGATAAAATAGAGAGCACGTACCGACCACGCGGTATTCAAATCTATTACTCCGGTAATATTTAATATATTTATTTCAAATTTGGCGTGAATACTCTTGAAGTACTATACTTTCATATGGAATATAAAAATTTTGATCGATATTTTGGAAACGAAATTACGAAGTTAGCTCGCACCAAAACCCTCATAAACAAAAAGTCAGTAGCCCATGACTTATGTTATCAGCACTGCTTTTCCGAGTATGGGTTCCAGATCTCATCCAAAGCTTGCCTGGATTTTAACCTATCAGCATCCTTGCCGCTTTTTGGGTAATGACACCCCTGCCGTAAACGCAACAGCTTGCCAACGCACCACGATACAGAAGGGTTGCCGAAATGTATTACAAATGAAAGTACCCGCTTTTGGGTATCAACCACAGCCCCCAAGTTTCAACCTCCACAGGTTCCTCACCGACACCGGCAGAAACAAGTCCCTGGGGCTCCGGATCTCTTGGTAGCAGTATACCCCTGGTGAGGTTTCGAGGAAGCACAAACACAACCTCAGCCCCATAGCAAAGCTCCGGATTGATCGCCGTATTTTAGGGCTCATCATCATTTATACATATGCCACTCTATTTTTCGTCACATCTTTATCTCAGCATCCTGTTGTAAGGATGTTGTTCTGAGGATCGGTCAGAATCCCTCCTCCTTTACACTGGCTTGGGACAGTTCTCCTTTGGGAAAGCGAAGTTGGTAGAAGGGTATGTGGACAAGTGTTGCTTACAATAATTGGATATAAACCCGGCATGTTGAGAGGGAGGAGCTGATCGGTATGTTTTTGAAAATTTCCGCCATCCAACGTTGAAAAAAAAAATCATCCAAAATAAGTGAAATTTCGCGTTTGTCTTTTTTCATAAGAATCATAATCAATTCTATCTATGGATCCCCTTCCGGGTTAATTTATATAAAAAAACTGGTCTCGGTGCTATTAAAGATATTTCCTGGAGAGTAAATTTTTTGTAGATGTAATATCTTTTTCTTTAAGATCTTTTCAATCTAATTTTTAACGACTTTTCTATCGAATCCGATCAAAAACGATACCACGCTTTTTTTAAATTTGTCTTGGCAACTATTGTTTTACTTAAACTCATTACCGAAGAATCTTTGAGTTTACGACAGTTTGTTCAGAAGCATTACTTCTACGTTCAAATGTGATGGAAGCCGCAGCTTCTTTTATGGGTATTCGTTTCGAATTCGCTTTTAACTTCATCTCTATTTTTCCCGCTTTGGAAATTGTGGTTGTAGAGAACCCGTCGCGGTATATTTCTGCTGGAGTTTCGCTGGTTTCTATATATTCTCATTATTATTTGATATTTTTTGTCCAGTGTTAAACGACTTTTTCGTTGCCATTTTCACAAATACTTTCACTTTTCAACCACCGAAAATGTTAACTTTCATAACTTGTCAAAATTACACAAAGGATAATTTTGCGCATCGCTTATATGAGTATGGCTTTTAGAACTACGAGTTCATCTAATATTTCCGCGAATGTAATTTTAATTTTTTGGGAGAATCGCCGAATAGCCTCGATTGTAATGAACTTGTTAAACAAAGTTTTGTTCATCATAGCCGAAAGGTCATGATTGCCGAGTCCATTATAATCAAATATTTTCACATTAATTTAAAGATGAATCATGATAGAACCAACAAATTTCGTTTATTACATTCGATAATCCATTCTAATCGAGTTCATTATAAGAGGATACTAATGTATATGTAAAGAGCATACCAATTATTCATTTTGATTGGCTGGCCAACACGATTGTTGGGGCATATTTCGTCCTGAAATTGTTAAAATTGTCTAATTAACTTACATAACAGACTTTCCTTCAATTCAGCTCCCACTCTCTCATGAAAAACTGAGTTAAGAATGAATAATACGCCTAAAGAATGAAATCAGTGTAAATGTTTATAGTTTTAGGTTTTGGCTTTCGTTAATCAGTAATAAATTAAGCAAGGTGCCGATTTTTACTAATTTGAATTAAGTCGATTATTGTTATTTATGTTCGTTATAGAAATTACTGTTTGAACTCTAAAAATGTGTTTAATTTTTATTTTAAGAAATCATCTGTTGATAACGTGTGAAGGCTTTTATTCATATTAAATACAAACATTTAACAAATCATTTTTGATTGTTTTATTTTTAAATAACCCTTTTTGTATGTTCACCACCCTATCATATGTATGTACTCCAAATTAAGTGTTTCGCTGTACGTTTTTCGTTGTTGTGAATATTCGTTTATGTTTTCGTGTTTTGTTTGTTGCTGGATTTCATTTTCATTTTATTCGTTATCCTGCTTGTGTTGTTGTGTGTTAATTTTCACGTGATCATCACACCATTAAATCTACATATTCGAGTTTGCGTCCAGTGCTGCTTTACCGTTTTTTGGCTGATAACGAATAATATGAAAATTCCAGATATCAGCAAATGATTGTTTACCTGATCGCATTTGCCCGGCATGTCTGGAGGAGGTGCGACGAGCCTATTCGTTCAAAATCAAATGTGAAAACTCCGATTCGATGTTGAATCGCTACCTCCGAGATTACTGTACAAAAATGGTCGAGAGTGCTGAAAAACGTGAAACAGCAAAGGCTCGATTAGTGTCGCAATCGAGAGCGTCCAAATTGAAATCGTTGTCTAGGAGTAATAAGCTTGCCGAAAAGAATAAGTCGATTGCCATAAAAGAGGAGAGTGTTACGCAAAACAATGATGATGATGATGTCGTCTGTTTGTCGGACGAGGAGGAAGAGTTTGTTGGGAAGGACCACAGAAAGGAGGGCGTCACTCAGTCAAAGCAAACTGCATTAGAACCAGAGCAAATAGAAATATCCGACGACGATGACGACGAAGAGTTCCATGAGTACAATTTCGATAGTGGATATGCGCTCGACGAAGACTCGTTCCAGGAAAACTCGGAAAACATATCCGACTCGCAGTCGCCGTTTGCTAATCAGGACTACTACGGTGTGCAGGGCTTCGAATCGGATTATTTAGTGTGTTCAGCGTGCTCGCAAATGTTCCAAACGGCGACCGAATTGAAAAGACACATTAAGGATAGCCACACCGAGGGATTGACGTGTTCCATCTGCCAAAGAGGTAATTTTAACAAAAAGAACTGTTTGCTTACACTTCTAATACCGTTTATTAATTTGTAGACTTTTCAAGCTCCAGCAACTTATTCGAGCATTGCTCGATCCATATACCCGTGTGTTATCCATGTCCAATATGCGGTTACAAGTTGAAACAGGAAAAATACCTGAAAAAGCATTTGGAGCGGCACGCTCGTGATAAGGAGGTGAAGTGTGATTTGTGCGATCAGTTGTTTTTGACGAGCGCGGAAATGCGAGTTCACGTTTTGTTGAATCACACCGAGGAAATAGATTCCACGTACAAGTGCAATACGTGCGGCTTAAAGTTGCCAAGCGAAAGTCTTCTCGAGTCGCACAAAGAGAAGCACAACATGGTGGTGCGGAACCACGTCTGTGACGTTTGCTCGAAGGCGTTCAGGAGCAAAACCAAGCTGACCGAGCACTATCGCTTGCATACGGGCGAGAAGCCCTACGTCTGTCACTACTGCCACAAACAATTTCGACTGCAGTTCAGCTTAAGGATGCACATGGCCATTCACACGAACGAGCACTTCTTCAAGTGTCGAATCTGCTTTTCCACATTCCGTCAACGCAGTGAACTTCAAAAGCATATACAAACGCATAGGGACACGATGAGTTAGCTGTTGTCAATGGGTTAGGTCTAGAACGTAATTTGATTTGTTAGTGGGCATAATCAATTGGAAAATGATCGCAAAGGTGGTTTCTAAATGAATCTTGGAATGTTAGCTCCCATCTTCCAAATAGTATTATTGTCGATTATGCCTATACTTGCTAATATTTAGTACCAGTGATTATTTGTCTAGTAGAAGGTAAAGGAGTTATTTGACTCTGTTCTTTTTTGTTTAAAAACCGTTTTTTTAAATCAAAGCTAAACGTAAAAATGATATTTTTTTTTTGAAATTTCTGTTGTTTATTTGTGTCATAAAATAAAGAGTATTTTCTGTTTTAACATGTGTCTTAGTATTCTTCCATATAATACAATGAAAAAACAACAGCTTGGTTCGCAAAAATTAAAGCGTTCTACTAAAGCAAAAGATGTACGATTCTGATAGAAATAAGCTATGAAGTACATAAATAAAATTAATGCCAAGACAGTAAAGAGAAAATGAACTGTGGCTTCGCAAATTCCACGAGCTGTTACACTTATAATTTCTGTAACGTCTACTTCTACACCGCAGCCGATCCTGGCCACGGTTTTGGCAATCCCACCCGGCTTAAGCCCGCGAAGAGGGGCGTGAGAATAGTTTTTTTTTCTAAAATGGGCGCCACCCGTATCTGCGTTGGGAGTGCCCTGTCCACGATTACGGAAACGGAAACAGGATTCGCGACGATCCAAAACCAAACCGGCCGAATAGGGAATTTGAAAAGGTGAATCGAAAACAAGGAGCCGACGCAACGTTCTCTTCGCCACTTCACACAAATACCCCAAATTTAATTAAATGCACTATTTTATTTTTTAAAACCTAACTAACTCTCGTATCTATACTTATGTCTATTTACAATTTTCATTAACTTATTCAGGTGGCTGCTTCCTGACACCTTCCGCTCCTCGCTGTAGCTGCACACGCTTAAGATGCCGCGTCGTTTGTGTCAGTCTTCTCAATTAAAAACCCGATTCCGCCAACTCAAAAGACTTCCGCTGCTGAGTCCCGTACACAACGTGCCCTTCGTTGGGTCTCAACCACACCGAACAGGCCTTCTAGCTGTGCTCCTGGCGATATTTATGGGATCTCCTAATCTCGTTTTCGCTGCATCGGCGGTCAACGGCCAGCCGAGTTTGCTGATCTCGTTGAAGCTTTCATTGTCTACGACAGGTTTTGTGCCAATTCCCGCCGCACGTCAGCTGGTGATTTAAGCTCCGTACTCGGTCTCCACGATTGGCCACGGCGTTGCACCTCGGGGGATACTGTGGCTGCTAGAATTGATTTCGCTATTGATAATGCTTTAAATTACGCGGCCTTCGCGCTCTCTATATTTCTATAATCAATACCCGAAGCAAATCTATTTCATATTTATATAATTCAATACCTTAATCTAGATAAATGTATTCCCTATTTTTCTAAATTAATTCTTCCAATACGCCTTGCGTGAAGTGGCGATCCGCGTATACCATTTACAATCGACAGCGTCTGCCTGCACGGTGGTTTGGGGTCTTCAGGGGCAGGACATTTCCTTATTTTGCCCTTATGGGTTTGTGGATCGACTACGCTGCGTGGCTCCAAAGGATTATGTGCCTCCGGTAATTAATTTCTCCGCTTGCAAAGTATGATGCGAATCAGTCTGTACGTTGAAAAGTCATATGCAAAACATCGAAGTATAGAAGGCTTACTTCGATATTTTGCATATGATGATGAAAAGTACACTAAATGTATCCAAGAAGACAACATATTGTAATATATCAGGATCGTCATGTAATATATCAGGATCGCCAAGTAAAGATATAGCATCGCCATGTAATGATACGCGTTGTCTAAGTGAAGACTCACGTTGTCTTCTAAGTTGATACTCCTCTAAGGTGATGGTCTTCACTCCTCTAAGGATACGATCTTGTCAACAGAGAGAAGTAAAAAAAAAAGATTTGTTTCACCTACAGGCATCCCTTGGGTTGCCACATATTTGGCGCAGTCCGAGTAGACAGGCAGCCGATATTTCTAAAATGAATTTGCCAATGTATCAGGCAATTTGCTGTCTGCCAAATTGTATAGGCAGTCGAGTTGCCGAATAGAAGGCAACGTTTATTAAATGATAACCAACTTGTTGTATTAGGAGATCACTAATGTCCGGAGCCTCAGCTCAGTCAGTTCTTTTATTCTAAAATTTCGCTTACTGTTATGTACGTTAAAATTGCTTATCATATAAAAATCCCTACTCTAGTCTTAAATCTATTTACCCTAACCAATCGATCGCGATTCAAATTAATTCTCACGGAATTCGTTTACTTGCAATATTGCTTACACCAATGCACTTTGCATTGTCCCAATTATGTTTTTGTTTACTCTAGGTTCAGTGATCCTCTAGAGTCTCACACGGTTATGAGAAAGGGAATTTTTAAACTACCATACCGATGTAGTTAGCATGGAGGTTGAGATCTTTGCTAAAAGATAATTGAGGATGCGCTGTGGGACATTATTTTTGGGAGCTTCTGGGAAGATTAGTTGTGTATAGGCTAGTTCCAGGTTTGGAACTAGGAATACACTACAATATATCCGGAAGAAGTTAACGAATAGGTGAATAAAATTAAAGAAGCGATGACATAACAGACAAAGCAGCTTATATACGAATTAAAGAGAAACAGGATCAATGTCAGCTACACAAAGTCCAGCCTAGGTGTTGGGCTATTATCGCCTAATGTGTCCATTTTATCGAACATTTAGACTAGATATTATACAGGGAATATATGTTTGGGGCACATTACTTACAAGAAGCTTGAAGCATAATGCGGACTGTTTGTGTTGTGCGCATGCAGTACAAACTAAATATTTTATAAGCTATTGGAATTAAGGAAAAAGTTCAATTGCCAGGTATTGTTATCGATAAACCAAATAATGCATAGGATTGAAACGTCGTAGGAGGATTCCTATAACGACTGCGGCAACAAGTACCAACAATATTACACCCAAAAACGAAATATTTAACTTTCTGATACCCGATCGTCGATCTCAACGATTTACTAAAGATTTCAATATTGACGTTCCTATATGGTACTGTCCGTGGAGAAGCGAATTTATAATCAGGACATCGTTTTTATGGAATTTCAAGAACCATCCAATAACCAGTCAAATTTTTAAAGGGCAGTACAAGTACGGGGACGCAACAATCATAGTTTTTATCCGCGATATGACCATGCCATGACCATTCGACGACTTTGTCAACGATATGAATGAGTTTCCTCATGATTTTGTGGGTAGACGATAGCGAACAGTTTGGCGTCCTAGTTTATTGTGGTTATAATACATTTAAAGATTCAAAGATTTCAATGGATAGAAATTTAGATTGTATAGTACCTAATCCAATTAGTACTAAACGTGCAGGAGAAAGAAAGAATGTGAATCAGTGGTGAAATGTAATAGTTATTGTTGTCGATCTCCTCGGTAGGATGGTTCATGTGTAACTCCAAGTCGGAGTTCAGTCTTTATTCTTTCCTAACTTTTCACCCACAACTCTGCGGTGAGCTATGCGGGACTAAAAAAATTTAATCGACATCGCAACTATACGGCATTCATTGCCAAATACAAACTCTCGTGGACTTCTGGTTGAAGAGCGCTCAATTTGTTGAGGCCTTCGGCTAGTTATTCGCGGTGTGACCGCTTGCAGTGAATTTAACATACAACTACTTACCAAGGCAACCAAAACAAATCGTCAAATAAAAACCCCGACCAGCGAAGTATGTAAAATAGCACAGAATCCAACTTGGGAATGATGATTTGTATGGGAAAAGCGAAATTCATCTATGAAAATTGAGACCATGATGAAAAAATAGCAAATAAGCTAGATGGAATACTGAAAAAAGGAGATTACAATATGAGGAAACTCGAATAACATATTAAAAAGTTTGTAAGGACAGTGCTTGGGGAGGAAGCCAATTTACAGTTTTTATAATGCGTTGCCGCGCATCATACTACTCTGGTCTTATTCTTATTATTTCATTGTTCAATTTCTTTTAACATTTTGCAACCATGAAAAATCATAAATCCCTGAACAGAGTGCTGATATGTAGGTAAGTGTTTTAAGATTTTTTAATGCGTCAGAATGTACCTTAATTATATTGGAAACCCCATTAATTGAGTTTGGAAAGTATTAATATGATTTGATTTCTTCTATGCCACATTATAATTGATGTTTAAATACAAACTCTATTTCCAGATATCAGCGAATGATTGCTTGCCGGAGAAAATTTGTTATGCCTGTGTCGCTGAAATGAAACGTGCCTACAGCTTCAAGCTACGATGTGAGAATTCAGAACTACTGCTGTACCGTTATCTGAATCAAAACTACAATCTACTACAGAATAAGCTTAATTTGATAAATTACCATAATAATAGTGATCTACCCTATCTACCTCCGGAAATTTCAATTACGATAGACACAAACGAAAAGGGCCAAGAACTAGAATATAAAATCGAAGAAAAACCTAAAAATCTAACGAAACAGCGAAAAGTTAACAAGAAGCACGACACGTCTGAGGATGTTGTTTGCTTATCGGATGACGAGGTGGACCCCGACGAGGATGATCTGGACGAAATGGATTGCGACGACAGCGGAACGAATCATAGTGGTCAGAATGGTCATAGTACGCCGTACGAAATTGAAATTTCCGATGACGAGGACAATGAGGGTCACAACGAAAGCAGATTCAAAGAAAGCGGCAAGTGGAGAATCGGACAGTACGACGTCCTGGATTATAAGAGTATTAAGAAGTTCGACGGCAGCCCAAATGATTCATGCCAAGCATTCTTGAATCCAGATAGTAGCAACGACTATAGCTCACAGTGTGACATGTCGGACGCTGAATCGGGCCCGCGCGAGTGTCCGAAATGCACACAATTGTTCGAGTCGGTAGGCGAGCTGAAACGACACATACGGGACGAGCATACAAGAGGATTTGAGTGTAATATTTGTAAACGAGGTGGGTATTCGATGCATACAATAGTTCTTGAAACTGCCCAAGAAGGCCATAAATGATGTTGAATTATCTGTTTTCGTTTTAACATCCAAGTTCTGATCATATTCACATTAATAAATTGAAAGTCAATCGTAAATTAATTGTAGTTTTGTTGTTTCAGTGCTAAAATCGCATGCCAGCCTGTCCGCTCACATTACTACGCACGTTCCGCAATTCTATCCATGTCCTATTTGTGGATTCAAAGTGAAACAGCGCAAGTACTTGACCAAACATTTGGAACAACATAATGGAACCAAGACGTACAAGTGTGAACTCTGCGATGAGAACTTCGTCAACATGACCGAGCTGCGTGCTCACAATTTCTTGGCGCATGCGGTCGAAAAGGACTCGCCATTCAAGTGCTACGTGTGCGGCATAAAGCTGCCTAATCAAGAAGGACTTGACGTGCACGTAGCCAAACACAATATGGTTGTACGCAATCATGTATGCGATGTTTGCCACAAAGCGTTCCGTGATAAGACCGGCCTCAATACACACTATCGGGTGCATACCGGCGAAAAGCCCCACACGTGTCCGTACTGTGGGCGCGGTTTCACCACCCAGTACAGCTTGAAAATGCACGTGGCTATTCACACGAATGAAGAGTTCCACAAGTGTGCTATTTGTTTGATGAAGTTTCGGTACCGTAGTGCGATGGTCAAACATATGGAGGAGCATCGCAACAATTCCGCTTAGTCATAAATGTGCGAGCATTCTTTTAAAAAATAAGTGATAAGAATTTTTATATTAAAATGATGTCAACAATGGTACTGTTCAATTAATTGTACAACGATCGAAAGTATTTGTATTTTAACAAATGTTTTATATGTCAGACTACACTTGACCTTTTCTACGTAATTTTGATTTTTTATTTCATTGCAAACTTTAGTAATAAAATTTGCGAGTGGAAAACTCTAGGATCAGATTGAAACACGTGGGATTATACTATGTTCATAGTTACCCAGTTTTGCAAAGTAAAGCAGTACTGCTGAAGAAAATCATTTAGTTCTGGAAAGACCTGATTGTTGACCGAGTCCGGTTGATTAAAAAAAAGTTGTGTGCGTAAATACGCACGACTGGAGTGAACGTTTCTATGATGAACGTAAGGAAGATTGCTCCCATGCTGAAATTCAATGCGTTTGAAATAGTGCAGAGTCAAATAGATCCTTTTCCGTTTCAGACCCATACCAAGTTGAATTTGGCAATGAACGTAAAAAACAAGTGTACAAGCTAAGCGATACCATCCTGAAAAAGTAAGTTGGTCCGCCATGATAACCACTGCACGTTCCCTGGCCAAGTAAAGTTGTTTTAGAAAATTTTAGCGGAATTTTGCAATGTGAAGGTTCGAAATATCAGCAATTTAACTTAACGAGCATATTCCAGTTCGAATACAACCTAGTGGCACAGGTGATGGCTAAGTTTCGTATTCGGTTTATTTCGTAAACTAATTGTAACATTAGTATAGCTTCGCGGAAGGCGTCTATCAATTTAACTCAGGAAGCATACGAGCGTCTGCAAAGAATCTTTTCGCGCCCTCAGGTAGCACTGAAATTCAAGAAGAAACGGACAGCTAGAAGGTATTGCATATTGTGGGCATTGAGCTACCACGACCTGAACGCGTCCAAAAAGTGTGTTTCTCGCAAGTGGATAGTAAAGAAGGCTTGCAACGGGCTGTGACGTAAGTATTGCGACTCAGTTTTCTAGATGCCCCAAATGGAATATTCTCGAACTTAGATAGTTCACTTAAATTGTTTCTTTAGTTATTGGGTCTACAACATTGCTTCCGCGGTTTTTTCCCGGAATTAAAGCTTTCTTGTCAAAATGTACTAACAGATATATTATTCAAAGTATTGTCCATCACTTGCGGCAACTTTCGCCCATCTCTCCGGCGATTTTTGGATCCCATTTCGGAAAAAGGAGTCTTTTGACGCGATCCATGATTGTATCCATTTTCGTACTCCCTCGTACGAAGAAAAATGCTGATCAGCCAAACCGTCATCGAACGAAACAATCCGTAGTCGGAAGGAGCGACGGCTGGGGAGTACGGCGGGTGGGGCAACACCTCTCACTTCAGCGTTTCCAAGTATGTTTTGATCACTTTTGCGACGTGTGGCCGAGCATTGTCATGCTCGAAAATGATTTTTCGTGTCTTTCTCGATACTGTGGCCGTTTTTCCATCAATGCACGTTTCAGACGCATCAATTGTGTTCGGTACCGATCTCCTGTGATGGTTTCACTCGGTTTTAGTAACACGTCATATATCACACCGAGCTGGTCCCACCAAATGGAGCGCATAGCCTTGGCGCCGTGAATATTCGGTTTTGCTGTCGATGTGGAGGCATGTCCGGGGTTTCCCCACTACTTTCTGCGCTTGGGATCGTAACGGACCCATTTTTCGTCGCCGGTTACGATGCGATGTAGAAATCCCTTCCGAATATGTTTTTCCAGCAGTTGTTCACATGCAAACAAGCGTCGTTCAATATCTCTCGGCTGCAACTCGAACCCAATTTCCTTGTTTCTGAATCATACCTATGGCCTCGAGGCGTTTGGAGATGGCTTGCTAAGTCACTCCCAGTGATTGAGCAAGTTCTTCTTGGGTAAGGCATGAATCTTTATCGAACAGTTTTTCCAATTCTTCGTCTTTGAATATTTTTTCCCTCCCAACACCATGCTTGTCCTCGACATTGAAATCATCACTGTTGAAACGACTTATGACACGCTCTTTCACTCAAAGCAGCCGTACGTATTTGAAAGCATTCGATGAGCCTTGGCTGCAGTTTTTTCAAATGGAAGCAGAAGATCTAAACTTCCCGCAAATGACGAGAACTTGGCACAAAAACAAACATTTTGAATCTAGGAATCATTCAAAAATGAAACAGCTTTCACTAATACGGCAATGTCGATACGTTAGCAGATGTCCAAAATTACTTTTGACAATTTTAATCTACGTACGTACCGACCGCAGCTCACCGAAACAGCCATCTATCGGGAAACCGCGGAAGCAAAGTTGCACACCCAATAGTTAAATGAGAAGGACTCGGATCTGGCGTTAAAACTTACAGATGAATATTTCTCCAATTTTGAAAGGCCTCTTCGTGACGTTGTTATAGAAGATACACACGAAGCGAAGCATCTGGTGATGATTCGGAAAGATCACTCGTGCAAATTCTTACGAGCCTTATGCGTCGTCAACTACATGGTGACCCGGACCCATTCCTGATATGCAGCTCCAAATCATGACTGCTGGTGGATGCTTGACTCTTCTCGGCAAACATTTCTCCTCGTACTTCTCTGAAGGTCTCCTTCTGACATAAAGATTCCTTTCCGTTACAGCTTCTAGACGGCATTCATCACTGAAGATAACCTAAACGTTTATTGAATTTTCAATATTTTTTATAAACTTTTAAAAAGGCACAAAAACTTGTTGCTCCACTGAATTGGTGAATATTCCTTCTAAAGCGGTTATGGTATCCGATAATTGATTTGAATATGAGGTGTTCCGCGCCGAATAACCGGCACCGTATAATCTTTGGCTTTCCGAGAATCGGACATTTGGTGTTCTCCTTGGCACCGAATTGTCATTTAGAAAATCGAGCAAGTCCTTTCGCAACAATCGGTCTGCTTTTTCCAATCGTCAACTACTTATGTTGTTTCGCCCACTGCAATCGAGCCTTTTTTCATTTTTGCTGTCAAGGTTTTTTTAGCCGGACGCCTGCATTTTAAACTTGCTTCGTACAAGCGGCGTCGTAAGGTTCTGCCCGATATCTCTACTCCTTGTTCGGTGAGAGTATTTTTAGTACTTTATATATATGAATGGGTAGTTGAGAGCTGTAAGGCTGGCAAGCTTCTGCCGCCAGACAGTTTCAAAGTCAGAGATAACCCAACAAACATTTTAGTCTTGGATAAAGAAGCAATATTCTTATAAAGCTCGTATTACTGCTTCGAATAAGAAACATTTTGTATAAAATGATTATTAAGGTTATTTCTAAGAGTAGAGGCTTATAATGTCTTCTAATTTGGTAATTTTAAGACTTGGTTCCTATTGCTATTTCAACATGATTTAGCCAAGAGCAAGGTTGTATAATGCTCTAATAATGCTCTTGAATAGAACCTACAGATTTTAGTTCTAATAATAATCTTATAATAGCTTTTCCCAAGAGTAATTTGTGCTCAGTTTTGACATTTGTCTCACTTTATACTTGTAACAATCTTGAACAAGAGCTTTATAAGTATAAAGGCTTATAACTTACTTATTAAAGTCACAATGAAGAAACTATCCTATAATGGGTTTATAAAAGCTTTAGAACAGATAAAAATCATCGGCCATATTTTTCCCTTTTGTAAAAAATGAAACCATTGAAGTGAAATGCAACCAGGTTGAATAAGCTAATCTAAAGATATTTTCATAATTTTCATACTATTTATTTGGTATTGATTGTACACATGTTGTCAAACGACGATTAATTTCTTATTATGAACTATTTTGTGCAAGTAAATTACAAAAAGATTTCTTGTATGAAGTATTGAAAATTATATACAAGTCTAATTTCAAAGGCGCTTCAATTATTTAAGGGGCAGAACAATATACTTTATCAGTAAAATTCCTTTCGTGGAAAAATTTCACGTACGTATAGTCATTATTTAACTCGCTTTATTATTTTGCAAATATGAGACACCATATTGCTTTTCACTTTTGCAATCTTTTTCAACTCAATCACCTACATAATAAACACGACTACCATTCCATACAAAAAATACACACACAACTTTAGTTTCTATTCTTGCTCTTGCCTAATTCTTTTATAAGAATCAGAAGTCTTATACCAGCTTCCTCTAAGTTGTTATGGGAATTAAATCTTATAACTTCTTTAAAGATAGTCTTATAAGGGATTTCAAGAGTTATTCAAATATGTTTATAGAGCGTTATAAGGCCAATTTCATACGCCACTTTCTAGCTACTAACATTCTTCAAGAATGCTATAAGAACAATGTCAAAAAGCTATACTCCTAGCCAAAGCTTGATTTGATTCTTATAAAGCTCTTGAAGTGCTTTATAAGAACAATAATGTTTGTTGGGAAAGACCTTGAGGAAACGTTTGACCTCAGTCTGCACAAACTATTCGAACTGAAAACTTTTTTGTTATGATAAAGAAGCTCAAATCTACCATATCTCATTGAGAACCTAATCTTGTCATTGGATATTCATGCACATAGTATTAATTATGCATGAATATAATTTTGAAATAGTGCAAAATTGAATTTTATAGTATTCCCGTCTGAATTTAAAATATCATATTTCATGCAATCATCCACCAGCTTTCTTCTACATGTGTCTCCTTCAGTGGTCATCAATTTGCATAATAGGTTTAATAGCTTATTTTTTACTGGAAAAATACGTGGATTATAAAGGTTAAAATGAGAATTAACATAAAAACTCATTTGATTATCAATAGCAGCTGTAGAACATTTGAAAGCGTTTTTGTTTCTTTCCGATCGTTAAGTTTAGCAATCAACGAGTTTTGCATAAATAAGGTTGATTGTGTATTTCTCCGAAATGTAAATCTTGAAATTTTTTTATGATTCAAAACGACAGTATTGAATTGGATACGTTGTGAATTTTGACTAACGTGATATATGTACATATTATCTTATCTTATTAAAGTGTGAATGATCACTTGAGTAACGAGAAATGTTCGTTGGCCAATTAAGATGAGTCGCTCTTTTAGGTAACCAACAGAACTAGAAAAACTGAAAGCTTTGTTGAATCGTAGTGCGCCTAAGGCCAGAAAACTGAGCAAAACATCCTTTTGAATTTTTTGCTGTGCAGTGTGTCTGTCGTTGATCCAGACTCGAACCCCAAATATCAACTGGTCAAGGCTTCGTCGGTTGAAATGGCAGTCTTTTTATTTAAATATAAACTGATTTGCACGCTCCGACCCCTAGGTTTTCCCCCTTCCCATTGGGCACATGTTAGCAAACTTCTTGATTTGATAAATGCTTAATCAAATGATAGGTAGTAACCGGTTTTTTTTCAAATACCGAAGACATTGCTAATCCACCGAAAAAACTCTAAATTGGACATTTTTGTTGAGATTGAAAATGACCTTGAATGCGTAAAAAGTTTTCACCAATTTTCTGATATTTATAAATTTGGAAAATAATTTTGAAACAAACAGCTAATTCCAATTATAAAATTGTCGTCTGAATGCACGGATTAAATAACTCGTATTTTTTTTGTGGTACTTGTATATAATTGCGGAAAACACAGTGTAAAGCGAAAACTTGGTAACTTACTGAAATAAGCTAAAGCCTTCCATGTTTTATTTGGATGTTTTGAGCGTCTTTTCGTGGTGTTTTAAGATTGTTGAAAAAGTCGTGTTGTTGCTTTTTATCAAAATATTTTGTATTTCCTCAAATACGTATTTCGGTTGCTACTTTGTTTTCAACGTTGGGAGGTGGAAATCTACAAAAGATACCGTTCAGTTCCTGCCACTCGGCATGCCGAATTTCAGACCGACTAAAAACCACCTCCGTTTCCTTCAATCACTCTCTCCACCAAAATTTAGTAATTCTCCGTATTTAAAATTTTAGGACATAGTACTTCCAAGACGATAAGAATCGGTATAAGGGATAGTAACAAATCTGTAAATTTTAGTGTCCTTATATTTAGATTAATAGTTCAGCCTATATGTTTATGAATTATTTCCTGTTGATTACATGTTTGGTTTTGAGTTTAGTGGAGCTGATTGTACTTGTAACTTACTGCGAAAATTGGTCCTGAAGGAGATATTTTTTTAGTGTCGTTTTAAAGGAAGTTGGGTTCGCTATGTTTTTAATTTTGTCCGGTAGTGTATTGTAAAAGTTGGCTGCTTTGTTGAAGGGGTCTTCTTTTAACCGATCAGTTCTGGCAAATGCTATAGCTATATCATTCATGTTTCTCATTCTGTAAGTGTTTTCCCCCTCAATTCTATCTAATTTCACAGCAACCTTCTTCAGTGTTTTGTACACAAGTTATGCTATTTCGCACTATTAAAAAAAATTATTTTCACTAGTTAGCGCGTGTAGATTTGTGTTGGAAATATTTTTGGGCCAACTTTTCAGAAATGCCTGGCATACATCTTTTTTTAACATCATTTGTGAAAGGGTTTCGAGCTCATCGATATACACTACCGCTCATCCAGATATTTTGAGATTTTCCGTATAAATAGACGTTTTTTTTATGTAAAACGATTTAATTATATCTTTCGATGTTGCTGACATCTTGTTTGTATAAAAATTTTGTAGGTTTACTTATAAAATCTACCAAATGTTTTTGAAAAACAATAAACAGGTTCTCAATGAAAATGGCATTAACTGACTTCGGAGGTGATTTACTCCAACAGGTATTCGAATTTTTAGGGTTCTCTTTTATTATCGGATGAAGGTACTAGGATGTATTTAGGAATGCGTCGAATTTTAAGTTTATCTTTTTAACTGGGAAGAAAATATAATTGAAAATTTATGCTGCCGGCGGACTTGTATTTTTTCAACCTTCTATTGAGCGATTGTTTAATATGCCAATGACAAAAGAACTTTACACTGAAATACGCGCTACGATATTTGCGCATCATAAATATGGCAAAAACAATCGTCAAATTTCTCGGGAACTGGAAATCTCGAAGAGAACAGTAGATTAAAACGTGAACAAATTTAAGACCTCTAGAAGTGTGAGAAATAAAGAAACGGTGTGGAAGACCCAGGCCCACGACTGCAGCTGAAGATGGGAAGATAGTGATTGCCAGCAAACGTAACAGACGTCTTACTGCTCCAGAAATAGCTGTGAAGTGAATTTAGAGCGATCTAAACACCTAAGTGTGTCAACCGTCGAACGAAGGCTTCAGGAAGCAGGCCTTCATGGCCGTGTTGCGGATAAAAAACCATTATTTAATTCCAGAAAGAAGATGAAGAAATTGGAATGGGCGAAACAACGCAAAGATTGTACACCTGAAGACTGGAAAAAGGTGTTGTGGAGTGACGAATCGAAATTCGAAGTTTTTGGCTCCAGGCGCATACCCTTTGTGCGGAGGTCAGCAGAAGAACGCGCATTATATCAATGTTTAGTACCTACCATCAAACATGGGAGTGGCTCTGTTATGGTATGGCGTTGTTTTAGTGGTAATATTTGCCGAATTCAAGGCGTAATGAGGAAGGAGCACAGTCGAGAGTTACTTGAAACTGAAATGTTACTATTTGGACTGCGTATTTTTCGAGATAAATTCACATTTCAACACGACAATGACCCGAAACATACATACTGGAGAAGCTATCAGCAGAAGGACTGCTTAATGTAATGGTTTGGCCACAGCAGCCACCTGATCTCAACCCAATTGAGCTTTTATGGGATGAACTCGATAGAAACGTCCGAAATGTTTGGCCAGCGTCTACCGAACATTTGAGAGCTTCGAGATTGGGATCGCGATTTGGTGAAGAAGAAGAAAAAGATTTTATTACTGGTTGATAATTGCCCGGCACATCCCAAAGTTACTGATTTAAAGTCTATAACACTTGCTTTGCTTCCGCCGAATACAACATCATTCTTGCAGCCAATGGATCAAGGAATAATGCGGTCACTCAAAACTAATTTTAAAAAGAATTTTGTGCTTAAAATAATTAATTAACTTGATACTTATGAAAACCACTCTTTTACAAAAATAACGGCGCTAGATGCAATTCTTATGGTTAATGATGCTTGAAATAAAATTTCACAAAGTACCATTCACAACTGTTTCAAACATGCAAGATTCATTGAAAACCACGACGGTTTACCTGTTCAAACAGCAGAACATGAATTTGATGAAGAAGATTACGTCCCTTTATCTTTATGGGCACGAAACCTATATTCAGATTCCTTATCAGCACCGGAAATGTCGGAAGATTATCTTGACATCGATAGCGCTTTCCTCACATCCGAAGAACCCATAGCTGAAAATATCAAGCTAATGAACAACGCGAAAGTGATGGGGAAAAGGAAGTCGAAGAAGAATTATTACCTACCGCAGAAGATAATTTGACCATGGTGATGTCTTCTTTACACAATGTTATTAGAGACTGTTATTACAATATAAGGAAATAGAAAATGCAGACAAAAGTTATTGATTTCTTTTGTAAAATGTCATTATAAACGGATTCCACTGTATATTAAGTCAATTTTGTTACACATCGTTTAAAGTTTCGTTTGTTGCAATATATTTACGTAAGCGGGAGTCAATTGCGAGAAATCTCGTGAAAAATGCATTTTGAAGCTCAGGATACTTCCGTCTGCTATGGATATGGATGAAACTATCAAGACTCCTGACTTGGCTACAGAATTCTTCAAATAATTTGGCATCTGTTTACGTACATCTTGGCTATTTCTGGTACACTATTCTATGCTGTACTGTCTAAGTTAGCGTTAGTGGTAAAGGTAGTCTTAAAGGGTATGAAAAACTAGCATTAATTATAAGAATGTGAGTTTGCCATTGTATTAGAAAACATCTTAAAATCACCGTTGACTCTTCCATGAAATTTCCCATTTAATACAAGTGCCATTATTCTTCAGTTTATTTCCAATTGGAACCATTGCCAAACGTTTGCTAACGAGTCACTGGGATTTCATTCCCAACCCATGGTCCAAGAAGATACTAAAAATTACAAACTTGGTAGTATCCCTTATACCGATTTTTATCGTCTGGGAAGTACTATGTACTGAAATTTTAAATACGGAGAATTACTAAAAATTGTTGGAGGGAGGGATTATAGGAGACGGAGGTGGTTTTAGTCGGTAGAAATCCGGCATGGCGAATGGCAGGAGCTGATCGGTATCTTTGTAGGTGTCCACCTCCCAACGTTGAAAAAAAACTCAAATATTCAACTCAAATATCTTCAAGTGAAGACACGCTTACGTTAATTGAGTGATAATAATGGTGACGTGGTTATTTGTTGAAGCTAGTATCGTTGCAAAATTTGAATGCAGAAATCTTTAGATACAGATAAGTGGATTCTGAACGCAAGTTGGTGAAATCCCAGCAGTCAAACTATATTATGGACTATTAGAAGTCACTTTCTCGTAGTTTTCGATAGTCATGTCGGTTCGCTGGCGTATCATCTGCTCGATATGTTAATCTGTCTTTTACCTGTTTCGCGTGTATGCTAACATTTATGGTTTTTTGTTATGGTCGCCAATACCTGATTCACCTGCGCAGGCTGGTATTATCATTCTTGAGCTGCGGTGAGTTGCTAGCCGCGCCGCGAGCTGCGATGGTCAGTTCGAAGCAAGTACCAGGCATCCGCGAACGCGCTTTTGTGATTGCGTTTACCAATTCTATTATGAGTTCGAATATGTGCGTACAATAAGTGCTTTTGGTGTTTGTGATACCTACACGGTCATTTGATAAGTCCTTCGGGAAAACGACCTTGTAAGAGCCTTGTGCAAAAATGGGGCTGCCAAAGTATAGTCGGAGGTTACCCCTGGATGCTCTCAAACTGGTGCTCGTGTTACAGTTCTTATGTTGCGCTTCGAAACACAACATTCCTGAAAGTCCATGTCCGGGAATATTTCAATACGAATTTGATGGCAATGAGTATTATGGAATGCTTCGATTGACCGACTTCCCAATGGGCGAAACTGTGCAAATCAATGTGGTTTTAACGCTACGCGAGATGTTGCGCAGTGTAAGTTGGTTTGAAATGTTTCACGGAAAATTTGTTTGCGTAAGAAAATTCAATGACATCCAGCTTTAAAGAATATCATGGTTTCGTAATACAAATAATGACAGTGAGACCTCCACTGCTTATTGATCAAGAATTTCTTGTTGCTTCGCTTGAGGCATCTGAACAATCTGGAATGCTAATACGATTCGATGCAGACAAGACAGATATACAAATGTGGCCAAATTAAAGAAATCTTTATTTGATGAAATTTTCACATTTGATTTACATGAAAAATCAGGCATTAATTTCGCACGATATAAATTTCATTTTTCGAGACGATTACAAGAAATTCCCATATACTGTTGTGGAAGTTCACTAGTGTTTCAAAGATACCAATTTCTTCAATTTAATTTTTTAAAAAGGCCAAGAGCTAACTAGATTCACTTTATGAGCCCTGTGAAGTAGTAGTTGCTCGAAAGATTATCATTCATATATTACAATGCAAACTCCGAGACTCTATTTACTGGCGTATTGCATTTAATGCATCTCTAATGAAAACAAAAGACTGAAGACAGTAACCTATACTTTTAAATCGCAAATTTGAATGAATATTGCCGGTGTCATCCATCACTCTGATGATCGGTTGGCATACCTCATGATCTATACACCCTTTTTTGTGTTTTATTTCAATAATAAATGATCTATATATAATCGAAACTTCACAATTATTCAAAAATCAAGATTTTTCCTACTACCCCTGTATATGAATATCAATTTTTTATATGTTGGTATGGTGGAACTAAACGGTTGGATATCTTTAAATGGTTGTTGCTTCATTTTAAGGAATACACGTTTCAATTATTTATGAAGCTCATTATCTGAACCTTATTTCATGGTACACTATCGATTGTAGCCTTATTTGACGAATAGCTCGATAAATAATGTTTCCCTTAAATGCGTCAATTGTTTGAGGATCGTTGGAACGACAACGTTCATTATTGTTTCTCCATAAAAAATAATCAAACGGCGTAAAATCACACACTTAGTTTTACGGAACTTTGTTTTGATCTAAAATTACATAATCTCAGAGCGGATAAGTTACTAGAAAATGTATTTTCTATGTCGACGGCTGTTTTTGGAGTGCAACAACTTTTCTGAATGTACAACGATTTTAACAAACACTAAGTACTGCAAACAATTCATCACAAAATGTTCCTAGAGTGATGTTTGGATGTATTACCCGATAAAAATGTAAATAAAAAAAATCATCACCCCTTTTTATTGTGGTGTTTAGCTCATAACTTGAATACTATTACAGCTTCGTAAAAATAATGTTGAACATTTTATATTCTACAAGTTTTTGATACGCAGTTTAAGGGTGCAATTTTCATTTTTGAAGTAAACAATATGGGAAACAATTTGTGACAAAAGTGTCTGAAAATAAACTCGAAACATTTTATGCGATTAATGTGAAATCTGCCCATTTTTGGTTTATATCTTTTAAGTGATTACCAAGCGAAAGTAATGTTAAAAACATTTACAACCTTCTTTGAGATCGACGGTTACTGAAATCTTGGTGTGGCTATTAAATAACGAGATTGATGCTGATTTTATTTTGATTTCATACAGGTTTACTTCCTATCATCTTCAATATACATCCCTCTTATATCCCTGCAATGCTCCATGCGAATCTTCCATTGTTTAAAACAGTGCTAGAAGTCTTCCTCTGTCAGCTTCTTGAGGATGCGTGCCGTTTTTTTCTTTCATAGCTTGAAAGGACTCAAATCTTGTTCCTTTTAATTCAGATCTCACCTTAGGAAACAGATAGAAGTCGCACGGCGCAAAACCAGGTGAATAAGCCGGATGATCTAGTACTGGGATAGTCAAAAACTATGTGTGTCAAATATAGAGCTTGCAGTGTGTGCATTTAAGTATCATCTCATTGATAAAATTTTGAAATTTGGTAGTTTCTCGTGCATACATATTGGGTTGTCAAGGATGAAACTTGTAGAAAAAAAGCAAAGTTTGTTGATAACTTACAAATATAAAGAATTATTTTATTCACCCATATTATTCATAAACTTTTCCATTTAAGCGGTAGGTTGTTCAGACTGGTGGTATAAAACCCTGGCGGACTCGAGTCAACGAATTCCAGTAAAGCAAGTTTTACAGCATTGTTGGAATTAAATTGTTTTCCTATTAAAAAGTTGTCCAAATTTCGGAGAAGTGGTATTCAGGAGGGGGGGGGGGTGTAGGCTTGGTTAGTGTACAGGATGATGAAGAAGTTCCAATTCCGATTCCTGTAGTTTTTTGTGCAGTATGTGGTCTAGTGTTATCATGCAGTAAGATGGGAGTCGTTCTGTTGACCAATATAGGCTGTTTTTAATTGTTTTCTTCAAGTTTTTGCATCATTTCGTCCAATTGGTTGCAGTATTTTTCTGCTGTAATGGTTGAGCTAGTTTTCATGAAATCATAATGGGCAACACCTATTCTAGACCATCTAACATTCACCATCAACTTCTTTTGATGAATACTATACTTTGAAGTGTGGTTTGGGGATCATCCTTGTCCGAACACGTTTGCGATGGTCATATTTGATGCATTTCTCATCACAAGAGACACTTCGATTTAAAAATGGATCAGCTTTGCGACAACAAAGCAATAAGAAGCAAGCTTAGTTTCTGTTTTTTATTCAGTTCATGTGGAATTTACTTATCCAACTTTTTTAACTTCCCAGTATATGGGAAGTTCTTGTAATCGTCTCGAAAATCGAATTGAAATTTTCAACATATCTTTACGTTTTGAGGTCTTTAGAGTATAGCTAAAGTGTTTTTAGAAAGAGAGATGTATATGTGTGTATAAGTATGTACGTACGTACGTACGTTCGTGGGCAGTTTTTTCACATCGTTTCGTCATATCGACTTTGTGTAGTGTCAATCGAAGCGTCTTTAAAATTTTAAGAGCTGATTAGTTTTTGAGACACTTCATTCCGCCCAAACGATTGGCGTCAATATTCGATCAAACCAATCCACCCCCACCCACCAAAAGCCTTGCGTAATCAATGGACGCTCCCGTAGAAGATATGATTAATATTACTAATAACTAATTCATATTACTGTTATGAGAACCTCTCATTATTATTATTCAAAGTTGTATTATTTTCATAATTATTATTGTGTTTAATATTTTTAATATTAATGTAGATATTACTGGGAAGTTGATCGTGTGGACCTCAACGGTCGCACCACGTGGCTTGTTTATTTACCGATTTGAGCTAAATGTGTTAATATTGTTACTTAAGCGATAGTTCAAAGGCACTCTGAGATAGTTAGAGTCAGCTAGTCATTATTTGTGAGCTGAAAGTTACCTGTACGAAATTTCGCGAGCCAATTTGATATTGTTTGCTGCGTAGTTACACTAAAGCCAAATACACTATTAATGTTTCGCGCAGTCTGCGCTGATGTAGTTCCGCGTAAGAAATCATACTTCATAACAGAAAAAAATTCCGAGCATTCCTTTTTTAAACAAAATTGAATTTAAAAAAAAGTTTTTAGTATTTTTAAGATCTTGTAATGATAGCAGATTTCTTACCAAAAAATCTAAGGGTAAAATATAAAGCCAATGTCAAACAAACGGCTGTTAAAGTTAACAATGTTATTATCCACAATTTTTTTCTTTTTAGTCTTATCCTGGTTCGCTCGATTTATATAATCCAAGTGACCAGACTCTGCAAAATGTTGTTACCAATAAAGCAATCCTGTATAAAATTCTGTTTCCAGTACAGAACGTACTACCACGTGTCGTGCAGATTTTTGTGAACAATCAGATAATTTGCTCTGGAACCCCAGGTGAGTTTACTAGTACCCTATATTTTATATCGTAAATGTGCACGGCAATGTCTTCAACAATTTATTCACTGCGTATATTTTAGATGGAGGACCAGTCGTCACTAATATCAAGCTGGAGCACACGCTACAAACACAGGTGTCTCAATCTCTGTCCGTCGAGTCCACAGTCCCTTCTACCACGAGCAAACAATCTCCTCCTCCAGCTTCACCTCCCAGGATGAAACCGTTGGCGCCCCAGATTACTTCTAACATACGCCCACAGAATCCCAGCCAAGCGCAACCCGAAACGCAATATCCAACTGAAGATGTTGGGTAAGCATCTTGCGTAGTCGCAAGAGATTCTTTCAACTTCCACACCGAGAATATTCGTACTAAGCATTGAAAAAATGTATACCAGAATGACCTAACAACTAGTTTGTCTAGTTTTCGGATCGATCGGTGTGCAAGTTAAAGCGACCACGCAACAAAACGCTTCTGGAATCATTTTCGATTCGCAACTAATTGGTGATTTTTTTGCAACTGATTTCAGCAACAACCTGCAGGATGTTAATAAAATATGCGGCACGATTGATTCTAAGTTCAACGTGAGGGCGCTTGTCGTGGGTGGGGAGGAAATAGCGCGAGGATCTTGGCCTTGGCTCGTAGCCATCTATTTTAATTTGCCAACATCCTTGGCCTTCCAATGTGGCGGCAGCTTGATTTCGAAAAAAATCGTACTGACGTCCGCGCATTGCTTCTTCGGAGGCTCCAAGCAGCGCAAGGCGCAGGATGTGGTAGTGTTTCTTGGCCGATATAATATACGAAATTGGAATGAAACAGGATCGGTTGCAGCTCCAGCCGATGGAGTCTACGTTCATCCCGACTATAATTACAACAAGCAGACATTCGATGCGGATATCGCGTTAGTGTTACTGAAGAGCGACGTGAGGTAAGCCGCAAGCATGATTTCAGCTTGTTCTGAACTTGTTTTGATTCGGCACGTGTTTCGCTCGGCCATAATTTATTAAAGTAGCGGAACCAGATTTTCGCATTAGCTTGGGATTTCCTCGATTAGACATTTTTCATTGCCATCAATACAATAAAGTTCTGAAGCATCTTTAATGCACCATTACTTTGCCTATTTGTTGGTTGGTTGGTTGTAAGTTGGCTCACTTAGGCCAAGATAGGCCAATTGTGATACCCCAGAAGATTGGGGCGGCACTATAACCTACGGGATGAAAAGAACCATTTAGATTTTCGTATGAAGCCGGCCATGCAGGTAATATTTAATCAGCTGTTTTCGTGAGGCTGTCCCGGAAAGGGTGAGCCTAAAGTTTGCATGCATTTCCTGGACAGTGCTGGGCAATCGTCTGTTTGTTAATCCGATACATTTCTGTTTGAAAATTATCAGTAGCTTCCTTTATAGTGTCACCTATTGTCACAATAGTCGTGTCGTCGACAGAGGTAGCAATTGTGGTATTCTCTTCTCCTGGGATGTCGCTTATATACAATAGGTATAGAATTCGTCCTGGAAAACTTTCTTGTGATAGTCCAGCTTTCATTCCTTTTAGTTCTGAGTATGCGTCTTCATATTCCATCCGATTCCAGAAGTTGGCTGAATTGCGGAGGTGACATTTTCTCAAGTTTAAGCAATAGTCCCTTGTGCAAAACCTTGTCGAAAGCCTGGGCTAAGTCAAGCAGAATTGTTGAGTAACTTTGTTTTCTTCATGAGCTTGTTTTATAATGTCGGTCGGCTTAAGATTCCCGAATGTCTATCCCGGAATCCAAACTGATGTGTGGGCACTAGCTCTCATTTTTCTATAGCTGCCTTGATTCGTTTGAGTAGTAGTTTTTCATATAATTTCGACATTGTTGATATCTATACAATGTTATTTCATTATGGGGTTTTCCTGGCCTAGATATTGTTTATTAATTCCGCAGATTTCCATACTTTTGGTACAAACTTCAACATGAAGGCAACATTGATTAAAGTGTTCAATTTTTTTGTCCCCGAATAAGGTAACCGTTTATATTTTTCTTCATTTCTGCAGACACTTCGCATGAGAAGTGACGGTTATTTTTCCTTCTTCATGTTTTTCGACTTCCTCTTAGATTTTTTCAAACTCCTGGGCTTCGCTTGGCTAGAAAATGCGTTCTAGGTGGTCAGTAAAGACTTCTACTTTTGCTCATTGCATCTTGCCGTATTTGCATTGCTTGTTTTCATGGGAGGTATCTGTGTGGTTGATCTCTTAATTAGTTTGGTAGGCGTCCATAGTAGACCAGGGCGGCTCTGTAAAAAAAACGACAACATTTGGCTGCTGAGAGTGGGGCACCCTGATTTTCGCAGGAAAAGTTGTGAAAAAACTCGTATAACAATAATTGACTTATCCTCCCTCTCAAAAAAGTCGGAAACATTAATAAGAATGTTTAAAAATTAGAAAAAAATCGATTTTTTTCTATTTTTCTCACTTCTTACTTTAAAACCGTTCATTTTAGAGCAAAGTTGTGAGGAAATAAAAGCTGCGTAATTAAATTTTCTGTAAGATATGATTGGTTAAAAACTTCAAAACATTTCACCCTTGCCGCAAAATAGCAATAAATATAGAAAAGGAGGAGACCCGTTTTTCTTTCTCGCATTTCCCTTTTTTGCAATTGAATCTCTAATTTCTTTTGCAAGGTTGGTGCCTTTTATTCTTCTCTGAATCTTAAGTGTGTTATCCCATGCTGACTGTTGTGTGTGACTAATGAACTTTTCCACTTCTTGATCATGGTGTTTTATATTATATTTAGTTCCTCTGTACACCCTTCCTAATCTGTGCGTCTGTTTGTATTTGTGAGGCTAAAATATTTCACAAAAAATTTTATCGCTTCAGTAAAATAAGTAGAATTCAGTCGTGATCGGAGCCCGAGTCATATCCTTCCTCTATCTTACCATTTGTTATCGATAGCTTCCTAGTTTAATTTAATTGAAAATTATTCACAAATCAAGGATCGCAGTACACAAATCTATTAAATTTCAGCTTCTCCAGCTTGATTCGTCCGGTTTGCCTATGGCCCACACCGTCAACCACTGCCGACATTGAGGGTAGCCGTGGAGTCGTTGTGGGTTGGGGTCGAAACGAGGCAGGCCAAAGTACAAATAGTGTGCCAAAAAAGGTTGAGACCACGATTGTGTCGGACCTGGATTGTATTCGCTCCAACGAACAGTTTCGAATTTTAACCTCGAATCGAACATTCTGCGCAGGTGATCGCGATGGTAATGGTCCTTGCACGGGTGATTCTGGGGGTGGATTGATGCTTCGCCGGGACAATAAATGGTGGCTACGAGGAACTGTATCCGCATCACTTGCCGATTCGGAAAGAAGTACGTGCGATTTAAATGAATACGTGATTTTTGTTGATGTTTCCAAGTTTTTGTCGTGGATCAAATCGTATATGCAGATATAGAGCAGTTAGTATTGATTTTACACTGTGTTGCAGAAGATTGGATGTAATATAAAACGTACCGAATGTATAAATATGCCTGATGTAATAGTTTTTAGATTGTCATGTAATGTTGCCATAGAAACCTTAAATATTTACACGAAATTAAGACCAAGCATACAACCAGCATGTATAGGACATTTGTATTAAGTATTGTTTATTCCGATAAAATAAATTTTAGCTAAGTTGTATACATTTTTAACTATTAATAACTCAACTCTTTCGTGGTAAGCGAGATTCGCAGCCCTCAAAGAACACATAAAGAGATTCTCTGTCCTTATTGTCATGCATACGAGGAATGTAAACGTACCCGATGGTTCTTTCTTACGTTGGCTGGGCGCAACGAAAACTTAGTCAAAGCAATTGAGACGGGAGTTGGTATTTATCCATTGCCAAATCCCGTCTCAATTGCTGTCCTGTACTGTAACAATTTATTTTCTGAACCAATGGTAGCTAATTTTCGTTTGTCTTCAAATCTGAATTAAATTCGACGATCAACTTGTAATTTATATTTATGTCTTGTTATTTTTAATCCATAAAAGCCACCTGAATTTAATTTTAAAATAATTGTAATCATAATGGAAATGAAATGTAAGTATCACTTTATGCGAATCATTTCAAAATATTATTTATATGATTTTGTTGTTGGATCAAAGCTTCTTGCCTTGCTTTGCCAAAGTTAGTTGTATTTTTATCTATATAAATGCAACATCGAATTGTTGTTGGGGATCGTCTGTTGTGTGTGAATATATGATTATCACCTAAATTCAGGATTTTGATTTAATTTTTCGTAAAACGAAAAATAACTAGAAAACATTTAAAGGATCCATTCACCAATTGCAGAGTACGGAAAGCAAAGAAACTATGTTAAATATATTTATTATTTACAAAATACTGAACATTAAACAATATTCTACACTAACTATGCGATGAATAATTAAAATAGTATTTTTCCGAAGTTGAAAATCAGCTTCCGTTTCCCGGCAAAAATTAACTTTTTCCATGCAGTTCGATTCCAATGAAATGTAAAATTATAATTGAACAAGTGACGCGTGATCCTTACGAAGGAAAGGAAGCCCTTAAAAATCAATCTTTCGCAATGGTTCCTGTCCTATCACAACACTGGACTCGTCTGGCGAGATCTCGTGGACACTGGACAGTCTTTTCGTTCTTGGAGGTGGAACTGGAGGTGCTTTCGAATCTGTTATATCCATTGCCAGGCTGAGATTTGTGGTGAGCGTTGAAGATGGCGAGAGAGGAGGTAGATTGTGGGAGGCATCTTTGTCATGGCGCCAACGCAACAATTGTTTGACGCGCTGACCATGATAATGATACAAATAGATGGCGGCCAACAAGCACAGAACCAAAATAAGGGATACAATGGCAATGATGAAGCCAACGTAACGATATGCTTCGGGCGTTTGCTCTCCTGTTTCGGTGTCGCCGGGCTGTTCTTCGGAGGTATCCGATGAAGACGGAGTAGTTTTGGTGGCTGGTCGGAATGGACGTATTGTGGTTCGATCAGCCTCACCAATAGATACATCGGCACAAGCACGGAACTCCTCTTGCGGGCCACATCCCACTGCGCCAGTGCCATCCTCGCAAGTTCCCCAGTTGTTGCCAGCTACGTACCTCCATTGGAGTAGGCAGCTCGAACATTTTAGGCCTAAAATAGAAAGTTCAAATATGATATGCTGGTGAAGAAAAAAACACTAGTAGCAAAACTTTGATTATTTCAAAAATCTAGCATTTTGATAGGAGGATCATTGGAAAGGGGACTTTAAATGTTGCAGTTTGTTGGAAAACGTAATGAACATGCGTGAAATTTATTTGTATTTTTATAAAATTGAGATTCTTCATTTTCTTGAATTTCTCTTTAAATATTTTTAAAGTTATTCTCAACACTGTCATTATTCACGATACAAAGTGAGCACACAATTCATATATAAGATGCTTGAATTGTTTCAAGAAAATGAAGAATCACAATTTTATAAAAATAGAAATTAAATGTAAATAAACCTTGAAAAAATGTAGTCTAAGTGCGAGGCCCACACGACGAACTTCCGAGTGGGGTGAATAAAGAAGCTTAAATTTGTTTTTATTATTAATTACTATTAAAAATAATCACTATTATTAATAATTATTTTTCTAGATTATTATGATTACTATTATTGTTTTTATTTATTTTTTATCCAACAATAAAAGCTTTGAGAGAGGAAGCCTCCCCCACCTGGTCGTCCACTATCAAAGCTTCGGAAACCTCGTCCTCCTCCTCGTTCACCTTCACGTCCTCCATCTCGGCCCCGGAATCCACAACTATTATTGAGGCTATTTAATTATTGTTAATAATAATCATTCGTTATTAAGAATGTTTGATCGTTACTGAATAGTTATAATTGTGTTCATATCTACAATATCAAATTACAACTAATAATATTTGATTGTTATTAACAATATGAAATCATTTATAACGATATCCAATTATTATCTGCTTCAGCGTCACACATACTAAACCTCATAATGTAAGTTTGGAGTTATATAAATTAATCTTCATTTGTTTTTAAATAACATTTTTTACAACATTGATCAAAATTTTGCTAAAACACACAATAAAAATGATATTACTATGAAGGTATTTGGTATCTGCACGAATTAATAGTGCGTTTCAACAGTTTAAAAGTTAAGCAATTTTTAGTGTTTTTTTCCAGTTTTTTCATCCTAAATGAAAAACGGCCTAACCGATTTTGCTGGAAACTCATTCAGTTTGAAGTTACGTAATTACGCGTTGAATGAAACCGGTCCCACGTCAATGCGATCTTTGGTTCTCGAGATAATCGAGACGAAAAATAGTTCCGGACGCACATACGCGCATACGTACATACGCACACAGACATCTCTCTAAAAACGATGGATTTGGATTCTAGAGACCTCAAAACGTGGAGAAATTTGGGATTCGCAAAATTGACCCCATTAAAATAACTTCCCATAGGGGACTGGGAAGTTAAAAAATCTACCCAAGAAAGAATCATCTTGAAGCATCTATGTTTTCACTTTTAACCCCGATAAGTTTGTATTTACTTTAAAGGGGTCATAGGCTTTATACGATACACCAAAACATTGACTTATTTTTAAGAATTTATTACAAGGTCCCTGGAGCGAATATGAATGTAATTCCTTTTGGGTTCAATTAATACACTGGCAAAGCGTACAAAAAAATTTATTTTATTGAATTTTTATTATCATTTTACACAAAATGGCGGCATTCTCCTAGCCAAATAAAAAAATGCATATTAAACGGTGACAACGATCCTGAAGCGAGAAATGGTCTGAAACAAAAAAATTAACAAAAAGGTTTATTCGAAAAGCTAGTGGCTATCGTTTGAACCAAAACTATCACGTTATATACAAAAATAACAAAATGGCGGACAGTTAAAAATTATTTTTCGTTGACAGTTGATATTTTTGAGTTTAAAAAATAGAAAAAATCAATATTTTGAAACGCCCGTTCACACAATAACTATACATGTGTTCAATAAATGGTCAAAATTCCAGAAGAATCAAATCAAATCATTGTCACGGCACGATAAAAGCGGTTTTGAGAAAAATGCATTTAAACTTTTGAAAGGGATGATATTCCTTGAAAATTCGAAATATTTCTAGTATTCAAAATTTCGGTTAGACAAGATTATGAGGCCAACATTCTCTTTTCAAATTCAATATTACAGTTAATGTGCTTGTTTTCATGTATCACTCGAACATTTTTTGTATATACGAGTATAGAGCTAAACACTATACAGAGGGGCGGAGCCTTACAGAGCCGCGTGTTTCTACGAGTATACACAGGGCGCGTGCATTAAATCGAGCATAATTATATTAATAAGGCCTGAATCTTTTTAAAATTTCAACATGATTTTTTTGGAGAATATTTACTATCGAAATAAGTTTAAAAAATTAACATGCATTTTTAAAAATGTATACCCCCTTAAGCTCCCCCCTCAAGGGGGGTAACATTTAAAAAAAGTGCTAATTTCAGATTAATTTAAAAAATATGTTGTTTATTCAGAAGATTTTAAACATGAAATCCTTAAAGTGCATGTCTCAAAGTACTTGAAAATATTTTTTTTTATAATTTTTCAACACAAAATGGCGGCGATGTGAGCGAATGAAAAAATTCCTCGTACAACTTAACGCCATTTCAGAACATTCTGCAACATTCAGAAAAATATAAATGTGTGAATGATATGTATAGTTCATAGGTTGACCAATAAAATTTAAAAAAAAGGAAATTTTTATATTAATTTTAGATTAAACAAAAAATCGTTTATTGTTCCAAAAAATCGCGTTTTAAACAATAATGACTAAACTATTTCTTAAAAATTACAAAAACATATAGGTGGAACGAGAAGATAATACTCTATTGTAGATGTGGTAGAAATTTGAGCCGGATCAGTTCAATATTTTTTGAGATATTTTGTACGGAAGTTGAAAAAGTAATACATTGAGAAAAACGCGTTTAAACTTTGTAGTAGATAAAAACCATTGATTATTAGTTTTTATTATAATTTACGCGTGAGTCAGCGATTCCATGTCCTATTTCCTTAGAATTTCAGATTTATAAGAATATGGTAGGGATACACAATTAGAGAAGCGCCCATAGCGCCGGAAAGAAAGTAGGCAGGTGTGTTCGACTTACTGGGGAACGCTGCGCTGCCTATGACGGACTATAACGTGAGAACTAATACGAATAAATATCGCTTCAAAACTTTTCTTGGCGTATTCTGAGAGTATTTGGAACATTTTAATGTAAGAGAAAAATATCGATTTGTTTGAGCTGTTACATGTATTTCCCCCTTAAGTCAATTTTGTTACACGTCTTTTGAAGTATCGTTTGTTGTAAAAGATTTACGTTAGCGGCAGTCAATTGCGAGAAATTTCATGAAAAATGCATTTTTAAGCTCTGTAAACGGCTCTTAAGGATAATTCGCCCTGCCATGGATGTGGATGAAACTATCAAGACTCCTGACTTGGCTACAGAATTCTTCAAATAATTTGGCATCTGTTTACGTTCTGATATACTTGTAAAGATTTTCGTGGTCCTCTATGCTGGTAATCCGTTTGGTTGCTTTGCGTACTCGATTCACGGCTGCGTCTTTGCTGATATTCTTCTAAGGTGATGGTCTTCACTCTTCTAGGATATAAGTTCGTCAACAGAGAAAGGGTTGAAAAGATTTGTTACCACCTACAGGCATCCCTTGGGTTGCCAAATGTTTGGCGCAGTCCGAGTAGACAGGCAGCCGATATTTCTAAGTAAGAATGAATTGCCAATGTATGAGGCAATTCGCTGTCTGCCAATTTGTAAAGGGTTATGGAAGCTTCTGGGGGTGATTGGTTGTGTATAGGCTAGTTCCGGGTTTGGAACTAGGAATACACTACATACTATTCTATGCTGTACTATCTAAGCTAGCTTTTTCAGTGGTAAAGGTAATCTTGAAGAGTATGAAAAACCGGCGTTAATGATAAGAATGTGAGTTTGTCATTATATTCGAAAACATCTTAAAATCACTGTTGACTCTTCCATGAAATTTCCAATGTTATACAAGTGCCATTACTCTTCAGTTTATTTTTGATTGGAACCATCGCCGAACGTTTGCTAACGAGTCACTGGGATTTCATTTCTCAACCCAAATATTCAACTTAAATATCTTCAAATGAAGACACGCTTACGTTAATTGAGTGCTAATAATAGTGACGTGGTTATTTGTTGAAGCTAGTATCGTTGCAAAATTTGAATGCAGAAATCTTTAGATACAAATAAGTGGATTCTGAACGCAGGTTGGTGGAATCCCAACAGCCAAACTAGATTATGGACTATTGGAAGTCACTTTCTCGTCATGTCGGTTCGCTGGCGTATCATCTATTCGATATGTTAATCTGTCTTTTACCTGTTTCGCGTCAATGCTAACATTTATGGTTTTTTGTTATGGTCGCCAATACCTGATTCACCTGCGCAGGCTGGTATTATCATTCTTGAGCTGCGGTGAGTTGCTAGCCGCGCCGCGAGCTGCGATGGTCAGTTCGAAGCAAGTACCAGGCATCCGCGAACGCGCTTTTGTGATTGCGTTTACCAATTCTATTATGAGTTCGAATATGTGCGTACAATAAGTGCTTTTGGTGTTTGTGATACCTACACAGTCATTTGATAAGTCCTTCGGGAAAACGATCTTGTAACAGCCTTGTGCAAAAATGGGCCTGCCAAAGTATAGTCGGAGGTTACCCCTGGGTGCTCTAATACCGGTGCTCGTGTTACAGTTCTTATGTTGCGGTTCGGGACAAAACCTTGCTGAAAGTCCATGTCCGCGAATATTTCAATACCAATTTGATGGCAATGAGTATTATGGAATATTACAGTTGACCGGCTTCCAATTGGGCCAAACTGTGCGAATCAATATGGTTTTAACGCTACGCGAGACGTTGCGCAGTGTAAGTTGGTTTGAAATGTTTCACGGGAAAATTTGTTTGCGGAAGAAAATTCAATGATATCCAGCTTTAAAGAATATTATGGTTTCGTAATACAAATAATGATAGTGAGACCTCCACTGCTTATTGAACAAGAATTTCTTGTTGCTTCGCTTGAGGCATCTGAACAATCTGGAATGCTAATACGATTCGATGCAGACAAGACTTAAACATATACAAATGTGGCCAAATTAAAGAAATCTTTATTCAACAAATATACGTCAAATATACGTACACTCATAATGTTTAAAATTATTCGCAATAATGAACTCAAATGTCGTGAATGCATTAGGAAAGTTTTGAAAAAAAACCCTGAATGAATGGTATTTCTCGTGGTGACTCACCCTCTTTCAGCTTTGGGAACCACTCCACACTTTTACCGATTAGCATGCATATGAAGTTAATTAAATTGCTTTTTAAAGTCAGTTTCTTTGAATTCGTTTTGTTTTGGTCTGCCGTGGACAGCTAGAAGTAGGTACATACGTATAATTTAATTATCAACTCAATTTTATGTTGACTCTCGCAAGGAAGTAGTATCACATCTGTTCCGACTCTATAATTAGAACGAAAGGCTTTGCGATACACGTGCAAACGATGTTTCATAAAATAGATTTAACAGAACTGTTTAAAAAATATCGAAGGATTTTGTTTGATTTTTCCCCAATGAAGTCTCTCCTAGACCCCTCGCAAATGATAGATTGCTTTCTAGTCGCTGAAATCCTTGTTAAGCATATGCTCGTCCTCATGTTTTCCACCGCTGGAAAACCATCTTCCAAGTAACACTACGAATAGCTTGATAAATTAATAATGTGAAATAAATTGTTAGCTGTTTTCTTTTTAGTCTGTTTTTTTAAAATCATTATCAAAACTGCTGTTACGTCTCTAATTTTCGTAACGTTCTCCACTCTACCGTAGCCGATCCCAGCCACGGTTCGGGCAATCCCACCCGGCTTCACCCGCGAAGAGGGGTGTGGGAATATGTAATTTAAAAAAGAAAGGGCGCCACCCGTTTCCGCGCCGGGACTGCCCTGTCCGTGAATCCCGAAACGGGAATCGGATTCACGGTGACCCAAAACCACCGACCGATAGGGGAGCACAAAAACACAACCAGGAACGCGATTTCCGCCTCGCCACTTCACAAAATCACACAATTTATCTCAATTCAAGCAGAATTTATTTTGGAAAAAACCTAACTAAACCCTACTACTCACTATCTACACTAAATCTACTTACAATTCTTCCTTCTTATACTATTCTCTCCGCTCGCTGTCCTCCGTCCTTTGAAAATTTCCCAACTCCTGCCGTGAAGCCGAAATCACCGCTTCCACTACCAACCGGCGGCCAAAGAAACAATCCTCCCAGCGCTCGACGTCCAGCCACACTCCGCTTCCACCAGCGATCGACGTACAAAAAGCCTCGTCAGCTGCTCCCGCAATCTATTTAAGCCAAGCCCAGTCCCGTTCGGTTCGTAGGTCGACGACCACTCAGCTGGCAGTTGACCCCAGCAGCTTCCAAAAGCTTTTCAACTGGTTTCGCCAGGGGTCAGTCGTTGTGTCTCGATGCGAGGGGATTTCCGATTGCCGCCTGTCCGGCGAAAAACTCGCGGCTGCCGCCAGCCATGGCGAATTGCCAGTGCCAATGGTTGTGGGTTTCACTGGCGCATAGGGGACTCCATTGGGGCGCATCGTAGACCGGGCGGAGCCTTGATTTGGGATCTGTTGCGACGATTGGGTGAGCGTTGTTGTTGTTGTGATCGTGGGCAACTTATCCGCAGTGTCTGTGCCGTTGTCCGGAACCCCCTCCATAACAAACTTACTACCTACTTAGTTATCTAATCTAATATCCTTACATCCTACATCTCCTCTACATTTATATAATTCAAATCTCTACTTCCTACAATATAATTCATTAATAACAATATAATTGAACTTAATAACAATATAATTCAAAAACAACAATATAATTCAATAATTGGCTTGGTTGCGTGAAGTGGCGAACATAGCATCTTCAATTTGTGCAGACAGCGTTTACCCGCACGGTGGTTTGGGGTCTTCACGGACAGGGAAGTCCCATATTTCGCCTTTGTGGGTTTGGGATCGCCTACGTTGCGTGGCGAACGTAACACTGCATCGTTCAGTTTTTTCTAAATGGTTGTTGCTTTATTAAAGAGAACATACCTTCCGATTATTTATAAGTCCTATTTCACGAATAACTCGATGAATGTTGTTTTTATGTGTGATAATTGGATGTGGATCGTTCGAGTAACAAGAATTTGTAACATTTTTCCAAAATAATTGTCCAAAGCCATCAAATGCACACCAAGCTCTTCTTCTTTTTGATTAACAATTTATCGCAAGTTTCTTATAAATCCTGCAGTACAGCGCACACTTTGAAAATAGTGTTTTCAATATTGTGCAGCGTTGTTCAAGCGTAAAATTGTATAGGGTAGGGTTGACACTAGGGGCCATCCATGTATTACTTAACGCAAGTTTTAGAGTATTTGAGTTCCCCCCTCCATGTAACAGTAAAATTTTCAAAGACCCCCCCCCCCTTTGTATTATAGAACAAATTGATCTTATCACTCTTTTAAATATTTTAAAACTGTTAACAATACTCTTATGTTTAAATTTTGTTTATCGTGCTTAGCCTTTATGATTTAGTGTTGTAAAAAAATATTATTTTAACTAATTTTAAATTTTGTTACATAACAATTTGCTAGACCCCCTACCTCCAAGAAACATTTTCGCATTAATATTATTTTCAGTTTTACCTTCCATTTTTTCATTTCAATTTAATTTCAAATAAGGGACTAAATTGTAATTAGAGGTCATCTAGAATAGGTTTATGCTTAAATTATGTGCGAGATTGAGTTTTTCGTTGATATTAGGTATTATTTTGAGTGATTGTTTTCAACCAATAAACATTTAGGGAAAACGATAGTTTTATATTTTGTGTTGTCAGTTTCTCTTCAAATTATTTTGATAGTTTAGATCTGATGTAAAACATTGTTATAGCCGTAAATATTGCAGGACTATTTTAAAATTATTTTTATCAATTTGAAGGTTGAAAGTTTTTCACGAAAAGTTTGACAAACCACTTTTATTTCGCAACACTTTTATTTATTCTTATTCCCGCAAAACTCATTGATTGAATGGTGAAATATCAATTTCTTGATCGAGTTTAAACCAAGAATATTCTAATTAAAATTTCATCCTGATTATGTATTTAAAAAATTGGTACCTGCTTTTCCGTCACCACTCAGTGCCATATTTTTATAATTTTACTTTTATTTATTTTCGAATATCCGAAAATGAATATAGTATGTGGAAAGAATATTTAAATTATGCGCTATGCAATAAAAGGGACATTCATATACTACGTCATATTTTCGTAATTTTTAGACCGATTTACTTCATATATATCACACTTTCCTGCACTGTTTTTTTGGATAGTACCAGCACATTGTGGTTTTGACAAAGAAATGTAAGCTTTTGGGAAAATCATTAATTATTGATGTGTATCAATTATGAGATATCATTGGAAAATCAAGAAAATGGTGTTTACGCAAACTTCTCGAACCGTTAAAGGTTCGTAAGTGATTTTTGGGATTTAAATAACGAAATTTCGCTACGTAGTAATATCACACTTTATTAATTATTGTTATTAACACTAGCACTGTACATATTAACACTATTACTAGTTGACTCGTATTTTCCACGTGAACGTTACTTTCTTTACTACCGTTCACAAATAACAACGTTTCTTTTACCCGATACAAACAGAGCGGCAAACGTGCTGCTGGAAACCAAAATATAAAACGGGAACTAAGAGAAATTTGCGATTTCTATGCGAAACAGAAAATCAAATACGTGTGGTAGACAGAGCAGACAATATGATTGTGTCCTGTAAAGCCGCGGGTCACACTTGAAAGTGTGCTTTTATAAGGTCGATTGTCTACTGTGTCACATGCACTGTGGCTCTAACTGTCTGTCGTTACTTAAAGCTACTTCTACTACTACTATGTAGAAGCGGGCAGCTGATGGGTGATGTTCTCTACTATTCACGATCGTTGATAGAAAACTCTTGTGGCAGCTAGAAGCCTCCGGAATCATAAATTGCCTGCCATATAGCTTGTTCTGACAAGGAGAGGCCACGGTCTCTTCGTCTCAGATTAGGATGAAATTTGGCACACAAGTAGAAGACGTCAAGGATATTCGATCCTTAAAATATTAGACCGCATCACCCTCCCCCGTTTCGTGTGTTAAAAACCTCTTTAAAGATTTAAGCCATGCTTATCTATTAGGAAGTTTTTACATCTGAACGAAGCGAAGTAGCGTAGGAAACAGCGTATCTACTGAGCACCATAGCATTCATGGCTAGCCACGTTCATCTTGGATTATTGCTTCTGGACAACCCTGCGGCTTTTTCGTGTCTCATAGCGAACTTGTCAAAAAGTAATAATCCAAGATGGCGCTCAACGTGGCTAGCCATAAATGCTATGGAGCTAATTGTTTAACAGTTTCATAATTTTGGATTGCTGTGTTCGAAGCGAAATCTTTGCCGGCAAAGATTGCTTTTTGTCAAGTTGGCTATGAGACACGAAGAGGCCGCAGGGTTGATTCGAGAAACAAGGAATGATCCTACCGTCAACTAAGGTTTGGCTTCGATTACAACAGTTTTTAATAATCCATCCGTTCAACAATGAGTATTTAGTATAATTTACAATATGCTGATTTCTAAAAATAAATGTTTTTGTAATTGAACATTGCTGATTTACCTTAAAATCATTATATTCACAATTATTCAAAAAAAAAAAAACAATACCGAGACCGGGGATCGAACACATGACCTCATGATGGCGAGCTAGTCGCACTGCTTTTTACACTGCACCGCTTCTATTAGATACAAAAACTTACTAATCCATAAGCGACGCTAAGAACTTTAGAGGTGTTTTTCTCAAAAACGGGGGGGGGGGGTATGTTGCAGTCTGATATTTTAAGAATCGAATATACTTGATATCTTCCACTTACTTCATCCATATTTAAGACGACGAGACCATGGCCTCTCATTGTGAGTGCAATTCCTGACTTTGGAAAGATCGTCGTAAATTTGATTACTCATTCTCTTGTTTTACCATTTTTTCGGTGGAGTCCTTATGACAATATTTTGTGTGATACGCGCGAGCGTGGTAATTTTGTTAAATGTTGATTTTATAAGTAATAACGTAAAAAGATAAAAAAAATCTATTCTTTGCTTTCTTCCAAAAAACAACCTGACACATTTGATTACACTATTAATTAAACTTGTTATCGCATGACATAACACATACTTATATGGATGCGCCAAAATATCTCTTAGAGGGTAAAAGGTGTGAGACGATTTGATACACCATGGGTCACACACCATTATTCGGCATAAAAAACGATTGTTTGGTTGAAATAAAAGAAATTATTTAATAAAAAATATTTTTTCTCAACTTTCAACTGATTTGCTGGCTAAACGACCACTTAGAAGTAATAATTAAATTAGCTTAATTAAAGCGGCTATTGATTAAGTGCTCCAGAAGTGTAAGTTAGTGCGCACTTCATTTGCAATTCTATTTAATTAAGCCGTTCAGATGGTTATTGAAAAAAGATCAATATGAAGTATACAAAGATCGAAACTAATACAATTTTCAGAAAAAAGTATTTGTATCTCGTGCATGCAACGAATTGCTGTTCCTCTGTAGGAAGTAGGTACAATAAATGTGTCGTAATTTAATGCGTATTTCCATCTGCTTTGTTTATTGGATCTCCAGTAAGATTTACCATTAGAAAAATCCTACCAGAAAGTGCTTGTTTCCTTCACAGCAACATTTATTGATCCTACGTCGAAAGTATTTGCTAAACTTTGGTTAGAAGTACATTTGCCCGAGAATTTGTGTATGATACAAAATGATCTCATACATAGAATAAATTTTTGATGATTCACAATTTGAATAAATACTGGAATGTTGAGCATAAAACAGGTTCATCCTAAATTTCCAGATGCAATTATTCAAACTTGAGCTTTTATGTGAATTAAATCCATCTATAAATATATTTCAAATCATCCAAAAAACCTTGATATAAATAAAAAAAAATTTTTTTTGAGAAATTTACTAGTCAGCATCCACAGGTGTCGAACGTCGAAGAATAGACAGACATGCATAGATAGATCAAGAGGTGATAGTTTCACACTTTGCGGAAAACAAATGTTAATGTTTATTGATTTCTAGATAGTGATCTTTAAGTGTAAATATTTCATAGTGTCTGTGCAGTAGATATATGTATGTTCAAAGAAAAACCTGTGTGCTGCGGGAAGGCATATTCTTTCCATATACTCACCGCGCCAATGGATGATGTATGTTTTCTAGTTAATTTGCAGAAGTGAAAAACAAGCTTCACCGTATATATGCACATACATAGGTGACTTGAAGCAATTTAGTATGGGAAAAATTTAGTAGGCGGGAATTAAACGCAAGAGATACGTGTTACTAATTTGAATTAGTATAATCGCGATGGTATTTGAAATTTAATGCACAGCTAATATTATTCGTATTCTCTGATACAAAATAAGCAAACTTAACGAAGGTACTTGATACAAATAAGATCTACTTTATTTAAAACGCTCATATTTTGATGAATGGAAACGCAAAGAAATAAAAATAAAAGTCATGTTTATCTCGTGTTTATTAAAATTTACATTTTCTCACTAAATGTGGGCAAAAATCAAATTCTCAGGGTGCTAAGCAAGTGGTAAAATTAAATCACAGACATCTAACAAGGCCTATTTACTTACATCTAAGATAACCTCATCAAAAATGTGGTTATATAATTAATCTGTTTCACAACATTACTTTGGGTCTTATTCTTTGGATAATGGAAGATTTTACTATATAATGATAAATAGGTAAACTTCTATCGCCTCTCAAACTTTATGTATTATTTTGAAAAAAATTAACATATCAATCGCCACAAACTTTAACAAGTCAATATGTATTTTCAAAATAAATATCGACAAAGAAATTGTAAAACTTTTCATAGGGTTTTTAATAGGGCAAAGGCACTGTTATGCTATTGAATTGGCTCCCGACTGAGCTCCTTACGAGACAGTAGGCCAAGTGTTCTGCGACTCGATTAAAATCACTACATCTCCGGCAGGAGGACAATAACGGCCACTCCTCCATACTTCGGAGAGATGGAGCAACGCCAGGGAAAGTAGATCTTACGTCCCCGATTCCCTGCTTCCATCATGGTTTCAAGTCAGTCATCCCAAGCAGCGATGGCTGGGCAATAGAAAAAAGTGGGATGCAGGAATCGGTCGACATCTATACGGATGGTTCCGAAATGGATGGAAAAGTTGGCTGTGGGTTTTCTCAGAACAGCTAGACCTGAAACTATCCTTCCGGCTTCGAGACAAATACAGTGTTTTTCAGGCAGAGGTCATTACAATATACAAGGCAGTAGACTGGTTGAGAAACCAGGAAATTTTCATAAGAAATCTGAATATTTTCTCTGACAGTCAAACTGCTATCTAATCAATATCCAACGTGAACACCTCATCCATGATTGTAATGAAATGTCACACACAACTGAACGCGATGTCGCTTCACTGTGAAGTGAAGTACCCTTTGCTGGGTACCGGGCCATAGTAGGGAAGTTGATGCCCTAGCGAGAGCCGGCACTGAGCTCAAGGATTATACACTAACATCCCAATTCGGCCATCATATAACCTCCATTAACCTAGGTTTCAAGCAGTATTACATGGAGGCTGCAAATAGGGTCTGGTTACTGGAAGTTACCTGCAGGATAACCAGGCAAACTTGGCGCGCATTGAGTCCCAGACGCACCAAGCAGCTCCTAAATACGAGTCGTGAAACCTTGAGTTCTATCGTGTCCATACTGACGGGACACTCTGATCGGCAGACACGCAGAAAGATTGGGTGTCCCTTTCAACGATTTCTGCCAAAGTTGCAGATCGGAAGAAGAGGAAGAAACAATCCAACATTTTCTGTGCGAAAGCCCAGCACTATGCAGGAAATACATACAAAATTTCGGCTCAGCCTTCCTGGACAGCCTCACGGAAGTAGCTGATTTGAACATTAACCGCATAGCCGGATTAATACGAGAATCTATTCGGCTTACATCAGCCAGCAGCTTGGTTCTAGTACCGTCTCAAACTTCTATGGTATCATAATGGGTCTATTGTGGCCTAAGTGAGCCGTCTCTTGATAACAAGGGCTACCACGTCAACCAATCAACCGAATAGAGCTTATTCAAATACTGTACTTTATTTATCGGTAACTGTGCCAGAAACACAAATAAGAACTAAAGCTTTATACGGTAACGTATCTAAATAAAGCTATAAATTTATAATGAATTCATATATTAATGACTTACTTCAAAGCTACGATTAGTCAACTAAAAGGCTAGGGCTCAATAAGTATGAATAGCTCAAATAAAACAATATAATACCTGTAAAGTATCAACTCAGCTTGAAATTACAAATTTTTTAAAATAAACCATAAAAATCGCTTCCTCCTGCAAATAGTATGTCACCACTAGCGCAAAATGTGCCATTCATTGGACGTTTTCACAATTCTTACCGGTTTATAGGATTAGTATACGTGAATGCTGAAAGCATTTTGGGTGTTACATTTATTTAACCTGGATGTCGAGAGCCTTGGCTATATTAGAGCATAGTCCTTATTCATATCAAGTACCTTATTTCCTAAAAAAATTTACTGTTACCATAAAATACAGTCGTGAAAAAGCTATTCAACTAGATACGTACAAAGATTTGAATTACCCATGACCTCTAATCGCATTGCGAAAAAATATGACCGTAAGTCCATGAACGGTTGAACTAAAAACCATTTGACTGAACTCTTATTTGCATTTATTATTAAAAGACGATAGTTTCAAATTGGTTTTCGTTAATATCCATGGCTACTCACATTACATCATGTCCACTGGTATCATGTTAATTTTACCTAATTCGCATGTTGGAAAATTAATGAACATCCATTCGTTTAACACTAAAAATGCCACCAGGTCAGTTTTTTCGTGTTGGTAGCAAAAATAATTTCAATAATAATTATCATTTTTTCGATGATTATTTCATTGCTGTTATTTGTTATTGAAACATCTTATATATTGGCTACAGTTTTCCGTTTCAACTAAATTCCGCCCATATTTATTCTAAATATTACTTTTTTATTACTAAATTACCATCAACAATTGAAACTTACTAAATTTTACAGTATGATAAAATGATCAAAAAGTGAATAATATGGAATTTTCGATTCCAAAAGTTCGATGATTGTAGTTGAAAATAGAGATCAAAGACCGTCTCCACCACACACCACAAGCCAGGAACAACTGGATAAATTGAACTTGAGCCCTTAGTAGGTAGTAATAGATACCACGATTTTCTTTTGGAGTGCTGAACCCAAAATATCTTGGGAAATAATATTTCAAACTGACCAGATTGTGCAAGGACAATAACATTCAAAACATATATTTTTCTTCAAGAAAAGTAGAAAATTAATAATAGATTTTCGATACAAAATCAAAACAAGCCGCGAGGTGCGACCCTTGAGGTGCGACCCTTGAGGTCCACACGGTCAACTTCCCAGTAATATCTATATAAACATCAACAACATTACAACAATGAGAGGTATTCATAGGAGTAACAGGAATGAGTTAATATGAATCATATCGTCTACGGAAGGGTCCATTGATTACGTAAGGTTTTTGGTCGATGAATATTCACGCGGATCAATTGGTGGGAACCCTTTTTGATCTTGAAAATTTTTGTTGGTTTTCAAAATTTAAGCATTTTTTTTAATTAAAAGACTATAAAACTATTAAAAAGCTGCTCAATTATGCAAATATTTTAAAACTTTGATTGAATTTACAACTTTTTTTTTAGAATAAAGGATATAAAGTAATAGCATTCGTATGAACCCTCTTTACATGGTAACTTTGAATGATTTTTTTATTTTTAATTTAGTTTTTTTCAAAATCATGGAAGAAAATTTTGCCGGTGTCTCTTCAAAAACTAATGAGAATGTATAAATTTTATAAATTGGTATCACTGTGCTGTGCAAATCAGGTTAAAAAATATTTTTTAATAAAAAAAACCATAATTTTTCGCATTTTCTTCTATTAAATTTAAAAAACGGCTGAAACGAATTTTTATCATGTTAAAAACTTCACAAAAATGTTAATACACGTCTATTGACACCTTAATGATGCAAATATTACATCTGGTTCGTGAGATATAGTGAATGATAAAAATGACCTTGAAAATCTTGATGAGTTTTAATGATTTTTTATTTTTAACTTCCCAGTATATGGGAAGTTCTTGTAATCGCCTCGAAAATCGAAATTGAAATTTTCAACATTTCTTTACGTTTTGAGGTCTTACGAGTATATTTGAAGTGTTTTTAGAAAGAAGTATGTATGTGTGTGTGTGTGTGTATGTACGTACGTCCGTACGTACATATGTGCGTTCGTGGACAGTTTTTTCTACGAGCATAACTCACGTAAACAAAGTTCTATCGACTTTGTTAAGGTGTCAATCGAAGCGTCTTTGCAATCTTAAGAGCTGATTAGTTTTTGGGACACTTCGGTCGGGGGGGTTTGTTGTTTTGCCCGTTTGAAGGTCATTTCTGTCATGCGTTATATCTCCCGAACCAAACATGCGATTTTCATCATTAAGGTGACAATCGACGCGTATTAACATTTATGTGATTATTTCAAGTTTTTAAAAAAAATCATGGAGGCGTTTTTTAATTTTTTTGTAAAAAAGTGCAAAAAATTAGGTTTTTTTTTCATAATTAGTAAATTTTTAACCTGATTTTCGAAACACAGTAATCAATATTTATAAAATTTATATACTCCAAACAGTTTTTGTGCAAAAACCAACAAAACTTTTTCTCAGGATTACAAAAAAAATTAAATTAAAAATCAAAAATCATTAAAAGTCATCATGATTTCAAGGTCACTTCTGCCATTCACTATATCTCACGAACCAAATATAATATTTGCATCACTTAGGTGCCAATCGACGTGTATTAACATTTTTGTAATGTTTTCATATTTAAAAAAATCGTTGGAGGCGTTTTTTAATTTAACAAAAAAAAATGCAAAAATTTAGGATTTTTTCATAAAAAATAAATTTGTTAACGAGATTTGCACAACACGGAAATAAATGTTTATAAAATTTATAAATCCTTATCAATTTTTGGAGACAAATCAGCAAAACGCTTTTCCATGATGTTTAAAAAAATTAAATTAAAAATAAAAAATCATTCAAAGGCGCCATGTAAAAAGTGTTCATATGAATGATTTTACCCGACTACTCTTATTCTGAAGACATTGTTGTTAAGCCAATCACAGTTTATTAATATTTGCATAATTTAAGCAGATTTTTAATAGTCTTCATAGCACCGTGTTTTAATTTTTATATCAAAACTGCTTAAATTTTGAAAATCAAAAAAAAAATTAATCAAACTTGCATTTGTGGCAATGAACGCTTTGAATGGTAAAATGTTTCGTAGTCAATACTTTGCTAGATCATATGCTATAAAAAAAGATGTCATCAGTATGAAAATAACAAATAACGTAGAACCCCCCCCCCCCATTGATCCGCGTGAATATTCAATCAAATCAATCAGTCCCCATCGACCAAAAACCTTACGTAATCAATTGACGCTCCCGTAGATGATACGATTAATATTAAGTCATTCCAGTTACTGTTATGAGAGGTACATTATTATTATTTAAAGTAGTATTATTTTCATAATTATTATTTTGTTTAGTATTTTTAATATTTATGTAAATATTACTGGGAAGTTGACCGTGTGATCCTCAAGGGTCGCACCTCGCGGCTTGTTAATTTAATTTTTCACGTAATCATGGGGAAAAGTTTTGATGGTGTTTTTACAAACTTTGTTTACAATGTATAAATTTTATAAAGATTGATTACTATTTTTCGCAAATCAGCTTAAAAATTTATTGTTTATGAAAAAAAAATTTTTGCAGTTTTTTTTTCTTAAATTAAAAAAACGGCTTCAAAGATTTTTTTAAAAATGCGACAGATTTACAAAAATATTAATACGCGTACAATGACACCTAAACTTACAAATCCTATGTTTGATTCGCGAGATATAACGCATGACAGAAATGATCTTGAAGAGCATGATCACTGTTCATGATTTTTTATTTGACTTTTGTTGTAATCATGAGTAAAAATTTTGATGACATTTTTATAAAAACTGTTTGGAGTATGTAAATTATATAAACTTTGATTACTTGGACTTGACAAAAAGGTTAAAAATTTATTGTTTTTGAAAAAAAACACAATTTTTTGCACTTTTTTTTAAGAAATTAAAAAACACCTCCAACGAATTTTTTTAAAACTTGATAGAATCACATAAATGTTAATACGCGTCGATTGACACCTTGATCAAGGAAATCGTATGTTTGGTTCGCGAGATATAACGCATGACAGAAATGACCTTCAAACGGGCAAAACAGCAAACCCCCCCGACCGAAGTTTCCCAAAAACTAATCAGCTCTTAAGATTCTAAAGACGCTTCGATTGACACCTTAACGAAGTCGATACGACTTTGTTTACGTGAGTTACGCTCTTTGAAAAAAACTGTCCACGAACGCACACACGAACGTACGGACGTACGTACATACACACACACACACACACATACATACTTCTGTCTAAAAACACTTAAAATATACTCGTAAGACCTCAAAACGTAAAGATATGTTGAAAATTTCAATTTCGATTTTCGAGTCGATTACAAGAACTTCCCATATACTGGGAAGTTAACTAGTGTTTCAAAGATACCAATTTCTTCAATTTAATTTTTTAAAAAGGGCAAGAGCTAACTAGATTCACTTTATGAGCCCTGTGAAGTAGTAGTTGCTCGAAAGATTACCATTCATATATTACAATGCAAACTCCGAGACTCTATTTACTGGCGTATTGCATTTAATGCATCTCTAATGAAAACAAAAGACTGAAGACAGTAGCCTATACTTTTAAATCGCAAATTTGAATGAATATTGCCAGTGTCATCCATCACTCTGATGATCGGTTGGCATACCTAATGATCTATACAATCTTTTTTTGTGTTTTATTTCAATAATAAATGATCTATATATAATTGAAACTTCACAATTATTCAAAAATCAAGGTTTTTTCTTCTACCCCTGTATATGAATATCAACTTTTTATACGTATGGTGATACATCTGCTATTTTCTAACTTCCCAGTATATGGGAAGTTCTTGTAATCGCCTCGAAAATCGAAACTGAAATTTTCAACAATTCTTTACGTTTTAAGGTCTATAGAGTATATATAAAATGTTTTTAGAAAGAGAGATATATGTGTGTGTACGTACGTACGTGCGTTCGTGGACAGTTTTTTCTACGAGCATAACTCACGTAAACAAAGTTGTGTCGACTTCGCTGAAGCGTCAATCGAAGCGTCTTTGCAATTTCAAGAGCTGATTAGTTTTTGAGATACTTCGGCTGGGGAGGTTTGTTGTTTTGACCCTTTGAAGGTCATTTCTGTCATGCGATATATTTTGCGAACCAGACATAGGATTTGCATGATCAAGGTGTCAATCGACGCGAATTGACATTTTTGTGATTCTATCAATTTTTTTTAAAAAAATTGAAGTCGTTTTTTAATTTATTAAAAACAAAGTGCAAAAAATTATGTTTTTCCCCATAAACAATAAATTTTTGACTGATTTACAAAATACAGTAATCAATGTTTATAAAATTTATATACTCCAAACAGTTTTTGTAAAAAAATAGGTAAAACTTTTTCTCATGATTACGTAAAGAATTGAATTAAAAATAAAAAATCATCATGATTTTCAAGGTCATTTTTATCATTCACTACATCTCACGACCCAATTATGATTTTTGCGTCCAATCGACGTGTATTAACATTTTTATAATGTTTTAACTTCATAAAAAATCGTTTCAGCCGTTTTTGTTTAATTTAAATTTAAAAGAAAATGCGAAAAATTAGGGTTTTTTTATTAAAAAAAATTATTTAACCTGATTTGCACAGCTTCCTATGATAATTCTTATTACTGTTAAGATCACATTGACGTGCGACAGGAAAATCGGTTCGGCCGTTTTTTATTGAGAATGAAAAAATTGAAAAAAGTCAAAAAAAATGCTTGTTTTTTAAACTATTGATATGCACTAGGGTTGTTACGGATATTCACATCCGCATCCGCAAATGCGGAATATTCGCTTTAATTCAGACATCTTCATCCGCATTCGCATCCGCATCAATAAATGCGGAGCTTTTACGGATGCGGATTCATATCTGCAACAAGTAATGAAATGCAAGAAAAGTTGGCGGGACCAGTCTGGCGCGTGCCTCGTGCCTGTTTGCTAGTTGCTTGCTATCTTATCAATAGGAAGGCACACATTGGTGACAAGATCCTACAGTTTTGTATGTTTTGTTTTAGTTATCGACGTGATTCCCTTTTCGAATCAATTACAGTGTTTGTTTACTCTGTTTATGGCTCAGACAATCAATCGCATCTTACAGTATTTCAGGACTGTGTGACGCGCTGAAATAGCACATTTTACATGAGCGTTTTTCGAAGATAAAAGATGCGTTAAGTCTTCATGTCAAGGACAATAATATTGAATCAATTTTGTCAGAAGAGTGGAAAATAATGGAATGTTATCTTGAACTATTGAAACCTTTTGAAGAAGCTACTCGTGAAATGAGTAGCTCTCAGGCACTCATATCATTTGCGATTCCTATCATTCAAATGCTTATGAAAAAACTTGACGACTATTTAACAAAACCACTGGATACTGATGCTATTCGGTTGGCAGTCTCAAATCTGAAAACACAATTTTCAGCGAAATTTTTTTCTTTGGAGGATAACAATTTATATGCAATTTCAACGTACTTAGACTCTCGCTATAAGCATAAATTGTTCAAACTTAAAAAACTAATAAGTAAGTCTAAAAGCTGTGTTAATTTTATTCTCAAAATATGACCAAAAAAATCATATTAAAATTAAATCGATTTTCATTTATTTATGTACTTAAAATTGAAATATCTTTAAAGAAATGCTTAAATCCGCATTCGCATCCGCGGATGTGAACCTCTAATAATTCGCATCTGCATCCGTATCCGCGGATGTCAAAATTTTGGCATCCGTAACAACTCTAATATGCACTATTAAATCGTGCAGATCCCAAATGCCTTCATTGTATTATTATTATTATTATTGTGTGTTTTAGCAAAATTGAGATCAAATTTGTAAAATATGTAATTTAAAGAAAAAAACAAGATTAATTTATAACATTCCAAACTTATATTATCAGGTTTGGAAGAACGGGAGTAGAAACGCTAATGCAGTTAATAATTGAATATTGTTCGAATTATTTAATATTGTTAATTAAAATCAAATATCATTAGTTATAATTTGATATTGTATATAGAAAGTTAATTATAATTACTCAGTAACGGTCAAACATTCTTAATAACGAATGATTATTGTAAATATTAATTAAATACCCTCAATAATGGTTGTGGATTCCGCGGCCGAAATGAAGGACGAGGTGGAGGACAAGGAGGAGGACAGAGAGGAGGACAAGGAGAATGACGAGGAGGAGGACGATGTTGCCGAGGTTTTGACAGAGGACGACCAGGTGGTGGAGACGTCTTCCTCTACCAAAGCTTTTACGGTTGGATAAAAAATTGATAAAAATAATGAAAGTAATTATAATAATTGAGAATAATAATGTTTAATAATAGAAATTATTAAAAATAGTAATTAATAATAAAAACAAATTATAGCTTTTTTATTCACCCCACTGGGAAGTTAGTCGTGTGGGCCTCAAGGGTCGCACTTAGACCTCTCCTCTCCGGAAATGATCTGCGAAATTTTTGCTGATTTTTTCTATTCTACTTACTCTGCTGTCACACCCCTAACGTTGCCTTACATCTCCCATCAATTCCCACCTACTCTAGTTACTATTTCCACCAATCCTTTTGATATCCAAGCTTTGATGGATTCACTTGATTCCAGTGTTGGCGCTGGTCCTGATGGGATTCCCAATGTCTTCGTCAAATCATTATCTTCATTTTTGGCCATTCCTCTCTCTTTCATTTTCAATTCTAGTTTATCCTCTGGCTCCTTTCCTAATGTTTGGAAACAGGCTAATATTTTTCCAGTGCTTAAATCTGGTTCCCCATCAAATGCTTCAAATTACCGCCCCATTTCTCTACTTTCATGTTTTCCCAAGCTTCTCGAACGTATAGTTTACAATAAAAATTTTCAATCACTTTTCTGTAAGCTGTCACCTGCTCAGCATGGCTTCCTTCCTAACCGCTCAACCAACTCGAACCTCCTTGAACTGACCCACACTGTCGCGAAGGCTCTCGACAATCATTCACAAGTTGATGTTGTGTACACTGATTTCAGTAAAGCCTTTGACACGGTTAATCATTTTATCCTACATCATAAGTTGGTTCACTTCGGCTTGACTGGTCCGTTGTTATCTTGGCTTATGTCGTATATCAGCGGTCGATCATGCCGTGTTAGCCTATGTGGTGCTTTCTCCTCTCCTTTTTGTCCTCCCTCCGGTGTTCCTCAGGGATATATTCTTGACCCTCTTCTATTCCTTCTTTTTATCAATGATCTCCCTCTAATTGTAGAGTCTCAGTGTCTTTTGTACGCTGATGATTTAAAGATTTACAGAATTATTCGATCTCAAGAGGATTGTCTTGCTCTTCAATCCGATCTGGATGCTGTCTACATATGGAGTCTTAATAATAATCTCCCTCTTAATATCCTGAAATGCCACACAATGTCTTTCTCCTTAAAACCTAATCCACTCAGTCATATTTACACCTTACAGAATCTCCCGCTAACTTCTGTCTTCCAAATTAAAGATTTAGGAGTGACTTTTGACCCGAAACTAAAATTTGAGGCTCATATTGCGGCGATCACCACGCGTGCTTCTCGAGTCTCTCGGTTTGTACTAAGGCACTCGCACATATTCACTGACATTTCTTCCTCCGTGCTCTTATACACTAGCCTCGTTAGACCCATCCTTGAATACTGTTCTCAGGTTTGGTCACCACATCATCAATTTTTGGACTTTTTGTTAGAATCCGTCCAACGCAAATTTACTCGTTTCCTTTTTTTAAATTTAATATTCCATACACACCCTATGTTGATCGACTTGCCAAGCTTCAACTACCTACATTGAATTCCCGTAGACTCCTCTTGGATGAATGTTTTCTGTTTCGACTTCACCACCGTCAATTAAACTCTATCCTTCCCGAATACTTAGAGTATCGTACTTCGTTACGTCCTACTAGGTACGACAATATTGTTGTCATACCATAAGCTCGGACTGAACTTTATTTCAATTCGCCAATGTTGCGTCTCCCTAGACTTCATAATGAACTGCAACTTGGTCCGTTTCCTACTTCATTAATTAGCTTTAAGCGTAGACTTAAGAGCGTGTTATACAATTAATTTTATTTTTAATTTTTTTTATTTTTGGCTTCATTTTATCTTGTAATTGGGCTATTAGTCTGTTAGATGAATTTAGAATAAATAAATAAACATATTTTTCGTTGCGTAGTCACACTAAAGCCAAATACACTATTAATGTTTCGCGCAGTCTGCAATGACATAGTTCCACGTAAGGAATCATACTTCATAACAGAGCGAATTTCCGACCATTCCATTTTCTAAAACAAAACTGAATTTTAATAAACGTTTTTAGTATTTTTAAGATCTTTTAATGATAGTAGATTTCTTACAAAAAAACCTCACGGTAAAATACTAAGCTAATGTCAAATAATCGGCTGTTAAAGTTTGCAATATTTTTATCTACAAATTTCTTCTTTTTAGTCTTATCCTGGTTTGCTCGATTTATATTATTCAAAAGACCAGACTCTGCAAAATGTTGTTACCAATAAAGCAATCCTGTATAAAATTCAGTTTCCAGTACAGAACGTGCTACCACGAGTCGTGCAGATTTTTGTGAACAATCAGTTAATTTGCTCTGGAACCCCAGGTGAGTTTACTAGTACTCTACTTTACTATCGTGAATGTGCACAGGAACATCTTCAACAATTTATTCACTGCGTATATTTTAGATAGAGGACCAGTCGTCACTAATATTAAACTGGAGCACACGCTACAAACACAGTTGTCTCAATCTCTGTCCGTCGGTAACGGCGACCCATCATATCAGATGTATTCCCCGGACCAAGGAAATAGACTCGGCCCACAGTCAATTATTCAGAGTAGCATTTATCCTGAAGATATCTATTCTTTGCCGCAAGCAACTCAACAGAATAGTCCCGCAGTCCCACCTGCCGTGAGCCAACAATATCGTCCTCCAGCTTCACCTCCCAGGATGAAACCGTTGGCGCCGCAGATTGCTTCTAACATACGCCCACAGAATCCCAACCAAGCGCAACCCGAAACGCAATACCCAACTGAAGATGTTGGGTAAGCATCTTGCGTAGTCGCAAGAGATTCTTTCAACTTCCACACCGAGAATATTCGTACTAAGCATTGAAAAAATGTATACCAGAATGACCTAACAACTAGTTTGTCTAGTTTTCGGATCGATCGGTGTACAAGTTAAAGCGACCACGCAACAAAACGCTTCTGTTATCATTTCAACTAATTGGTGATTTTTTTGCAACTGATTTCAGCAACAACCTGCAGGATCTTAATAAAATATGCGGCACGATTGATGCTAAGTTCAACGCGAGGCCGCTTGTCGTGGGAGGCGATGAAATAGAGCGAGGATCTTGGCCTTGGCTCGTAGCCATCTATTTCAATTTGCCAACATCCTTGGCCTTCCAATGTGGCGGCAGCTTGATTTCGAACAAATTGGTGCTGACGTCCGCGCATTGCTTCTACGGAGGCCCTAGGCGGTACACGGCGCAGGATGTGATAGTGTTTCTTGGCCGATATAACATACGAAATTGGAATGAAACAGGATCGGTTGCGTCTCCAGCCGATGGAGTGTACGTTCATCCCGACTATAATAACAACAAGCAGACATTCGATGCGGATATCGCGTTAGTGCTGCTGAAGAGCGACGTGAGGTAAGCCGCAAGCATGATTTCAGCTTGTTCTGAACTTGTTTTGATTCGGCACGTGTTTCGCTCGTCCATAATTTATTAAAGTAGCGGAACCAGATTTTCGCATTAGCTTGGGATTTCCTCGATTAGACATTTTTCATTGCCATCAATACAATAAAGTTCTGAAGCATCTTTAATGCACCATTACTTTGCCTATTTGTTGGTTGATTGGTCACTTAGGCCAAGATAGGCCCATTGTGATACCACAGAAGATTGGGGCTGCACTAGAACCTACGGGATGAGGATAACTATTTAGATTGGTGCATTATGGGTTTATTCTCGATATTACGTCGAAAAGCACAATGGAGTTTCCAAGCATCCACTATTGTTGCATCCAAAGCGTTGGTAAGCAACGGCCAATACCACTTTTTTCCACGGACTCGAATGCGGTAATTGTTGGTACCGTTGTCAAATAGGTCCACTCCCCCATATTTTTATTATACTCCTTTACGACGTGTGGCATCGGCAATATCCCAGCTTTTTTTTCTTTCGGTTGCATCCTTTTTCTCGCTGCATAGGTTCAACTCTAAGATAGTTCAACGCAACCGTGACCACCGAATAATCATTCCATGTGACGAATAATAACTCGTTGGTCTCGTCAAATGACATGTCGTAAGATCCTCTTGCTTTTTTTCCATGCCGGTCGCAAAATATTCAAGTTGACTAAGACTTCGCCGTATTTTATGCGAAGTGAAGAAATTGTCAAAAAAGACACAATGTTCGCTTGGGCGTTCTATATGTGACAGTAATCCTAAGATTACATTTTCACCCAAGGAAAATTATTCATCGTTTCGTGTTGACCCACCGACGTCGGCGTAAGGAATAAACTAAAATAAATAGCCATGGTGGGAGGTCAAGCACCAGAACTTATACCCGAATCGAATCGGTTTTCCTTTTATGAACATTTTACACGAATGACGATCAAAATAAGGGATCATTTGTAAAATGCAAAAATATGTATCAATATATCAGTTTTATCCACATCATCCAATTGGTGTTAAATTACACCAACGATTTTCCTATCAAAACCGTTGCTACAAAAATAATCGAATGTTATTGAATTTATTTTTAATTGAAACTATTGAGAAGTTATCCTCTGCACTGAAAGTGTTATCAGTTTTATTGATGGCTGAATAATTTTAATTTTTTTTCTCGAAAATTTACAATATTGTTTATTACACCAACCACATATCAAAATCAAGAAGTGTTAAAATCTAGTTATATTCCCAACAATGTTATTACATCAAATAAATATTTTTTTCCATTGTATGTTTTCTAAAAAAATTCAAAGTTGCTGGTGCATTTTTGCACCAGTGGGATGATATGGGTTCCCGACTTTTTTGAGAGGGAGGATAAGTCGGTTATTGTTATACGAGTTATTGCACAATTTTTCCTGCACAAATCAGTGTGCGAACAGCCAACCGGAAACAGATCCGCACTGGTCTATAGTGAGTAATCAGTGTCTTTTTTATACGTTAATGATCATATGTTAGAGCTAACTGTATAAATTTTAATTTCTAGTATTTTTCTCGTGGGTCTCTGAGTGAAATTACATATTTAGTTTATTTTTGTTCGCTGCAACCCTAGATTACTGCCATTTTTCTCGCATCTCCTCATTTTGCCAACTAAATCTCTGATTTCTGTTGGGAGGTTGGTGCCTGTTATTCTTCTCTGAATCTCAGGTGTGTAACTTATGAACTTTTCCACTTGTTGATCAAGGTGTTCTTTCGTTCTTAAAAATACATTCAATTCAATGCTGTTATTTAGTTCCTCTGTACACCCTTCCTAATCTGTGCGTCTGTTTGTATTTGTAAGGCATAAAAATATTTCAAGAGAATTTTATCGCTACAGTAAGGTAAAGTAAGTAGAAATGATTCGTGATCAGAGCCCGAGTCATATCCTTCCTCTATCTTAACATTTGTTATCGATACTCACAAATCAAGGATCGTAGTACATAAATCTATTAAATTTCAGATTCACCAGCTTGATTCGTCCGGTTTGCTTGTGGCCCACACCGTCAACCACTGCCGACATTGAGGGTAACCGTGGAGTCGTTGTGGGTTGGGGTCGCAACGAAGCTGGCCAAAGGACCACAAGTATCCCGAAGAAGCTTGAGACCACGATTGTGTCGGACCTGGAGTGTGTTCGCTCCAACGAACAGTTTCGAGTGTTAACCTCGAATCGAACATTCTGCGCAGGTGATCGCGATGGTAATGGTCCTTGCACGGGTGATTCTGGGGGTGGATTGATGCTTCGCCGGGACAATAAATGGTGGATACGAGGAACTATATCCGCATCACTCGCCGATTCGGAAAGAAGTTCGTGCAATTTAAGTGAATACGTGATTTTTGTTGATGTTTCCAAGTTTTTGTCGTGGATCAAATCGTATATGCAGATATAGAGCAGTTAGTATTGATTTTACACTGTGTTGCGAAAGAATGGATGTAATATAAAACGTACCGAATGTATAAATATTCCTGATGTTATAGTTTTTAGATTGTCATGTAATGTTGCCATAGAAACCTTAAATATTTACACGAAATTAAGACCAAGCATACAACCAGCATGTATAGGACATTTGTATTAAGTATTGCTTATTCCGATAAAATAAATTTGAGCTAAGTTGTATACATTTTTAACTATTAATAACTCAACTCTTTCGTGGTAAGCGAGATTCGCAGCCCTCAAAGAACACATAAAGAGATTCTCTGTCCTTATTGTCATGCATACGAGGAATGTAAACGTACCCGATGGTTCTTTCTTACGTTGGCTGGGCGCAACGAAAACTTAGTCAAAGCAATTGAGACGGGAGTTGGTATTTATCCATTGCCAAATCCCGTCTCAATTGCTGTCCTGTACTGTAACAATTTATTTTCTGAACCAATGGTAGCTAATTTTCGTTTGTCTTCAAATCTGAATTAAATTCGACGATCAACTTGTAATTTATATTTATGTCTTGTTATTTTTAATCTATAAAAGCCACCTGAATTTAATTTTAAAATAATTGTAATCATAATGGAAATGAAATGTAAGTATCACTTTATGCGAATCATTTCAAAATATTATTTATATGATTTTGTTGTTGGATCAAAGCTTCTTGCCTTGCTTTGCCAAAGTTAGTTGTATTTTTATCTATATAAATGCAACATCGAATTGTTGTTGGGGATCGTCTGTTGTGTGTGAATATATGATTATCACCTAAATTCAGGATTTTGATTTAATTTTTCGTAAAACGAAAAATAACTAGAAAACATTTAAAGGATCCATTCACCAATTGCAGAGTACGGAAAGCAACGAAACTATGTTAAATATATTTATTATTTACAAAATACTGAACATTAAACAATATTCTACACTAACTATGCGATGAATGATAAAAATAATATTTTTCCGAAGTTGAAAATCAGCTTCCGTTTCCCGGCAAAAATTAACTTTTTCCATGCAGTTCGATTCCAATGAAATGTAAAATTATAATTGAACAAGTGACGCGTGATCCTTACGAAGGAAAGGAAGCCCTTAAAAATCAATCTTTCGCAATGGTTCCTGTCCTATCACAACACTGGACTCGTCTGGCGAGATCTCGTGGACACTGGACAGTCTTTTCGTTCTTGGAGGTGGAACTGGAGGTGCTTTCGAATCTGTTATATCCATTGCCAGGCTGAGATTTGTGGTGAGCGTTGAAGATGGCGAGAGAGGAGGTAGATTGTGGGAGGCATCTTTGTCATGGCGCCAACGCAACAATTGTTTGACGCGCTGACCATGATAATGATACAAATAGATGGCGGCCAACAAGCACAGAACCAAAATAAGGGATACAATGGCAATGATGAAGCCAACGTAACGATATGCTTCGGGCGTTTGCTCTCCTGTTTCTGTGTCGCCGGGCTGTTCTTCGGAGGTATCCGATGAAGACGGAGTAGTTTTGGTGGCTGGTCGGAATGGACGCATTGTGGTTCGACCAGCCTCACCAATAGATACATCGGCACAAGCACGGAACTCCTCTTGCGGGCCACATCCTACTGCGCCAGTGCCATCCTCGCAAGTTCCCCAGTTGTTGCCAGCTACGTACCTCCATTGGAGTAGGCAGCTCGAGCATTTTAGGCCTAAAATAGAAAGTTCAAATATGATATGCTTGCTATTTCAAAAATCTAGCATTTTGATAGGAGGATCATTGGAAAGGGGACTTTAAATGTTGCAGTTTCTTGGAAAACGTGATGAACATGCATGAAAATGAAACCGACTAGATTCAATAACATAAATGTAGCTCATTGTGTCTTTGGTTTGTGGTCGTAAAGTCACTCTGAAATTAAGGCTCCATGGGGTTGAGAGTGCAAGGGAACTTTTTTTTCAAATTTATTGTAGGGCTCTCCATTCCATTCGAAATAAAGTTCCTACTTACCGGTTGGAAGCTTAGCCTTAATATCATAGATTCTGCTACCATTCCGCGGGTAGAATCTGGTATCAAGATCAGCTGGATTGTAAACTGACGGTGTTCCGCTTAGGACCTTCAGTACGTGCTTATTGAGGCAGTCCTGCTTCCCATTTGGCTCTGGACACACTCGAAATTCGAAGTATCTGAAAGAATAGAAGCATAGTTAAGTTCACAGGCGAAATACTCTCGAAATGTGCACTCACCCCATGTGACTGGCTGTTAGTTCCACCCTCAACGTGATATCGGCATCCAAAGCATATTTGCGCACAATCACACCTTGGCCCCATTTGCCACCGTACTCGTGGGGCCTTGGCAGTGGCGTGTCCCACGCATCACCGCACTCGCCACACTTTCCGTCGTTCTTATTCCATTGTCTTGCAAAACCGCCGCAGTAAAGCTCATGGTCGTTATAGTTTGGTGGCGTCTGGAAACCATACCGCCATGCTGATGCCCTACTTGGCGGCTCAATTAGTCGCCCATGACCGTTACAAATGCAGATAAACGCAATTGACCACACCACCGCCACCACAACTATCTTTTCGCTCCTCGTTAGCATTTTCGGTTGTTCTTGATTGTCGTCGTAGTTACCATTCAAAGGTGGTTCGTTTCTGAAAGAAGGAGGATGAGGATTATAAAAGGAAAGTATTTAACAAATATAAATATTTTGTTAACTACATAAAATGTGTTGCAGCCAATTAGCACTCATTAATTTTTACTTGTTTCCAAGAAATTCATTTCGCTTGTCTGTTTTTGTGATGTTGTGGCTCGCAATCGTAGTAAAGTTTGCCAGAAAATAACTGACATACATTCGCTGGGAGCTTGCGCATTGTTGTGAGAATGGCAATAACAATAGATTCGCGCCATCATTCGAAGCCTTTAATTTATGCAATAGTCCACAATAAAGTAAATGCTTGCGAAAATATGAACTGTTTGAGTAATGTTTGTTATGAAAACTAGTCGAACTTTTATCAGTCTCCCTAACAACATCGGTAAGAGTCCGGTTGAGCAAGTGGTGGTTAAATTTCAACGTAATTATCTACTTAAGTATCTACAATATGTTTTGGAATAGATTCTTTGCGCGACGATTAATATACTTTAGCAAAGCGGCTAGATAATTGAACTGTTAGGCGATTCCACAATTTAACACTCACATTATGCACTTACATGATCACATCAGAATAAGCTCAAACACCGAATTCCATTTGTTTTTGTAGTCTACGTATATTCAAAATGTTTCCTTTTTTCTTGTCAAATAAGTCGAAATCATTTCTCGCTGTATGATATGCAATAAAAGAAATTTCTGGATCATGTTCCAAACAGTTTTTGGCGATATTATTTATTTGGTTTAATATGCATAGGTAGAAAGCTAGGCATTTTCTACAATAGTGTGTTTTCTACATAGTTCATAAGATAATATAGGAGACAAAGGCAATGATCTAATTCCAGTCATGCGTTTTCAGAGAATATAGTTTTGAATAACATAAACTATTCAAGTGGTGTTGCGGTAGGCAGGATACGATTTTTTTTAGGAAATTAATCATGAGAAAAGTTGTAAACATTGGAAAGAGGATTGCATATATACCTAGTCGTCCCATAAATATTGATACAAGATGTTTTAACTATAATAATGAAACTACTACTTGGATTTTAAATTTTTTTTTACCATTTATTGTAAAACTAACACTCCACATAATAAAAATAAAGTATTCAAAATGGCCGCCTTTTGCTTGAATACAGCTCCGAAGTCTGTCAGGCCACTGGTCTATTGATTCTCGCCTGTTTTAACGACACGGGGTTGTGGTGGTGGTTTTTACAGACCATATCCTTTAATACTGACCAGAATTTGTAGTCGAGGGGACTTAGGCCTGGATTGTCTGATGGTAACAAATTAACGCTGATAAACTCTGGCACATGGTTCCCCAGTCACTCTTGTGTGGTTTTCGCCTTGTAGGCGGGCGCAGAGTGTTGTTGGAAAACCCGTTCTTTATTCTCAAACACGGTTCGCCTTAGGGGCTCCACTTCCTTCATTAAGATATCCTACGGATAGTTTTTGGCAGCTGTTTTGACGCCCTTTTCACAGAAGTGGATAGAAGTGACACCTTCGTAGGACACTCCCCACCAAACAACCACTGATGCTGGATAATGTCCTCGTTCAACCCTCAGGATCTTTTCCGTAGCCTCCTTGGAAGACCGTGCATATATCCTAACATTTTGTTTGTTGGAGGATTCCTCCATGGTAACGATTTGTACTGCCCTTTACCGTATCTCGATAGCAGCTGTTTTGACTTTTCCACCCTATTTCGTTTTAAAGCGACATTGAGTCTGTGTTCTGTTTGTCTTTTGAAAGCTGCAACCCCAAGTCTTCTTTGATGATACGACTCATGGTTCTTGGCGCACTGTTCATTTCAAAAGACGTGATTTTCTGATTGTGGACAAAATTTCTTGCGATTCTGGACCTTACAGCTTTGATGGCTTGTGGCTTACGAGCCGAGCGAGGTCTGCCGGATCTTTTACGGTCCATCACATCTTCAGTATCCATGAATAAGGCTTTAGTTCGATACACGGAAACACACGTGATTTTTAATGGCTTTAGTGTTTCGAAAACTCAGCCTTTCTCCATTTGTGTAAAGCAATCACAGTGATGTTGTTCTCTTTGCTAGACCACTCCATCGTAACGGCTCGAGCTACACTGACAAGATTTGGCTCGTTTTTAGAGCATATGTCAACAATCAGGACTACCAACACAACAATTAACTACCTGCAAGCTATCATCCGCAAGGGCCGCATTTACAGTTGTATCAATATTTATGGCACGAGTAGGTACTACAAGAAAAGTCATCAAGTTAAATGGCGATACAATAACATTGTATACGAAAAATTTGAATTAAAGTTTTTAAAAACGGTCAGGTTAGGTTTAGTGTTTAGTCAAACCAAGCAGATGTTGCTGCATTGAAGATGAGCTATGTAAATTATATATTGATTTGATCTCCACTATTTCAACGGACCATTTTTTATTTGTCAAACTTGTTTTGTATTTTCTCTTGGTTGCATCCTTTCATGTTAAGGAAAGAAATTTATCTATTACAAACGATCCTCATACATAATTCATAACCTATTGTTTTCAGTTGAGACCAAATAAACGAATAAGAACGTGTGTCCGATTCAGATGAAATATCTTATCCAATGGATTTTTATTTCAAACAAAACTACATACAGAAGATTGCAGTGAAGCTAAAATAAATGGTTTTCCGTTGACTGCTTTTTCGTTGCATACCACAATTTTCCTCAGCTGAACACCATAGAAGTACGTCTCGCATCGCCCAACATCTAATGTAGATGATTATGAAAAAGATGCAAATGTTAGCGCAACTGACGATGGCTTCGGGCAGAGCAAGCTCCATTCCATGTCGTCTTGCACTTTTGTTAGTTATAGTTTACGAGATGACCTCTTCCATTGTTGAAATCATATTGTTGTTGTTTTGTTTGCCTAGCGTTTGGAAAATTCTGTTTGCAAATTCAATGTCTACAAGACAAGACGACATTTTACCGGGCATGGATCAACCGACTAGCACTTTCTTAGAAGATCGTTATTTGACTGTAACTGGGTTAGATATTGAGATCGCGTAAATACTGCAAAATGGTTTTCAGTTGTTGGATGGTTGCAAGAAATCGTGATGGGAATCTAGATCGTCGTGACGAAATGTTGATGGGAGATCGAAGACAAATTAACATGTTTCAGGACGGTTTTCGTGTTAACACAATTTTATTCCGGTTTTCAAAATAAGTTTCATTACAATTGTGCTGCATTTGATTTCCGCTTATGTGGAAGGTTCATTTGGTTTGCATGTAGGCCTTTTATTTCCTATTTCTTTTAGAGTTTTTGCCAATATAGATAGGTTGCAGTTAAATCTATAAAATATTAGACTAAAATGGAAAGTTGCATGGATTGATCTGTCTCAAGCTTAATCCCACTCACCCTGCCTTAAAGAAACTTTACTTCGATAAAGCTTGTGTTCTATTAAAGGTACGTTCCGAAAAAAATTTTGTATGATTTTTGGGAGTTGCCTTCCCACAAGAAATAATTGAGCATGTTAGGCTCTTTTGCGTCAAATGTATCCAGCACATCGGGTTTATTGGTTTTGTGACAATTGGTGGGATTGTTTAATGACCACACATGCATCGAAGCTGAAATCTGCTGAAGCCACCATCGAATTGCTTGCTTCTAAATTTTCATTGTTTCAGATGAAGAAGAAGAAAGACCCTGAGCACAATAGCTTGCTATGAGCAGTATCTTACATCGGACAGAAAAACCATATCTACCTTACCTGTTCTACCGCCGAAATTTATCCAATTCTCTTGTTCAGACAAGGCATCAACCGAAATAGAACAATAAACATCGAGACAATCCTGCGCAATCTTTTAGCATCGATATGTGTACTTCTACTACTTCCGATGCTGATGATCTGTTAATGTTTCTATTACATCTACTAGAGATAGTGGTACTGGTGCTTCGTAAGGTCAACAGACTCAAGGGTCAACACGTTTTTCTGGCTCTGGTTTATATCCTATATGCTAATAAGCCATGTGAAAAGAAAACTAGGGTTTTCGTGCATAGTACACGTGAGGTGTCTTATAACCTATTCACACTGCCGCAAAACTACATAGTTTTGACACTATTCATGATTTTGATCATCATCAGGTTTAAAACACGTATTTTCCCATATGTTTCCAAATTACGTCCGGAACATAATTTGGACAAAATGACGAATCAAAACAAGGTAATAATCGATGTTACCATATATATAATAGATGTCATACACACTTATTTTCATCGACTTTTCCTTTTCTTCTTTGTTTCTAAGGAAATAATAACATTCCTGAGATTATCTTTATTCGTAAAAACTTTTATAAATATTCAGGCATCCATAATTTGTGACCGGAACTCTTGAACATGTTTATCTGACAAAAAAACCATCTCAATGCAATATAAAGAGTCTGAGGTATTTCGAAATGCATGAATCAAAAATACGTTTTGTCAGGGCAATTTAAATGGACTATCAAGCTCACCAAGGAAAATCTTTCTCATGATTAGATGGTCACGTTCAATCTAATTGTCCCCGCTGACTACAGCACTACCAGTTGGTGTCCTTGTTGAACGCTTTGCACAAAAGGAAAGAAGAATTTTTCCAAAGAAGCTTATCGGGTACCCGAGGCATAGCTTCGAGCGGATCTATCAATAAGTTAAAGGTACATTACCAGATTTGCGATTCAGGTTGTAAACTCTTAATCTTTTATGTTTGTTATCAAATGAGTCTGCCTAACCGGGATATCCTTCAAAAATATCATTAAAGTTATTGTAGCTTCATGTTGATTTAAAAATCAGAGCTGGTCTTGTAACTTCTATTTTCGTGGTCACTTGAACAGCTTTATCTATATTCTCCAAATGACCAATAAAAACGATTGAATATTGAGCGCGGTTTGGAGATAAATTATGAAAATATTCGAAAGATATAACACAGTGTAACTCTAGTCACCTCGATAAATTTCCCGAAGTCAAATAAACATATTAAAATCCATGCGCAAGTATTGTGTCATGAAACTATCTCATCCCAGAGTATATTTTAAAGAAAGGTGTATTTTATCTGTGATATCGAAAACATCAACAAGTTTAAAATTAAGTAATAATAAGAACCCAAATCTCAATTTAGCACGAAGCTCAATTTTATAATATTCTCCGTTCTAGAGATCATTGACCACTAATTCCATGCAAAACACTGTAGGTGCTGATTTCATATAAGGAAACTGGAAAAAATCGATCTTTTTCACCTGTATTCCATATCCATCCAGATATATTCGTTACAACTTATCAACGTACGAACTTAACTTTACGTGGGAACTTCACCTCGAGCTATGGTGCGTGTTAGCGATGCGGTCATGTCGGCAACATACGAACAGAATAAAAGACTTTAATTCAAGAGCATCTTTAAGAAAGGTTTCCAGTGAAAGTGGTAAGTTTAATTTCATGCTATTGCCATTGGAACTTTTCCTTTCTTTGTTGCGGCAAACCACATTTTGAAAAGTTACCACCAACACGTTGCAGAGTCATCTTCACGTTGCCCTTAAAGTTTATCGTCTCGCAATTAATATATGTACAACAGTTGGCGGAAATTCGCTTCAGTGAGAATTATATTGGAAGATTAGTTGACGATAAACGAATAGATAGATACTTTAGCTTTCCCTTTACATTAAAGTAAATCTCATATGCGTGAAAATCTTGATTTTAACGTTTTGGACTGACTTGCGAATAGGAGGGCCGAGACCAATGATCATTACTCTCCGTTTCGGGGGTAATGTTGCAGAGATCCGTTTTTTTGATAACATTTCTCCAAAAATATTTAGATAATTTTGGACAGTTGAAATTAATCTACTGTTATGAAATTATTGCAGGTTAAATTTAAATTTGAAGGAGTAGTTTTTTATTATAGTTTTAATTTTCAATTCTTACCGTAATCATAAATTCTTCACAGATCGTAAAGTTTACTTAAAGGCTTCGATTTTGTTTGATAGCAAAAAAAGTTGCTATTTAGGTATATACGAGTATTTATTTATTAAGCCAGTATCAATTTAGTGAATTTATACATATTATAACATTTGAAATATGCGTCTATTTTTAAAAAAAAAAATTCGAATAAAAATGCTTTGATTATAGAAAAATTAACGACTTCTGTCTAAGAATTTATGAGTAATGAGCTTTATTCAACATACAACATGTTTGAAATTACTTTTTTAATAATTTTACGACTCTGTGGTCACTTAACACTTTTGAAGAGTCTCTGATCAAACACTTCCTCGTGTTTGGGCCGCTATGATAATTGTTGTTGGCCAATCACTGATGATTATGAAAAATCATCCAGAAGAATACCATGATTTGCTAAATTACAAATCTACGTGTAATTTTCTCCCACTGCCTGCACATTTAATTAAAAAATCAAAATATAAAATGGAGAATAATGAAATGCATTGAAGCAAGTGATTTTACGACAACTTTCACTTGGCCAGAAATTAAATTCACCACCCGTGGCAATATAAGGAAACCACATGAATAATTGACTATTAAAATATTTGTTAGCTGGTGGTCACCTATGCAACTATTTCCGTGTGAAAGCTACCTCAGATGGATTCTATACGTTGGATTTTCACAGGCCGGCAATGGTTTTTTTGACCGATTCCATGGAAGATCTTCGTGTAGTCTATTTTGTTATGCAACATTGCATCCATTGAATGGTACTCTGCCACGGAAAGCCTGGTTTGAGCGATTGTCCACGAAAATATGTAAATTTCATTGTTGCAAGGATGCATAATACCATACAATGTGGAAAATGAAGTGCGATCGGTGAAAATTAGTTTGTGGGAAACTTCAGCCAAGAGTATGGGGAAGATGGCATGAATAAAATTAATAAGCCAAGGAAGCTATGGATAAAGCTCTTTGATGAATATTGTTTTGAGTATAAAAGATATTCTGAATGATTCATTTAAACACTATCCATGATGTAAAAAGAAATGAATCAGATAGAAGCAATGGCATGCATTGTGGTTGCCGGCCCATTCTGGTCAACATATTGTTGAATTAAGATTAGTTATTGGCAACAATAAAACGTATTTTGTATCGAAAATCGTTAAAGGTTTCCGAGAACATATGATGAACATATGTACATCAAACCGGACGTACATAGTTAAGATAGTTATGCCGCGCCAACGATAGCAATGAGGCTCGATTTGTTTATGGATCCAATAGTTTAAATATTTACGAATATTATTTTAAAATAAATGCAGTGACGTTTTAAACCGAGAGTTCTACTATGTTAGTATTCAAATAATTGACCCTTATTTATTAAAGAACAAGATAATAAAACTACTCTACGTACCTTTTAACATGTCACTACATTTATTTTAAAATAATATTCGTAATTATTCAATCCATTGGATTCATAAACTTACCTATGCTTTAATATCAATTTTTTCCTTCATACGTTCACCATTTTGCTGAAAATCATGAAGGAATTTTATCAAACGATGCATTTGTTTTATTTAAATTAAAAACATAAAGTTTTAATTTGTGTTTCAAATAACACATGTTGCTCTAATAATAGGAATCGTTGAAAAACTGCTCCTTGAAATGTCCTCGCAAAGTAAGCTGTGTAAGGCTGGGTTTTGAGTATGCACTCAGCGACACATGACTGCAACCAGGTTCGAATAATGAATTTATCAGCTTCCTTTTTTTAGAACATTGAAATCTAATTTAATGGGTGCAAGATTTTTAGGACGACTCTACCTGCAAATTTCTGTAAAAATCGGCCACCCTTGATTGTAGGCACATAAGTTTTTGCTGATTCGACTCGAAATAAACTCTTTAACTTTGGAGTGTTTTGAAGAGAAGTCAAGAGCCAGCTAATAAAGCAAAAATGTGTAGCAGAAAAGGAAATTGGCAAAATAAAGGCACCGAAGAAAGGAATAGTATTTGATCAGAGAAGTAGCTAGAATAGTCAACAGGAGTGGAGGAATAGTTGAGAGATTTCTCAAAGACTGCGAAAATTATGGAAGAAAGCAATGAAGGAGGACATAAACTGCAAAAACAGTACCTGAGCGGCGGAGGATCTTCCAAATAGCCTCAAAAATTGCGAGAGAAATTCAAAAAGAGACTGGAACATCTGCCAGTTTTCGAATGGTACACTGCTCACTGAAAAGTTCACGAAACTTACAACGTCTCTGTCTGAAGAAGAAACCAACAATGATCCAGAAACATAACGAAAAAAGGGTTGACTGTGCTCGAGAACACATATCGTGGAAGGACGACTGACGATAACGATTTAACTTGAATGGATCCGACAGAAATGCAATCTACTTCCATTACTTCCGAAAGGAGGTGAAGTTTCTCATCCATCGTCACAGGAGTATCATGGTTTGGGAAACAATTTCGTATACTGGATATCTTATATTTAATAGTGGAAGACGTATATGTAATGACTACATTGCTGTGCTAAGGAATGTTAAATTAAAAATAATAGAAAAGCTTAAGAGGCTACAATGGATTCTCCAATATGATTACCCAGTGGTGCATCCAGCTAAAGTAGTGAAACAGTGGTTTGAGGAAGAGAATATTGCAGTTTTAGATTGACCATCACTACCTCCAGATCTGAAAATTATAGAAAATCTTTAGGGGTGGCTCAAAAGAAAAATACATGAATCTAGGAAACAGTTGAGAAGAGGACTAAAAAGCAGTGAAAATAGCAGCCTGTACAGTGATTCGCTTGAAAATTATAAGAAGTTTGTGTAAATTAATGCTCAGAAGAAGTTTTCAAGGAATTAACCGAAATGATGATAGTGCAAATCATTAAAGAAATCGTTTAATGCGATTTTAAAAACTTTCTTTTCACCTCTTTCATATTTTTCTAAAGGAATCCTCACACTTCCTTTTGTAGTGTACGAGAAGGGGAACTATGGGGTAGCTAAGAGGAATATCAAAAATACAGCATAATTGTAATGTTAATCATTCTTATTTATTTATGGCACACATGTTTTTAATCTAACTACAATGTGGCAAAGTTTTTGGGAGATCAACTTATCACATTTTTTTGCAATTAATGATATTAAAAAGGAACTTACGAAAAACCATCTTGCCCTGTGCTATTGGGTAATGAAATGGGTCAATATATGGTAAACTAAGTATTCTGACAAAACACACAATTACGGATTTCCTCGACGTCTTCGTCATTCACACCAACATAAGCATTGTGCGCCCAACGTGCACAAAGCTAGCCATCCAATGTTCTGATGATTTCAGAAAAATATGATTTATATCATTACAATATGGAGACAAATGGCATCTTCATCATGGCTCTTTTGCATTGTGGCTTCAAGTTTGGACTTTGTTTCTTTTCCCACATTTTCAAATTTTCCTATTCTTTTTTATAAAGAATTCAGTAATGATGACTGATTTTCCTCTCTGATGTTGCTTCCTCTTTTCAGTTTGTTGAACTGAGGGAATTGGCAAAATATCATTAGCGGATGCATTTTCAATGCTAGATGTTAGATCTCGGCAAATTGCACGGATGGAAGATTTAGAAGCAAAAGAACATCCAGGTTCAGGTTAGGGAACAGGTGTTTCATCCACGGCAGATGTGACTTGCCCGTAACATTCGGTAATCAAATCTATTCTAACTGGAGTGGACGATTCTGTCGTAACTTTAGGTCCTGTTGCAACAGCTTCAGTGTGAAAAGTTATTTTGACCGTTGAAAATACCTATGAAGTTTCGATTACCTACAATGTGTCGCCGCGTTTTATAGCACTTATCAGGTGAAACCTTTATGACCTTTATCTTGTATCCATCAGATATTTAAGAAAATCTCAACAAGTTTATTTAAGCTCAATGGTCTATAATTTAAGGGATGTGAATTTGCCAAGAATCCATCATTCGTGAAGGTACCTAAGCATTCGAACCTGCCTAAAATCATGTCCCGCGTAGTGTTTATTTTGAAACTTGTATAATGTTCCATTGATATATATGTACTTTAAGATACCTAAGAACCTCTGCCAGTCAAAAAATGCCATCGTATTCGTTGTACCATAATTTAAAAATTACGCTCATAGATTGTAACTACGTGATTACCAGTGAACATATAATGCTTTGCTTGAAACAAAACGTAAGCTTATTATCACATATGTATGTGCGTCACATCTGTCGCGCCTTGATTGCAGGTGGCAATTTGATTATATTCACTTTACTTTACTGTTTTAGGCTCCGTTAATGATATTTGAACTGTTCCAGACACTATTTGACCACTAAAATACACTGCATTTGGCTGATCAAATTCAATTTCAATTTTCGAGTCCATTTCAATCGATGGCAATAAAAAGTAGTACGAAATTTCACTGTACCAACTTGAATTCAATCTGCTATCCAGAACTAACTTTTTCACCTCACTACCGAACAAAATGAAAAACCATAACGAACACAAATTTCTTTACACCAATACTAAAAAATACCTCCGGCAGGACTAACTAACTACAATCAGCTCTACAATCCGACTTTCCTTATCCGGACTCTCGTGCGTCGCGTCGCGGGAACAGAAACAATCTGAATGCAAGCGGGTGACTTGTGTGCCCATCAACATAACACTCTCCAAAATGAAAACAAAACGTTCTGGCTAAACTGTAAGTGGAAAATCAGTCATCATATTCCTATTTCCTATTGTGTATTATCGTCTAGAGAATTCAACATATTTATGCTTCTTCTATTATCGTAGGCAGCTCAAGAACCAAAAGCGAAATTAAACGCGATATCCCAGCGACCCAGCGCCTTTGTATCGTTGCTGGATATACATATGACCTAATTCAAATACCAGGCTATCTTGAAAACTAAAACCACTCCAACCGTTGCCCACCAATAATTCTATCAGAGTTTCTTAGAACGTTTTGGTGATTGTTTACTCTGTGATAATTTGTTTTCATTTTGGAGAGTTTTATGAGGACAATGCAATACTTTATGGTCAACCAGATTGTTTCTGTTCCCGCGACGCGACGCTTTGTTTGGCTTTGGCACTCCCTACGAATTTGTTCTTGAAACAATGTGCATGGGAATAGAATGACATAAACTCGCGCGTTTGTTGGAAAACACGAACGCAAACGAACACGAACGTAATTTCAACTTTGCCAGAAACCACTTGACCGCTAAAATAAACACCATAACAATTAACAATGATGGGCTTCATTTTCCAAATTTAATCTGTTTCACGCTCAATATAAAACAGCCTCAAAACTAATGCTTATAACTCCCGTGCACGATTAAAAATCAACTGATCTCATGCTGCGAACGGTGTAAATATTTATATGAAGAAACACATATGATCCATTTACTTTTTACTATGCTCGAATAAAATCTTTCAATTAAACAATACAATTAATTGAAGTTATGAATTCATTCAATAAGACTTACATGACGAAATGGACGGATTTTCAATCAATGTGATTGGCCCTCACTTTATTTAAAGATCTTAACAGTTATAATACAATAACTGTTATAACTCTTCAGGCTAAAGGGTACTGAAAACTTTATCAACGTTATCGTCGTTTGATTTCATATTAGGTGTTCATATACAATTTTCGAAATTATGTGTGCCTTAGTGATTTGGATTTTAGTTCTATAATTTAAATAATTATGTTATAAAGTGCTCAAACAAGACTTATCTCAACGCTCTGCCAAAATTTCATTATCATCGGACAATAAGAAACCGAGTTATATATGATGTAAATGACATGTTTGTGTGCTGCCTCCGTATAAAAATGAGTATTAAGCAAAGAGCAAACATTCGAAGGACATTACCAAGGAGTCAAAAACTACCAAGGCTTCGGGCACAGCATTGTGACTGGTGATGAATGTGATACTTTCAAAACGATCTAGAAACCAAGCGCTAAGTGCAGAAGGAATGGATGCAGATGAGCCTAATCCGAAAAAGCTGTTTGAAGTAGTGAAGACAATGTTGATTTGATTCTATGATTTGAAGAGAATAGACATAGACATTAGACTTAAGCCTAGTGGATACCTTTGAGTGGCCAGATCCAGTTTGTCTATCTAGAACGAACAATCTATCTCGCGGTAGTCCCAGCTAGCTCTAGCCCGCTATAGTGACTCTTGGTTCCGCACTCGAGTTCAAGGGCATATGGGCGATTGGTGTTGAGTCAACACTCTTCAGGCAGTCACTTGTGCCCGGAAATTGATTAGAAAGTGATTCATTTTGTTGGCGCGATTTAATTAAGTTGGATGCAGTAAAAACGCCTTTAATAAATTCGAAAAAAAAAAATACTACAAACGGTTTGATATGGAAATGCAACAATTTGACTTGGTTAAGTATGTCAACGTTTCGCAGAAAATTGTTGGATCGAAAGTGAATCTGAGCATTGGCCAAATTAGAGCCGGGCCGGTTTCGCAACATTAATTATTGATCTTCGCAACCATTATTATTGACCTGGTCGCCTACAATCACATGATATGCGCATAACAATTTTTTTCGCATTGCTACCAATATGTATGTATATTATTCGAGATGTGAAAAGCAGGAGTCAATTGTCCACGGCGAATTATTGGATTGGCATGAAATGGAAAGTTGTGTTGCACGAGTGTCTTATAAAACTGGAGACAAGCGCAGTTAGCTAATTATGAAAGGCAGTTGCCGCTTCGAATCATGGGCTAATCTTGCAGAAAATAGGTATCCATAACTGGGTTCAATTATACTTGACCAACATTCGCACAATTTGCTGGAAATTCAGAAAAGTACTTGTGAAATGTTCAAAGACATGACGAAACAATTAAGTATGTAGTTGCATACACCACGGTAAGTTGAGCGTTTTATTCAGTGTACAACTTTTAAACTTACGAAATAAATGAAGTTTCATGTATTCAATAAATCAGTGATCAAAAAACTACATTTTAAATTCGTAATGAAATGCGTCGAATACTACTCGTTTCGTTCTATTTTCATCTCATTCTAATTTTATCTGATTTCTTCAAACTCTTCTCGAAATACACAAAGAATCTTTAACTGCAATCTATAATTTGATTTGAGTTTTTGAAACTGTCGAAAAAACTGTTGCAATAGTAATAAAAAGGGTTGGAATTAATGCACTCAAAGAGCATTCATGAAGTTATTAGGAAGATGAGAATGCCTACTTTTTTGTTTCAGTTTAATCCTTTTACATAGTTCACAGTTTACTAATCGGAAGGCTTCTCATTTTTCCCTTACCCTCCATATTTTTCATTACGTTACGTCCTCTAGGTAATAGATTATCATTTATTGTTACAAAAGCATTTCGTTGGTCAATATCTTTTAAGTTTATTTACCGGTTGAATAAAATAGAATGTTAAATTATCATGGAATATATTCAAACTTATTACCAAGTGATAAAAATCTCATACATTAATTCACTAGTCTTCACCTCATTCACAGAAATTTTACAGCTCTATTTACTACACTCAGAAAATCGTCACACTCTAGACCGTGAATTTCAAACCCACAAATTACTCAATGGGTCCAGTATTGATCTAACCTAGTACACAAAACAACTACGAATGTGCGTCATGCCGTGTTACGCTATATCCTTAGGAGGATCTACTGGCGCATTTATGACTTTAGCCTTTTGGAGAAATATGATACTCGTTATTAAAGTAATGAATCATATGAATGGTTGTATGTGCAATGTAATTCACATGAACCGTCACTCATTTAGGGGGTAGTACCGGTTAGAATGCTAGAAAACAGCCTAATTTTCAATATTTTTTTTCAGCTGCTTTATCGTATATGAATTTGAAAATTTGCATGAGTGAAACACACATTTTGAAGGTTACAAAAAATGCTCTGAACATCGCGAATGAGGCGAAAGAATTACTGTATGGACCTGGTATCAACGACTCAATGTAAGTTGCTACAAAATAACTTTAATTCATTAAATCGCGGTAAAAAAAACTTTAAACGCGTTTTTCTCGAAACTTTGTTTTTCCGAGCGGTAGGCACGATTTCTCGAGAACGAATCGACCGATTTTCCTGAAACTTAGCACAGTTCCTCTTTATAGTATTGACTCGTGCTTGAATGAAGGGATTTTTATTCAGTTGACTCGTTCTTATTTTATACGAAAAAAAATATTTTAAAAACGATGAGAATCGGAAAAATGCTTAAAAATATGAGACGAATTCATTCAAATCCATGTCAAAACTTTAATTTTTTTCAATTCCTTCGTTCAAGCACGAGCCGAGTACATTAACTATAAGAAATTTTTTGAATTTTTGATTTGAGATGAACCTGCGCCGAAATATTCTGCCTGCCGCAAAAAAAGGTTGGACGAGGAAAACTGCAGGAAAATTGACAATTTTCAATGTTTTTAGCAGAACATTTTTTTTGCAACTTCTTGAAATGCTAAACTTTTATGTGTATAATAGATTTTTGGTTTTCAAAATACAATTTTTTGAAAAAATTGTTTTGTTTCCCTTCCTTTAAGAGCTATGTAGCTTCTTAAGGCCTTAGAAACCCTTGAAATTGTCAAAAAGTCAATGTTTTTCTTACAGGTTTTTAATCTTCAAACTTAAAAAAAATTCAAAAATTTGGCGGGAAGTCGTAAAATCGAAGAAATTGCAATCGTCGTTGCAGTATCTACATTTGAAGATGGAGCTCTGATTTATTTAGAAGTACTTGAATTACTTTGGATCAACATTGGAGTTGAAGTCCATAATTATTTTTGAAAAAGAAGATGTTAACTGTTTGAAATACGAGATACAGGATGCAGAATATGTAAGTGATTCAACGTGCTTTCCCAGAAATGAATTATTAAACACGGTCCTGGAAGAGGACCTATTGAAATAAGTGTCAATAATAACCCCTCCCCTTGAAAACGCCCCGCATAATCACCAGGATACAATCGATACAATCCACAAAAGAGGCTAGAGTTAACAAGAGATTGAAGAAAACCATAAAACCGCGAAGAGTTAGAATAGGCGACTAGCCGTAATTTCATTTTGTACCTATTAGAAACTTTAAACATGTTTTTCTCGAAACTATCTTTTTAGACAGTGTCAGCACGATAACACAGTGAATTTTCAATGAATTTTAACTTTGTTTCTTTTATAAATCTTGATAATTATTTTTTCTATAGTCTGACGACAGACTTCGAAAATTGCTTTGTTGAACAATTTTTTAAAATTATTAATCATTAATTTTGTTTAAAATTGCGTACTAAAGTTTAAAATACAGCAATTTATTTATTTTTGGCGGGGAAAAAACCTACCATGAGACTATTACTAATACATTGATATTTAAGATATTTTTTAATTCTTCAGATTGCATAATTTTCGACGAGATGCTATGTCGACAAGAAGGTGTCATGGTTTTCATTAGCAGGCGTCAAAAATAATGTTAATATTATAAATATTTTCTTTTATTTATTATTTGTTATAGTTGAAAAGTCAAATACGAATGTAAAATCAATAATTAAATTTTTCTTTTCATATCACCTTTATAATAATTTTTCAAATTTGATCGATTTTTAGCGCGTGCAGGGATGTGATGAGCCCGTAACTGCTTTTTTCTCTTACATTAAAATGTTCCAAATACTCTGAAAATACGCCAAAAAATTTTTTGAAACGATATTCGTATTAGTTCTCGAGTTATAGTCCGTTATAGGCAGCGTGGCGTTCCCCAGCCGATCGAGCACACCTGCCTATATTCTTTCCGGCGCTATGGGCGCTTCTCTAATTGTGTATCCCTACCATATTCTTATAAATCTGAAATTCTAAGGAAATAGAACGTGGAATCGCTGACTAACATGTAAGTTATAATAAAAACTTATAATCAATGGTTTTTATCTACTGCAAACTTTAAACGCGTTTTTCTCCAAGTAGTACCTTTTCAACTTCCGTACAAAGTATCGAACCGATCCGGCTCAAATTTATACCACATCTACAAAAGAGTATTACTTTTTCGTTGAACCTACATGTTTATGTAATTTTTGCCGCCGTTTTGGGTTGAAAAATTATAAAAAAAATATTTTCTAGTACTTTGAGACATGCACTTTAAGGATTTCATGTTTAAAATCTTCTGAATATATAAAATATTTTTTTAAATCAATCTGAAATTAGCATTTTTTTAAAATTTTACATGTATTTCCCCCCCTTAAGCAATATTTCCATTTCGCATCTTCGAATCGCATTATTAGCAGACATTTTCTCATAGTTCCAATTTAAAATACACGCCTCATCGGTCCATAAAAAATTGAATGTAAATTAATTATAAAAAATGATACTAAGCTAATCTGTTAGCAGAGGGTAAAATTGATGGAAACCATCAATCACAAATATTACACCTAACCATTTGTTTGTTTGGTGAGTTGCGCTACAAACAAATAATTTACTAAGTGAATAAATTATATAAAAAAATATCATCGAACGTAATTCATTTCAAATTCCACCTGCATCTTTCCTCATATTCTGCAGCAACCAGGAAACTACAGTGAAAATGCCTGCAATTTTCCGCTTAATAAAGCGAAGGCCGCCATCCGAATTCGTTTGACGAGAGGATCCACTCGCGTAATTCACATTCGAACCAGTGAAAAGTAGTGCTGACCTCACTTTGCGCTAAAAGATGTAAACAAATGATGCCCGCGAATCCCACGTTTAATTACTAGAGTTGTTGTTGGCGTTGATGCATCAAAACAGCGTCGCCATGTAAGAAAGATACCTGTAATGACGCCGAAGCAATCTTTCGACCAGATTTTTGGACAGTTGGAAGATCTAGAAGACGTTATACGGTGGACACAAGTTCGGACTGTTATTGCCGGCCCTACAAGGAGTGGTATGCTAATATGGTCGAGGACAGAAATGAAGAAAGACTAGTTTTCAGTTCAATCAACTTTGACTTAGCTCGCCAATATGGCAGAGCCATTTCAATTGATTTACAGCAGTCGAAATAGTATTGATAACATATTTCTTATTATTATATTTTCAGTTAGCATCGAGCCAAAACTCTTTGAATGTTTTGCTGACATTCTCGAGGACTGATTGAGTGGATAAAACACCGCAATTACCACACTATCTCAACTATTATGTTGCGACCGCCGGATTTGGATAACAATGTATAGTTTATTGCTAACGAATTGCCGGATGAATTTTAACGAGGAGGATTTTCAAAGACAAGACCCTACCAATTGGATAGCTAGTGTAGACATGAAATGCATTTTAGTGTAAGTAATGTAATGCAATCAACATGTTGACTGTGCAATCATAGCCCACCACCTTGAACACTTCCCATTTAAAAGACTTTCGTCAATAATTGGATTGCACACAAATTGAAATTTCCAATTATAAGAAGACTGCTACGAAAGCCAGTGGAAAGCCAGTGGAAAGCCTTCAACATCCCTTATATAAAATCTGATAAATTGCACTATGCATCGATAAGATGAAATTAAGGATTCAATAAAATTAAAATGGCAAGGTTGAAGACTTAAACCTCGATTGATTTGGGTGCATTCAATGCGATGTCGAATAATATATTCAGTTGATACTTTTAGCCAAGTGGACACGAATGGCTTGTTTTTTATCTCCTTAACTATTGAAAAATTTACATACAGTCCGAATTTTCTCGTTTTAAATTTATCTTTTATGTCCAGATCATACATTGCTTATGGATACACAGCTTTAATCTACGTTAGGAGTGTAGCTAACACAGTAGCAATTTAACGATGATATGTTGATACAGCCGTAGAGTAGACACAAGTAGAAAACAGTACCTGATTTTTCCTTTAATTTTGATCTAAATTAATCATAGAGACGTTAAACAATACTATGCAATAACATCAAGCTAGTTCGAAGGGTTTAAGAACCGAATTTAACGTAGTTGGATTTTTTTACACGTATTACTAGATGTTTTAACTTTAAAAACCAATTCATAATTATTTTATTTTTATAAATGGCAGCTGTACGAAAATTTCATCGTAGACTGAATTGATTCACGGAATTGATGGAAAACATCAGAAATAATTTTTTTCCTCCTATTTATAAAAGATCTACGATGTATAGGAACTCAAAAACCTTTAAAGAAAAGTAAGGCTTCGAAAAATGATGCATTTTTAAACCTTTTTTTTTGATTTTCCATTAAATTTTTGAAACATTTGTAGAATAAATAGTTGCTTTAAAAAAATAGTTTTTACCGAATTTTTAATGTGCTTTGAAGATGCTAGCTAAAACTATCCAAAAATCAAAATGATTGTTTATAAAGTATTTGAATTATATTGTACGGGGTCCACGCCTAGTAATTTTTAGAAAAAAAACTTGCAAATTTGGTGCGTGTTCTCAAGCTGATCAGAGGCAAATAGCGTTCAAAGGCTGCAACTGCGGAACGATTATGAATTTTTAACTTGCCAGTACACATATGGGAAGTTCTTGTAATTGGTCCGAAAATTCAAAATGAAATATTTACCAAATCTGTTCGTTTTACATCTTTGGAGTAATTTAAAAGTATTTTTCGAAAAAAGTAGTAAAATTTCTTGGGTTTTTATCAAAAAAATTCTTGCCGTCTCTAGTATCATACATTTATCTCAACCCTCTTCTTTTTGAAATTTTTATTTATGATTTACTCTCTGATATATTTCATCCTTTTTTGCCAACAATCTTAAATTGTATCATATCATAAAGTCCGAATCAGAAGAATCCTTTTTTTAAAGCTAAATTGAACTCTCTAGAGTGATGATGATGAGTGAAAACAATCTCTTTCTTAACGTTAATAATTAAAAACACTATGTCAAATAACGCATACCCACTGAACCACACAATACATGACAGGATTGACAACATCATTGACTTTGCCGTAGTATTGGATAAAACAATTCAATCTACATTATTGCAAAGCACTTTCAAGAGTTTATAAACATCATAGTTTCATAAAAGGACGTTTAAAATAATTCAAAAATTTGTGGGTAACTGTAACCCGATATACGACCTGAGTATGTCCTCTTCTTGAATATTCTTCCAACATGATGCTCAAAGTGCACAGCGACAGAATCGAATCCATTGTAAAGAAAGTTCTACTTTTCGTATTGCGAAACCTCTATAATCCGAAATAATTTAAACATTTGACAGCATACGTATATGGATTTACACTTTAAATTTGACCTCATTTGCCTCTCGAAGAATGATGTTTTTTTCCTGTTTTACTTTCGAAGTCATCAAAGCCCTAGGTAAGGTTAAATATATTGTGAACAAAATTATATTTAAGAAGTCTGCAAGATATACAAGGCACACACCCCTAATTGAATCTCGGCATCACACAGTTTTTTCAAATCATGAACCTATAAGCAGATGCTACAGAATATTTAACAAAATCAGTAAACACTATTTCCCAACTGTTTCTAAGCCGATTCTCAAACTCAATTCAATATCATAGCCTTCAAATATCCTTTTTTCTAAAATCTGATATAATTTCTAATTAAAATTGCAATGGTTTTGACTTGTTGATATAATATAGCATTTTTTATACAATTGTGGTGTTTTTCAAATCGAATTGATTAATTTCTGAATCAAATTGGTGATTTTTCAAAATAAACTGATGCTCTTCCAAATGAAATTAGAACTTTTCCAACTCGATTGACGTTGAAAAAGTGCTAATTTGAATTGGATGAGCGCTAATTCGATATGAAAAATCACCAATTTGATTCGGAAAACACATAAATTGAGGTGAAAATGTTTTAAATAAACTAACTAAATGTATACCGAGAAGTCGGTGCAAAAACTTTGACATTAAGTAAAGGATTTCATCCGATTTATTCTAAATCTAATTGAACTATTCAGCCAAAAACAGTTCGATAAAATTTTGAATCAATGAATGGTCTGAGTTTCTCGTTGTGTGTCTCAATTAATTTGAGGAACGGCAGTTAATTTTCAATCAATAAAACCACAACTTTAATTTTAATTATAAACATATATATTTCGGGACACAGTTAGTCCCTTCTTCAGTGTTATTAAAACAGAAATTGAAGAAAACCTTAATACCTAGTTCTTAAATATCTATAACTTTTAATCCGGCTATCCTAATTGTATCCGCAAGATACTCTAATTACTTCACGAGTTTAACAAGTCCTGAAAACCCATTTCCCAGGTCATGGTTGATTCGTCGCGTTTCCGGGGTTCTCGCTATAAATAGGCTCTCGTACGCATCGATGCGATAAACTAAACGATGATATTGTCAATTTTTATTTGTAGAAAACTTATATGAAAATATCCAACAATAAAAAAATCAACAAGAAAAAAGTCATCGATACATTCAAAAACTAGGTTTAACTCTAAAACAGTGCTGGGCGGATGCCGATTCAGTTAATGGAAGCATGGCTAGTAAGACTGAACCCGCAGCCGCCCAGCACTGTTTTAGAGTTTATCACCAAGTTGAGCAAAAAATCCTGAGGTTGCCCTAATAACATGATTGTAATTTTGTAAAGTGGATTTGATAGGTGAAGGGCTCTTTTACATGTCAAAAAAATTCAAACTTCTGTAAGCATAAATTTCCGATTTTTTTAAAATAAATTTAGATTGCACAATTATTATGGGCAATCTAGAGAATCGATTTGGATCAAAATTTGTGTGCTATTTTATTATATTGTAAATATTTTTAAGGCGAACTGTAAAAGTCCTAAATGCATTCCAAGTGGTAAAAAAATTAAATAAGAAAATGCTTTTTTCCATTTTTTATATTTTTTGCGGCAAGGGTTACATGTTTTAAAACATTTAACCAATCTTATCTTGTAGGAAATTTTATTACGCAAAAAATGAATGAATGAAATTTAAAGTTAGAAGTGCAAAAAGTAGGATTTTTAAAAATTATTTTTAAACATTTCGACTTTTTAATGTTCCCGATGTTTTAAGAAGAAGGATAAGTCAATTATTGTTATACGAGTTATTCCAAAACCTTTCCTGCAAAAATCAGTGTGCCTTCCTCAACGGCCAAAAGTAGTCGTTTTTTTACAGATCCACCCTGGTCTAATATTCATTATCAAGTACGTATCTAAGCCTATTTGAAGGGAATATTTTAAATTTTGAAATAGGTGTAAGAACTTTTGAAACCATTTCTCGTAATTTATTTTTTAACAACATTTTCTTGTGAATAGTTGCGTTTGATGGGATTTTTCATAAACAGTTACTTGGAAACTGATTATTTTTTCTTTAGTGTTGTTGTTTTTTCAAGAATATTTATTTTTAATTAAAATATTTTAAAGGCTATACTTGTTACATCAGTTTCGAATCTTTTAATCGAACTAACTCTTTGTTAAGAAGGTAACTAGCAAAATTTTAAGTTTAATTACATGAATTATCACTCTCTCTGCGAAAATACGTAATGATAGCTGCTCTCACCTTAACATCAAAGACCTATAATATGAAGACAAAACCTTAAATCACAAACTATACGAAAATTATATCTCCATTACTTTGTTTTCATTCAAACAAATTTCACTTTTCAAACGTTTTTTTATTTATTGTTCGCATCGAACCGCCAATGATGGATGGTAATCTTAAGTTTTAATCGTCTTTCTCACCTTAAAGGCTAACAATGGCGTCCGTGGCTCTAAGCTACAGAGCTAGTAAATTCGTTCATTGTGTAACAAACTGCCACGTTTGACCATGGCCACAAGCATCCCTTTTCACGCCAATCAGCATTATGCCGTTCCATGGATTATTGGACGCTGGGGACGCAAAGCCCCAAGAAATTCTTCGGGAGTTAACGTAATCCAGCGTAATCTAGTATATCAATCAAATTCTCATCAACTCAACAATTGGCTTCGGAGGGAGCCTTCGCGTGCATTTTGTTTGTGCGGGACCATAATTGGCGGCGAACTAGCAACAAAAAATCACGGTTTCATGTGCAGGATGCAACAATTTCTTCTTCTAAATTTAAATTAATTCGCAAAGTATCTGACGATTTGATAATTTGAAGTGTTTCAACTTCATGGCGAGTCTCCACCACTTATTTGGTGGAGCAATAAATGCTGAGGCTATGGAGCGAAGTAGCCATGATTGCAGTTCATTTAAGAAGCACAACATTGCACAGTGGGTTCGGGCGGAATTCCACGCAATTATTTTAAAGTTGATTGATCAGATATTGGCAGAGTTTTCTCATTTCGGTAATTTCAGATCAGTTGGGTTCAAAACAATTTTCACTGTGAACCCATTTGATCTTTTGGTAAGCAAAATAATCTGCAAGCTTGTTAAGCAAAAAATGTATATTCTTGCAAGATAACATTTTTCGCTGTAAACCATCCCGAGAAATATATCTTTGGTTACATTTCAATGTTCTTCCAACCATTAAGCGTTCCTTATGATAAAATTGACTTCGAAGAAAGCCAAATTAAATAACTTCTTCGTCATATCCGACGCAACAACAAGAAAGATATGCAATATGTTCAATTAAGAAACCATTTCGTCAAGTCAACATCCTGAATCCACCAATGTGTTTCGAGAATTTGAAATTTATATATGTATATGTATATTCATACTTAGATAGTCGAGCTAGTATCTTTTCGATGCTAATTATCGCGGGCGAATGACTCACACTTTATGTGTTATCAACGTGAAATACAGCAAATTTAATATCAAATTCTGTTTCTCAAGCCTCCGTCCAAATTAGATAAATACAGTAGAGGTCATTCAAGGCGTCTCATTCCATTTCTAAAGAAATTCAAATTATTCATTTCATGAAACTGGTTTTGGATTTTATATTATCTAGAGAAAAAAACATGCTTCTAGAATTCACAGAAAAAATACATTGGATTTTTTTTATCATTTCATTGACCGCACATTTTGTTTAACTATATCTCAACGGAATTTTATTATTTTTTAAAATAAAAATGAGGATAGATATTAACTTACCAGTAATTGACTTCTATCTTGGCGTGTGTTCACTGTAAGAAGACGAAGAAGAAAAGATGATGATTATAAATTTTATGGACCTTGACGATAAATTTTGTATGAAGATAATTATTTTCTCGCTTTGAAATTTCATTTCATGTTTATAAAACGTTAAAAATAAGTATTTTGAAATATTTTGCTTGAACCCTTCCACTGCACACTTCCGTCACGAACCTTCGACTGCATGTGGGGTCATTATGACCCCAGACGTTTTTCAGATCGTTGTATATACATAGGTAATTATCAATTTTGTTTTAATTTCGTAGAAATGTTTTTAGTAGTAAACGATCCTTATTTTATGGCTCAAAAATTATTTTAGAAGAAAAATAAAAATATTCTAGCATCACACTGCGACCGAACAGGCTCTCTTGTTTTGCGATACAATAAATTGAAGAAAACTATGTGCAGTCGAAGGGTTGAACAAAAACATAGTGCATTGATTGATACATAACAAATCAATTGTTTCATTTATTTTGGTTATATTTCGACATCACTCTTCGATATCGTATTTTAAAAGTTTCTAGGACAAATCCAAGAGTTCTTCAATATGAGTTTGCTAGAGTTTTAAAAGGACGATTTCGTTTACCATTTGATCCTTATAGTATAAACAGTAATGATCTATAGGTTCCAACAAAAGTGCTTTAATTTATTTGCATTAGGTAATGTCGTTTTAGATAAAACTTATCAAAATTAAGAGGAAAGTTCTACAAATGTGTTTATTTTTATCATTGAAAATAATTTTAGAATCATGGAACTACTATTTGCCTCATGTTACTATTGAGAGTCCAATTTCTTTTTATAATGACCGAGCATCCGTTTCCTATTTCTGGCAGCCGAGGTTCGAATCTCAGCGCTGGACCATAAGCTTGGACGGATCTGTGTTCATAAATATGTATCCAAAGTAAACCGTAGAATTGCATTGTTCTAATATTTGAAATCGCGAAACGATCTTAAATCGCATTAAACGGGCTATTCAGATGGTGATTCATACATGCTGTAAGAAATGCATACAATCTCTGGGGTTTTGGAGATTAAAAAAATATAAAAATTCAATCGGATCAGTTGATTTTTTATGGGAAGTTGAATGGAGTTTTCTTCTTCAATTTTCAGTGATTTTGGAGGTTTTTTCTGGCATGAATGTTGCGAATTTCAGCTTTCAATGGCTACTCCTGGAATGGATACAGAGGTAAAAAATGTTGCAGGGTTGGTGCAAACGAAAATTTATATATGTGGTTGTCACAGTAGCTAATTATGAGTTTGAAAATTGCGGTAATAAAAATAAAATATCACATCAATAATAAAGTGCTTCAAGAAGAACATGTGAATTGGTCAATAAAACTCAAGAGAAGTGACTAACACGACGCGAAACAAACTAAACAGAAGAATTTTTTATACCGGAAAAGAGTGGTTTGATAAGTGCCCAACAATAATTTATAATGGTACTCATGATACTAAGTCTCGTATTTGTTTTCTTTTTCGTCATATTGTTATGCTGTTTTATTTTTATTTTACGGATTAATAAATGAATCAGATGGAGAAGTAATAATATATATTTTCCCAGGTTCAATTCATAATTTCGTTCATGCGAATTTTAATTTAATTAATTAATTTAATTAATTATTTATTCGTCTTTACATTTGTTTCATCAATATTTTTTAAGGTAGTCTAGCTCGGATCTAGTCAATTTTTCCGTCTTGCCTTGAGTCACTACCGTTCTTAGACACGCTGATAAAGCAACAAAACACGAACAAAATAGAAATTTAAGGGAATCAATAGGAACCAACTGAACAACAAATTAGGGGCAGGAAAAGATTTGATCGGAAAACTAGGAAAATGCGGAGTATATGAAAAAAACTGCAAAGGTTGAAATAAAAAGTACGTAGGTCAAACAAGGAGATCCTTAACAGTGACATTCACAGATCAAACGAGAGAAGCGATCGGAGTATGAAAAAATATAAACGCCGGAAAAATATATTCCCGCGATCCGGTGAGCTAATTGCTAGTCGATATTTTTGCTGCGATGCTGACCATCTGCGCCCCAATCATGACCTTCTTGAGTACGCTCAAAATAGTGAGGCCTGAGGATGAACATGATTGAATGATCATCTCGCAGTCTCTAGCTGAAGAGCGCCGAAATGGATGAGACTTTCGGTTGGATTTTTACGAGGGAGACCACCTTTAAGGTGGACAACGTACGACCATATAAAATCGAGAGAGAAAAACTCAGCAATAATTATGTATCGCCGTGTAATCAGGGCTATATTTTTGCAATCAATATGTATGTGAATGGTCATTTGTTAAAGGTAAATTTGTACAATTTTTTGGCTTGAATGTGGAATTTGATGAGTTTGAGCAAAATGGCATCGTCACTTCTTTGTCCTAGCCGAAGGATATTTGGTCAACAAGAAAGCATAGGGCGTCTAATTTCTGTATAATATTCCTAATAATTCTTGGCATAACCTTATTGCTGCAAACCCGGACAGAAGATCAATGCTCGATATAGTTGATGAAATGATAGTTGGATGAAATTTTTCGATTATTTTTTTTTTTTTTTATCATACGAACGTTTGTTTTTCAACGTATAAACTATCTTTTAGACTAAGTTCTAAGATCCTTTTTATCTATATTTTTGGAAATATTTACTAAGGCCATGGTAAAAAGGACGTTTTACCCATATCTGGATAGTGATTTGACTATTATCAATGATCTATTTCATCAAGTTTCATCGTTGTTTTCGTTGTTGAAAGGTATTTTTGTGAAGGTAGTAGAAGCTTAATTACGAACTGAATATATAGAGAACATATGATTCTTGAAGTGAATGGTTGCCATCCTTTCAATATAAATTTGGTATTTGGTTTTTATTTAAAGCAATTTGATAAAAAAAATCAGAGAAAAATATATATGCTATCTTCTGTGGTACAGAGTAGATTTATAATAAATTTAAGACAAAAAAAGATAATCACATTAATAAGCTAAAACAACAAAATTGACAATAACTTTACTGTTAATCGTTCACTTTGCAGTTAATTATCTTCACTCTTACAGATTTTATGTACGTTATCCGTGAAATGATCTCAACGTCTTTTCAACAAGTTTTATGAAAATAAATTTCACTTGAACAACAACAGACCAATTAGCGCTTCTTTGGAAACTCCTCCATTGATTGTCAAGTAAGCAATTTTAAGTTGATGTTAAAATCCTCAAAGTTTCCATCAATGGTTCGAGAAGCGTAATTAAATTTAACATTGATTAGATTAGCTGCTACGAGTAACTGGTTGTCGGTTGACTTAATTGAAAAAAAACTTACATCGATTGAATTTGAAAGTGCTACTTCGTAGTCAATTGAAATTCATGTAATCCGATAAAACAATCATGCGCCCAACACCAAAAGACTCCTCTAGCTTTGAATAAAAAACCATGATTTTTAGTTTGCACCATGATATGATGGCTTGTGTTGCTACCACAGCATAGTCGTATTTCATGCTTCTTAATAATCACTTAGTTTGCAACTGAAAATCCAATGGGATACCATACGCGAAGTGCTGATTCATTGGACGAGGAATAATATTCAGGGAAAGTGAACGAGAAATACGATCACATTAAAAGCGGTAACGTAATGCTGCTTTTTATTTTTACGTGGCTGGAAAAGTTCGATATTGCTGATGGTAGATGAAAAGATGCAGAAGAAGTTGCAAGCCTGTCTGAGGTGGAAGTGTTTGATGTCTTTTTTACCCGACCATTTGGCTCGCAGTTTAAAATTACCACTAAACGTTTTGGTAAATGTTTTTTCCAAGACCTTCAACCATCGCCATCCGAGCAATAATGAATCCAATATCGGCTGGTACTCCACATGCATGATCTTTTTGTTCAGCTAGTGAGTGACCTCTCAGAGTTTACCGATTAACTAGATCTTCTTATCGAGTATCGAATCACGATGAAATAGTATCTGATTGCCCATTGAATCCAATACGCCACTTTTCGACCTCAACATGACCATCACTGCCACAGCCCAGCACAGTTTGCAAACCGTACGTGAGAGATAAATAGTGCAAATGTACTTAGGCTCATAACGAGCGCAATCAAAAGACTCAAGCGGGTAACTTGATTTGATTTCAATCGATTTGATGAACAAAATAGTGAAGGTTTGGCATATGTAATTGAACTACGATCACATTTTCTGATTCCATTGATGTGAACTTTTCAATACTCTTATTGCAAGCAGGAAATGAATTGGCAGCAAAGCGTTCTTGCGTTTGAATTGCAGATTCGCTGGCATAGCATATTTCAAGCAAAATTGAGATGTGTGCAACTTTGATTGAACTCAACGGATATTGTTCAAACAATTCATTATTTCTCCTTCATCAAAAAGCCAGGTGCACTTATAATCGAGTAGCAGACATTCGAAATTCGTTCCTGGTGCCTTTTAGTATTTTGTTTTGAGTGTTATTTTAAATGAAGGACACCTTTCGAAGATCGTATTCATACAATTCTATTCAAATTTTCAAGTTTAAATGCTTTGCAAATACACCGAATATATCTAGTATGTATCTGCAGAAAGAGTGTGCTATTCTAATTGTTGAAAATACATCTATACATCTGAGTATTTAATTCAGTGAAATCGAAGTTTCTAATTTCAGTTTAATGCATATGCCCTAAATCTTTTAATTCACTTTTCACTTAAAAATTTATGGAAACTGTAGAAACAAGTAAACATTCAAATCGTTCGTTACAAGTTCTGCATGAATGTATTTTAATGAAGTAAATTCTTTTTATACTTCTGGCAAAATAATAAAAGAGAAACTCTTTTCTCATACCATTAAACGCCTACAAATATAAAATGGAATTGTATCAACTGTTTTCTTTTCACCTAGTTTTCAAAGTCAATATTCCTGCACTATATCTATTCAGCAATGGTCATAAAGATGCTATGCAAGATAGCAATTTCTCTTTTTGCAGTCACTTACCTAGAAAATTCAACTTGATATCTCGATGCAACTGCCGATAAATCCAATACAGCTCGTTTCAATCGAACCCAAATTAATCCATACTATTTCCAGAGAAAGATACGTGCAACATTCGATCGGTCAGCAAATAAAAACCGAAGCTGATCATGAACAAATGTGATCAAGAGAAAGATTTTCACTGGTAGATACTATTTAAATAACGAAATGTGAAAATCGGGTCGCGATAGTGCGTTAGTTGTGTTGCACGCACTGTAACTGTGAATTACCGACGCACTTAAAACCCATTCAAATTTTAAGCCGGCTATTCGTTTGCACACTTTTCACAACGCACAGCTGAACAACGAAACCGAAATTTGGACCCCCGAAAATAACTATCTGATGCACTCTCGATGGCGAACCCAAGACGGACCTTGTGTCTTCTTGTGCTTTCACTCGACGATTAACTGACTGTGCTAAGAAAGTGGATAAGGTCTTTGAGGCAGACAGACCCACTAACCACCACTAAGTATCCACGGAACCTCACTCGGCCGGCGACGAATAGCTTTTAACTAACGCTGGAGATCTTGCGTTGGTCTGGTTTTGATCGTGCTAGCTAGCCCCAACAAAGCGACAACCGCTCGGAAAGATACAAGATACAAACAGCATTGTGCCGGCGCAGTTGACCGTTGCAGCAGTTGGTGGCTGCGAAAAGAGTATATGTACATACATGTGTACATACGCACTCGTCCGTACTATCTTTCGATGAACAAGATACTCGCCTGTAGAAGGCGAGCTGTTTACTTAGTTCTTTTGGTAGGGAAACGAAAAGGGATAGGTCGATTTCATGGAAATTCATTTTGTTTTAAAAACTTAGGAGCACTGCATTAAAAGGATTTCTCAATTCGTATTTAAAAAATCTTGATTTGGCTCAAAATGTTTCCGGAAATTTTTCTGCAGAAAATTAGCCACCAATCTATGAGTTATGAACCTTCTCGTTAATTTTATTGCCCATTTTTCCCCAAATAAATTTTCAAATTATGATAAAAAAAATTCCGTAAACTAAAACAATTTTTTTCATGTAGTGAATTTCTATCAAAATTACTTCTTACCGAATTTCTTAAAACAAGAAGGATATATGCGTTTTTTTTTCAATTTGTACTTATCAATTTTAAGATCGGCTGAAATTTCTCAACACATTTCCAGTGCACTTTTATGCTACGATTTTTTTTAAAAGAATTTTTACATGAAGATTTGAATACAATAGAATAATAATAATAAATAGAATTAAATTTTTAAACAATCTTTTGCTTCCATTTTTTTATTAAATATCAATGCTTAATAATATGTTTATTCAATACTCGAAAACTCCTTGAATTGTTTTGAGTATCATTGAATTTTTTCCTATCCAAACTACGTGTATCATTTACTAGAATTTATTTTGTGATTTCTTCAAGAGGAAACTAATTCGTATGAAATCGATTGCAAAATTACCTTAGAAAACTAAAATAGTCTTAAAAGATTTTATTTTTCTGACTTGCCTTCTTGATAGCCACATATATTTTTTACAGTATCATAAACTTTTGGAACAGTTTTAAACTTTATTAAAATGAAGGACACTCGACAAAATGAAAAGAAAATAAATTGTAAATTTTTTTAAATTATCATTTATTTATTCTGTTTTATATCAAAACTTCATGGATTGATCTACAAACTGCTTTCAAGATAGCACAATTCGTGGTGCTACGCTGAGTGCATTCTTAACAGTTTGGACACATTAAAAATTGGTTGTAGTGACAGCCCCATTTATCCAAAGGTGGCTCACTTAGGCCACAATAGGCCCATTGTGGTACCACAGAAAAGAAGGGCTGACGAGAGGGATGACGAGAACCATCCAGATTCTCGTACGAAGCCGGCTATGCAGCCAATGTTTAAATCAGTTACCTCCGTGAGGTTGTCCAGGAAGGGCGAGCCCAAGGTTTGCATGCGCTTCCTGGAGAGTGCTGGGCATTCGAACAAAAAGTGTTGGATTATTTCTTCCTCATCCTCTAATCTGCAACTTCGGCAGAAATTTGCTGATCAGACAGTGTCCTGTCAGTATATAAACGATGGAACTCGAAGTTTGAACGGCTTGTGTTGAGGAGCTGTTTGGTGCGTTCGGAGCACAATGCGTGCCAAGTTTGCCTGGTTGTGTTACAGGTTTCTTCGAGCAGCCAGGCCCTATTCGCAGCCCCCACGTAGTACTGCTTGAATACTAGCTTTATGGAAGCTAGAGGAGGATAAGTGTATACTCCTGAAGCTCGGTGCCAGCTCTCGCTAGGGCATCTGCTTCGCAGATTCCCGGTATATCACTATGCCACGGTACCCAGCAAAGAATCACTTCACAGTGAAGCGATATCACGTTCAGTTGTGAGCGGCATTCCATTTTGGATGAGGTATGCACGCTGGGTAGTGATTGGATAGCCGTTTGACTGTCAGAGAAAATATTCAGGTTTCTTACGGAAATTTTCTGATTTCTCAGCCAGGCTACTGCCTTGTATATTGCAATGACCTCTGCCTGAAAGACACTGCAGTCGTTTGGTAATCGGAAGTATAGTTTCAGGCCTAGCTGTTCTGAGAACTCGCCACATACAACTCTTCCATCCATTTTTGATCCATCAGTGTAGATGTCGATCAGTTCCTATATCCCACCTCTTTCTGTGGTCCAGTCCTCCTTACTCGAGATGACTGACCTGAATCCATGGTGAAAACAGGGAATCGGAGATGCAAAGTCCACGTTCCATGACGTTGGTCCATCCCTCCGTAGTATTATGGAGTGACCAATGTTCCTCTCATGCCAGAGTCGTAGAGCTTTTAACCGAACCGAAGAGCACTTGGCCTGCTGCATCGTAAGTAGCACTGTTGGAAGTCAATTTAATAGCATAAATAATGCATTTGTCGGGTGATTGCAATAGCGGCAATCCTTCTAACCTTGTTTAGCAGGTTTACATTTAATGTTTTCGTCATAGCAGGCCACCAAATAACTGCGCCATTCACAAGGATTGGTTCCACTTTCGTCGTATAGCCTTTTCTTAATAGCTCTTTTGCAACAGTAGATTGCATATGCCGCTTTGTGTGCTCTTTCTGCTATGTTCGCTTTCCATGCGAGTTTGGAGTCCAGAATTGGACCTAAACATTTGACCTGATGAGATGGGTTGAGACTTGTCTAATCCTTGATTCTTTGCTCCACTTGGCAAGAATACTTTGGGCCAAGTTTAGTCTTTCAGATAGGTCGTTAACGAATTTTCCCAATATTTCTATTGCATCGTCGGCGTAGGCTACGACTTTGCATCCAGTCGTTTCTATTGTTGACAGGAGTTTGTCCACCACTAAGTTCCATAGAAGGGGTGATAGCACCCCACCTTGCGGGGTGCCTCTGCAAATCCTCCTTCTTAAGGTGCTGTTTCCTAGCGTGGAGTTGATCTTCCTGCTGTTTAACAGTTGTTCGATGAACCCTATCAGGTTGTCATCGGTGCTTAGAAATTATCATACAAATGTTAAATTAACAAAAAAATATTCAGAATCATTATTAAGACGTAATATTTATGAACCATTGCTGCATCGATATTGCCAAGCTTATTATTAATATAGTTTAAAGAACATTTTTTTTTGTTTGATAAAACTAAAAGAACTGAAACATTTCAGATAATTTATCAAATAAAAACTGATGGTTTTTTAAATGCAGCATTTTTCCTTCAATTTAAATGTTTACTGTATTACATCGGTTATTCTTCGAATCAAATTGATGAGTTTAAACGTTATATGGAAGTCCCTCGTGCAGTTTTAAGACATATCCATGGATGTTTTTAGAATTGTTTAGGGAATTTTCGCTGCACAATCCACGCAGGGCCAGCTACACTAAATTTTTTTCAAAAGAATCGTCAAGCAAGATGGACCATTGTTCCTTGCACTTCAGTAACTTACTTCATTAAACTGCAAGTCTCACATGTGGATGAAACATAAAAGTAGACATATAAATAAAACATCTCAAATCTCCATTTCTATACACATTACAATTCAAGTACTTCGAGTCAGACGAAACTTGTTCCTAGTTGTTGCTAGTCTACTATCTTACTAGATCACACCACGCACACTGCTAGGCCGGAATCTCAATGCAAGGATCATTCCCCGAGGTGAAAGCCAAGCCAAGCTACTTATCTTTTCAAGTAGCCATCTACAGTGGATACCAACTCATTCAACGAATATTTTTATTTAATAAAGCAATTATCAAGACCACGGTGAAGCAAAGAATTGATCGATTATCGTCACCGGTGAAAGAGTTTCATTTATTTGCTGCGATGGCACCATTTCCGTTGCTTCGTATGGCTTCCTCATACGAAAAAAAAGATATGTATGCTAATGAGCATGCAAGCCAACGGTCGTCGAGTGCATCGCTGCAGCATGAAAACCTTGTGGAAAGCATAAGGTGACCAAGGTCAGGGTAGCGCACTAACTTGCTGGACCAGATTGTGATGATCATGGCTAAAGATGCGAGTGAAACCGGCATCATTGCTACCACATACGAGTATCTTTGTGGTGACCACACTTATGTCCAGCCGGAGATCGCATGAATGACTCACATTCTGATTCGCTTGGATAATCAACGAAGAATCATCAATTTCTGATTCACTAGCTCTTCAACATCAAAAATTCGGTACCGAAATATTGATTCTTATTATGAATCAATTTGAAAGAACCGATCCTGGTTGGAAGCTTACAAAAAAAAGAACTAGCTTATGAAATGTTTCCGAAATTTTAACATATGTACATATAAATCTATCAATCAGTCAATAACTAAGCACAGTACGTACCTTTATGCTTTATTAATCATTTTCTTCTAATATTTATTCCATTTTTTCACTGGTATTTTTGAAAGAAATAAACATAAAAATTGGTCCAACACGTTTTGAATTCATCTGATTCAGAGGAATCATATTTAGTTGTATTATTTCGCGGAAAATGGTTTATTTACTTCCTGCTACATATGAATCAGATTCAAATTCTCGTGAAAAGACAAAAGTCTTGAATATCATTTGAACGTGTTATTAGCAACTTTACTCATTCGCGTTTTATAGATGTCCTTTTTTGGATACTACCGAATGAGATTTATATATGTACAGTTGATTGGAAAACTATCTGTGCTAAGGCAAAACGGAACTCCAGACTGTAAAGGAAATATTTTAATGTGAATCTTTTAATGAATGTTAAATTTAAGACTTTTGTTTGTAGCTATTTTCGCACCAGCTTTCAACTTAAGGGTTAGGTTAAATTAAACCACCACATTTTCATGCGTTTGTTGGAGTCTTCTCAAATACAAACCCATTCTGAAAGTTTTAACCCTAAGCGGCACAATAGAAGTGCAAAATTTTAACACAGCTCTTATTATTGGATTCGATTCCGTGGTTTTTTCCGTCCTTGGTAAAGTAAAAAAGCCAATTTGTTTTCAGGTGATAATTGTGAATATATTATTATTTTTTGTTTATTATGAAAAGAGGTCAAAAAATTACCAATTTATATACGAAAAATTTTGTTTACGATTTAACAATTTTTTTCAAATTTTATTTATTTATTTATTTTAACTTTTGATTTTTTTACTCAATTTTCCCTTATAGTTTTACAATTCGTTTAGTTTTATATTGCTCTATGGCGATATTAATCGAAATAATAATCACACATTGTGTTTTTCAGAATTCAATAGTTTGTTGCATGTTTGCAGAAAATCTGTAAGTCACCGATTAAGAAGTGAATATTTAATTTTTTCAAGGTTTTACTTTTGATTTAGTATTCTCGTATCAACTATTAAATTAACTATTAAAATTAAATTAATTATTGTCATCGAATAATATTCAAGATTGCTTACGAATACTTAAAGAATCTTGGCACAATTTCAACGAAGCCATCTTTATATTATTTTTGGAAAACAACAGAGCAAAATTACCAAGAGCTAGTTGTTAATACAGGATCCGTCCGAAAAGTAATGTCACCGATTTGATTAAAAAAAATACTGGCCAGATCCTTCTGCAACATTAAAAGTATTCAAAATAATCTCCTCCCGCGTTGATACAGCACCTCCAGCGACATTTCCAGGCATCGAAGGCGTTACGGAAGGCCTCTTTCAGAATCTCTTTTAGAGCCTTGGTGCAAGCCTCTTTGATCTTCTCAACTGTCCCGAAACGATGACCTTTCAAACGAATTTTCAAGCGAGGGAACAGAAAAAAGTCCAGGAGAGCCAGGTCAGTACTGTAGGGTGGTTGCGGAATCGTTGGTAACTTTGAATCGGTCAAGAAGCTGGTCACGAAAAAAGCGGTGTGAGCTGGCACCATTCTCGCGCACACTTTTCGCATTTGCAAATTGTTCGTGATGATGTCGTGAACGGTACTTTTCGCGATGTTTAATGTCTGTGCTACTAAACGAACACTAGAACGACGATTTGAATTCAAAAGATCTCTCACGCGTCACATTGTCGCCAGTGGCTGACGTTAATGACCGTCCAGCGCACACTTCATCGCCAACATCTTCACGACCTTCCAAAAAGGCTTTGTATCACCGAAAAACTTGCCGTTTTGACAAAGAATCATTGCCGATGGCTTTCTTTATCATTGGAAAAGTTTCCACTATTGACTTTCCGGGTTTTATACAAAAATTGATAGCAATCCTTTGCTCCAGCGAGCGCTGCATTTTGACTTGCACGGTATAGAAAAACGAGTTCCACGTAAAAACGTGTCCTTACTCTTCGGATGGTCGGAAAATACGAAGCGACTCTTCCACTCTATTGAAACAAACCGTTATCACGTTACGGCGTAAAGCCGCTTTACAATCAAGTCAGTGACATTACTTTCTGGACCGATCCTGTATAATAAATAATTTTAAGACCAGGGACTGCAGAGTGTAAGAGTGAAAGAGTATATGCTAGAAAAATTGCAAGATAACATGGTCGCATGCTCAGATAGAATACAAAAAACGTTTTCATCGAAACGTTTTGAGCTTCAAACGCTTTTATTTAGATGAAGGATTCAAATTTTGCGTTTATTCAGAGAAAGTTCTTGAATTATATAAAAATATTATTTTGTGTGTTAATACAGTAATTAAGTTTAATAAACAAAATAAACAAATACATTTGATTTTTAAGGGGATAGTACCGGTTAGAATGCTAAAAACAGCATAATTTTCAATATTTTTTTCTCAGCTCCTTTATTGTTTATAAATTTTAAAATTTGCATGGGTAAAATACACATTTTGAAGATTACAAAAAATTTTTTTTTTCATTTTTCTACTTATTTATAGAGGGCGCCAAAATTGATGTCTCGAAAAATGCCTCGTTCCACTGCGCACAGATAATCTCAGGAATGAAGAATTTGAAATAAAAAAACCAAACTGCATTTTAAAGAGGAATGTTTCTTACGTGGTAATTTGCCACAATATTTTGAAAAAAAAATGTTATAAAAAAATAGCTTTTGTTTGAAATTTTTTTGCTCGAAAAATCGCTATTTTCGCTTTGTTCCGCTTGTCAAATTTTTTTGGATTGACTTTTGGTCTATATTGTGGTAGATTACCACACAAGATACTTGAATAAATTAGCACACCAAATTTGGGAATTTTTGGGAATATCTTAATAAAATTTTGAGACGCAATTTCTGAAGGTATAATAAATTGAAAAATCAAAAATTGATTTTTCAAAATTATAACCGGTACTACCCCCTTAATAGATGAATGATTAAATTTGAAAATAAAGTTCTCTTGGCTAGCAAGCGCAAACTTTTTTATTCAATATTGATTTTTTTCAGTTGAATATCGCCAAACTCGTACATTAATCTCGGGCATAAAATTCATGTAATTGAAATGAATTGCATATATTTTAATTGCCATGAACTCCACCAAAAATTGAACTTATCCAGTGATTGATTTTGAATGCACAATTCGGGTTGTTTTTAAATATCTAACTAGTCCCTCTACAAAAAATTAATTCGCTGTTTATTAAAATCTGTAAAATGACAAAAAGATTATTTCACATCCTTAAAACATTATAAATTATTTTAAGAGTCTAGTTTCAACGAAATTTCACAACTAAGAACTGTTTCCTTTTTTCATATTTCAGTTTCATGGATACGTGTACAGATTGTGGCTTTACCATTTTTTTTCTAGTTAAAATCTTTATAATAAACATTATGCATACTCGAACGAATGGGCAAATGAAAAAGAGAAAGAATGGTACTTCTTATGTTAATTATAATTTAAATGATACCAAATCCACTTGGAACTACAATTCGATCGCACGTAATATATATACATATATTGATCGCTACAATAAATGCCAGATAGTGAAGTACAAAATAGCTGTAATTCAATTAACAATTTTCAATTAACTTTGCAACATGCTCAAGCAATAGAACAAATAGGAAATTGCTAAGTAAGTTCATCGCAGCTCCATCCTTTCCGCTTCCTAATATCGTGTCTATTGACTGATTGCTATTAACTAGTCTTCTATTGCATGCTCAACACTTTCTAATTAGACAATAATGCATGAAAGACGACATTTTTGCTGAAAAAATGATTGAAATAAAGTGAAAGACTGTACGAAAGCCACGGATGGAGACAACGCAGAAAGGTCAATTTCCGTGCAGCAATCGAATGAGTTGGATGTTAGTACGCACCTGTGAGGGAGGAAATCGTGGTGTAGTACTCCCTTTGATGGCAGCACGCAACGCAACGTACAGCATGTTTTTTTATTCAAACAATATTACGTGAAAGTTGTTTCGTTGAAAAAAATATATATTCTTGAGTGTTGTTGGGTTTACTGTGGAAAATCTAATTTATTGTGCGAAAGTTGTACATTGTATGCAGTCTATGCGATTTAAGTTGTAAATGATAATGTTCCTTGGGCTATTTTGTAGAGTTTATTATTGACGTCTGAAGGATACGCCAAGCTAAACCTACGGGCAACCAAATTTATATTTAGCAGGCTGCTCACCATACAACAGTTGTACCTTTGTTGCAGTTTTATGCAGCCGTTGTGTTGCCTATGAAGTTGTCTTATTTGTGATCGTAAAAACAAAATATGGGCGCAATTTCTAAATTACCAATGCAGTGTACATACTTTGGAAACGATAAATTGTGTTCACCAGTGGCGGTTGCTGTATGTATATTTAGCTGCAGAGCTGCAAAACTCTTAAAAATTGTTTTAAAATCCTAGCATTTCATTATATTGT